>CM076574.1:1183155666-1183874408 GCA_034641835.2 Pinus albicaulis
TACACAGCTGGTAAATTATATCAACAATAGAAAGCATCATGGGATACTGTTCTCCTCTCTTCTCCTTTCCATCCACTCATAATGATGATGGAAGATGAGAGGAGAGGAGAAGTATTATCTCTAGATGCTTTTTCTGGTTTCTTCCAAAATATTTCAAACTGCGAGTTCTTTTTCTTTGGCTTTTCATGAGAATTGCAGCGGACAATAACAAAAGGTACTGCTATTCCTTTTCTTTCCATTCATCTTTATTTATGCACGGAATGAAAATTATGATAAAATCTGAAACGAGAAAGTATAACTTTTTCTTGTTTCTCATCTACAACGGCAAAAACGATAAGCATCTTAACATATTTCTTTAGGACCAGTACTGTACTGTTTGATAACCTTACCAGTTAACACTTTAAATTTATGCTTTACATAAGTCCACACGTCCAATTCGACACCAATACTTTTTTCATAATTTATGAACCCATAACGATTAAAGGACGCCAATACACATAGCCAATACATCGTTCTTATATGCAAGCACATAATTTCCCTCTTCTTGAAGTATCGAATCAATTAATTTATCAATTCTGAAAATGAAATTCGAATTTGAAATCATATAATATAGTTAAGGCGATTTCAAATGTCGTTTTTAATCCATCTTGTGGCGGTTGAAGATATTGATTACTAAAATCATAGAGACCAACAGAAAAAGCAAGTTTAAGCTATAATCTCTGGGTCCTCTGGAGATGGGTCGAGCCCTGTAATATGGAACTTTGAACGATGTACCTATTTTATCTGGAACTTTGAACGATATTGTAGCTATTTTATTTTATTTGGTATATATGGTTTAATTATGGGGTGATCTTCTCTGTTTTTAAGGAGAGAGAGTTCCTCTCAGCGTTCGTGCTCTGTCCACAAGCTAATTAAACATAGATATATAAATTTTGTATTGTTATTTTCATTTTTTCCTCATCCTACTTGTTTGTTTGTCCCTTTAGTAATTTCATGCCAAATACTTGATTTCTATTTTTGCTGTTTTTAGAAACAACGATCAAAACTAAATTAAACCTACCATAACTTTATCATTAATTTGTGAATATTTATTCTATTCAATTCAATTTCATATTACTACATATCCACATGTCTTCTTTCCATTTATTGGCCAAATGATTTGATCTTTGATTAAGTAACACCTAATCCACAACTTTGGAAATTCACTTCTTTGAGATGACTCAAACACTTTTGAAAGAAAACCATTTGATTTTCTTGCACATTGTGTACTATCATCTATCCTATTAAGGGATTAAAACGAAATTGGGAAGTCTCACATAGTTGATTTTGATTTCATGTGAGAGTGCCTCCTCATCCCTGTGAAGAGGACAATTAAGAAACGAACAAGCTCCCTTAATCCCTGAAGTGATTTTGACATAACCTAAGGCTACATCTTGTATGGTTTTAAATGTTCCAAGCCACATCCATGCTCATTCTTGAGACACATCTCTTATTTACTCTGCAATTTCCCTAATTGTGCACCTTTGCACCCCTTCATAGTGCACCTTTGTAGGTGGGAAAACTGTGCACCTCTCTTTTTGAATATTTGGCAATGTAATGCTCATTTCTTATGATTTGGAATGCCTTTTATTAGCATATTTAATCCATGCTTAACCATCATTAAAATATTAGGAGCCTTTTAAATCTTGTTGAAATCTCAGCCCTTTTTAATATCATTGAAATCATGTGCCAATTACTATTGCCAAATATAAAGGGGGGTTTAAGACAATTTTTGGAGTAAGTGTCACAACGAGACAAAATAAAACTTTAATATGCTCTTTAGAGAGATTGTCTCAAATTAAATTGTCTTAAATATTTTTCCTTATAGACAATACTCTCTTACAAATTTAATCTAGGGCTAATTTCATTTTTGTTTTCTAGAGGCAGTTTCATTGTCTCTGAGGAACTAATGGTTGAATTAAAGACATATTGTCTTTAAAGAGATATCTTTGATCTATTATTGTCTCTCTAGGAATATCTAAAATACATTAAAAAAAATATATCTTTCTCTTTAGAGACAATATAAGATATGAATCTAGAAAAATATCCACCATTGAAATAAACCAATATTAAAAGTATTTATTTAAAAATAACTACAATACCATTGATTGAATAATTGGACTGTGAATCGAACCACCAACCTCCACTTATAAATCAAGTGCTCTTCCATTGATAGTTATGGTAGTTCTTGAAATTGCATACATATGCTTTGATTGCATATAAAGGCATTGATTTTAAATACATGACTAAGATAGCGTAATATTTGTAAAATCTAAAATCATGGAGCCTGACACACTTGATGTTTTGCTGAAATCCATTATGCCAACATCAACAATCCCCCTTCTCAATTTGAATATAACAACAAGGAAGTTGTGAGCGCAAGTCCCTAATAACAAAGAAATCTAAATGCAAATTGTTGATAAAGCTTAGGAATCCTATTGAATCGGTTGTAAGAGTCACCTACGTATGGTAACTTATTATGTAATATTGATTTTGATGCGCATTCTTGGGACCATTGAACATGCATTGATCATTGATTTCAATTGAATATGCATTGATCACTGTTGTAGCCCTGTGAAGCAAATGAAGAAAGAATCCATTGAAGTTTCTTTCTTACTGCATTTTCAATCCTTTTTAATGTCTTATCAAATTATGCTCGAACCAAGAGAACATATCTACAAAATTTTAAAGGCTACATTTGTAATAAACTTAATTTCAACGATCATGAAAATCACTTTGAAAAATGGATGCGATTTAGAAAGAACCATTTTCAACCATCATGAACTTTGGAATGAACATATAAATCCAGAAAATATGTCCAATGTCCTATATGCGTTTAGGTCAAAAATACAATATTATTATTTTTTAAATATTTTCAAAAATCAAAATCATATGATGAAAATATAAATTACATTTAAAAGATATGATTCTCATAACAGAAAATAAAAATCTAATAATAATAATAATAAAAAAAAGCACTGTGGCTTGGTGTACCATCTTGTGGACTCTGAAAGAATATAAGGAACATCTTCACAATCAATTTCATAGTGTTCACATAACTTAAGAAAAAGATATACATGCTCGGTAATGGATGTATCACTTTCACTATCAAACCTAAATTGAGACAAGTCATCAATTTGTTCTACGGAGATGAAAATTTTCCTAGGGGACAGGTTAGAGAAACATTCAGGGATTATGATTTGGGGATGAGCCATTTAAGATAAGAGATTCAAAACAAAATCAATGGGCACAACTCATCATCTAGCTTGCCTTCTAGTGCTATTTGTTGATGGTGATGGAAATATGTCAACTAAGGGGTCTTCTCGATAAAAATTCAAAATTAGTCTTCACACCATTTGGTGTGGGAGCCCTTTCGGAAATAAGGCCCGACACAAGAGAGTAATGTACATGTTCTTTTGGATGAAAAATTAGATGTTCCTTGTGGAATGTTTAGATACAAAGTATATCAAGGTTCTTCAACTAAAATAGGGAGAAAAGTGAGCCTATAAAAGAAAAGTAATAGTACTAATATAATAAAGACACACAAGCATATACATATGAAAGAATCGTTGATCAACTAGTGAAATAGTTCACATAGAAGAAATGATTGTTAAAAGACATACAATACACCTTCAACAAGATAAGTACCAAATCCACAAATATAGTTCAATTTCCTTAATATATATGAAAACACATACATCAAAAACATTCAAAGAGTGGTGTTACAATATTTATGACATACACATGAAAGCATGTTGGCTCAAGGAGCTTCGAAATTAAACAAAAGTTACAAGATACATAAGTACATTGAACACAACTAGTTTCAATAGTGGAGCATTAGAGCCATTAGTTTCTCCTCCAAAAGAACTCTCTTGCTCTCTAATTCCTGGTAGGAGGAGCCAAGGTGACCATTCTCTTCACTTGTGACTCTAGTACTACCCTCATGACTCTTTGACTGCGATATGAATTTTTGACTCTTTCATGACTTTTCACATTCTATATATGAATCTTGTTGGACTTACACATTACATTACATTTATGAAATATTGAAAATTACGTAACCCATAAATGATGTGGCAAATGATGACTCATATATATTTTGACATGACACCTTGAAAAGACATGACATGGACTACATGATGATATGGAAATGTCAATCCATTCCTTATGCTGCTATCGTCATGTCTTCTTGAAATATTTTATTTGATCTTCTTCCTCCTCCTCGATAAGGCTTGAAGGTAGGGAGTCTTAACTATGATCTTGATCTCCAGCTGTTGTCGTAATTTGTTGTCCCTTTGTCTTTTCTTAATGGATCAAGTTGTATTTGCAGCTACAAAGGTGTCTTCTAGTAGGGTTTCCTTATTCGTATCCTTCATCATCATCTTGTCATAACATGATATAATACCAAGAATCGATATTATATCCTTCATCATCATCTTGTCCTTTACATGGTGTTCTTCTCTATGGCCCCGTGGCCCCAACACCCCTATGTGCAAGACCACATTAGCATTGCATTGCCTTCAAGGACTAAAAATTACTCCTTCAAACATAAATGAAGCATATTTTCTATTGGTTCCTCTGAATTGTTCAAGCCTTGTTGGTGATTCCAAGTCCAATGCAGATATAGCGATGTGAGTTATAAGGAGAGCAGTTGTTTAGGCCTTGTTCCCCATCCAACAACTTTCTAGAACTTCCATGCACACCAAGCCCATAAGGCAATAGTAGCCCAGGCCTACTCACCACCCCTCTTGTCACCAAAGAACTACAAAACATGACAAGGGAAGGACAACTCCAACAAATATCAGCCCAATCCTCCCAAATTTCCACCAGGACACTACTCCTCCAGGAGGGAAAGGCATAATACAAAAAAAGGTTGGAAGAAAAAATAGTGATGACCCTTTCACAATAGCAAAAAATTCTTAAAGGATACAAACCTTCGAAGGGTCACTACTAGAATAAACAGTCTTCACCAAAAATTTAGACCACAATGTGAAAAAGGGGTCTAGCCGTCTCTCTTCCAATATTTCATACCATCTATAGAATCAAACATATATGCTAGGAACCACATTACTACCCTTACATAAAAACTAGTTGACCCACTAGAGGGAAAATTTGAGCTCAATGTTGGAACATGGAATTGGCATTTTTTTACATCCATTGCATATTCTTCCTTTACACATTTTGACTCTCACGACCATACTTTATCACTCTAACGACCACTATAAACCTAAGTACATATCATTTTATATTCCAATCCTACGATCTAATTCTACTCATGATTTGGCATGAGAACTACTTCTATAGGAAATTCATGCGAGACTTATTTAGGAAAAACTAATCTTCTTCAATCAAACATGAAGTACGATATGGATAATTATTTTGTCAAATTTAGTTCAAATGCAAATGAAGAAATTTATGGACAATGCAACTAAAATAGTTAGGGTTTTCCATAGATAAAGAATTCTAATTTGGAAAAGTTGTCACATCTTTATCCCAACCATGGAAAATGTTATCAAACTATTAATAAGTATTCTCGATTTATATCACATTAGAATGGAGAGATTCTGATGACGAGCTTACCATTGTAACCTGAAATTATAAGGAGGTGTGTTATTTTCCCACGCGAGATATAAGTACATATATACATACGTAGATAGGGATAGAGTGGCAGAACACCAACATTGTAATACTATATTTTCATTAATTCAAATCCCAATCATTTGTGGTGCCATACCTTTCTATTGACTAACTTGGGTGTTGTGTTTCACACCAACCCTTGGTAGGAAGGAAGGGCGTCCTTCTTAGCAGGGATCACTGGTAAGGAAGGTATTATAGCTATTTGATTAGTTCTCTCAAGTTATGATTCATGTATGATTTTAGTTATTTTTACTCTTAGTCTATTTCATGCTTTAATGATTGTCAAATTCTAACGTTTGTATTGTGTAACAACAAATGTCCTGGATCAGTCCCTTTGTTAATGTGACAGTTATTTAATTCCTACATTATGATGGTGTGTTTATCACCTTTGAATGTGTATTTCAACATCTATTTGAGTGAATGCTTTCCAAGAATGTTTTTTCTTTCTCAGTAAGAGTGAATATGTCACAGAGTAATTTATTTTTCATTGTGTGTTTATTTCTTGAAAGTGTGAGCAAGGCTTGAGAGTGTAACAAATAGAGTGTTGGATTGTTGAGAGTGTTATTACAACGATTGAGTTTGAGATTAATTAGCACTATTTCTCACTTATCCCTGCATATAATTTTTATGATATCCTTGAAATAAAAAACTTAATCGGATTGACAATTAATGTGAGTCATAATTTTTTCTCAGAATTAAAAAGATAATTGTTGCACCCAACATTTTGGCGTCTATGTCAGGGAAGGATATTAAAGGTGCATATCTAAGATTAGTTTATTTTCATAAATTTATTGAACTGTGCACAACAACAAATCCATCTGATTAGCTTCGTTTTTTCCTTCTAAGGATTAATTTAGTATATTTTTCTCCATTTTTTTAAAACATTTGGTGCTATTTATCAGGATGGAACTATTTTTGGCATTATTTGCACTGACCAAAAAATTTTAGGCACTAATAGTGTGGAAAATAACATGAAAAAAAGTGCCAAAAATAATGCTGGAAATAGCGCTAGAAATAGTGCTAGAAATTATGCGATAAATAACACTAGTAATAGTGCAACATTGTTACACAGTATTTTGTCGCATTCCCCGATCCGTACCCAAAGTGTCTTCCTTTGTGTCACTCAAGCCACAAATTTCGCAAATTGACAAAAACTGTGAAAACATATTCACCATGAATAACATGCTTAAAATATCCCCGAAGAGATGAAGAATGAGTGTATTGAAGCAATTATGAAAATATCTTGTGAAAACCCTAATTTGAAAGCCTAGTGTGGTTCTACCCTCCATGGCCTCGTTCTTATCACCATATGTATAACCAGTAAACAACACTTCTAACACAGGAATTTAAGTGAAAATCAATGCTAGTCCTCTTTAGGCAATTTTTCCTAAGATGGAGTTCTCCTACTAGAAGCCATGAGGGCAAAATTCTGGTATGAGTTGGCTGTGAATTGGTTCGAGTTCTCCCATTTTGAGCTCTTGATCCTAACTCTAAGGATATTAACCTTAATATATAAAAATTCCTCCCTCTTTTCTGGATCAATATCCTCTTCATCTTCTATATAAATGAATGTCATGCTTTCCCCAAATCGTTGGTCAATGCTAGTTTACATTCTTCTACTCAATTGCAGCTAGATACTGCCATTTTATGAAGGAGAAAGTAGAGCTTGAAATTTTTTTCCTTGGAATTGGAAACCCATCTGGAAGGATGCTTCCAACATTTAGGAACCGGTTGTATGCTTCCCTCATTGATTTACCAATAATACAAAGCATGTTTTACTTTCCATAAGGTTGTAGATGATTACTTGCTTAGTATGACGCTCCTTGATTTTTCATATGGTTTATATTAGAATGCAATATGTTATGCTTTCTTCGTTTTTCGTTGTTTTATCTCTTTTGTAGGTATCCACACGCAAAGGAATAGCGAGGAGCGAGCTTGGAAGTGAGGAGTTCAGGATTGAAATCAAAAATTAATCACATAGGAGTGATGTAGGCCATCTTACTCTCTCATGTCATTATAATTTAGGCTAGGAATGTTTTATTTCATTGGGGTAGAGGGATCACTTATATTCGTCGGAGGGATTGCCTAGATAAAAAATTGGCAACTCCACTAGGGAACTTATAGCCTTTTCAATGCTCCTTATGCATATGGTATTCTTCCTAAGTTTTGCCAACCAGTGAGTAATATTTGATTTTGATTTGTTTTGACTCTGTACTTTGAGTAGTTATGGTCTAGAGTTTAGGAATCATAATTTTGAGTTGTGAACTCTCCACAATCCAAGTTCCTAATGGGTTTTTCAGGGTCTTGAATCCATGTATGTAGTCCAAAACCCAATTTAAACAACTGAAATCAAGATTTGACCAACAAATTTTTCACTATAATCTAGGAAAAAACTCCAAAACATCCAATAGAAAAAATCTAATATAAATGGGGTATTTGAAATATATTGAACAATCTGGTCATAAAAGCAATGATTGATCAATCCAATAAATAAAATTATAGATCAAGGACTCTCCTTTCGAGAATCAAACAACATTCTCTCTCTTTTTAAATGAATATGATTCTTTCAAGTAATAAATGAATGAGAAGGCAGATCATTGGGCAATGTTAGCTTCTAAAATTTAGCCCTGGAACATTATTAAAAGGTGAGGTGATGGAATTTATATTGATCCCCTAAATTCAAAATAAAGTGGATATTAATTTGCACAAAAATCAATATGAATTACTCAATGCAAATAAGTTAGCCAGACACCTTGGGAATGGAAGTTAAAGGAGCTCCATTTACCAGGCCTTGGAACATTATTTAAAGGTAGGGTGACGGACAGTAGACTGATCCCTTAAATTAAAAATAAAGTGGATACTAATGTGAAAAAAAATTAATATAAACTACTATATGCAGACAAGCCAACCAAACAAATTGCAAATGGTAGATCAAGGAGATTCATTGAAGGGTTGTTTGTAATGGAAAAATTTAGGTTCGGTTATGGTTCTATGTTTGTTGGTTTGTAGTCTTTGTAGGTGTTAAGTATTCATTGGTTTTTATCACTTAAATATTTGAGTTCCTTCTAGAGGAAGCCTCCCTACTCTCCTTATTCCTTCCTATCAAGTTGCTCTTGTTGCACCCAAAATAGATGTGTTCAAAGATGGAAGGTGTAGGTTCATATAGCCTTCAACACATCACAAATTGGAGGAATATTAGTGGGAAGTGTCAGTGTCTCAATGAAACTGCCCCTCTTATATGTTTGCAAATTCTTCCTTACATTCCAATTCAAGAAACATGGCAAGACATGTCCTCAAACTCTGGCTTGTTTCCTTCGAAAATTTTGTTAGTGTTTTGGTAGTTTATAATTTCTCGAATTTTTGGAATGGATAAACGTTTGCTTCAGTTAGTTACCCTATGCCAAACTATTAATTTTCTCTATATTTGGATTCAATTTTAATGGTCGAAGGCTACACAACTTATTTCCTATTTCAGTAGCATTAATGCCTACTACTCATACTGGAAAACTCTTGTTCATAACAATTCCCTAGGCACTCTTTTTCACGCAAGCTTATAGGAATCAGGGGCAGAGTTTTATGTAGGAGCATTGGACCACCCTTAGTCAAAATTGAAATTTAAAGTTGTAGAAGGAGAGACGTGGACAACGATATGAAAAGGGGCGCTAATTTCCATAAAATTTGGTTAAAATAATAAATTTGTTCCCTCAAAGGTGAAATCGTTGTGGCATCTAGAAGATCACGATTTATTTCAAAAATTGCCATGTAATTAAAAGTGGGTGATCTTAGCAATTAGTTTCCTATTCTAAGGAGAGTTATTATTGATCTGGGATAGATCAAATCCATCATTGATCTGATCTTCATTGTATATTTTTATATAAATATATGACCTGCGACATAGTGAGGGAGAGGGCCAACTACAATATAGATCGACGAGAGACGACGAGGGCCTTGGGAGGCCACAAAAAACCATTAGGGGAATTTTGATGTCTAAAATGGGCCTCCTAAGAAAATTATAAAATAATAGTGGAAATAATAAAATAATATTTAATTACATCATCAAATTTTAGAGGGAAAAAGGAAAAAACTACTTTCTCAACTCGTATTTCCAACTTATCTCCCAATTTTTTTACTCAAATTTCGAGTGGGAGTGCTAGTTGGATGAAAAATGTAATTCCTCATCAAAGGAGTACCCATGTTGCATACTTTTGATGGACCCTGCTACACTAAAAATGATAAATACATGAAAAAATGTGATTGCAATCACGTTTTTCATGTATTTTTCATTTTTCGTGTAGCACAATCCATCAAAAGTATGCAACATGGGTACTCCATGGACGAGGAATTAAATTTTTCATCCAACGAGTACTCCTACTCGAAATTTGAGTAAAACATTTGGGAGATAAGTTGAAAATACGAGTTGAAAAAGTAGTTTTTTTATTTTATTATCTTTTAATATTTTTACCCTTTTACTTAAAAAACAGTGAATCATCCCCTACGGTTGACATCGTCATATTGAATCCTATTTGTTCTTATAAAGTTTATTTTTGTTGTACATTAAATTTTTTAGAGGCCCATTTTAGACCTCAAAATTCCCCTAATGGTAATATCAGGCCAGAGATTTAATATAAGAATCCGTGTACAATTTTTTTAATATGTGTGTTTGTGCCATTCGATGTGTCAGTTTTATATTGTCATGTTTGTACATCCATGAAACAAGTGAATGTATGTGAGTGTGAGGTTGAGGTCATAGCATGGAATTGTAGATAGGGAGCGTTGTAAAGATGGGCATTCCAGTGAAAAGATTCACCAATGAATTTCGAATATAGGATGGATCGACCATGATCCACTTCAAACAACTTTGAGAAATGGAAGATCCGACAAGCCATTTGTTCGGAAGATCAATGGTGAACCATTGAAATGATAATGTGTGACGTAATAAGGAGTGGAGTGCCATATTGTTAAGGTCCTACAATGTACAATGATGGCTGGAATAGGAATGTGCTAGAAAAAGTTCCACACAGATCTGTATGTGATTAGAACGAGATCACTAATGATGATAGTAAAGGTATTATGAAGTTCCTATGAACTTCACAATACAAACTTGACGAGAAACGTGTGGTCACGAGGTTTTTAGAATGGAAACCGTCAGAGAATAAGGTTTTCCTTGTAATTTTGCGGGATCAACTGTTATTGGAGCAACAGAAGATTCTGCGTGCAATGGAAGGAGGTACATATATGTTGAGTATTGGTAAGTATGTGGTATTTATATATTTGTGCAGGTTGCAGCAGAGGAAGGTGAGAGTATTTGCAGCAGCCTAGAGCAAGGAGTGCTCATACGGTTGCAGAGGAGAGAACAAGAGAGATGCCAAAATACTGAGCCCATAGGAAAGAAGCTTAGTGTGGTATCATGTAGCAAGAATGAGGCTAGCTACTATAGAGGTTTTGTTGCAACTCACTAGTGCTGTTACGAAAATACCAAGAAGGCATATGACCAGCAAGTCATAAAATTTTTGTACCTCGAGAGTCTAATACAGGAGCATCAGACCACCCGTAGTCAAAATTGAAATTCAAAGCTGTGGAAGAAGAGACGTGCACAACGATCTGAAAAGGGGCACTAATTTCCATGAAATACGGTTAAAATAATAGATTTGTTCGCTCAAATGTGAAGTCGATGTGGGATTTATAAGATCACGATTTATTTCAAAAATTGCCACGTAATTAAAAGAGAGTGATCTTAGCAATTAGTTGCATATTCTAAGGAGAGTTATTAATGATTTAGGATATATCAAATCCATTATTGATATAATCATCATTGTATATTTTTATATAAATATATGACCTGCGGCATAGTGAGGGAGAGGGCCAACTACAATGTAGATCAATGAGAGATGATCAAGGCCTTAGGAGGCCACAAAAAATGTAATATAAGGATGAAGATTTAATATAAGAATTCATGTACAATTTTTTTAATATGTGGGTTTGTGCCATTCTATTCGTGAGTTTTATATTGGCATGTTTGTACATCCATGAACCAAGTGAATGTGTGTGAGTGTGAGGTTGAGGTCATAGAATGGAATTGTAGATAGGGAGCATTGCAAAAATTGGCATTCCGGTGAAAATATTAACCATCGAATTTCGAATATAGGATGGATCGACAATGATCCACTTCAAATAGTATTGAGAAATGGAAGATCTGACCAACCATTTTTTTAGAATATCAGTGGTGAACCATTGAAATGATAATATGTGACGCAATAAGGAGTGGAGTGCCAGATTGTTAAAGGTCCTACAATGTACAATGATGGATAGAATAGGAATATCGGGGTGCTAAAAGAAGTTCCACGTGGATATTTAAGTGCTTATAATTAGATCATTGATGATGATAGTAAAGCTATTATGAAGTTCCTATGAACTTCACAATAAAAAATTGATGAGAAACACCTGGTCATGAGGTTTTCATAATGGAAAATGTCAGAGAATTAGGTTTGTTGGGAAATTGTAATTTTCGCAGCATCGGAGTTGCTATGGAAAACACTCATGTTAGAGAAATTTGGATAGTCTCACACTATCACAAAAAGATAAATCAAGGCAATTGTAGTAATTTGATGGCAGTCTCCTAAAATTTCTAATTTGGAAAAAGCATGAACCACACACAATGGTCATAATGAGAATACAATTTCCTCATAAAAAAATATTGGAAACAACATAAAATAAGTGTAACAGGATGCGAAGCTTAATTTTCACTTGGAAAGGAATATCTCCATTGCTTCTAATGATCAAGGAACTCAGAACTAACTCTAAGCTATGCCAAAGGAATACAAAACAATTTAGCTTTGTGACCCAAGGGAAATTGAAGGCCCAAGCTCCCCTCAATCTGATGAAGGGTGAGGAGAACAAAGTGTCCATTTATGTCGTCAATGATATATTTTTGGGTGATATGTATTTTGGGTAAATACATAACATATAAAAGAAAATCAGAACAAACAAGATATAACTAACTCAAACAAAATACATAACATATAAAAGAAAATCAGAACAAACAAGATATAACTAACTCAAAAACTAACCTCAAATCTCATATTGTCACATCTCTGACTCTGCACAAGCTCCAATACACTACGAATGTACTGCAATTCAAAATGGACTAGTATCATTATATGCTCAAGACAATCATACTAACACATTCATCCACATTCTTCTTTATCAATTATCCTCAAAGGATGTGAAAGGATTAGATACCCCAACCTAAATTATAATTGTTAGTAATTAAAATTTACCACGATATTGATTATAAATATATACATATATTCCATATCTCAAAGCATAAAGATAAATAAAAATAAACGGAAGATCGGGACAAAATTCAAGCCCTTTTTCATGGCAAAAGAACAATCTACCCCTATCAATGTAGCATTGGCTTCTAACTTGCACACAAGACAAAATTTGAGGCGCCTTAGGAGATGGAATAAAATATTTCATTATAGTTGGTTTCTACCACTGTAAAAGTTGGGTAGGACCTACTGCACTCCAAAAATCCCTGCCGTAGAATATAGTTATGATTTGGATGTTACAATATTTTCCAGAACATAGTGGAAACCACTAGAAGAAGGGGTCTAATCAACATAGAGCACTAGCTAGACTCAAATCACAATGAATCCTAATAGTTTATACAAGCCACATGTTTTTTGGTACAATATTCCTCTTTTCCATGAAATGATTGTTTAGCATGAAAAGGGTTTATTAAGTGTTGATTCATGTTAGATAATATTATTAAGGACTGGGAAAAAATTAAACATGGGAAAAAAAGAAGAAGCAAGTTTTCTAAGGATTATCTTCAACATGAATTGAACCAAATTTCATAATTGATATTTTTCTTGACAGGAATTTCGGAACTTTAATCTCTGTCGGCCCTCCATCTAAGTTGGGAGCAGTCCAATTTTCCCTACACATCCCACTACCCAATTTTATTTTACAAGCAAGGATCTCTATAGATATATCATTTAATCAAGGGCCAAATTTGAAATTATATCCACCTCAGAGACTGAATAACTACATAAAAAATGTCATTAATATACTATTCCTTGTCTCTAAAACTAAGCTTCATTAAAAAATCTTGGTAAGGTACATACTACAAACGTCATTCATTTTTTTGTTGCATCCATCACCTTTGGAGGAAATTGCTTGCAGTGACCCAAATGGTACACCTACTAACCCATCACCCTGGTGTTCCATCAATACTGTCAGATCTAAGATATATTAGGACTTGCAAACTAGTGACAAGTGGCATAGGCACATCTATGATGAAGAGGAATGACTATTATGAGAAGGATTAAAATGACTACCCTGTGAAGGCATGGAAACAAACGATGATAATACATGTCCTTGAGAAGGAGCACTACTTCTCCTATGTGGTTGTGTGAATTGAATATGATGTCATCCCCATGGTATACTTGGTAAAGAATGTAGCATAAAAGAAAAAATATCCACAAGTCCATTTTTTTTCATTGGAACCCAATTTCTAGATTCATGGTTAGTTGCTCTATTCTCTGAACCTGTAACAAACTAGGCATTACTAGAAATACCCATCGTCATGTTTTCTGAACTAGATTCTTCAATGCTCCCTTGCACTAGCATTGGAGCTAGAAGCATTGCCAAATATATGCATAGAGTAATTTTCATTCCATCCAACTAAATCCAAACTCCTATGTATACCAAACAACATATGAAACATAATGGATTTCCGTTATCATTCCAAAAAATATCTCTGAGTAAGCATTGCTTTCATATTTGCATCTGCAATTGTTTATACACAACACAATTTATTTTCTCTATTTTAAGTCATTTTCTTTATGATAGGATTTCCATTCAATATGGATAGAAATACTATTCAAAGTCTATTATTTTTTAAACCTTCTCTATCTTGGGCTAATTTTCTCAATTTTTTTGTTGATTGGGCTATGGTCTAGCCATAGCCTGGTGGGAGTTTACCACAAATTTTCGAGCTTCTATTATTAGTGGATTCCTTTATGGACTCTACCCAAGAATTCCTAGAGTTGAATGTTCCCAAATTTTGATCGATCCTTTGAGCCAAACACTGGGTGGTTTTTGTTAAACAAAAAGGCTATTAATTTTGTTAGGACCTATGCTAGTTTATTTTTGTTAGGAAAGTATATGGTTTAAGGGTATATAGATAAAAAAAGGGTATCTTAGTGCAAAATTCAAGCCATTTTTCATGCAAAGAACAATCTACCCCTATCAGTGTGGCATTGGCTTCTAGATTTCACACAAGAAAAAATTTGAGGCACCTTAGGTGATGGAAAGCAAGCTTTCATCATAGTTGGTTTTTACCACTATAGAAGGTGGGTAGGACCTACTGCACTTGAAAACAACTTGTCATAGAACATAGTTATGATTTGGATATCACCATTTTGCTAGAACATAGTAGAAACCACTTGAGGAAGGGGTCCAATCAACATAGAGCACTAGCTAGACTGAGACCACAATGAATCTTGATAGACTATACAAGCCACCTGTTGTGAGTACAATATTCATGTTTTCCATGAAAGGATTCTTTGGCATGAATATGGTTTATTAAGATATTATTCTTGTTAGATAATGTTATTCAGGACTGAGAAAATATTAAATAGGGGAGAAAACCAAACAAGTTATTTTTCTAAGGATTATCTTCCAAGGATTGAACTAAATTTCATAATTAATATTTTTCTTGAAAGGGATTTGGGAACTTTACTCTATGTTGACCCTCCTTCCCTATGTTGGGAGTAGACCAATTTTCCATACACATCCCACAACCCAAGTTGCTTTTACAAGAAAGCATATCTATAGACAGATCATTTCATCAAGAGCCAAATATGAAATTATAGCCACATTAGAGATTGAATAACTACATAAAAAATTTCATTAATATACTAGTCATTATCACTAAAACTAAGCTTCGTTAAAAAATCTTGGTAAGGTACATACTACAAACCTCAGTCGTTATTTTGTTGCATCCATCACTTTTAGCAACAATTTCTTACAGTGACCCAAATGGTACACCTACCATTTGCTCTGCTCTTTGAACCTCTGATAAATAAGATATTACCACCTAGTCATTATTCATGTTTAGTTTCTTTGTTCTTAGACACTGGAAGCTCTATGAAATGAACAAGAGAAATATTTCTAGCTTCCTCTACTCTTGCAATTGTGGTTTTTGCTTTCCTTCAAAAAAAAATTAAAATTAGAAAATTTATTATGAACACTTCTAAGGAAACCAAATATGAGTATTTCGTAAAGGAAGCAGTAATATTTTATGATTTAGCTTCATCCTTTACCAAGGGTAATGACAAATATTTATTTTCCAAGATCAAGTGCAAACTGTTACAATGATATCCACCATTTTCTTTTATCCATAGATCCCCTTAATTGACATTTGAAACACCAAACCATCCATTTTTTTTGTTTAAGGCTTTTCAAGTGTAGCTATATTTTCCTTTTGAATGGGAGAGAATCACAAAAATATTCTTTCCCTAGTATTATCTTGAGAATAGATAAGACCTTCTCCAACAATAAAGGCCAATAGACATATACTAGTTTCCTTGAATTCTAAATCTACACCTTGCATAACATTTAATCATGTCACTTGGTTCTTTGCAAGATGTCACATAAGAGTAATGGGTAAGGAAGATTCCATTGACTCACATAATAAGCTTGAAAATTTCCACAAATATCTTGGATTTCTTCCATAAAGAATTCAATCTCTAGAGTGGTTGATTGTCAATATTGGCACAACTACTTAACTAGAACTACTAAAGTTCATATTTCACTATTTCTAATTGAATTTTTTTTCCTCTTGATAGTATTCCAGTGTCTAATCCTGCGCTAATAATAAAATATGTTGATACAAGTCATTCCAATGTACTGAACCCTCTAAACACCACACTACTCAACCAAAAGTAACACACATGCCATGGAACCTATGGAAGGACTCCCTCTCCACCATCCTTTCTAAAAATTATAAAAATACTTAAATGAATTTAAAAATATGACGTGAAAAGTGCATGCACCCTCTTTTACTTAGAAAACACGTGCAAATTGCTGAGAATATATTGTTAAGAACATAACAGCAATCCAATCTATAATATTGATCACTCTGTTATAATTAAAGTGCCATATTGTTGAATTTGGAAAGAGGAAATGTGCCCCTCACTATCCTGTTGAAATTTTGCAACTAAAGCACTCATATCTCATTCAGACAAGTGCCTAGGAGTGTCATATCTGCAACCAGATTGTACGAGACTATCCAAGGTACAATATTTAATACTACCTCTTATTGAGGAAATTTCTCTCCACCCATCCAAGGCTCCCCATGAATATCTAGAAATTACCTTGGCTAAGGGCTTAGTCAAGATATTTGTGACTTGTTTGGATATACTCTAGATCAATTTATCCCTTCTAAAACATGTTCCTAAAAAATGGCACCTGATGTAATGTGCATGGAGCGATTATGGAATAATGGATTAACATAGAGTTCGGCACAATTTTAGTTTTCACAACTGACCCACGTGGGCTCCAACATCTCACATGTTAGTGTTGCAATCAACTTGTGAATATATATCTTTACAACTAGTAGCATTGATTGTAAATTACGTTGTCTCTTCTAAACTCAATCACACTAAACCTTGATTCCTATTCATCCAGAAAATTGTTTCTAAACCCAAATTGAAGCAACACCCTAAAGTACTATTCTTATCACTTGCATCTCCTACCCAATAAAAATCAATTAATTGATGTTGCATCAACTCACCATGTCTTTCATATTTCAAAAAAAAAAAATTTACCCTTAAAATATCAAAGAACATGATTTGCAACAACCCTATGAATATACCTCAACTCAACTATGAACCAAATCAAGGTGTTCACTTGAAACATACATCAAGTTTGATGTTACATCAAGTATCTAATCAATTGTGTATGTAGAAATGTTAATACAAATTATGTATTTCCTAGATTCTCCTGATCTAACAATTATATGCCAATTTTAAATACAAAATCGCTTCTACAAAAATCTTTGCGAAATTCAAAACATGATCGCCAGTTGCAATATCAAGAAGAAAGATCAATCACATATAACACAGATGATTTTACCAAGAAAGCATAGAGCTAAAAACCCCACTATCATATATTATTTATATATCATGGATCATGAAACAATCTCATACAAAACTCTAATCCAAGAGCTCTCAGTACAATATACAATCGTCTCACACTGTCATACAAAAATTGGTAAATTCACGTGCCAATTTACTGCCTCTAGACAGCCTGCCTCCACTGCGCAATCCCTGATGGTCAAGAACCTCTAAATGAATCAATCTTGCCTACCTTGTCTGCACAATACTCATAGGCACATCCAATGTGTGTGTGGTTGTATGTGTGCACCCACTAATGTCACAACTGATAGTCAAAATGTCCCTTTCACCTACATCTCAACTGGGTCTCCACTGGATCTGACATGCATGTAGTTAACAGTAGTAAATCTTCAGTTGCGTGTGAGACCACTGATTGTGAATTAATTAAATAATTTATTCAGTGATCTCTCACTAGTGTATCTTCAGTTACAACTAGCACAACCGAGTTTAACTCACTTATCTAAGTTAAACTACTTTACAACTCACATAACTACACATCCAACTCTGTTACAACTAATTCCACTTGCATGTCCCACCAACTAACCTTTGAACTCGAAATTCCTTCAGCTAGCTGGTTTTCCAGTTTAGTTAACTGATTCCAAGTGCTCCATGAGAATAGATTAATATTTATTGTCCAACTATTATTAAGCGATAATAATAGTCGACATGAATCTATAAATAGACATGTGATCTATAAATATAAATCACACATACATCTAAAAATATAACATCATCTATAAATATAATTTTCTCATCCATTCTAAAAATATACTTCTAGCTAAAAATAGCCTGTGTGGGCCCCACCTAGTGTAGGTGCTTAATTTTCACTAGGATCAAGGATGTTGTTTCCGAATGCCAATTTCAATGTTTCTTATTGCAACCTTCAACACTCCCTCTCAACAAGAAAGGAATTTCTTTGCATGCGACATGCAACTCCATGCATGTGCCTTTCAACCTTTGCATGTGCCATGCAAGTCCATGCATGTGCCCTGCAACTCTTGTATGCAACACTTCTCTAGTGTTTCTCACACATGCAACACTTTCGAAACTGAATAGCCTCCAAAAAACTGAATCAGTATAATGCATCTGTCATCAAAGTCTTCTGACTTCTGCTAGTACCAACTACACATGTCTTCTGGATCCACTGGGTTGTTGACCTTTGCATCCATGCACTTTGCACTTGTTGTCAACTCTGATCCGCGCTCCAGTATCTGACACTGTCACTTTTATTTCATGTCCTTACGACATCTGGTTGCATGAATCCAACTGATCCTACTACTGCTACTCTGTGGGCTCCTAGTAGCCAGGTTTAATCCATGAGATCCACACCATCTCAATGAATCCTGCCCCAAAATTTCTTCTTGGGATTACTCATGCATGTCACCCCACCTCTCACCTAGTTGTATAGCTGCATGCACTCCCTCTACCCATATGGAATGAAATTTATTTACATGAGTGGTTTCTCCCACTCCATGATCCTCATCTTGTGGCTACTCCACATCCCGAGGTTCAATCTTACCTGCATGCAAATCCAACTCCCTCTCAAGCATCAACTGCATGGCTTTCTCACACTTCCCAATAGTAAGAGGCTTTGTAGAAATCCCATCTACATCAATTCTATATAGATTCTTAACTCGAATCCCAACCTTCTTGGCTTTCCCTGTTGCTTTTTGTCGCAGAAAAAGTTTTCCTTCAGTAAAGACAACATCATAGCCTCTATCCTCTAACATTGCGACTGAGACTAAATTTTTCTTCAAACCTGGTACATGCATTACATATTTTAAATGAAAGAGTTTACCTGAAACCCTCTGAAAGGTAATGTTACAAATTATAGTCGCATTGTATCGTCCATCATAGCCCAACTCAATATGCATCTTGAAATCTTTCTCCACCAAGTTACTGAAAAGTTTCTTATCACCAGTCATGTCAAAGGAAGCACCACTATCCAAGTACCACCCCCGATCCCAATGAACTTGAAACCATGCATGTGATCAATGAGAATTAAAGCTCAAACTGCGAGGCAAGAGCCTCACTAGCTGCAGCTCCAGTAGCCATCTTGATCTTCTTCTTTTGTGGAAAATTTATGCCAATATGTCCATACTTGTGACAGTAAAAACACTTCACTTTAGACATGTTGTGCTCTTTTCCATCTTCATCGGCCTTGGATTTAGAATGGAATTTCTTCCCCTTCCCCTTCTTCACCTTGGCAGCCAAAGCACAATCCTCTTCATCATTATTCTTTGATCAAGAGCTATCTTTGGTGTTCTGCCTGAACTCCTCCTGCACTAGATCCGACCACAGTCATTCCCAATCCGGTACTTTTTCCCGTCCATTGACAAAGTCTTCATAACTATGAAAAATCTTAGGAAGTTCCAAGAGAGCCCAACTCACCAAATCACCATCAGAAACACTTATTCCTACACTCCCAAGCTCATCCCTACATTGGACAAACTTTGTTAAGTATACTGGAATAGTGTCGTTCTTTTCCATCTTGATCTTCTCGAGTTTATCTTTGAGCGCCAATTTCATATGGTCGCTGCTACTTTGGAATAGATCTGTCAAAGCCTTCCACATACAATATGGTGTGGCTTTCCCAAGAAGTCTTGAGACAATGTGGTCTCGTACTCCTTCCAACAGAATCCTCCTCGCCCTTGCCACTTTCTTTTGCCATGCATCAAGTAATGCAGCATCTATTGAAGTAGGCTTAGGAACATCTTTGTCAATGAATTCCTTCAAGCCATTATCTTCTAGCACCGCCTCCATCCTATCCTTCCAAGAAATGTAGTTCGAGCTACCCTCAAGTGCATACTCTAGCCGCAAGCCATTGAAAGCCATTTCGATGTTTACTCAACTATAGCACCAAGAAAATCTTGCAGCAAATTCGAATTGTTTCCACCAACAAACTCAGCTCCTGCTTCAAAATTGCAATCTTCTGTGCTCTGATACCATGTAGAAATTTTAATACAAATTATGTATTGTCTGGATTCTCTTGATATAACAATTATATGCCACTGTTAAATACAGAATCACTTCTACAAAAATATTTGCGGAAATTTAAAACACGATCGCCAATTGCAATATCAAGAAGAAAGATCAATCACACATAACGCAGATGTTTTTACCGAGAAAGCATAAAGCTCAAAACCCCACTATCATATATTAAGTATATATCATGGATCATGAAACAATCTCATACAAAACTCTAATCCAAGATCTCTCAGTACAATATACAAGCGCCTCACATTGTCATACAAAAATTGGCAAATACATGCGCCAATTTACCGCTCCCGGAAGCCTCGGCCTCCACCACGCAATCCCGGTGGTAAAGAACCTCCGAATGAATCAATATTTCCTACCTCGATCGTAGTACTACAGTACATCCAATGTGTGTTTGGTTGCATGTGTGCACCCACTAATGTCACAAATGATAGTCAAAACCTGCCCCTTTCACCTACATCTCAACTGGCTCCCATTGGATTTGACATGCATGTAGTTAAATAATTAATTGAATGATATCTCACTATTTTATCTTTAGTACAAGTAGCACAACTGATTTTAACTCACTCTTAATCGGAGTTAAACTACTTTATGACTCACATAATTCACACATCCAACTCTGTTACAACTTCGAATCACTTAGTTACAACTAAGTCCACTTGCATGTCCCACCAACCAACCTTTGAACTCGAAATTCCTTCAGCTAACTGGTTTTCCACTTCAGTTAACTGATTCCAAGTGCTCCATGAGAATAGATTAATATTTATTGTCCAACTATTATTAAGGGATAATAATAGTCGACATGCATCTATAAATAGACATGTGATCTATAAATAGAACTTGCACATACATCTAAAAATAGAACATCATCTATAAATAGAATTTTCTCACAATCTATAAATAGACATCATCTATGAATAGAATTTTCTTATCCATTCTAAAAATAGACTTCCACCTAAAAATAGCCTGTGTGGGAGCCACCTAGTGTAGGTGCTTAATTTTAACTAGGATAATGGATGTTGTTTCCAGATGCCAATTCCACGGTTTCTTGTTGTAACCTTCAATAGTCTATATATCAAAGGATATACCATATCTGAGTCCAAGTGAGCATGCAAATAAGAATTGGCATCATTGTGGTGACCATGGATTTACAGACACTCATTTGGAATATTTTGAAGGTCTCAAGCATGTACTTTCCATGCCAAAGGAAAACATCACTTGTACTTGGCCACACCTATGGACCCAAGAAAAATACATCAAACCAACGAAATTCATATTTAAGTACTCATTCATACTAGGTATGTGTTATGTTGATACACTGGAAGCAGGGAAAATTTTAAGGATGGAAAATTATCTTGAAGTTTAAAAACATTGGCGAATCTCGCTAGTCCCTAATATGAAAACTAAAAAAAAATTATTGACATATTTGTAAATTTATTCAAAATTATAATGATTTTATATATATTATATATATAATGTTGGCAATTTTAAGGGTAAAATAATTTTATATTGTAAAAATTGGGCGAATCATTTTTATAAAAACGGAAATTGGCAAATCGATTTTTTGGAAAAATCATGGAAAATTAGCCCACCTACGAATATTAGCCTCTAAAATTTTCCATGATTGGAAGCTCTATGAAACGAACAAGATCAATATTTCCAACTTCCTCTACTCTTTCAATTGCTTCTTTTGCTTTCCTTCACAAAAGAATCAAAATTAGAAAATTTATTATGAACACTTTTAAGGATACCAAATATGAGTATTTCGTAAAGGAAGTAGTAATATTTTATGATTTAGCTTCACAATTTACCAAGGATAAAGACAAAATGTTTGTTCCAGGATCAAGTGCAAATTTTTACAATGTTATCCACCATTTTATTTTAGCCATAGGTCCCCTTGTTGAAATTCTAAACACCAAACCATCCACTTTTCTTGTTTAATGATTTTCATGTGTAGCTATATTTTCCTTTTGAATGGGAGGGCATCATAAAATCATACTTTCTCTAGTATTATCTTGAGTACAGATAATACCTTCTCCAAAAATAAAGGTTAATAAATGTATACTAGATTCCCTGAGTTCTAAATCTACACCCTACATAACATTTAGTTATGTCACTTGGTTCTTTGCAAGATGGCACATAAGAGTAATGGCTAAGGAAAATTTCATCAACTCACATAATAAGCTTGAAAATTACCAAAATTTTAAGGGTTGGGTTTGAGTCAGATGTGTCTGTAGGGAACACCCTCATTGCAATGTATTCTCAATGTGGATATATAGATGATGCACGATAATTGTTTGACAAAATTGGTAAGCAAGACGTGGTTACTTGGAATGTGATGATTGAAAGACATGCTGAGGAGGTCTTCAAATGCTTTGTAAGAAAAAAAGTGGGCATGAAACCCGATCATTCCACCTTAGAAACCATTTTAAATTTTTTTGGTAGTTCAACATCTTTTCCATATGGGAGGAAATCCCATGCTAACATTGTTAAAACTAGATTTGAGTGGAATATATTTGTCGAAAGTTCCCATGGTTATTTATATTCCAAATATAGAAGGATATAGGATGCACACCAAGTGTTCATGGCAACACCCAAGAGAAATGTAGTCACATGGATTGTAATGGTGGTGGGATATGCACAGAATGGAAATAATGAAGAGGCTCTTGGATTGCTTTTCCAAATGCTATAGGGAAGGAAGAAACCAAACTAGTTCACTTTGAAGAGTGCTCTAAGTGCATGTTCCACTCTAGTAGATATGGAGAATGGAAAGAAAATTCATGCTCAAATCATTAAATCAAGTTTTGAAACAAATCTCTCTATGGGTAATGCCCTTATTACCATGTATTCCAGATGTGGGGACATAGGGGATGCAAAAAAAAAAATTCAACAGAATTTCTGCTAGAAATATAGTATCATGGAATAAAATGGTTGTGGAATATGCCCATCATGGGCAGGAAAATAAATCTCTTCATATTTTTGAACAAATGCAACAGGAAGGAATGAAGCCCAAATATATTACCTTCATAGGAATTCTATATGCATGCAATCATGCATTTTTAGTCGATGAAGGTTGGTATTACATGGTTTTGATGATTGATGTTTATAACATCACACCATCAGCAGATCACTGTGCTTGTATGATTGACCTTATTAGGCATGCTCGACTGCTAGAGGAAGTTGAGAAATTTATCAATAATATTCCATTAGAACCAAATGTTGATGTGTGGAGGGCATTTCTTGGTGCTTGCAGAATCCATGGAAATATGGACCTAGTAAAGCACACATCAGGATGCCTTTTTTAGCTAGAACCAGAGAATGATACCTTGTATGTCATGATGTCAAATATTTATATGGAAACTAACAGATGGGATGATGCAGCAAAGAAGAGAAAATTTATGAGAGATAGGGGAGTGAGAAAGAAGCCAAGCTATAACTGGATTTAGATGAAAAAGAAGGCCCATGCATTTGTGGCAAAAGATAGACTACATCCATAGAGAGTAGATCCATGCAACATTGGAGATATTGGCGATGAAGATGAAGATAGCGAATTATGTGCCTGACACAATTTTTCTGCTGTAATCTATGTAGTACTATAAGGAATATGTTCTCTACCATTAGAGTGAAAAGATACCCTTAGCACTGACTTTCCAATGATACCTATTTACGTTATAAGAACTCTATCAGTTCACTCAATCACTTCATGGAATTTTTCATGCCATCATCAAGATCACCTTGAAAATTATGCTGAGAACTTATACCAAGGATATTTGGTTCCAAGTCTAAGAAATAATTGGCAGGAAAATAGGTTTCATAATTTATGTTATCTAATAGTGGAATGTTTGCATAAACTGCTATCATAATGAGATGAGACAAGATTATGTTATTGCGTATGTTATGGCCTTGGCTGCTAAATTTATGAATTAGGGCATATAGTTATATCAACTGGATACATCTAGGTGGGGCATACGTTATGTTACTCTAGAAAATATGTGTACAACTCATGAAAATGCACCAATTTTTCACTAAAATGAAAGGGACTCCTTTATGTGAGGAAGTGGATTATCTTTTGAGCCACTCTATATTGTCAGCTTCCATTTTGTGTATTCAAAGTGACTTTTTTTGGTGCATGAGATGTTGGAGGTCAATGAGACAATGTTTTATTGTGTATTAGGGAATGCCTTAGAAACGGTTGTAATTTAGAGCGTGAAGCCAACAGAAAAATATTGTGTAGAGACCGAGAGTTGGTCACAATACCATGAGATATAACACCATCAATATGTTGACAAGGATTATTCAAGATAGTAGTTATTTATTGACTGAAAAAGTTTCAAATATTCTCCTTGGACCTTAAAATTGTTTGTGAAATTTTATGAAGATATAAGGGAAAAACAAGAGAGAATTCCACTGATGACAAAGAAAGAAATTCTCATTGAAATTGGAGGGCTTGGTTAATTTATAGCATTATAAGTAAAATTTGGATACTCAAAAATGGAAATAAGGCTTCCACTTAGGCTTTCGGTGATAGAAATGGAAACCAATAGAGAAAATGATATCACAAAGGTTAAAGCTCACTGGATGGAGAAAGTCATTTGTAAATTTTTTTTATCATAAAAAGTATGTTTATATTATCGATCTTGCATAAAGTAGTATGTTCAATACATAGCCATTATACAAATAAGATGGAAAAAATGAGCATATCATCATAATCATATTTACAGCCAAAAATAAAACCTACTATCGATGAGAACAACCGAAATATATGAACATCCAACAAAAGGAACATTAACTATTCCCTTTATATTTGACTGAAGATTCATGTATCTGAGATAGGCGTGTTGCCATTCTCTTTCTGTATTTTCCTTTCAATCCAACCTTTATATGTGAAACCCCAAGTGGATTGGTCATTCGATGACCTTTACTTCCTTGCACCATTCAAATTTCCAAAAAGACTTGGTTTCCTTTAATTTTCCATCTAATCCATTTATTCCTCATGTTGATTGTCTTGAGGAGGGATACCATTAGAGAATACTAGAAAATCCTACTCAAAGGTACCAATGTTAGTTCTTCCTTTCTGAAGTTCCTCTTGCTAGGAATTTTTTTGTTGTTGTTAGGTTCCACATCATTGGTGTATTTCACAACCTCCACTAAGTTGGTGATGTTTCTCAACACTGTGCCACCAAGTAGGCCAATGATTTTTCTTCTTTCCTCTCTTTCCTCCATGAGGTTTTGGTGATCCTTGACAGTCTTAGCAGACAACTTTGGATAGAAAGCATTCAAGTGCCCACAAGGAAAACATAATATGAATCTACAACCAACCTATTTGTAGCCCGATAATTACTTCCAAACTTCATCAAGCTTCAATCCACATTTCTTTAGGAAGACCAATTGCAAAACCTAATTCAATACCAAATGTACCATATGTTGTAATGTGTATTTTATGAGTTTTAGGGGAATAGTAATGAAACTTCGCTGGAGCATTTGAAAATGAAAATGAAAGGTTCAAGTTCCTAAAAATGAAAAGTGGGGTTGGGAATATTAACCCACATAAGAGTTGATGCTAAAGTGTTTATCAATGGATTTGAGGTTGGGTACCAAGTTTCATTCATAAATTAACACATCCCCAAAAAATGTTATATTTTATAGACCATGGTAAGCAGAGTCTGCACTTAAGAATGCACAAAAATCTAGATAGCAGAAAACTAAAATCCATTCTCCCTTTAACTCTAATTATGCTATAATATACAAATATATCCTGTAGAAACATAGAACAACAACTCACTAAATGGACTTTGAAAACCTGTTATTGTTTTATAATTAATTCTGAAATGAAATATCCTAGTACCAGAGCACAAATTACCTACTCTATGCTAAATTGAATGAATAAACCCCATACCCCTCCCTTCTTTAGATTATAAAAAATAGACCTGAATCCTATCTCTACTGTAGCCTCTTGGGATCTGCATCATATCTCTGCGTGATGGACATATTTTAATTATTTTTCTCCAAGGAAGAGATAAAATCTCCTTCAAATATACACCCTACCGATAGACTGCATGCACCCTTCTTAACTAGACTTCAGAGTAGGTAAAAAATAGAAAACTAGTTAAATGCATTTAAAACTAACACATGCAAAGTGCATGCACCTTATTTTACTTGGAAAACACATGAAAAATTCTGAGAATATATTGTTAAGAACATAACAATAATCCAATCTATAATATCAATCACTCCCTCATAATTAAAGTTCCATACTGTTGAATTTTGAAAGAGGAAGTGTGCCCCTCACTATCTTGTTGAAATTCTGCAACTAAAGCACTCATATATTGCTTACACATGTTCCCAGGAGTGCCATATGTGGAACCAAAATGTAGAAGACTATTCATGGTACAATATTTTAATACTACCTCTTATTGAGGAAATTTTTCTCCATCTTTCCAAGTCTCCCCATGAATACCTTGAAATTCCCTTGGACAAGGACTTAGTCAAGATATTTGCAATCTATCTGAATATACTCGAGATCAATTTATTCCTTCTAAAAAAATTTCCTAACAAATTTTACCTCATGTTAATGCGCTTGGAGCAATCACGGGATATTGGATTATCATAGAGCTCGACAAAAGTTTAATAGTCACAATTGCCCCAAGTGGGCTCTAACATCTCACATTTTAGTGTTGCAATAAACTTGTGAAGCCACATATGGCTTTACAACTAGTAGTGTTGATTGCAATGTACTCTGTCTCTTGTAAACTCAATCTCACTAAACCCTAATTTTTAGTGAACCAGAAAATTGTTTCTAAACCAAAATTGAAGCAGCACCCTAAAGTACTCTTCCTATCACTTGCATCTCCTACCCAATAAAAATTCAATGAATCCATGTTGCATCAAATCACAATATCTTGCATATTTCAATACATATTGTATTGTACCCTTAATATGTCATAGAACATGTTTTGTAGCTACCCTACAAATATTCCTCAACTCAACTATGAACTAAATCAAGGTGTTCACTATGAAACATACACCAAGTTTGATGTTACTTAAACTATCTAATCAATCGTCTATACATCAAAGGATATACCATATCTGAGTCCAAGTCAGCATGCAACTAAAAATTGGCATCATTGGGGTGACCATGGATTTACAAAAAATCATTTGGAATCTTTTGAAGGTATCAAGCATGTACTTTCCATGCCAAAGGAAAACCTCACTTGTACTTGGTCACACCTCTAGACCCAAGAAACAATACATCAAACCAATGACCTTTGTATTTAAATACTCATTCCTACTAGGTATGTGTTATATTCAGACACTGGAAGCTCTAAGAAATGAACAAGATCTATATTTCCAACTTCGTCTACTCTTTGAATTGTTTCTTTTGCTTTCCCTAAAAAAAAATTCCAAATTAGAAATTTTTTTATGAACACTTTTAAGGAAACCAAATAGGAGTATTTTGAAAAGGAATTAGTAATATTTTCTTATTAAGATTCACCCTTTACCAGGGATAATAACAAAATGTTTGTTCCAAGATCAAGTGCAAATTGTTACAATTCTATCCACCATTTTCTTTTAGCCATAGATCCACTTTTTGAAAGTTGAAACACCAAACCATTTTTGTTGTTTAAGGCTTTTCACGTGTAGCTATATTTTCCTTTTGAATGGGAGGTAATCGCAAAAACATGCTTTCCCTATTATTATCTTGAGTATGTATAAGACCTTCTCCAACAATAAAGGCTAGTAGAAGTATACTAGTTTCCCTGAGTTCTAAATCTACGCCTTGCATAACATTTAGTCATGTCACTCGGTTCTTTGCATGATGTCACATAAGAGTAATGGCATTCTCTAGTTCTTGTAATGCAGCAAAAGATGTCTAGGGTCTTTTATGTTATTTTATTTATTTTCCTACCAATTGCATTGATAGGAAGGTCAAGGGCATACAATGCACACAAGGTATAATATTTTTCAGAAAAAAGGAAAAAAAGAAAAAAAGAAAAAGAAAAAAAAATTGTCAATACATTATTTAGAACTGGAATGCCAGCAACATTTTCCCTAATATAATTCACCCTCGTTGTTACAACTTCTAGCCCTAAACCCCATAACCCATCACTTTCTCTATATTTATACCACAAAGAGAGTGTACCCTCTGTATCTCTAAATCCTGATGAACTTTGATCCCATAGGAAGTGACTAAATATTGACAAGCTTGTAAAAATCCCAGCAGACTGTAATATCTAGAAACCTCCTCTAAGACATGCTAAAGATAAACATAAATTCAAGATTACAAGAGTTGAATCTCTCCAAATATCATTTCAAAGCTGTCTAATTACACATTGTGTGGGAAAATGCTTTTGAAAAACATGAATCCATGTATGATATGCCAGGAAACCCTTTAAGAGCATATGAAATAAAACTAAAGATAGGTTTGCAAAATTATTTTTTTAAACATGACTACAAAGAAAAGGAAAAAATCCCAACTCATAAGAGAAACATCAGAAAGCACATCTGGCACATTCTTCATATCTTTTATTCTCCATTTTACTATTACTTTTTATGTTGAGAACGAATAATATGTAATGATGCCACAAGCACTTCCAGGAGTCATCTAAGCATTGTTTCGAAACCATCTAGAATAAATGGCTTGATATACGTCAATGATCTTAGGCTTGTGATCACTATTTTGATCTCCTTTGCATAAAGTGTTCAAGTTTTCATATTATTTTTTATTGATACTATACAGATGGACATCCATCTCACAAAAATTAACAAAATTTGGGCATAGTTTAAGAGAAATTTTAGTATGTAATTTGTTGGAACACCAAGAGGCCCTAACAATTGTATTGATAATAGATAATTGAAAATATCTTCAACACACAACCCTATTGATTCTTATAAAAAGGTTTCATTTAGGTTTATTGATCCCAAGTTCGTCCCCTATCCAACAAGACACAACATGAGGTCCTATAAACATAAGGATAAGAAGCAAAAGAGATTGATCCAAAAATGTTATACCATAAACAAAGAATGTAGGTAGAGTCTAGATACATAACAAGCACATAAATTATTTTGGAAAAGTATGATATTCCTCAAGCATGAATGAACTTACAACCCTTTTGTCGAATATTGAAAAGGCTAACACAATCATCCATGCTTTTAGTGAAATCAACTAAAATTATCCAAGACAAGTGGCCTTGCTTACACAAATAAAGATTTCTAGTGTCTTTTTTGATGCAGTTGTAAATCCTTTGTCTTCATAGTGAGACCACCACTCTATACCCAATTATATTTCAAGGGATTTGTTATCATAAATATACTTATCTTCACACAATGTAAGAAGCTCATGCTATCTGGAGTCTTCATCAAGACTTGCTGATCTTACTTTTTTACATTCATAGTGGTGTCAAAGGTTATTGAAATTAGCTAAATGTTTTGTCTTTGCAATTCCATCTACAGGAGCACCTCTACCAATTTTGTGGTGTATTAAATATGAATACTTTGTTCTAATCCATTGAATCCTATAAGATAATTCTAGAAATGAGATCAATGTTCTTCTTGAACCTCTTAGACATGTTATTGTGCGAACGAAGTTGTTCTTTCCTGATAGGTAAATTATACAGTTTGAATGTGGTAAATTGGAAAAGTTAGTGATTTTACTCAGATTGTTAACTAAGATCAGTAGGGAACAAAGCACTACAATTCACTCAGATGATGAAATAAATTAGAAATATATTACTTTGGATGAGCTGAAGGGACTTCTCTACCGCCTTGGTATGAGTTGAATTATTGTACAAGCCTAGATAGATCTATTTATATGTTGAATATGATGTCATTATGAGAGCCCTCTTTCCAATCTCGTTAATTCCATAAATATCATCAAATATGATCAAGAATATGCTGGGTATGGTGCTGAATTGGAAGATCCCTTCAATCATTTTATGGCATCATCAATGTTTGAGGAGTCTGGATAAGAGTCTATCCATAAATTCTAATAAACTGTGTAGCAAAAAAATTCTTTTCATTTTGTCGACAGATGCTTTGCACTTTATAGAAGATATTTTAGTCACCCTAAATTTCAATTTGTGAAATAAATCTGTAAAATTTTCCATTGACAGGCCTTGCAAGACCAATTTAGCATCATCATAGAAATTCCTCAAAAATATTTCAAGGTTGTCCTAATTAGCTTAGAAATGGAAAGAAGTCATTAATATTGTAAAAGTTTTATTTTTCTCGTTTTTTTACCGGGTGTTTTGATCATCCCATGGGTAATTCCTTTGGTAATTCCTTTCATATGAAAACCTATAGGAAATGAATTTTAAATGATTAATGTGAAGTTGGTTACACTTTTGCCTTTTCCAGGAAAAAATTCATTTTTTCTGCTCTTAACTTTCTGAAAACTATAACAATTTTTCTGTGTAGAATTTCATTCTGCGATAAAAATAAAAGTTGTGAGAAATTTTGTTAGCTTTCTATTAATTATTTTTTGAAATTTTTTTATGCAGATTTGATATGTCAACTTAGTGTTTCTTTGAGTGTGTGTTTCTTAACAATCAAAGGATTCATAAGAAGTCATGTTATGATGCAATGTTGTATTCATTGAAAATTTGTGTTTTTGAGAAAACAAAGTGTGTTACAACAATCTAGACAGAGTCTACTTTGGTTTCATCATATTTACAAAGCCAATGGATGCATATCATAATTACTAGAATTTTTTGAACTGGTCCAATACGAAAAACTGCGTATTTTGGATATGTTTCGCGTCGCAAGAAATTTATTAACATATAAGTTATAAACTAAAAATCTAAAAGCTACCCATTAGAGACGACAGACCAATGTAATGCCCCATAATTTTTTCAATTTTTTTTACAATGTATTTTGGGAGATACAAAATTTTGATTTCACTGAATCACAATGACCCTCAAAAATTGTTTGCACCTATTTTATTAGAAAAATAATTAAAATTAGTAAACGTTTATGAAATTCCATAGAAGTTATATTTCCTGAAAGTAGATTCAATTCTGAAAATGTTTGTCTTGGTTCCGATAGTTAATTAACAACCTTTCATGGAATTTAATCAGTCCAAAGTTGCATAACCGTATTCAGAGCCTGGTTTTTGCGTAATTGGTGACGCGTTAGTTCGGCCGAAATTTTAATCTAAGTTCGGCCGAACTATGTTTTCCGCTGACGGCTCGTTAAATCTAACGACTTAATAGTTTGGTCTAACTTTTAATCAAAAGTTCGGCCGAACTATGGTATAACTTTCTGTCGGTCAGAAAGTTTTGCGGAGCCCCTACTAAAACACATTTCGCGGAAATATAAATTGTCGCGAAATCATTCACAATTTTTGCACATTTCGCACATTTCATCTCATTTTACAAAGATCTTGGTTTGGGTTCAAAAAATTTTCTTCAAAGTTTGGATTTAAGAGCATTTCTTGGAAGCAAACTGATTTTACAAAGAATTGTTTTGGGTTTAAAGAATTTTTTTGGAAGACATTTCTTGGAGGCGGCCTGATTTTGGCAAAAATTGTTTTGAACTTAAAAAAATTTCTTGGACGTACATTCAAAAGACATTTCTTGGAGGTATGTACGTGTTTTGAGTTGAATTAAATCTTTTGAGCTTCGTTTCATTTTTATAAGACATTTTTCTCTCGAATTTTTTAAAGTAAGTGTTTTGGATTGGAGTATGTATTTTTTGCAAAAAATTTAAACTGAATTTTTTTAAATTAAATATTTTGTGATATTTTTTGTAATCGAGTTATTGTCTAATTTTTTGAAGGAAATTTTTTGAACTTCATACCCTATTATCATGGGAAATTGAAGAACTTGTGCGAGAAAATATGATCGAAAAGAGACCATAAGGAACGTAGAGAAGAGACGAGACAATCTCGCAAAAGAAAGTTAGAAGCCCTCTCAAATATTGAAGAGGAAAATCAACCTCAAGTAGAAATTGAAGCAGGTATGTAAATGTAAATATTATGATCTATTGATATATATTTAAAATATTCCTAATGTAAAATGTGAAGCTTAATTTTTATTTGATGAACTAGTTTGAAAAATATTTTGTTTAATGTAAACAGACAGAGATATTCCTCAAAATATTGAAGAATAAAATCAACCTCAAGCAGAAATTGAAGCATGTATGTAAATGTAAATATTATGATCTATTGATATATTTAAAATTTTCCTAATGTAAAATGTGAAGCTTAATTTTTATTTGATGAACTAGTTTGAAAAATATTTTGTTTAATGTAAACAGACAGAGATATTCCTCAAAATATTGAAGAAGAAAATCAACCTCAAGAAGAAATTGAAGAAGGTATGTAAATGTAAATATTATGATCTATTGATATATTTAAAATTTTCCTAATGTAAAATGTGAAGCTTAAATTTTATTTGATGAACTAATTTGAAAAATATTTGAAATTTTAGATATATTTATTAATTTAGTTATTTATTGAATATGTACTATTTTTTCAAATATGTATAGATGAAATCACTATCGATAATGAGATGTTAGAAAATGTTGACACTCACACATATGGAGATAAAAAACCTGACCATATTATACGATATCGTGTCGACCGCATTTTTGAAAAGTATTTCTTAAATGAGCGAGTGACAGTTCAGGCTCAAATGTTGAAAGGTCTCCTATCATCAAGGAAATTAAAAGAAGCGATGACACTATTGGGTATTTGAAAATCAACCAAAGATAAAAAAATGAAGGAAGAGGTGATAAACAATATGAGTAGTGCTATAAAGTCAATTAAGAGATCTAGAGATAAAGATGTTTCAAATGTACGTAGAGGAATACAGATGGCAATGGTTTCACCAAGTACTGAAGAGAATCATTTGATAACATCTATGGCACGAGCACTGGGAACCTCGCGAAAAACTCTGCATAAACATCGAAAATTTCGACTGCAAATAGATGTAAATGATGAACTCGCTTGTTGGAGAGCTATTTGTAGGCAACCATACAAATATAGACTTGGAGAAAATGTTAAAAAAATAATATATGAATATTGGAAGAACAATTCGCGTGTTTCACCAACTGCAAGACATGTGATGCGAAGAATAATAGCACGAAATCAGTACGAAGAACATGAAAAACATCTCTTGGAAACCACTCAGATAGAGTTATTCAACAAGTTCAAAGAAGAGAATCATCAAATTCATGTTTCACTCAGTGCTTTTGTTCAATAAAAACCATGGTATGTAAAACCTATCACCGTACGCGACACTTGTTGTTGCCGTTATCATGTGGAATTTGAGTTATATTATGACACATTCCTTGATTTCGGTAGAACATTATGGAAGGATTCACCTCCTCCTTCCAATATCCGTGAATTCATATCTCAAATTCTATGTGAAAGAGAAAGCGATGAACTATTTTACAAAAAGAAATGTGTTGGTGGTAAAAAATGCGATGATTGTGGAAATTTGACTAAATTTCAAAACAAATATCGTATTGATATAAATGATCAATCATTGTCCAACATGAAAGTGAAATGGAAGAGATATGAATATATCGATACATCGATTCAAGGTGAAAATAGTGTTAAAATAATTGAATTACTAGAAGACGAAATTTTTCTGATAGACTTTTTGAGAAAGTTTGAGGCAGAAATTTACAAATACACCAAGCATTCCCATAGAGCTCGATGGCAAGACTTGCAATTCAAAAAATCTCATGAAATTTTTCCACCAGGGACCATTTTGTCAGTGATTGATTTTGCAGAAAACTACACATTTGTTCCACAAAAAGAAATTCAGAGTGAATACTATCATTATGACCAAGTCTCCATGCTCGTCCATATTCTATATAGACATGCTGAACAAAATGTCGATCATATAGAAAGCACGAGTGAAAATCGACATATCATTAAAGAATATCACTTTTATATAAGTGACGATCATACACATGATACATGTTTTGTACAACATTGTTTTGGGAAAATTTATGATTGATTGAAAAATCGTGGAATAACATTCAATGAACATTGGATATGGTCAGACGGATGCGCAGGTCAATTCAAATCTACACGATCATTCTTTTGGTTGTGTTGTCTTCATAAGAAAACCTGCATTAAACATTGTTGGAATTTCTTTGAGACTGGCCATGGAAAAGGAGAACATGACGGTGCAGGAGCATGCATAAAATGAGTACTTCGAAGATATCAAATGAACCACTCTGCAAGCCGACTTGTGAACGCTGAAGAAGTTGTTCAATGGTGCATCGTTGCTCTAAGCCATGAGAGAAACCCATCAAGAGAAGTGTGAAGGTACATTCAATTTAATTTATATTGGAAATCTAATTTTAAACATTGTACATTTATCATGCAATTATTATCTTTGATTGTATTTTGATATCATATTTACAAATTCTTCTTCTAATTTTCCATATAAAGGTTTTTCTGGCATATTGGAATCAAAGACGTAGATAGATCAATTGGAAATGACGTTGAAACAATAAAAGGGACTCGAAAATTGCATTCAATTCAAACAAAGTTGTCCAGAAATGTGTTTGCATTGGATAAAATAAAATATTCTTGTTTTTGTGATGTTTGCATAGACAACACAAAATCCAATGACGTTTGTGAAAACAAAATGTATGTGAATGATTGGAAACATACAGAGCTAAATACAAAGGGAAAAATGTTTGTTGCAATGTTTGAAGAAATGCAATAAGAGGAAACTACAATATCATCCGATGGTGATAGAGTTTCTGATCTTGTTAGAGAAGGTAACATTTGAATTACTTTCTAATGATTTAAAGATCTAGAAATAAATTTAAATATGTATAATTTTGTTAAATTTATTTTATTGTGTAGGAGATGTTTTTTCTGTAATTGCACCTATTGACAATGATGAAAATGTGAAGTATTATTTGATGCATTGCACTGAACGAAAAATGAAATTATTAAAAAACTATAATGATCACGAATTTCAATATGACAGAGGGTCTATTATATTGAAAGGTTATTTTTTCAGACAAACTCATCAAAGTGGAGACTTTGTTTACTTTGAAGACTATGAACCTAATTCCATAAGTTGTCAATATAGTCACTTGGTGTGTGCAGCACGCATAAAGTTGATAGAAGTTCAATCAAAGAAAAAATCTAAAATTAAGAGATGGAAAATGTCAAAATCCGATCATGAACGGATTATTGAGGATGGAATTCCATTAGAATTTTTTTGAGTGAATTGTCCAAAAATTTATTGTCTTTGGATTAAATATGTTTTAGAACTTCCAGTACTCAATTAAAAATTGAGTTGCTTATGTTATTTGTGCAAGTGTTTGCACATGTACAAATTGTTTGGGTACAAGCACATGCTCTAGTATCAACTGAAAGTAGTTTTTCTATACATGTGCATTGATGAAAAATGTTATATATATATATATATATATATATATATATATATGTTCTAGAATGCAATTAACTGGAACTAGTTTTTCTATATGCATTGATGAAAAACTAGTTGGATTTTCCGGTAAAAAGTATAGACACAATGTAAATAAATCATCTGCAGTATAGTTTTGTACGAAAATTCCTTTCAGAAAAGAGACTCAGAGCACTTCTATTACTTTTGGTGGGATTTGACCCACATCTCTAATCCTGATTGAAAATCTAGTACAAAATTTGCTTGTCCAATGGTCGGATATGTTCAATGTGCATTGATGAAAAATGTTACTTGTCTTGGATAGATATGTTCTAGAATGCACAATTAATTGTTCCAAGTAGTTTTTTTATGTGCATTGATGAAAAACTAGTTGGATTTTTTGGTAAAAAGTTTCAACAATGTAAATAAATCAACAAGGCTACCTATTTGAGTGCATTAACGACATTGACCCAAATTCAACAAACATATATATGTACTAGAATTATATTTCCAATCAAAATTAAAGGGATAATTTGTACATATATCTACTTCTTTAAACTCTTTTTTCAATTAGAGCTCAATTGATACATGGTTAGTTGCATTGAAAAGCTATGTTCTTCCTATTGGAAAATTTTTCATTCAAACAAAACTACATGGAGAGATCAAAAGCAATCTTAAAATTCCAAATGTACTTCAACCATCCAAAAGGGATTTGTACAACATTACTTGACATGCCATGCCAATTATAGTGAACAACTATCCAATAGAAACATTTAACATTATATACCACATGTGCCAAATGTAGATTGAAACCATCCAAAACTTTAAAATTTTAAAAACTTTTGATAATATGTCGTGCAACATTAAAACATTAAACATCACATGCGAAATGTAGATGGAAACCGTTCAAAACTTGAGTTTAAAAAACTTTAAATTATATATAGATCGTTACTTCACATGCCATACCAATTATAGTTCAACTAGATCCAATAGAAACATTTAACATTATATACCACATGTGCAAATGTAGATTGAAACCATCCAAAACTTTAAGTTTTAAAAACCTTTTGATTATATATTGTGCAACATTAAAACATTAAACATTTAAAGTTCATTAAATATCACATGCAAAATGTAGATTGAAACCATCCAAAACTTGAGTTTTAAAAACTTCACATGCCATACCAATTATAATTCAACTATCCAACAAAAACATTTAACATTAAATATCACATGCCAAATGTAGATTGAAACCATCCAAAACTTTTAACTTTTAATTTAACAAAAAAAATATAGATCACAACATTACTTCACATGCCAAATGTACTCCAAGCATCCAAAACTTAAATTTTAAAAACAAAACAAATTATAACATATGTCATTACATAACATGCCAAATGTAGTTCAGATGACAACATTAATTTATATATGACAACATTACTTCACATTCACATGCCAAAAGTACTAAAACCATCCAAAAATTAAATAAAACAAATTATATTAACAATGTAATAAAATATGTCCAAAAATTGTAAATCTCACAAGTATCAAACCGTATCAAGTTTAACAAATTTTAAGACCATCTAAATTTTGAAATCAAATCTACAAATCATGTCCATCAAATAGAGACGGATCTAGCGTCTTTCCTATTAGGGTCTCAGTCCGCGCCCTATCATGTGAATGGGAAACCTACATACACAATGCACATGTACTTGAACATTAAAATTTGATGTTTTAAAAATGAATGAGAATATATATATATATATATCTAGAACTTCATGTAAAAAACAAAATATAACAAAAAAATCATGCAATACCTCATAAGGTTCCCTCTCCATTTGATGAACAAGTTCTCCCATAGGAACATCTACAGTGGTAAACTGTACAATATACATGTACAGTTAAATATATATATATATATATTAAAAACTTTCAAATGAAAATGCACGTGTACATATATAAACTTATTTTCAATAATATTAAAAAAAGGAACTAAAGACAACTTGTTCAAATGCTGTGGATGTTCCTATCTCCGTCGCTAGAGTCCGCGGATTAAAGAAATCTTCTATAGGAACCTAAATTCAAAATTTTTTAAATAACTCAAAATATAGATCTCTCTCTCTCTCTCTCTCTCTATATATATATATATATATCTCAATTTTTAATGGAACTTTTTGAGGTAGAATATATATATATATATATATATATATATATATATATTTAAACATAAATTTTAAACTTGTGAAAAATTGTCCATACTTGTGGCTCATCTCCCAAGGAAGTAGAAGGTACATCTCCCAAGGAAGAAGAAGGTACCGCCATCCCAAAAACATCAGACGGAATCGGTACCTGTTAAAACATTTTATCAAATTATATATATATACATACATGTACATGTGTGGCAACAATTATTTATTTTAGAGTCACTTAAAAAACACTAACATTTGCCAACATATCATGATGGTCAGACCCATTTGCATCGTTTGAACCAGAGGTCCCGAACGTGATATTAACATTTTCGTCACGCATCATGCCTGAGAACTGCAAATGGTGTTTTAACATATAATCATACATTTTGTTAGATTAATGTACACATACAAATAAATGTATACATGTACATACACATGTATTTATTACAAATTGTACACATGTATATGTAAAAATAATTTCAAACCCTAAGGTCACTAACACATACCGTTCTGGTGCCCTCTTCCTCATGAAAAATTAGGTCTTGCAAACCATTGCAACAATTTATTGCATATGTTCGGAGATATTCAACATTCATGTTGTAAATCTCCTCATCTGTACAATAAACAAAATTGGCACGTGCATTTTCACGTGCTCTTTGTCGATTTAAACAAAGATTGACTCCACTCAATCCGCTATGAACATTGTCGATCATAACATCCCTTGCTTCTCGACTTATTTGAGAAGTCGCATCCATCTCTGATCGCAGAGTTTCGACTCGAAACGGTCGACTCACCAATGGCGGCTCAGGGCGAGGCAACTCCACATCTCGCTTAGCGCCCTTACGGTCATATAATCGACCTTTCCTCGGGCCAAAAAATTCTGACGGAAGGTCATTGTAGTTGGGTTTCATACCCAAAAAAAATTCTGCATAAAACATTTGTGCAAAATAAACAGGAACCTCATCGTTCCATGGAAGCCTTCCATAGGCCGCAAGATGCCTATCATACAAATAACGAGCTATGTCTGGGTGCTTGAAATACTGCACCTTCAACATTTTTCTTTTTGGCCCTTCCTTGTAATTAAACATTGACTTGGCCACTTCTTTTGTAACTTTTTGTTTTACGTCCTCCCATTTATCGAGACCCGTCACTGTTTCTTTTCTCTTTCTCATCATTTCTACAAATGAATCAGTCGTTGGCCCAAGATTTCTGTACACATTTACCATTTCACCCAATGAATGTGTAACTATTTCAAGGCTTTGTCGACTCTCAGCAGGTAGAGACAAAGCCATGAGATCTCTTTGCAATTTTGCATGAAGTCTTTCACACCTTTGTAAGGTGCATTCCGCCATGTTGGTTTCCCATGGTATATCAGTAATCTCGGCCGGATAAGTTGTGCTGGGTTGACAGCCTTCTTCTTGAATGTAGTGGGCTGCCCTGCGTCTATTTTGACCACTAGTTCGAACATTTTCGGCCTCTGCATCAATATATATATAATTTCGTATATTAGAAAAAACACGTGTAAAAAAAGTTGTACAAATTTAATGAAAAAATATTGAAATTGATGGCAACCTTGACGTTGTTGGTTAACATCTTCTCCAACATGACCCTACTGAGAACCAGACCCAGAATGACCCTGCTGAGAACCAGACCCAAAATGACCTTGTTGAGAACCAGCAGTCGTTGATTGGCCTTCAGGGGAATAAATATCACCCCCTTCACGCAACCTGCTACCACTCATACCTCGACTGGTTGAACCATGGGCACACTTCATGGATGGAGTAGAAACCCTTCTCCTCTTACCTCCTAAAAATTAAAATATGAAACTTATTAACAACTAATTTAACTCACAAAGTTAATAAAAAATCAATTCCATATGTACACACATGTATGGAGATTTAAGATTATATTTAAATATCGTGAACATCCCCCGATCCCTGAACCTCCATATGGGATTCGGCTGATCTTCGTCATTCATCCTCCATGATATATATCTATTGGTCGACATTTACACAATAGATTTCAAAAAATCAATTTGTAATTTAGTGTACACAAATTATGTAGAACACAAAGTTTTCAAAGCAATAATTGATCATGTGTGAAACTAAATTTAATCGAAAAAGAAATTATAAAAATGATAAGTTCACCAAATTGTGCTTTACATGGTGGGAGCACACTTGGTATAAAATTTACCACTTATACACTTTAGTTTGTGGGAGAAATGACACATGTACATAGTTTACCTTAAATTTGTTGTGTTTTATGGATATTAAAATGAAGAACTTATATTTAGATCCATTCCAGAGATTGACTGTAGGGGCATTTACTAGATATGTCACCTTTCATAAAAGATGAGATCCAAAGGCTACCTGGCCCTTTACAGACTCTGCCTATAGAACTTGTAGAAGTAAACACTAGAGGCATTAACAATATCAAAGAACGTTTTCATGCTTAGACATGGGAATGTGTCTCTTTCCCTATGCAAAAAAATAGTTCAAGGTAGTTAATCTTCATAGACACGTCATCAAGCAGGTCAATGTGATCATCCCCAACTTACTTTTCATGAAATTAGGCTTGGAATCCTCTACAACTTGGTGGATGGAGTTGAATGGGAACTAGGTCAAGGCCTTTACAAAATACATGCTAGTGAATAACAATGTCTCTTAGAGTTGCAAGGGGTAATTGATAGAACTATTTGATTTCTTTACCATAGATGGATATCTCCCTTCATCTATACCTTTCTCTACCATCTTATTTCCAAGTGAAATGGGAATTTTCACATTTTGAATGCCATTACCATGTAATTTGGTAGTCTGCTAGCTAGACCTATCACAAGTAAGGTTGTCATACCAAACTATTTCTCTTGCTCAACTCAGTGACCATGACTCTCTTCTCACACTGCTTACCATAAGATCTTTAATTGTACATGTCATGCAAAGTTGGGGGTTCTAGGTCTACACCTATTAGGTAAAGTTGTATTTTATGGCATTGTGGTCCTTAAATTTGGAGGTGTTCCACCTGAAAAAGTAGGCATTAAATATGGATGAAAAGGATTTGTTTTAACTTTGATAGAATTTCCTTGTGGAATTACTGAATTTCTCGACGACATCATGCTAGCTTTGCTTAGAGAAGAAGGTTTTGGAGGAGAAATTGAATTCTTTTGACTTATTTTTGGCATTGAAGTTTGAAATAGTAGTTTTGATGACTCCATTGATGACCTTGATGAGGAATTTGATGCACACAATATTGACTTTGAAGATGGTTTAGAAGACGTTGAAGAAGTTGTAGATTTTGGTGTTGTCACTGAATGTTTCTTTGTTGTTGGACTTCATCAAGACACAATTTAACTTTACGAGCAGATTGAAGACCTTGAAGAGGTTTTAGATTTTGTTGTTCTCACTGAAGGTTTTTGTCTAGTTTTGTTTCTTAAACCATCATTTCCATAGGAAATTTTTGGTGAATATATTCTTGACCTTGATGAGAGGATATGATACCTTGAAGAGGCTACATCTTTTGGTGACGTCACTAATTGTTTCTCTATTATTATGTTTGTTAAACATCTTGCTTAGGGCGAGGCAACTCCACATATATTGTACAGTTTATGGGACAAAAATCAATATTTAGAAATATTCACTTGGGTTTTTATAATTGGATAGAAGAATGACTTAAAATGACCTTGTATGTCTTCTCATTTTAGAGCTCAAATTTTTAGGAAGGATTGAAGTATCCACCTTTCAAGAATCACTAGAAGAGGTTGATAAAGAATATAGGAAGACAAAAAACTAACCAGTGGTGTAATAAATGGATTTCTTGGGAGGTAGATTGGCATATGGACTTTTGGTAGCTATAACTTTTCCAAATAAGTGAATGTATTTGAAAACCAAACCTCTAGTTTATTTTGGTTTAGACAAGGTCTAGAATTTGAAAAGTGAATTCCCTCTTTCTTCCTCTTACATGTCTAATGATCGGAATCTGGATTGAGGGAAAAAAATTTCCTAAATAAAAATTTTGCATTTTATTTGTACACATGATTTTTTAAAAGCTAATTAACTCGTAAATTTCTCACAAAATACACTTAAATCTTGACACAAACCCCTTCCCAATTGGCTAACTTTAGACGATCCTAAACACATTTTTATTTAACTAATGAGGGAGATAGCCCAATAAAACTAGTTTGTCCATATTCAAATCAAGTTGGTATCAAAGTAAAATTTAGCTCATTTTAGTCAAGGTTAGTTAGAATAATTAGCTATTGGTTTCTGTCTTCAATTTCCTCTCAAAATGAATGTGTACATGCTTTTGAGAGACACACTAGAGGAATAAGGTCCAAATTTTTGATGAAAATGTGCTATGAAAGTAAAGGGTTAAAGGAAAACATGTACAAGGCATAGTTGAGCCAAATGTTGTTGAGGAACGGCCTAATTATTTGGGTCTTGGTTATGGAAAACATGATGGAGAATGATCCAAAGCTAAGAAGGCACATGAAGCTGTTCCAAGAAGGAATTTTATTTCATGTTCAATACCTCAAGCTTGTGAAGTTTGTGTTCATGATGAATGGAAAAGTTTGACACCCACTTTGCAAGAAGATGTTAATAAACATGCAGCTAATGAGAATGTAAAAGAAGAGGATGTTGAAAGCTCTATCTAGTCATTGAATTCATTGCTAGTATTCAGAGGAGAGCCCCTACCTCATCAAATTCACCTCCTCAAGAAGGCGACAACGGTGAATGTTCAAGGTATAAATTTTCCTTTAATCAAATTTCTTTTGATTATGATAAACATGGTAGATATTCACATAAGATATAGAAAATAACTTGCACATGTTCCTTTTGTGGTTTGAATAACCATAATGTTTATAGATGTTGGAAGAAGATATCCATGCACATTGAAACTTTCTAAATAAATGAGGCAAAAAATCAAAGGCCCATTGGACAAGGAAAATGATGTTGAAAATAATATGCAATTGTCTATTACTCATTGCCATAAGAAAGGTCACCTTGTAGACAAGTGTTGGACTTTGTATCCAACAAGTCATCCACAACATTTGAAGAAGGTGGAAAGAGATAACGACAAGAATGGAAAAGAGGATTCCATAATCGATGAGGGTCAGGATGATTCACATGATGATGAAGTGCAACTAAAAGAAGCGCCATTGAAATGGTTTGGTAATGGATGGTTAGATTTCTTATCCAATTAAGGCCTTGCATGTATTTTGATGTTTCATGAATTTCTTTGCAAATTCAAAGTATGGCGCATGTTGCATGAAGCAAGATGTTGAAGGTAGAGTTATGTTGACACACTTAAATGCAACAAATATGGAAATTTTTACATGAGCTATTATTTGACTTGAGAGTCAATTGTTTGAAGAGGCATGTTTTGTCGACTTGTGTTTGGTTGATGGTTTTGTACACCAATATGTAAGAGTACATGGAGATATTCACATGATGTGATTTTTTTTTCTTTGTAGGAGAAAAATGATATGTCAACGAGCTATGTTTCTTGCATGATGTGTTTTTCAGTTTTATGGTTTTGTTTGTGACAAGACGTCACAAGATTTTGGGAAGGTCCACTCTTGAGCGAGAGCCTCATGATTACAACCTAATCATGAGAATAAAATGGGAGTGCATCCTTATTTTGAAAACAAATAGGATTCTAAGATACCTAGGACTGAAACCATTATTTTTAAATTTGAAATATCATGGTGTGTTGTTTCAATTCCTGAATACACAACCCTAACATAAATTGTTTTATTTCTTTTTTGCAAGATTTAGTTGGTTATATTAAAAGTAAATTGAATTTAAAATTCTTGGCTTAGTGGCATGAACCAAACATATTGTACATTTTAAATGAGGAATTTCACTCTCCCAATCATTTATAAATCACCCATACCACCAAGATATGGTTGAGAGAATGTCGAAAATAGAATCCATAAACAAATTATTTTTCAAAACATAATACTTTCAAAGTATCAATAAGGAATGTACAAGCGTGTTCAATGAATTAACACTATTTATTTAAATTCCATGATGTATATCTTACTCATAATTTTAACAAATTATTAAATAATGATCTAGATTGGATAATTGTATTATTTTTCATATATTTTGATTCTTATAGAGTGAAAAAACTAAAAGAATCAACTTGTAGGGTCATTTTAATGGTGGGTGGAGAATTGGGATCCAAAACCTTTTGGAGTCATTTTGAGGTTTTAAATTTGACATTTTTGGGGGTCAAACGATTATTCCTTGTGCCGAAATCTTGACCATTATTTTACACTTAAAGACATATATCCAATGGTGCAAGAAAAACATCAAATGAAGTTCATTCAAAATTTATGCCTTTAGTAAGTTGACCTATATCATGTTGACCACCATGGTACGAGAGAATGACATTTTAGCCCCATTACTCATGCATAGCAAGCTAGCTACATGTGAAATTTTAACAAGACTCTAAAAGGTCTAAAATCACAAACCTCGTTAATGGTTGACGGAGTCAAATCTTACACCTAGTTGGCTATCACGCTATGTTAAATACTTGGCCACTAGGAGGAATAAGAGTTCCATTTTGTGTTATTTTATTTTGTTCCATAGTTGAAAATACAACTAGGAGTGTGAAGTTAGAGAGAAAAATGTATGAAGTTAAGTTTTTATAGCAACCTTACACGCCAAAAGTCTTAGCTAACTCTAGAGAGATTACCTTAAATATATTTTCCATACCAGAAAAGAGAGAGTAGAGCATGTTTACATTTTAGTGTTGTTTTTCTCCCATAAGGATTTCCTAGGGAAAAAGAGTCTAGAGCATCATTACTTTTTAGGGTTGCTTGTCTCCCATAAGGATTTCCTAGGAAAATAATTGTGTTGATTTTCTAGAGATATGTATGTGTGTGTTTCATTATGTTCTCTATTTCTTACATTGTGTTTCATTATGTTTTATATTTCTTACATTTCTTCCCTCCTATTTTTCTTTCCAATCAAGGTTTATAAAGTAACATGACAAGCAACATGAGACTTGGAACAATCATTTTCATTATCTATATGGAAGGCAAGAAGGATTATATCCCCTTAAGCTTAAACTTATGTAGTTTGTCAATTTTTATCATATATTTTTTGGTATGGGTAAATGTTTTTTATCTATAGTACAAGTCATGAGTTCCCCAATTTTACCTTATGTAAAGCATGATTCTAGGATTACTACAATTTGTACTTGGTTTTTTATTGTGATGATGCCCTGTATCAATCACTTGGCCATCTCTCTATGGGTATTTAAATCTTTATAACAATACTTAAGTAATATTTATCTATTTGTATTATGTGAAATGTAAAAAATGGTATACTATTTTTCATAAAATTGGGTTGAGTTTATCATATATTTCGATGAAATTTGATTATATGACACATTTTCTTTAAAAGGATCTAACAATTTTGTTAAGGTATGAATTTGCAATTTTGTGTGGCTCTCTATCAACCTTCACTTCCTCATTTCTAGAAAAAATCTACTTGCTCATTCGTATACCCACTTTCTATTCAAATGCATGAGTTTTGAACTCTCGATAACTATGTTTTTCCACACAGAAAAATTATATGTCACATTTTATACTAAAGTTCTAAATATTTTTTTGAAGTTTGGATTACTGTTATTCTTTTATATAATTTAACATTAGATATAAGTTTAAATTGAAAGCTACTTAGATGAAATATAGCTTAGATATGGCATTTTCAAATTATTATCTATTTATTAAACTAAAGGACATAATTATTACACATGTTTAATTTACATTCAAATGCTTCTTTGATTTATCTCCTATAGCTTAGTGTAATGCTAGATATATAATTTAAGTTGAAGGCCCATGAGATAAATATGACTTCTATGTGACATTTGTATTGAATCATCTATTTGTTGTGTTATATGAACATAATTGGTACGCATATCTAATTTTCATTACTAATATGTCATGCTTCTTTAATTTATCTTTTATAGATGACCGGAGCGCATCCCTTTTTAATCTATCCCTTTTGACTTTGGATATGTGGGAAATATTCATCCACATATTTTTCTATCATAAAGCAGTGAGTAAAATTGTAAATTCCATTTGTGTCAATGTTAAGGTTAATCACATGGATTAAAGTTTTATATATTAGATGAGGAGGATATGTATTAGATATGGTCTTGAATGAGCTTTTGGACTCTTTAGATATATATCTAAAGAGTCCAAATGCTCATTCAAGACCATATGTAATACATAGACTCCTCATCTAACTTAGCGAGGGATTTGCAATACTATATTTGAGTTGGCTAGCTCCATTTCAAGATATTATAATGTTAGATTATTATTTCTATAGATTTTGATTATGGTAGTAAAATGTTACAAAAAACCAGAAATTGTACAAATAATATTATTCTAGATATATGTAAAAAGGACATGGTAGAGAAGATCAAACAATATTAAAATTTTCATAAATAGTTTAGATAAAAATACATTTTCTAATTTTGATTGTAAATTCCAAGGCTTAAAGCAATAATTTTTCTAATAATTTTTTTTTAATTAATAAATAAAAAAGAAGCATTTTCAATCAAAATCACATCCAACATATAATAAAAATAATAAAAAACAATTTAAAACTTCATACACTATGACATTACTATGGCAAAGAGCATAAAAATATACAAGCAAAAAATCCTTTTCTATAATAATGGAGAGCTTCAAATATACAAGAAAAAAAATTTTGCAGCCTCCTTGTATCCCAGAGAAGAGTTGCTCAAACAATGATATTTTAAACAATTAAAACTTGGAGAAAATCATCTGTTTTTGAATTTCAATTATAAAAAAATTTCCAGGTCGAACCTTTGTAGAGGTTCCAGTACCTGAGAGTAAAATCCAGTTTGGGGCTGTTAAATTCTAACTGTACTGGTAATTGTGCTAGGGGGGAGAAATAGGATGTAATTTCCTCTTCTCATGATTGGGAGTCTTGTTTTTCATGTGGATTCAATGAGACAACATGTCAGATAAGTTTCTAAATACATTTCCTAGATATTACCAATATGAGAGTGACAAATATTTTCTTTAAATTTCATGAACCCTGATTATAATGTGTCTTTACGAAATAACAATGAAATAAAGTATCTATGATTGTATTTTTTATTTAAATGTTTGAATGAAGTTACAATTAGAATAATGGTTTTATATCGAAGGGAGAGGGAACGAGAGGCCTCTTAAACTTTCCAAGCACTGTAAAATAATAAGAAAAGAAACTACTTTTTTATATTCCAAAACGAACTATGTGTTATAACTATTTTGAATAAATAAATGTAAACAAAGGACTGTTCTTTTACAATTTGGGAAACATTAAAAAAAAAAAAAAAGTTCAATTTAAAGACATTTCTAAGTATTGAGACAGACCGTTTCTGTCCCTTTTAATGGAAAGAAATTAATGTTCTTAGTTCTAGAACCATTTTTTATGCATACATTCATAACCAAACATTATTGAAATTTATTCTAATAAAACCAGGAATATAGCTTCATAAATATATAGCAATATGTTATATATGTAAGAATATAGTCCCTGTTTTTGCAGGTATTACTTATCATCATATATATCGAGAAAAGAATACTGCTGCAAATGGATTATCAAAACAGGGACTAAAGGCTGTTTTTGGAAAGATTTACTACGAGTTACATAACATGCAGGGTCTTCAGGCAAAAGGATCAGTCTGCATCATATAAGTACTGTGGGGTTCATGGAGATTGTGTTTCACAGATTTCAGGTTTAACATGTGTGTTTAATTTGACAGTTTATACTTTGTTGTATCTTTTTGTAAGAACTGTTTCGCAGATCTTTCTACTGTTTCTTTTTGGGCTCTTCAGGGGCGGGGAAAACAGAGATTCTCTGTGTTGATTTGGTATGTATTTGGACAGTACTTTTTCTTATTTTCTTTGATCTTTATGTGGCTACAATCTAAAAATCAGTATTTTTGGAATGAAGGATCATGTTTAAAAGCGAATTGTAAAGTCCTTGCAGTTTGTTCCTGGTACATAATATAAACCAGGGTATTTTTCTTACTGAAAAAAAAAATATGTAAGAAAAATGATTTCACAAGAAGTGAAACTCAGAACCGGTCTCAATACCAGGAAGGTTCAGATAACATAACCATATTTTCATGCATATAAAGGAAAGAAACCATGCAAATATAATGGGTCGGTCTGGGTTAGTCTGAGGCAGACCAAGAAAACTGGTCACCCAAAAAAAATCCCAGTCGACAATTATAAGCAAACAGAGAATAACCACCATTACTTTCAAAAAATGAATTTAGATGGAGAACAAAGTAAAACCAAAAACTAAGCCATTATTTTAAATCACAAAGGGAACCTATTTGAGTATTTACATCGATCGTAAATTGTTAAATAAAATTCATCCAAGGAAATAATAACCTTTCAACCAAAAACAATGATGCCTATTTATTAGAAAGAGGTAAGTTCATTGAGACTATAATAGGATATTATTCACAGTCAAACCATACACATAAATTATATATAAAAAAACCAGTGAGTCTAATTGTGAGGATTCGAACATACCCGACGGAGTCGAAGAGCACGGATGGGAGGAACACCAGCGCGGTCGGGAGGAGCAATAGTGCGAACAAGGCAGCAGCGACATGAAGAGAAAACACGCGAACAATGAAACCGATAAACCATCAACCTTCGCGGGCGATTTATTTATAGAAAATAGTTCTAAATTTAACTTTAGAAGTAAAAGTTCGAAGCAACTTTAGAAGTTCTGCCGAACTTTTGTTGCCAATTTTCCAATCTCCAGAAGAAAAATTTTCCCGTGCCGTCGTTGTGCCGTCAATCTAAACGGATCACGAGTTCGGGCCGAATTTATAAAATGTTCTACGAACTATTTCCGAAAAAAAAATTCACCCCCGATTCTCACAAAAGTGTAACCCAAATTTTCCACGTTCACTACATATTTCTTTTATGGGTCCACAAGGATGTTTACTAGCATGAACTCCTTAAGCTAACAATCAAATCAACTATAAAAACAAGGTAAATGACCAGAAATCATAAATCATATCCCTAATGCATACCTTAGTTTGTATCAGATCCATTTTGAGTTGATAATTCTCCATGATATATATTCAGTGCATCACTTGCAAGAATTTGGAGCCTTCTCTTTCCAAATATGGAAGTAGAACTAACAGGAAAAAACTTTAATGGATCATTGTAGCTTACTAAATATAGTCTTCCCACTAAAAATCACTTCATTACAATAGTTATACCTATAAGGAAGAATTCATAAAGGAGGATGGTCTTTCTTTCTCACACTAGTATTACCACTATGTCTTATTTCATTCACCGAAAATATGTGAGCTCAGGATATATGCACATCATGATCTCAAAATGGTATCCTTATATCTGGAACTTATAAACTTCATGTAAAAGAAATCAATCCAAAGGGCAAAAAAGTGATGTCAATTTTAGTCCAAATTTGTGCCCAATGTTGTTTTCAACAGCTTTGAAAGACATTTCTCAATGATCATTTGGAAGAACACCCTTATGTGTTTTCTGTTGAAAGCTAGTTCACCATCAATTGTGAACACCTCAATTAAACTGGCCACTTCTCATCAAGTGCCACATTTATCTCCTCAACTCAGAAAATCCCCTTGAAATACAATTACAATTTTTTTCCAAGGAAACATCCTTTCTCAAAGATGAAATTGAAGTAAAAAAGGGAGGGCTATGTCTGAAGAATAGAAGACATTAATGCAAAAAAAGTAGGAAATTTTTTAGGTTGACGACTCGCCTTAGACATGGACTTATATGCTCTCAAATGTTCCTCTGCACCCTACAATGTTTAAGTAAGCCATATTAACTTCCTAGCTATACTAGTAATTAATGAGGTCTCTGTTCCTTGACCAAAATCCTCCTGATCTGACTTTGATTTCTTTTTCAATTTTAGAATAGACATGGAACAAGATTTTCGCATTCATTAATCACTATAAGATGTTTCTATGATTTTGAGGATCATCAATCCTCATAAAACTTCATATCCTTGCTCACCAATGTTTTAATTTTCACTTTAATTTAGTTCATGTGGCCCTTGGATGCCTTACTCTTTCCAAAAAATATTTCCTTTATCTTCAACGGTTCAATATTAGTCCTTTTCTCATCATGAATATGAATATAAATTGGACGAAAAAAAAGAAACAAAAATGTAATACTTGTGGCTTCTCACCAACAAAATATTTCTTTGGTGTTTTTTTCTTCAATATCCTGTGACGACATTGGTTCAAGAGATAGACAATTGCGTTGCAAGATTTGGCTTAAAGGAACATGGGTAAATATATGTCCTGGATCATGGTTTTAGCTATCCCATTGATGGATTTGTTACTCTACAAGCCCATTATTAGCACCCTCTTAATCCTTATTTCCACGCAAAATGTCTCAAAGTCCTTGGACAATGTTATAGTCCACTATATTTTTCTCTCTCCTAACTTCCATGGCTGAATATAGGAAACTCAAGACAGCGTAGCAAAAAAATGGGCATGTCAAGAAATTTGGATTTGGAAAATATTTTCATATATGCAAGTTCATTAGGATAAGCATATTATTTTTGTGATAATGAGGGAGCTATCAAGCTAGAAAAAAGAACCTCCTTTGATATTAATAAATTGCATTAAGGTGCACATATTACAACACTCTAGGTTGTTATTTTGTTGTTGGTCAAAAGCAGGGTAAACACTTCCCCACTATAATATGGGGAAGATCACTATCAAACACATTGAACCATTGGCTAAGCTGCTGCATTTGAGGGGTTTCTATGCCCATATAAAATCAATTTGGAATTGAATTTTGTAATTTAATCTTGGCCACATCATGGGCCCATAGTAACACAATGGAGTGTGCTTGCCAATGTTTAAATCTAGGTCATCATATGCACCCCCTCTTATTGGTAGACCTTTTTTCTCATGCAACTCATGTTGATGGCCAAAATCCCTCTTAAGGGTGCCACTAAAATTGCAGGCTAGCCAATCAAGGTATTCCTAGTCAAAATATATCCCTATACAGAATAGAAGCTTGGTCTCTAACATCGAAATTGGTCCAACTTACCACTAGACCAAGCCCTATGTAGGCTAAATTTTTGACGATGAGAAATCACCGTAGGGAGCCATTGATGTTGTAATCTAGCCAATGGGGATAAATCTGGTCACTTTTGTGCCAAATAGGAATAAAAAATTAGTCTTTAGCATGGGATATGTGGTGAGCCCCGGTATTGCACCAAGAGTGTTGTAACTCCCACGGGTTTCCCTACTTTACTTTATCAACTCGGGGTTCGTACAAACTTTGAGGTGACAGTGCTATATGCACAGCATATGCATTCTGTTCATGTCATCCTCTTCTGCCTTACAAAAGGGTGCTATTTCTTAAACTGCGAGAACAATTGGAAATTAAATTGGTGGAAGTAAATGACAGAAAGGAAACTAAACTAAGTTTCTGAAAGGAAATGACAAGAATGGAACTAATTTAATTTGCAGAAAGAAAATAGTAGAAAGGAAGCTAATTCTAAACCACACTTGACCTAGCCAAATGGCTAAATGCACTCTACTTATCCTATTATCTATCTACCATGCTCCTATTCATGCAAGTAAGCTATCTATGCCTTAATTTTAATTAAAAAGAGTTAATCTATAGCTTAGAGGGAAGAAAAGGGCTAAAATAGGCTATTGGGGGGTTTAACACATGAAACGAGGTTTGGAAGCGGAAAGAGGGGTTTAAACCCTTATGAAATCTTATAATATGGCAGAAATTGCTTTGGGGCGGAAATGAATGGAAATATGTGATGGCAGAGATGCGATGGAGGCGAAATTTGCGATATACGATATCGCAATCACAACTTCACAAAATTGGAGTGGTAAGCATTAAGGAAAGAAATGAGAACTGAAATTTACGATGTGCGAAGCGGAGTGATGACATGGAGGCGAGGCCGATATCACAATTGACAAAACTAGCGGTAAGTGTAAAGCAAACATGGGAATGTTGCAATTTGCGATATCGCAAGATCGCAATCGGCAACGATGAGCTGTAAGTCTTAAAGAAAAGGGAAAAGAGTTTCGAAGTGCGACTACGATGCGAGAATTGAGGTAAGTAGGAAAGGAAACGGAAAAAAGTTTGTGATCCACAATATGCGATGTCACAATATCGTGATCGGGGAGAAGAGAGGTAAGTGTTAACGAGAACGACGTAAATAATGCGAAGTGCGAAATGCGAAGTACGGTAGCAGGTATTTCAAGGAGGAAAGGCAGAAGAATGGTTTAGATGGTTTTTTTCAAGCGTATAGCATTAAAAAGGTAAAGGAAACCGAGAATAAGAAAAAGGAATAAGGCGGCTGAAGGGTTTAAGTGTTGTTAGGGGAAAAGGTGGGTGCAACAGTTGAAAATGAGCGAAAAAGAAGAGGGGATGGAGGCACACCAACAGTGCTTAGAACTGTATCACACTTGTGGATTCATGCATGGAAAGCTGACAAAAATGCGTGATAACAACAGTGAAAGAGAGTCTCGGACCTGGTAATGTAGTTTCTTCCCTAAACTCAAACAAAAAGAAATTTTTGGCTGGTGGGAAGGTATACATTACTTGAACTCTATTGACAGAGATGAGAGGGGGAGGCTTGACCATATATTTTGGAGTTTTTCCTCTATTCTGCTACTCACAAGAAAATGGAAATCTACAACAGCAAATTGAAAGCAAAGACTAAGCAACAAATTGAAGCATAAATGAAATTATCAAAAGCGAAGCTAATGAAATGATAGAAAGCAAAGAACCAATACAACAGAGAGGCTGAGGCACATGGATTGGGCCCTAACCCATGAGCCTAGCTCTCTGAAACTTAAATTAGTAAAATGAAGTCATTCTTCTCATTTCATAAAAGAATAACTTCATACATATATGAAAGTTTGATCACTGAAATAATAAAGATCTCAATAACTTGCAACACAGTTCCGACTGGAATCGACTAGTATTGAATAACTCTTCCTAGCTCTAGCTCTGCTCTATTTATTCTACAGGGTAGCTACCAACAGTTCCCTAGAAAATGGTTAGTGAGTCCTCTTGACTCCCAGTAAACAAATATTGAGTACACTCCTCTTTAAGTTTCTTGGCTGCCTCTGGAATTCGAATTGCTGGAGAGAATCCTTGGGATCCTTTGGTTTCCTTTGGAGTTCGAATTACTAGAGAGAATCTAGGGTGGACAATCCTATTATAATTTCTCCATGTTGTCTCCTCCAAGTATTTTTGATAAAATATTTATAAAAATTCTTAATAAATCATGATTTTCTGCACTCAACCTCATATTAGGTACTCAGAGTATGTTATCCTTAATCACCACCTATACTAACATCATAAAACCAAATAATAATAAAAATGTAAGAAAAAGAGATCTAAGAAGGAAAAAAAGTGACGGTTAACCCCTCTGAATATGTCTAATGATGGATCTCATCAATATGTTCATAGATTGCATTAGAACAAGCCTAATTGCCTCATATTTTTATTAGTAGGAATGATAGAGATGTGATTTTTAAGGAGAGTCTAGATTTAATCTCTTGAAGAATGTTCTTGCTGATTTACCTCTATGTGTGAGATTTTATAAACTCTCTCCTTAAATTCTGATATATAGAAACACTAAAGGATATATGTAATTCCTGGGAATATTGTTAAAGCTTTAAGTGAGAATGTTAGTAGCTAGCTATAATTTCTTTTTTTTTATCATTAGTGAATTGAAGGAATTTGGATGTTTGGAAATTGAAATTCACCTGTTAATTTTGGAATTGCACCACTCAGGTACATAGTATGTTATTGGTTCTGCAACTTTTTTGTAAAATTTCAAAGTAAGAAGTTGGAATAAGCTAAGCAAGAATCAAGATGATAAGAGTAAGGAAAATTCAACTGGGTTCTGGCACATGTAGAAAAGGAGAAATATGGTCTCGAATATTAGTGGTCTATCATTTTGTAGTTGTCAGAAGAAGGAAAATTCAACTCGGTTCCCACATGGTTCCCACACATGTAGAAATGAATAAATCATGTCTAGAATATGAGCAGTGTATCCTGCCTTGTTTTTATGATTAACCTCCATATTATAATCTAGAGGATCAATGGAAGAAGGAAGGAGCCTAAGAATAGATGCAAGGTAATAAGGTTGTTTTGGATATTTGTGTAATACAAAAGGGAAAATGGGCACGTAAAAGGAAACCTTGTGCTCTCAAGGAAATGAGCTGGTAAGAGCAAATAAACAATCTAGGTTCAAAGGAGAAAATAAACAATAAGGACATAGTTAAATATTTTCTCCATTAATCATATTTCAATAGCTAAAATACTAAGTGAGAAGGAGGATCTATGTATTTTGGATGGTTGGACAAAATTATCATTGTAGCCTCTGATTGGAAATGAGAAGAAAGGACTGTAATAAGGTTCTTGTAAAATAGTTTCTTACAATTTGTGAATGCCATTGCCGAAACTGCATCTAAATTTCATATTTGTCAAGGAAGAGTTCATAAATTTTTTTTCCATATGCAGTTAGAGAGGAAGATGCTAAGGCTTGCTAAAATAAGCGATATGCCCACTGAACAGTGAGAAACTAGATAGAGATAGTTACTATTTAACTTTCAGGAACTTATGCTTGACTAGCTGAAGAGTATTGGATTTTGTTTTCTCATGACCTTGAGTACAAAGTCTCATAATAAAATGGATGAATAATAAAGTCTATATTTCAAGAGTTTTAACTAGGACTATGTAATTGAGATTATAGAAATAAAAGAAATAATTTCAATCTATAGAAAGGTAGCACAGTAGCAACATACTTTAATTTTCGGAGTGCTTCAAACAATCTCGTCCTAAAGATATGATTCTAGGTTGTTTTCAATTTTTAATCAGCGAAGTTGGCTCCAATTTTGGAACTTTTTTGGCTCTGATACATGTATCAATTTGCACCAGTTCTTCGCGAGGAATTTTTCTTTGACTCACTAAAGGAGTTTCATTTTACACTTCCTTTGTATGATTAAACCTTTAACAGTATAGTGGTTTGTCATACCAACTTTCTTAGAGAGAAAATGGAAATTCAGAGCAGGTTACAAGACCTCCTTCTATAGTGGATTGAGGTGACCTAGAATGTGGCAACAGTTCTCCACTTCAGCTGATGTTAAAAAAAGAAAATAGCTTCTCTATGTAATTTCTAATGGCCTTCTTGGATTTCCTATTCTGGAAAAAAGTGAGAAAAGGTACCATGACTTTTCCTCTATGTTGTTATCTTGTGAAGGATAATGTTTCTCTCCATTACTAATTTTTTTTACAGTCCATGCTTCCTGATCCATTAGTTTTGAATTCTCCAGACACTAAAGAGAATTAAATATTGTATTCTAATGCAGAGAGATGATCTGAAGGGAAAACCTGTTGGAGCATAGTATTTCATTTGAAGCATCAAATTCTTGATTTCATACAAACATAAATTTCTTCTTCCATACAAATAGAAACCACTTGAAGATATCTATGAACCACCTAAAAATAAAAAATGTTTAGTCTAAACTTTCTATCTTCCTCTGTGTAATTTGAATAGATTACTGTCAAATAGTAGAATAATCAATGTCCATTCTCCAAAAACTTTGAAATGTGCAGAACTGAAAGAGAAATAATTCAATCAAACTACTCAAAATGTATCATAATCCCCATCATTTAACTCAATGAATTTCCTCCCAAACTCTGTCGTTTAAAAAAAATAATTTGAGCACAGCTTCCTCTAGCCCATTTATAGAAGACTTAGCTTATGAAATCTTGTCTATAATCCAAATTAGAGTCAAAATTTTACATTGAAAACTCAGAATAATTGAATAGAATGAACCCTTGTAGATACTTTAATGAACTTTTTTCTCTAATTTTTTCACTTAAAACAATGTTATGAGCACAACCTCTTTAGAAAAGTTTAGTTCGGAGAATACAGTGGCTTATTTAATGAAATTTGTCTAAGACAAAGTATAGAGGATTCGTGACAGCCACAAGAAAAATTATGGGGTTTTGAAATTTTATCACTCCCTTGCAAAAAAATACATTCTCTGAACTTGTTTTGACGGTGAGGAAAAGAAAACGAACTTTTGGAAGCCATGCATGAAGATATTTGGGGGCTCAGGGATTTATTCTAGGATGATTGCAAACCAGGATTGTTCAAAAGTGAGCTCGTGAGCTCATTTCAATACAGGGAGAGGGATAACAATATAGTGGAAAAATACAAAGAGGCTTTAAATCTAAAGGCGCCATATATTTGTATTTGAATAAAATGACTTTCAAATAATTTGGAGTATTTTACATTTTAATATTCTTTTTTGATTTGGAAAAATAAATGGGCACAAGAGGGAAAATGAATAAACCTAAGTGAGTGGGTAGGATAATAATGGCTTATCTCATTTCTTTGAGCCACATTTAATTGATATACATTAATATTCTACATAAATCAATTAAAAATTAAGTAATTATTCATTACTAAAGTGGGATTTTAATATAAATTACTTATTTATTAATGTTATTTTTTAATTTTTAATATATTTTTGTTAAAGAGAATTATTTAAATTATTTTTGTATTAATATTTTTTCTAATTCTTCTATATTATATTCTAGTTTTCTTTAAACATGCTCAAAATAAGCTTTCACCTTCATGTGTGGAGGCTATTTATTTGCATATTTAAAGAGTTTTGATGTAGTTTATGCTTAAAAAATTGACTATTGTGATTGTGATGGTGAGAAGGTACTCTTTAAATAGAGGTAAGGGTTATTTAGAATAAATAGGAGATTATTTCCCATTATCTAACACTAATATTTGATAAAATGTATATACATTCCCTAATTATCACATAAACAAGAGGTTAATCTTGAATTTATTGCTTTATCTCCATGAAGGCTCACTAAACAAAGGGAATACCACATCCTATGCGACTTTGATTGTCTCTCCCTCTTAAAGGATTTTCTAACATTAAGAATTAAATCTTCATTACTTTAAAGATGTAGTCTTGTCGAATATACCAAAAACATTGTAGGATTATTTCATTTTGGACAAAATCAAGTACATGTCTGAGGGAAGTATTCCTTTATGGATGGTTAACAAGTTCATCAATAACTACAAGAAAATGCTTCAATCTATATATTTAATGATCTTTACTCATCGTCTAAATATTTCAAGAATCACATAAATTCCAAACTAAGTTCTAAGTATATGTTAAGCTTGTACTTTAGAGGTTCTATTATTGTAAAATTTGACAACTATGGAAGTTATGGCAAGGTCTTGGAGGAGGGACTGTCGTGTTGGGGCAAAGCTAGCCTCTTTTTAAATGATAATTTCTAAAATTGAATCCATATTCAATGTTTGTACATTTTCTAGTTTTGAGTTTGATTTCCATTTCATCCTAGCTATAGATCAGAGAAAGACATGAAATGTAATATGAATTTCTTAGGGTTTTCATAAGATTCAGAGGTTACGATTTTCTTCGGTTTGTTTTTTTCATTTTCCTTCATCTCAAGTTCCATTGGATTTTCCCTCTTATGATGAACTGGTGAAGGAGAGCCTTGCCTCAATGATGAAGGAAGGTCAAACCAATGTTGATAATACCTGAATCCATCTGCAGTGTTAAAATTTAGAGACAAAAGGGTATTTAGAATTTTAACATTGTAGATGGATTCAAAGACTTGTTTGTCTCTAAATTTTAATGCTTCAGATGGATTCAAAGACCCCTGTAGTGAAATTAAACACTTCAGTAACAAAATTTCAATTTTCCATATCCAGAGTGACACAATTAAAAATTACTAATATAAATGACTAATTCAAATACTTGTTGTACTTATTATTTGGTCATATTTTTATTCTTGGGCTATAATAGTCATTTATGTTAATCATTATTAATTTTTTCACTTATTATATAGTCATATATTTTAGTCCTGGACTAAGTTATTAATTTTATTTAGTCGCTTTTAGTTTTGTCACTTATTATCTAGTCATATATTATATCTCTAGACTAAATCAGTCGTTTAAGTTAGCTAGTTTTAGTTTGGTCACTTAAAATTGCTCAAATTTAGTAGTAATTCACTTGAAATAATTGCGGTGACTAACGGTTTTAGTCATCTAGTAAATAATTTCATCATTTTCTACTATTGGAAGGACCTTAAGAAGAACATACATTTTTGAGATGATGGGAGGTATGCGCAACCACCATTGGTACTATTATATTTCACAGGGAGTCTCTCTGCTCTTTTAGACTTGAATTTTTTTTTTATTCCAATAATAAAGAAAAATATTGTTTCCATTATGGTATTGGAAGATTGTGGCTATGATGTGATATTTAAAAAAATAAAGGTTTTCCTTAGACACATCACCATGAGAGAAATGAAATGGATCGATGTGCTAGTTAGGAACCTGTATGCACTTGAGGTACAAGATTCATGCAAAGCCTTGAGAAGTAAGGAAAAGGTTAGAGACTTGGTGGTTGAGAGGGAGGATGAATTACCTCTCAACATGCAACCTCAGAAAGTTGTGGAGTAGCCATAACTAGAGACGCAGAGAGGACACTGAATGGATACATCCACTCAAGTGAAGACCTAGCCAAGTGAGAAGAGAATTTTGGGTGTGTGTTATATTCTTTCCATGACTAGCCTCAAGCAGACCTACCTATGGTTTTGTGCATAGATTTGTGCATGGTTTTGGGCATGATGGTTTTTTTCCCATGTTATTTTGTATATCTAGTCAAGGGAACTATGGTTATGTTCTAATATAGGGTTAATGTATTGGGGTTTATGAATTTTTCGACATGTATATATATGTGCTGTAATATTGAAAATAATATAATGAAAATTCAATATGGTAGTCTCGGTTTTGGGATCAAGAGGAAAAAATTTATGTGTATTATTTTTTATGTTTTATGCTCTCGTTATTGTTTATTTTTTGTCTTAAGAGTTCATTTGCAGATAATTTATGTACATGGTTAAAACCTAAATTTGGTATTAGATATATTTCGGCTTCAAGGGGATGCCTTTGCTGCTGAGGGTTTTTATCGAGCCTGTGGTAGACCTCTTCTATGGGAGATCTGCAAGATTGATTCTTGCGATGAAAGAAGATGGCAAGTAGTGGAAAGATAGAGATCAATAAATTTAATGGTCATAGTTTTGATTTGTGGAAGCTCAATATGGAGGATCTGCTGGTGGATAAATATCAGTGGATTGCAGTAGATCCTAGTACTAAACCAACGATAATGTCAGATGAAGATTGGGAAAAGTTGGAACGGAAAGCAAAGTGCACAATACAGTTGTGTATCTCAGATTTGGTGTTATTGAATGTATATAGGGAAAATAAGATGAAGGATTTGTGGGACAAGTTAGGGACTTTGTATCAATCTCTGTCTCTAGTGACTAAATTTTTCCTATGAAAAAATTTGTATAACTTGAGGATTAAGGATGGAGACTTAGTTACAGAGCATTTGAATGCATTTAGTACTATTGTAAGTAAGTTGTTATCTGTTGATATTAAAATATCATATGAAGATAAGTGCATCAATTTTTTGTGTTCTCTACTAGATACATGGAATATTCTGGTTGTTGCAATAGGTAGGAATACAACTACCTTGGAGTTTGATGAAATTTTCTCAGCCTTGGTGTTAGAGGAAATGAGACAGAAAAATATGGAGGTCCAGAATGGAGATTCCTTGTCTATATGAGGAGGGTCCCATAATAGAAATAAAAATAATTTCTCGAGTGGGAGATCTAAATCTCCAGGAAAATCCTGTAAAGGTGTGCTGGAAATACAGAAAGGAAGGGCACTTCAAAAAGGATTGTATATCTAAAGCTCCTGAGAAAGGAAATGGATTTGATGATTCTCCTTCTACAAAGGCTAAAACCACCTCAGATGATGGTGGATATTTATACTTTCCTTCTTCTTCAAATATGCATGTATATCATGAGGAAAGGTTGATTGACCTAGGTGAGTCCTTTCACTTCACTCCTCATAGGGAGTGGTTCTACGAGTATGAGAAGTATGATGGTGGTGATGTCTTCATAGGGGATGATAGGAAGGCCATAATCATTTGATGTGGAAAATTCAAGCTGAAGTTGCAAGGTGGAAGGATTAGAACACTTCCTGGTGTTCTAAATATTTTGCATTGGACAAAAATCCAATTTCTATAAGAAAGATGGAAGATCTAGGTGCAAAACATTGTTTGACAAGGATACCTCTAAGATGGTTCTGGGATCACTATTATTGATGCGGGGATTTTGGATTGGAACTCTGTACAAGCTTCTATGTAGAACTGTTATTGATGGTTGAAATAGTTATGTTATTCCTGAAAGTGGAGAAGAAAGCCTAGTGGTATCTGGATAAAATGCCATGCTATGGCATCAAAGGCTTGGAAATATTGGAGATAGGGGCCTTCAAATACTGCATGGTAATGTTATGGTAGAAGGTATGTTCAATATCTCTCTGGATTTCAATTTCTGTGAACATTGTGGATATGGGAAGAAAAATCAGGTGAGTTTCCCTTCTGGTGCTACAAGGGCGAACAAGATATTATTTCTTGTGCATAGTGATGTGTTTCGACCTGTGTCGGTTCCATCACTTGGTAAATCTGTGTATTGTGTGTCATTTATAGATGAATTCCCAATGGATACATGGTGGTACGTACGAGGAAAGAAGCATGCTCAGTGGTATCAGGTTAGGACAAGAATTCTGGGCAGAGGCAATGGAGACCGCATGCCACTTGGTTAACAGATCACCTCCATCTATTTTGGAGGATAAGACTCCATATGAGGTATGGACTAGTAAGAAACCCTCTCTTTCAAATTTGAGGGTATTTGGTTTTGATTCATATTTACATAATCCAAAGGATAAAAGAACTAAGTTAGATAGTAAATGTGAAAGGTGAAACTTTATTTGGGACTAGGATGGTTTAAAAGGTTATAAGATTTGGAACCTAGAAACAAGGATGGTTGTGTATAACTGAGATGTAGTGTTTAGAGAGGTGAAAGATGATGTTAAACATGAAGTCCTACCAAAGGAACCTGAGAAGTTAGAGTTTGAGCTAAAGTAGGAAGAATCAAACTCTAAAACAAAACAATATTTAGAAGAGGAAGAGCCACAAACTCCAGCTTTGAGAAGATCAATTCGAGAAAGAAGGCAACCATAAAGGTATAGTCCATTTTATTTCTATTTAAACATTTCTTTATCTATCACTAATGATGATCCCAGAACTATCAGAGAGGTAGTGGTTTCAGAGGATGGAAAACTCTGGAAGGAGGCAATCGTTGATGAATTTACATCCTTGCACAAAAATTGTATGTTTTAACCCTCTATAGAAATTATCTGCAAATGAATACTTAAAAACATAAAATAAACAATAGAAAGAGCATAAAACATAAAATATATATACATAGATATTTTTCCCCTAAATCCAAAATCGGTATTACCATCTTGAATTTTCATTCTATTCCTTTTAGTGTTACAACACATATATATACATGTCAAAGCATTCATAAACTCCAATACATTAACCCTTGATTGGAACATAATTGTAGTTCCCTTGATTGGATATACAAAATACTAGGTGTAGAAAACCATCATGCCACAAAACCATGTGCAGACCCATACACGAAACCATATGAGGGTCGGACCACCTAAAATAGGATCCAAAAAAATTTCTCGGGCCGCTGCCCCAGACCCTGTGCAAGGTGGCTCTCTCCCCCCTGCAAACTCCCTAACAAGGGGGATTGTCATTCCTCCTGTTGCACCTGATGCATGCGATGGGGGGCTCCTGCCCCACTCTTATCCCCCACTTCACGCCTACTTGTAATCGTGGAAAGAATATAACACATACCCAACATTATCCCACTAGTTATTTTCTTTCCATAAGGGGCCACATGAGAGCTTAGTCATTGGTCCATCCCTACAACACCCATTGTTTCTCTACACCAAGATAAATTCTCAGTGCTCGTAGACTTTATCAATGCATCTAAAAAATTCTTCAAATTTTCCACCTTTACCAACAACACATTTTTATCCTTAAATATATATCTCAAAAAGTGATACTGAACATCATTGTGCTTTGTCATTGAATGATAAGCAATGTTCTTAGCCAATAAAATTGCACTTTAGCTATCACAGTATATCCTTATAGCTCGTTGCACCAACCCCATACTTGAACACAATCTCTGGAACCAAAATGATTCCTTGATTTCATGAGTGCCTTCCTTGTATTCTGCCTCTGTAGTTGAAAGAGCCAATACATAATGTATTTTACTCATCCAACTGACTGCACCTCCAAATAGTCTAAACACATACCCACTTGTATATCTTCTTTGGTCCAGATCTCTAGCCCATACTACATTAGCAAAACCATGGATGTCCAAAACTCTATCCAATCCTGGTCTTCCCTAGTAGCAAAAACCATAATCACTAGTGCCACACAAATATCTGATAATATGATTCACTGTTGTTCAGTGGTCCTTCCCTATTTTTCACATAAACCTACTCAATACTCACACTGCATGTGTAATGTTTTGTCAACTATATACCATCACATACATCAGGCTACCCGTTGTACTTTCATATGGAACATAGGACATATCCTCCTCCTCCTCTTTTGTCTTGGGACACTGTTCAGCAGATATATTTACACCTACAGGAATAGGTACCTTCACCGGTTTACTATCCTGCATATTGAACCTCATCAATATTTTCTTGATATACTTCCTTTGGATTAACCAAATCTTCCTCTTTGCCTGACCTCTCTTAATTTATGTTCCCAAAATATAGTTTTCAACACCAAGATCCTTCACGTCGAATTTGGAGAATAATTGGGTCTTCAAATCTTGGATAATTTCTTTGTCATTTCCAACCAGCAACATATCATCCACATAAAAGACCAAATAAATAACATGGTCACCAATTAATTTAAAATATAGACAATGATCCTCTTTTCTTCTGGTGAAGCCAAGTTCCCATATATAGGTATCAAAATTCTGATACCACGACCTTGGTGACTTTTTTAACCTGCATGCTAGTTCTTTATTACCCTTCACCCAAAAGCCTTCAGGTTTCTTCATGTATATCTCCTCTTCTAGATCCCCGTGAAGAAATTTTGTATTCACATCCATCTGTTCTACCTCAAAATCAAATGTAGCAACAAAAGATAAAAGTAATCTAATAGAAGTAACCTTGGAAACTGGAGAAAAAATATCACCAAAATCAATTCACGACACCTAGGAATAACCTTTTTCCGCCAACCAAGCTTTGTATTTATCCACCTTGCCTTCTACATTCATCTTCTTCTTAAAAACCCTTTTTCTCCCGGTGGGCTTCCTTCCAGTCGACAACTCCACTAGATCCCATGCCTCATTTTTGTGCAAGGATGTCATTTCATCAACCATGAACTCCTTCTAGAGTTTTCCATCCTCTGAATTCAATGCCTCCTTGATAGTTTTGGGATCATCATGAATGATATTTAAAGCAAAATTTGAACATAAAGCAGATGGACTATACCTTTATGGCTGCCTTCTTTCTCGAACTGATCTTCTCATAGCTAGAGTTTGTGGCTCTTCCTCTTCTGAATCTTGTTCTATGGTAGAGTATGATTCATCCTCCTTTTGCTAAAAATCTATATTCTCACGTTCCTTTGGTAGGAATTCATATTTAAGAAAATATTTCACCTCTCTAAACACCACATCTTGACTGTACACAATCTTACTTTTTTAGGGGTTCCAAAGCTTGTAACCTTTTAAACCATCCTTATACCCAATAAAGATGCACATTTTAGATTTATTATAAAAATTGGTCCTTTTCTCATTTGGAACATGTACATATGCATGACATCCAAATACCCTCATATGTGAAAAAAAGGGTTTCTTACTAGTCCATACCTCATGCGGATTCTTATCCTCCAACGCTGATGAAGGTGATATGTTAACCAAGTAACATGTAGTATCCACTACCTCTGCCCAAAATTCCTATCCTAACCTGGTACCACTGAGCATGCTTCTTTCCTTTTCCATCAGCGTTTTGTTCATTCTTTTTGCAACTTCATTTTGCAGAGGTGTGTATCGAGTAGACTTATGTCATGTTATACCACACTTCTTATAGAACTCTTCAAATTATTTCTTGCAGAACTCTCCACCATTATATATCCTCGGCACCTATATCTTCTTCTCTGTCTGGTTTTCCGCCAGAGCCTTAAATTCTTTAAATCTGTCAAAGAATCCAGATTTCTTCCTCAAGAAATATATATATTGTATTCCTTGATAAGTTATCTATGAATGAAACATAGTACACATACTTACCCAGTGATGGAATCGACATAGTTCCAAACACATCACTATACACAAGCTCTAATAAATTGTTCATCGTCTTAGCACCAAAAGGAAAACTCACCCGATTCTTCTTCCCATATACACAATTTTCACATAAATCGAAATCCAGAGAGAAAGTAGACATACCTTATACCATACCATTACCATGGAGTATCTGAAGGCCCTTCTCTCCAATATGTCCAAGCCTTTGATGCCATAGCATGGTATTTTCTCCAAATACCGCTAGGCTTTCCTCTCCACTATCAGGAACCACAAAACTATTGCACCCATCAATAACAGTGCTACTGTGAAGCTTATACAGAGTTCCAATCCAAAATCCCTCATTAATACTAGTTCTCCCCAAACCCTCTTGTAGGTATCTTTCTCAAACACTGTTTTTGCACCTGCATCGTCCATCTTTCTTACAGAAATTGGATTTCTGTCCAATGGAGGGATATGCAGAACACCAGGAAGTGTTCTAATCCTTCCACCTTGTAACTTTAGCTTGAATTTTCCACGTTCAATGATTATGGACTTCCTATCATCCCCTAAGAATACATCACCACCATCATACTTCTCATACTCGCATAACCACCTCCCTATGGGGAGTGAAGTGAAAGGATGCACCTGACTCAATCAACCATGCCTAATGATCTACATGTCTATTTTAGGAAGAAGAAAAATACATATCCCCACCTTCATCTGAGGTGGTTTTTTCCTCTGTATCGAAGCATCATCAAATCCATTTCCTTTCTTAGGAGCTTTAGATATGCATTCCTTTTTGAATTGCCTTTCCTTTCCACATTTCCAGCACATGTTTACTGGCTTTCCTAGAGATTTAGATCTCCCTCTCAATTTAGATCTCCCACTTGAAAAAATATTTTGTTCATGTTCTGGGAACTTCCTTGTACAAATAAGGCATATCCATTATTTCCCTCCATATTTTTTCATCTCATTTCCTCCGGCAGCAAGGCTGAGACAATTTCCTAAAAATTCAAGGTAGTTGTATTGCTACCTATTTCAATAACGAGATTTTCCGATGAACTTGATAAAGAACACAACAAACTGATACACTTGTCTTCATATGATATTTTAATATAAACAAATGAAAAATGAATTACCACAGTATTGAAGGCAATCAGATGCTCTGTCACCAAGTCTCCATCCTTCATCCTTAGGTTATTCAACTTTTTCTACAGGAGCGAGAAGCTAAAAACATCCTGTCAGTATGGGATTTAGACCCTACGAGCCCTGACCTGGTGAAAGTATCCCTTCCCTCTCGGTCATATGATGAAAAGGGTGGGGAAGAGAAGGTTAAGTGGAACACTGAGGTAGGTTTTGCCTCCCTTAAAAATGTTTATTTTCCCCTTTCTCAACATCGGTCAGTGGAGCAGGTTAGTTTTGTCTCTCTACACAAGCCTCTCGGTTTTGGAAAATCCATTGTCTCTACAAGTATGCCTTGGGCAGCACCCTCTGGTCCTCTGGTTTCTGATCTGCCCTTAACACATCTTTTCAGGGGGTTTGGAGGACATCCTTATTGGGCCGGGGGTGGAAGGAAATCCGAATCTTGGCTCTATCTGTGGTAACATACCTTTGACCCCATGTGTGAATAAGACAGACAAAAAAGATGTGGACACTCCTTTGGCCATTCGGAATCTGGGCTTGGACCCTCATGTGGTGCATGGGTTTCAATTGTCCATGGGATGATAGACCTCATAAGGATGGAGTGGGGCTCTTGTGGTGGTTTTGGTAGCTTCTCACTGGGCGGTATGAGTGGTGGTTTTCAGGGCCTTCCGGGTGCTTTTAGTGAAAGGGAGGCATATTTAATTTGGAATGGAAACCCTCCCATCTGGACGGGGTTTAGTCAGTGCCCATCTCAGGCTAGCTCAAAACACAATCACGATAGGGAAGTGTTGGGGGTCAAGTTAAGTAAATTGAGAAATGATGTTGCCCAGACAAAGGAAGGATCCTCTGGAGGTGGCGCACGGTCGTCCAAATTTTCTGTGAAATTCGATGGACAAAAGGGTAACAAAAGAAATAAAGGAAAAACAATTAAGGACAAATCTGAATGCCCGAATTTCATTTTTGGGGTTGATCTACATTTCGATAGTGTGATGGTGGCCTCTAAACTTATGTTAGTGAGAAGGGCCAGAGGGAAAATTTTCTCTATGGATTATATTACGGAATGGATTCAAACTAGTTTGTTGGCGACCCCTAATAGGGATGTTCAGGTCATTACGCTATCAAAAATATGGTTTATGGTGACTTTAAAAAATGTAGCAACGCTGGAATTGGTCATGGATCATCAATGGGGATTTAGTATTGCTCCTATTCTATTCAAATGGTGGACTCCAATTTTCAATGCTAACAGAGAGAGGGTGGATGAGATCTTGTTTTTGGTTCATCTTCCGGATCTTCCGCCTCACTTTTGGATCATGGAGGTTTTCAAGGCTATTGGGAACAGCTTCAGGACCTTCTTGGGAGTGGATATGTCCTTCTTGGAAACAAGATCCAGGAACACTACGAGAATTCTAGTCAAGTTGACCCCAAGGGAAGGACTGATTGGGAAAATTGTTTTGAACACGGAAGGACATGCCTTTGAGCAGGTGATTTATTAGGAACACTCCCTTTCTGCTGTCATAGATGCCACACATTGGGCCACTTGGCCATAGACTATCCTTTGGGATTTAAAAAAGCCACAAGCAAAAAAGGGGATCCTCCCACAATGATAGATATAGACAGGAGGTCCAAAACTTGGAGGATCTCACCGAGGCAGACATCAGGGTGCGGGAGGATCCTATTATGCAGTTGGGGCAACACGCAGCCGTGGAGCGGACCCTATATGTCGAGGGGGTTTAACATGATCCGGTGGTTTAATTTTAGATGGCTGATAATATAACAGAATCAGATGCAGTGGTCGAGATGGAGGAGGTGGACATGGGGGTGGAGCAACCGCTGCCTCCCCCTACTATTCCTACCTTGGATTTAGCAAGTACATACCCTTGCCCCTCCTCTCCTATTTTAAACTCTTTTGATATTTTGTTCAGTAATTTGGCTAAGCCTGGTCTCTCCAGGCTTGTATCCACCCCTGCTCTGTGTGTTGGTAACTTATCTATGGCTATGGATAGTACCATTACCACAATCACCAAACTATCCATTAACATTGTCCCTTATAATTTGAGAGAAAGATAAAATAAACTACTAGAGAAGGAAATTTTTGGGGGACTAGGAAAATCGCCTAATATTGAGAAAGTCAAAAAACTCAGGGGTAGGAAGTTTGACCTTTCTAAAGCTCAACTCATGGACATTATTGACATATTTGATGGCATACAATTATCCCTCAAAGGGGTGCTTAGAGCAGTGACTTCCTTGGACCTTGTTACCAAATGATTGTGCTCTCCTTAATTGTAGGGGTTTAGCTAGTGAGCCCAAAAAACTAGCCTTTAAAAACCTTGTTCATGTACACCATCCAGACATCATCTTACTTTAGAAAACCTTGGGTACTGGGGCACAAATCTCTCATTTTCTATCTTCATTTCTTCCAAATTGGACCTTTGTTTCTTCCAATGTAAGGGGCCGCTCTAGTGGTCTCATGACCGGTCTAAAGAATAATTCAGTAAATTTGATCAATTGCCGCACATCGAAATCTTTGATTGGTGTAGAGGCTTACTCTATGGAATTAGGATCTAATTTTTCGGTGCTTAACATTTATGGTCCCTGTGTGGAGAGATTTTCTTTTGGGAATAATTTTTGGGGCAAATCCTTTATGAATGGCCCAAATTTGATTGTGGGGGCGACTTAAATTTTTCCTTGGGTCAATCTGAAGCCTAGGGCCCGTGTGCTCGGATTGACCCTCTGGCCGATTATTTCCTGAAAAATGATGTGGGAAGGATCCCTTTTCGACCCCTCTCTTACTAAATTAACCCCCACTTAGAGGAACAATTGAGTGGGTGAGGCCCACATCACCAAAAGATTGCACGGTTTCCTTTTAAGTGATTATTTTTCCAACAATCCTATTGGCTTTCGGCAATGGGCTGGTTCTGGTGGGATATCTGACCATTCCCATATTCTATTGGAGTTTTTGGGTCCTTTCAAGAAGCCTCCTACTCCTTTCAAGTTTAACGTTGGCTGGCTCAAGGAGGCTGATTACCACCAATTGGTGGTTGATCATTAGAGCTACCCCTCGGTGGAAGAGGGCTACTCCCATGCCCAAGATTTCATTGATAACATGAAAAATATTTAAAAAGCCACCATTCTCTAGGCCAAAGAAAAGGCCCAAAAATATATGGAATCAATTAAAATTATCAATGAGTCCTTGGGCTCCTTGTACAGTGTTGGGGAGAAGGGATTTGTGGATGAGGAGGAACAGAATAAGATTAAAGAGCTGGAAACTAGAAGGAAGAAAATTCTCAATAATAGAGAAGAGATTTGGTGCTTAAGAAGCCGGGCTTGCAGCAGGAGATGAAAATACAAATTTTTTTCACAATTATGCTAAGGGGCGGAAAAACACCAATACCATTTGGGAAATGGAAAACTCAGCAGGGATTAAGGTGAAGACATTCAAAGATCTATCTTCCATGGGGAGAAATCACTTCAAAATCCTTTATTATGCTCAATAAGGGGTAAATATCAAGGAATTCATTCAAGTTTCTCAACTATTTCCTCGCTATGATGATGAGGGAAGCAATAATTTACTTTTGGCACCCGTGGAAAAAAAAGAGATCGAACACATTTTAAAAGCAGCTATGCAAGCTCAAAAAAACCCTAGGCCTGTTGGTTGGACTATGGAATTATTTCAAAAATTTTCAATTTGATGGGGGATGCCATTACAAATGTGGTGGAGGAATCTCGATCACTAGGCCAAATCCATGACATCATCAAATCTACATTCTTGGCCCTCATTCCAAAAAGTGATGCTCTATCCTCTTTCGATGATTTCTGTCTTATCTGCCTTTGTAATTGTATCTATAAAGTTATTTCTAAAGTGATTGCCAATTGTTTAAAGCCTATCCTCTCATGCTCTATCTCAAAAGAAAATTTTGGTTTTCTGGATGGTAGACAAATTCATGAAGCCATTGGGGTGGCACATGAGACTCTCCATAGTATTAAATTATCCCACAAAAGATGTATGGTTGTCAAGATTGAACTCTCTAAGGCACATGACAGAATCACTTGGCTCTATCTTAGAATTATATTGACCCATCTTGGGTTCCATATTGATTTTATTAATTGGATTATGAGTTGTATCACTAATATTTCTTTTGTTGTTCTTATTAATGGAGCAACCTCACAATTCTTTTCAAATCAAAGAGGGTTGAGACATGGATGTACATTGCCTCCATTACTCTTCCTATTGGTGGCTGAGGGCCTTAGTCAAATCATTCACGAGGCCAAAAGATTTGGGACCCTTGGGGGCATCATCGATGTGGCTTCAAATATAATCATCACACATCTCCTATTTGCGGATGACATTATGTTATTCAGCAACAGTAATAGACGTGAAGTCAAAAATTTAAAAGAAATTTTGAATCTTTTCATGAAGGCAACAGGCCTAACTATCAACAATCAAAAGTCCTCCCTCGCCCACAAGGGAATTCTCAAAGTTGATCTCTTATGGACTTCTGGTCTCCTTCCTTTCCTTCACGCACCATTGGGAACATGCATAAAGTACTTAGGATTCTTGCTAAAGCCGGATGGGTATCAAAATCAGGATAGGTATTGGCTGGTCTCGAAAATTGAAAAAATAATTAATTCTTGGAGTCATAAATGGCTTTCCAGAGCGGGGATATTAGTCCTAATAAATTTTTTTTTATTAACCATTACAGTCTATTGGATCACTCTAGCATGGGTTCCTATTGGTATTCTTAATAAAATCATAAGCATCTGCAGAAAGTTCCTTTGCTCGGGTAACGAGGACAAGAAAACTCTATCTTGGGTGGTGTGGGATAAGATTGCAAAACCTAAGGAATAGGGGGGCTAGGGTATCAAGAAAATAAAATCTTTCACCTTAGCACTGGCTGCTAAAACTATCTGGAGGATTCCTACTAAAAAAATTTTATGGACCCCTATGGTTAGAAGAAAATATATTGATCCTACTCGTTTGGACGACTAGATTAGAACATCCTTTAAAGAAATTAAGAGAGTTTCAAAAATATGGAAAGCTACCATTCTTGTTTTTGAACTGGTGGGTCAAGGACTTTCCTGGAATATTGGTAATGGGGATCGATGCAGAATTGGTCTGGACCCTTGGGTTGGGTGTAATGAAAATTACTCTCTTTCGATGGGCCTTAGGGATTCCCTGCACCAGAAATCCTTTAGTACTCTTGCTCAAATCAACGCACTTGGTCAGACCACCATTTGGGCTCAGGCATGGAAAAATGCGGATGAGATTAGACTGGAAATTCAGTGGGTTGATGAATGGCAGGCCTACATACAGGATTTGGAAAATACCCGAGTGCACCTAAAAGAGTCTCCTAATAATCTTGTTTGGGTTCATTCAAAATCTGGGTTATATTCCCCCAAGGCAGGATACGCTTATATTATGGCCTCCAAGGAGGGAGGGAATAACGAATGGCAGTATAAGGCTCTTTGGGAGCTCAGATGCATTGCAAAATCCAAGCTTTTCTTCTAGAACATTCTCTTCCAGAAAGTGTCGACATGGAATTCTCTACAAAAATGATTTCTCATTGGTCCCAGGTGGTGATGTATTTGTAATAAGGCAGAGTATTCTATTGATCACTTATTCATTTCATGCCCTTTCACCAGGGAGGTCTGGGAATATACCCTTACATTTTGTGATGTGGATTTTTCTGGGTGGGATATAATTGCAACGAAGTGTGGAAGTCCTGGTGGGAGAAATGTTAAGGACTAGAACACAAGTGTCTTCCACTGATTATCTCTTGAGGCATTTGGCTTTCAAGGAAAAAATGTATGTTCAAAGACTCCTTTTCTTCCCCAGCTCTGGTGGCAGGTGAAAGTGCTGCCATTTACATGGCTTCCTCTTCCCCTTCTTTAACAGGTCGTCCCAGATGGGTGCTGAACGAAGTCATTATTCCTTATATTCCTTGGTCCTATTTTGATGGTGTTGTTGCTTAGGGGCTATGTGGGGCTGTCATCATCATTCACAAAAACTCAAATATTTCTTTTGCGGCCTCTGTGGGTCTTGGTGCGGGGACAAACAACTTTGCAGAGCTACAAACCTTAAAAATCTTGCTATGCTGGCTTCTTCACCTGGGTATCACCTCGATAAAAATCTTTGGGGACTCATTGAATGTCATAAATTGGTTTAACAACTCACATAGATGTCAAAATTATTTGTTGCTTCCTATTCTTGATGAGATTCTATCACTAAAAACACATTTTACATGGATTTCTGTTTGCCACATTTACAGAGAATGGAACCAGCATGTTGATGATTTCTCTAAGATCGGTCTTAGACATGTTCAGGGCATGTGGTGGATAGAAGAAAAGGATGGTATGGTGGTCCGTGTGTTGGACACCAGACCATACTGATGGAGGGCCTTCCCTCATATGCAGATTTTTTCTTTTATTTACTCCAGAACTGCTATATCTCCTAGAGCTAATGTATATATATTGGCTCACATTTTCAACAACAAACTTATCAGTTTTTATATATTTTTGGACTTTACTGCATATTATACTTATTATTATTTTGTTGTACTGGCCTGTCTCTCTTTCTGGAGAGGTCGGGTCTTGGATGGTGTTGTGCGATTGTCTTATCTGTCGGGTGTTTCTCTTTACCACTTTAGTAGTGTTTCTGCCTAATATGGTCTCTGAGTGCTCTTGGTATCATAGTTATTGTCTTCTCACCCATGGGTGTTGGATGGCTGGTCTTTTTCCTTGCTCTCCTATTGGGGACAAAGACTTATAAAATGCTACGACATATGCGATGTAACTTTTTGTTTCTGATAATAGAAAGTTTGATTTTTTCTCCGGAATAAAGAAGTAAAAATGATTATAAGATAATTTTAGTAAAATAAACTGAAATAAAATAAAATAATATACCCTAGATTATATATATATATATATTAATTAGTAAACATCAATATTCATATGTTATAATAAAACTATTTCATTTTTTTCAAGTACTCATATCCGAATTAAATTAATTAAAAAAACATATGCGCATAAAAACAATTGAAAAATAACAAAATTACTTCCACTAAATACGAAATATATGGGAAGATCCATACGTTGAAATTAAACATCATTAGTTTATCGCAAGGAACAACCACTCTTTGCATGTTCGGAGGGTGGATAGGACTGCAGATGACTCCAATATCTGATGATCATCCGGCGAAACCGCATGGTTACGTCATGCGCGGTTGCATACGTCATGCGATATTCCTGCGAACTCTGACCGATGTCTTTCAGTTTCCGTGAGTTAAGACTCCTCTGTTTATCCTGGAGTCTGGAGATGACAGACACCGATATTTCTGCGCGAACTCTGACGGATGTCTTCAGTTTCCGTGAGTTAAGACTCCTCTGTTTATCCTGGAGATGACAGACAGTATGACAGGAGGCACAGCAGTATTGAACAAGTTCCTTTTCTTGCAAACGGTGCAGGAAGATTCAAGAAGCTATATATTTATGTAGGGGTGAGGATTTTTGCAGAAGGTGTGAGGCACAACAGTTCCTTTCGTTACTGATTTTAATTTGGATATTCAGGATAAAGCATCATGGGGTCGTAGTACATTAATTATGACGTTTGCCATTTTCAAGATTGGAGTTGCAACCTGCAAGTTCCTTTTCTTGGACTTCAATTTGGCTTTTCATAAGAGGACAACAACAATAGAAGACATCATGGGGTACTAGTAACTACTACTCCTCTCCTCTGAAAATGGAGGAAATGGAAGATGAGAGGAGAGGAGAGGAGAAGTATTATCTCTAGATGTCATTTCTTGTTTCTTTCCAAATAATTCAAACGACAAAAATGGTAAGCATTTTGAAGAATTTGTGTAATCGGTTCATGGTAGTTAATCACGTCATCACACAAGTTTGTAGTCTGTATGTCTGGAATTTAATGGTAAGTGACGTGTTTTTTAAATACAAATAGATTACTGCAGGGTGGTAGGTAGGAAATGGAAACTCATTGTGAATAAGGAATTTAGGAGTTTTATTTTTTTACGTTTTTGGGAAGGTTTTGGAAACTAATAGTGAATGCGAAATTGAGTAGTTTTAAATTATAATTTTTTTTGGTAAGGTTTTAAAAGATGAGATAATTAGAAACCATTTTTTTTTAAATAACTGAGTTTTTTTTAGATAGAATGAATTTTATAGAAATAAGTTTTGAATATTTAGGTTTTAAATATATATTAATTAGAAAAGATTTTATATAATATTTGAAATTTGAAATTAAGAAGGATTTTACATAATATTTGAAATTTGAAATTAGGAAGGATCTTGTTTGGAGTTTTGGATATTTAACTTTTAAATGTGTTAAATACTTTAAATAGGTGTTAAATACAAAAGGATTTTAAATAAGATATGAGATTTCGGAGAGATATAGTTTTGAGTTTTGAAAAATAGAGAGATTTTAGAGATAACTAACAAATATCATTGTGTTTTTGTTTAATAGAAAAAATAAATTTTAAAATTAATGACAAGAATATGAGCAAAGGGCATTGCAGTTATAGAAAAAAAAAGTTTAAGATATATACTATAGAATTTTTTCCGAATTGAAAATTTTTCATAATATTTTTTATCATATCGTATGGAATTCAACTCCAAATTCGAATTTTGGAGAAAATTCTTCCTACTAATTTTTATCTTATCAATAAATCTCAATTCCAATTTGAATTTGGTGAAAATTCCTCATACTAACTCTTATGGTATCGAATTCAAATCCAAATTTGAATTTGAATTTGGTAACTATGAGTCCTAAGTCCTTCAATGGCGGCAAGGACTCTCTGACGATGTCGCTCTACCAGGTTTGCATGGTAACCAACTATATTTCTAATTGTCTTAAAAATAATATTTACACGTTATTGGGATATTACACTAAATTTCAAAATATTACATTGATAATAATATTTTTTTATTTTTTTTAATAGGCTCAATAATTTATATAAATAATATCAATTTTTTGGGAATTTTATATACACAATATTGTATTTATTCACTCACTCATATATATATATATAGCTGTGTTTATTTTAGAATATATATATTTTTTAAATTTTAATTCAATTACTAATAATTTTTAAGTAGACGCAAACTATTTAATTTGTCTAAATATTATGAATAAGATGTAAGAGATTTATCAGTAATTTGATTCAATAAATATATTTTGATACCTGTGTGTATTTAAATTTTTTTTTATTTTTTTTAATAATTATTAAGTAGATGCAACTATTTAGTTTGTAAAAAAAAATTGTCTAAACATTATGAATAAGATATAAGAGATTTATCAATAATTTAGAAATATTTTTTTTTTAATTTTAATTCAATTACTAATAATTATTAAGTAGATGCAAACTATTTAATTTGTAAAAAAAAAATTGTCTAAATATTATGAATAGGATGTAAGAGATTTATCAGTAATTTGATTCCATTTATTGATTATTATACTTAGAATAAAAAAATGAATTTATTGATTATTATAGGTAGAATAAGAAAAAATGGTACTGATTAACTAAAGAAAGATTTGATCTAATGAAAAAATAATATTTCAAATTATCTTATACACTACATTGGGACCACAAATAGATCTAAACTTCTCTAAGGATGCACTCTCAATTTTTTTGGGAAAAGGGCTACGAAGGTTGAATAAAAAGCCCCAAAACCTTTCTAGCTTGTTTATGTTCACCAACAACCCTTAAAATGTATTGCTTGATTAAATATTAGAATTCAATATAGAATTCAATAAAGAGCTACTTTAGGCCTACACTTTTGGCCTTTTGCATTTAGAAAATTACTATCCTTAAATTGAAATGGATCTTCCTTTAATAATCATCAATAATCCCAACCACATAAATCTATAGAGAATAATTTCTATTTCATTTTATTTTTTGATATGTATTCCTCCCATTTGTATTCATATGTTTGTAAAAGATAGTGAAATATGGATATTACCTCTAAAATCTCCTTAATTACCTCTAAAATCTCTTTAATGGACAACTTATGGTATATTTGAAGAAAAACTCAAAATATATCATCTCTTCCTCTACTATATCCTAAAATTAATTGCTTATCAAGAAATATCTCTTTCTAATATCTCAAATATTATTTTTGATTTTCATATATAAAGAAATTTGATAGAAACAATTTCTATTGTTGTCTCTAATGTACTTACTAATTTTCCTGTACCAAAAACTAGAGATGAGCTATAATTTCATTTGTGAACATCTTCTTTGGGTATTCCTCAATTTTTTTTTTTAATTCCAAAGACTAGAGATAAACTATAATTTCATTTGTGAACATGTTCTTTGAGTCTTTCTCAAATATGTTTTTAATTCCTTATTCCACTCTCACAACATAAGCATGTTACTTCTCCCTAAAATTTAATGATCATATAGTAGTAATAGCCTTATGTCTAGTCATGTCATCTGCAAAATGCACCATGAATGAATCATGATGCAATGGTTTGAGGTAGACCTTAGAAACTTCCACTAATATTTTAAAATATTCCTCCTAGAACTAGGAATGATTATGTCTAAATGGTAGAGGGGTCCTTGTCTTTGCATGAACCATAACAATTGGTATTTAGTGGTAAAGGGAACCTTGCCTTTTCATGAATCATACATATTAATATTTTTTAAATGTTATATATGAACTCTATATTAAAAATAAAATAAATTACATGTTATGTAGTATCAATATTATTATTTTTACATGACATTTGTTAAAAAGGAATCACATGTCTCTCTTATACTAAAAAGAATTTTTATTTATTTTCAACTTTATTTCTCTATGTAAAGTTAATTATCTACCTATATAAATTTTGATGTAAAAGTAAGATGGAAATTAAACTATTTTATTTATGATCAGCATTCACTTTTGTTTTTAATATTATCATTTTTTTAATTTTTTAATATTAAAAATTATTTTATCATTTTTTAATATAAAATTAGATGACAACATCTCAACATAACACCTTTTTGACGCAATAATAAGAATATTTCTACGACTTATTAAAATTTTTAAAACATATACATTGAACATTTCTTATGCCCTTTATTCATACCATGCTCTCACTCAATATAAATATATACCATTATAAAATGTACAAATAATGTTTTCATTTGTTAATTAGTTTTTCTATTATTATTTATAATAGCTTTTGTTTTTTAGTTCAATAATGGAAACTAACATTGATAGTTCTTTCTTTATAAACAATTTTGTTTGTTTTGGTATAAATTCATTAAACTATTGATTTAGTTTTTTTGGAAACTATAATTTCTAAATTTTAAATCTTCCAGGAAATCATATGAGAAATTGGAAGATTTATTATTTAAAATGTTATGGATCACAGAAACTTGCACTCTCGAACTATAATTTCGTGTTTAATCTTATTTCCTAATAGAAAAGAAACACAAAACTATAAAATTTTGATACAAATCTTATTTTCGAGAATAACAAATTAACTTTAACAAAAATTATTATACCAAAATATTAAATATATCATATCAAAAAAAAAAAAAAAATATATATATATATATATATATATATATATATATATATATATATATATATAAAGATAAATAATTATCTATAAAATATAGACAATATGTAATTGTACTTAGTTAATTCTTAGTTAATCAGTCAATAAATGTGATTACAATATGATTTTAGTAAATTAAAATCTAATAAAAGTAAAATGAGATAAGGTGGAATCCATATATATTTTAAATTTTGATGAGAATGTTAATAACCTATTAAGTGAGAAACGTGTCCATATGGCGAAGCAAGAAAAGATGCATGACATGTAATATGTTTTTTCTTTTTCTTTTTGGAGGCTATCACAATATTTCTGGATAAGGAAATTTTGCATTCATTTCATTTATTTTATCTCTTAAAAGAGATGCATGACATGTAATATGTATGTAATAGATTTTTTGCGGAGACTATCACAATTTTTCTTGATAAAGAAATTTTGCATTTATTTTATTTCTAAACATATTTTGAAGAGAAGAAATAGTAGGAATTTTTAATTTGTTTTATTTTCGTTAAATTTAATATTTAAATTGAGTTTTTTTTAAATATTTAGTTTTTAAAACTATTTTAAAAATATTTATATTTATGTTAAAAATTATTTATATTTATGTTAAAATTAAAATTAATTGGGTGAATAAATTAGTTAAAAATATCTACATAATTAAAAGCTACATTTTTCCTATAAAATGAATCATTTTTCATATAAAATGAATGAATATTGTAAAATAAAATAAGATAGTTTAAATCATAATTTTCATAAAAAGACGGAAAACAAAATCATCATTGTTGTCTTATGTATGTGTGAATAAATTCTTATTGTGGTCTAGGAAGAGTTATGTATGTTCGAGGGTAATTTTAAACAAGTTGTCTTTTTAATTTTTAAGTTTGATTAAATATCAATGAATGGTTGTTTAACATGGTAAGATAAAACTAGTTCTTGTTAGCTGTAGATATTTACTATAGAATGAAAATGTTACTAGCAAGGGTAATTATGGGTAGAATTGTAGATATCTACTATAGAACGAAAATGTTACTGGCAAAAGTAATTATGGATAGAAATGATGTAAAAAAAAAAGACTATGTTCATGTTGAACAAGGTAATTCTCCACTAAAAGAATGAGGTTTTTTCTCAAATGGATTTATTGAAGGCTAATTATATCTTAGTGTCAATCTAAGTGGTTGCATCTAGGGGAACACCAAATCAATTGAGTTGGAGTTCTCCACTTCTATATGCATTTATCATCAACATAATTTCTATATTTGCCTGTTTATTATCAATATAATTTCTATATTTACCTAGATATCTTTTTCTTCCGTGCCTTAGATTGATGGTCTGAGTAGTCTAGTTTACAATCAATCTATTGATATTCTTGTACATAACTCCAAGTGCATTTATGACCTTATTCAACACCCTATTTTTGGAAAACTACTTTGGATTCAATATTATTTTTTCCATTAATACCCTATCATTTTTCGAGTGGTCTAGTTTCCCATGTGGTTGGTCACTAGAGGGAAGCACTATCAACCAATTGTAATCTCCTTACATTAATGAAAATTTAGCTTACAAAAAGAAACTTGATAGTAGATTGAATTTATTATAGGATTCAATGATCACTTAGGGATTACTATGTCACTAAGAGTCAAATAGACTAAAATTAAATCTAATTGACAGAGTGAGAAACCTAGTTCTTAACCACTCCAATTAGTAAATTGAAAAAATATATATTCATTTTTTTTCAAAAGATGATTATATTTTAGATGCATATATTTATTGGAAGATATCCATTTGAACGTGACCAAAATATTTGTTTCTTTTACATTTGTATTTTTTTTTTATACAAGATGTCATCATATTAAGTGTGGATAACATCCTTAATATTATGCTTAAGCAACATTAAATTAGTATAAAAGGAAATAATTCTCTATTCAATATAGATGAGTTTCTATAAACATATACGATTTCTTAATTTTGTATTTTATTTTCATTATTGTTCATAAAAAGGTTTCATAAGGAATTTTATTTGACGTAATCAAAATAAAATGTAGTGTCATTACTAAAAATTTAACCAATATTTAAATTTGAACAATTTTTTTTTATATCAATTTAAAGGATATATATTCATTGAATTTTGAAGGGTGAATAGCTATAGACATTCAATACTATTTCATATAGAAAAATAACTTCCCAAAAGAATGCAGTCATATTATTTCTCTAATATTTGTATATTTGAAAAAAGTTAAAACTTGAGCGGATGAAAAGATACCATATATGTGTTATCTACAAAATGAAGATTTCCTTCCTATGATTTGATTAAAAAAAGAAAATGTGCACCATACATGTCTCTAAAAACTCTTAAAAACCTACAAAGCATATTAATTATAACATCTAAAGTAGTTCCAAATTATTTAACTCAATGAGCACATCTAGAACTAAATGGATACAAAATTGTACTTGCAATAGTTCTTCCATCTCATACACTTTTTTTCTTCCCTAACTTGTATATTTTAACAAATCATACATGAGTTCAATAATTCTTTCCATGACTTAGTGAAGTAGAGTAAATAAGTATCAATGCATAGAAAATTCCCAATGGAATCATATGACATCATGGCATAATTACCTTAAACCTACATATATTTCATTCCACTTAATACTTAATGTTTTTTACTTTGGATAAATGGTTGTGGAGGAGAAATTAAGAATTCACAGAATCGTGTTGAACAAAGATATCAACATCCAGAAAATTCCCATTGATTATTACTATTAGCTTTAGGATAGACTCATAATGCACAAACAATAAGAAACAACCAATAAATTAGACCTTTATTACAAATAAATCATAGTAAGTTGTTCCTTGCTTGGAAATAGACTCGAGAATTAATTAATTGATAAATTATGGTAGCCTCAAGCATCAACTATGAGGGAAATTAAAACTTTTTAGTGAGGACTAAGTAATGAATCTATCCTCGTGAAATTAATATTAATTATCCATTAAAAATCATGTTTATTTTAAACTTGACCATATATTTTCATTAAAAATAAAATTCTAACTAACACTTAAAACTCTATGAAAGAGATTATAGAGGTTTAAATTTAATCATTAAAATTAAGCTAAATATTAATATAATATTTTTTGTAATTTAATATTGTATTACTTCACAACAACATGTTAACCAAATACATCATTCATCCAATAATCTAAAAAAAAAAAAATAGAAGGTGGTATCGACCTACCCAACGTGTTCAACTAGATATTTTTTACCACCTACCTACAAAGTAAATAGTCCCAAATTCTAGCATTATCATCAATATGAACATAATAGGAGTATATACTAATGAATTAAACAACAAAAAACTACAAGTAAACATTTCAAAAATTAAAAGTTAGATGAGTTGACATGTGCTAGATCCTAGTGTAACTGAGGTAGTAGGTACAGGTTTAGTATGGCGCTCAATATGGTCCAACCTAGCATCCATTCTTTCAAGTAAAACATGTCGATTTCTCTAGCTGCATTTTTTTTTATCTTCAAGGCTTGTGAATACATTATATCTATCTTCCCGATTTCCCATTAAGATCATTCCCAACATGGTTTTCATTTATTAGTAAATATATATAGCCTTCGAATACTATTTTTTCACTTCCTCTAGTATGACCAAGGTGAGGAACACATTTCCCAATTTCTTCTATTATCTCTCAGTCTAAGAAGGCATGCCTATCTATAGCTGCAAAGGTTTCTCATTGAAGAATCTCATTTCCGGTTTCTAGGGGGACAACTGAATGAGAGGTTTCAATAGCCTCATGGGCCTACTATTTGTATTGGTTTAGACCATGTGGGTCATGACCACCCCCCTTCTTGCTTCGATTTCTCATCCTTTCGCACTTCATATTGTCAAATATGTTTTTTATTTTGATATTATGATAGGAATGAATAAGAACATATATAAAAATGGAGAGACACAATGCCATTTTTTGTCAAAAAAAAAGGGTGGAGTAACCTAGGATGAATAGGACCCAATTCAAAAACAGGAAAATCGAACAACTGAGGAGAAAGAAACATATATAGGTGGAGAGACTAGAAAATTGATTAGTAGAGCCATTGTAACATGGAGAAAAAACCCCTATAGTATAACTACAGGGACAATATAGTGCAATATGATAATGCTAAACCATACAGGGACCACTCCATGTAGATAAGGAAAAGAAAAGTATTTTGGAGTTTACTCAGGTATTGTTGACCTTAGTTTACAAAGGGAATATAACTGTAGTTTCGATCGACATGACACTTGCATTGAAAGCCTTTGAGACAATATAATCTTTTTCTAGAGAGTGTCAAATTTTCAAAGAATTTTTCTTTGTACCCATTTTCTGCAGTACCAACTTCAAACCTTCAACAACAAAAGCTACTCGCAATGCCACTATGTTATTAGGGCTAGCTGGAACCATTCCTGGGTCTTCCAAACAATTATTACCCCAATTTGTTCTGTCCCCATCACGTACATCAAACCAAGCTTATCACTTTAATATCATCTCGAGTTGTTTCCCATCAGCTTTATGAATCTATCGGGAACCCCATCCCCATTTCCTTCTTTTAACTCTCCATACCATGGTTGATATGATAACCAAAGTTTCCATGCTTATGCATGCATCGGGTGGCCAAAGTAAACCCTCCATTTAATGTTATCGTCTCCATTAGGTGGCAAGAACGAACCCTTATCTCCCTACTTTCCTCGATTAACACACCATTGGGAATAAATTTTAGTATAAAATTAAAAAATGTATAAAAAACAAATAATTAAATTAGAAATATAATATACTAATACGAAATTTGATTTTAAAAAATCATGTTAAAAACTCTAGATTTTAGTACATATTTTTAACAAAGTTATTTTAAGAACGAATTATATATATATATATATATATATATTAAGAATTATCCGCTTATTAAATTACAATATCATTATATTTAAAGTTTACATTTAATTTTCTCTATTAGAAAAATATATAATGTTTTAATATGATTACTCGTATAAAAATACTATCTGTAGAAATCACATATCATTTTTATTTTTTGGTAAATTAGGCTAATTTATATTATTTCAAAAAGAAACAATACATATGCTAGAAGCTGGTTTGGTAAGCTGCGCTTAACCAATCTCAGCCTTAGTTTCGTAGTTTCAGGGCTATCTCCGTGGAGGAAACTAGCCCAAAAAATGCTTGAAACAGGAAAGTACAAATGCGCAGCAACGCTAGTGTATCCACAAATTACAAAATAGGAAGGAGCATAAGTATAACTTGAGATGACATGGTAATAGCATGCTTGAAAAAAAACAAGGAGGAACTGAGCTCCTTCACAGTCCTTAGTCTTCAGCTTCATCATTACTGTCTAGATTTTCCTCTACTATAGGGCAGGAGTACGCCTGCGCAGCCGCTTCCTCCATGTTAGTGGGTGGACACGCAGGTTTGGGGATCAGTGCGCAGAGGATGGGAACCTCTGGGTCTTCTTCGTCAGGGATGCACATCCAATTACCATCAAAATCCATAATCCAGACATATGTTTGATCCCCCTAGTCCTCCTGAGGTGACAGAGGTTCGGCCTTGCGAGGCGGGAGGTGCACCTGGTGCACAATGGTGGAATTTCGTGGCCCACATCGAACTCTTTTCATAGCTTTCTTAGGGACTTCCTCCTCTTGATCCGAGTCAAGGCTCTGTCTAGCGTAATTTCCTAAGGAGGAGGCTTCAACAGACTCCAGACAATTGTCCGTCCCACGGTGGTAAAAACCAGGGAGTTACCGTCTCTTCCCTCCACGGATGGTTCTTTGGCGCAACCTAGGAGCCATGGCCTGATGATGTAGAGGAGTGACAGTGCTGGAAGGATGTGCGGTAGGGGGAGAGGAACAAAGCAGGGGAAAAGTAAGAGGACAGGGGAAACGATGAGTGGGAAAGCACAAACTAGTGGGTGTGCACAGACTATTGAGCCAGAGGGGATAGATGGAGCTGGGATGAGAAGTGAAAATAGGATGAATCACGGCCCAGAGATTTTTTTTCCATGCAGTTCTAGGAGGAGGGTTTCACAGCGGGCTGGTGATGTAGAAGGGCAGGGACTGAATAAAAAATAAAAACTACAGGAAATGACTGTGCATCACTTTGTGTTGTTGAGCCTTCCTTTTAAAGGTTTTGTGACACATGTGAAGGGGAAGGTCATGATTAAGCCTCACATGAAGCTGTGTGCCATAATTGTTATCATGTGCGGGCTCAAGTGAAGAGTTAGGTTTGATTGGCATATCAATCCAAGTCATCATTTAGGATGATTGTTGTAGAGAGGTACCCTAGAGGGGGTGAAACTATCCAAGCATATCTTCATCATGGATTAAATCATTCATCTCATGTGGATGGTTATGAGTATGAGGATCCACGTCAAGTGAGGACCTGTGCTGCAGATCTTTGTCCTCATGGGCGTGGGAGAGATGATTGTCATTAGTACTCCTGTTGTCACCCACATCTGGGGAAATAAGATCCTTTTGAATGAGAGTTTGGCATTCTTGTCTTAAATAATCATCCTCTACCTGAATAAGGTTGGAATGATACAACTCTCTGTGGATTTCCACCCTCTTATTCGCGAGGAGGTTAGTAACTGAGTTTTATTTTCTGTGCACATGACAAAAAGTGACAGCTCTATGATTGTGTATCAGCTGTTTCAGAAGCTTAAGCCTTTGGGCTAGCCTCCAGCTGGTTGAGACCTTTGTGGATGTCGTACCTTGGATAATTCTTGTGGTTGCCATGGTGATGATTTTCGAGTCTCTCTCCACTTCTAGGGGGAAGTAGTGAAACTCAATTTCTATGTAAATACCCTGGATGAGCCCCTCCAGCTCCGCAGAATTGTTGCTATCCCAACCCAAGTTACTGTAGTAAATCCATAGTGGTTCGCCTTGAGAGTTCATGAGAATACCACCGAATCCTTCATTTCTGGGGTTACCTTTGGACGCACCATTGAAGTTTCATTTGAAGAAGCCATTTGGGGGGGGGGGGGGGGGGGCTTCCATTTTTTAGGGGCAAGGATTCTATCGATGCCTCTGGGGTTGATGTCCTAGGGGGTGTTTATGCTCATGTGCCAATTATTCCATATGTGACACTATGTAGTAGAGGTGGGGAGGTCCTCCTGGCTCCATGCATCTAGGGCCATCGTTTCAGTGAGGTTGGTGTGTATCCTTTCCCAGAGCTTCTATGAGGTGGATACGTTTCCTTTGAAGATTCAAATGTTCCTTTCCTTCCATATGTTCCAAATAAGAATGCCCGAAATTATCTTCCAGAGTCTGTTCAGGAGGTCGCTGGAGTAAGGGTTGTCCATCCAACTGCTGATGGTTTTGATAATGTTGCCCCTTTCTCTGTTGGAATGTCGGCATAGAACTAGGATTTTGTCCCATAGGTCATTGGAGGTGGGGTATTGGTCCAATAGGTGGTCGATGGTTTCCAAGTTTTCCTAGCATAGAGGGCATCTGGAGGGTCCTACAAACCCTCTCTTCAAAAGATTTTCCCATGTGAGGATGTGTCGTTTTCTAAGCAGCCATAGAAAGGTGGCTACTTTAGGCGAGAGATTGGCCAGCCAAATATTTTTCCATATGAGATTTTTTGGGTCTGGATTCTGCTGATGAAGGAGATTGTAAGCCTCCTTGGTGGAGTAGTTTCCACTTGCCATGTGACCACAACAAAGGATATCAGGTCTTGGCTAAGCCCTGATTTTTCTTTTAGTGCTTAGTTCCTCCCAAATATCTGTGACTCTCATTATTCTAGTTATCTTACCATCTGTCAGTGTGTAACCAATTCCTGTATCCTTGGGTTGTGTCATCGGTCTAGAAATCCTGCACACTCTGCCTTTGTCGGGCTTGTAAATCTACACTCCATACTGGTCTGGGGAAGATGGAAGATAGTCTTGGCAGCTTTTGCTAGGAGTCCTCCTAGAATCTAGCTTCTGTGCCATTGCACAACTCCCAGAAGCTGTGGCTCTGTATCATCTGCTTTTGGATGCTTGCTGCTTTCCAGATTTGGGATCCTCTCAGATCAATGTTGAATTTTATAAGGTCCTCCTTGGGCCAAGAACGAGAATACTTGGAAACCCACAGGTTAGCCCATTGAGTATGGGGTTTTGAGACCCACTTCCAGCAGATAATAGCTCCCATGATGTTGTTGTTGTGCTCAAGTTCGCGCAGCCTTAGCCCCCCATGAATTTTTGGTGTACATAATTCCTTCCAGTTGACTAAAGTCCATTTGTTTTTCTCTTTGGTGCCACCCCATAGGAAATATATTTGCAATTTGCACATGGCCTTGAGGACTCATTTTGGGGATGCCAGTACTGAGAATAGGTATATGGGGAGGGACTGCAGGACTTCTTTGATGAGAACCAAGCGGCCTACTATATTGAGAGTGCGATGTGTCCAGTTGGATAATCTGGTTTCCATTTTTTCCAGCAGATCTCTCCAAGAGGAGTGATTAATGGCAGTTTCAGTAAGAGGGGATCTGAGGTATTTGGAGGGTAAGGAAGCGATGGAGAAGCCCAAGATGCGGGCAATTTTGTGCTGAGATAGAGGGGGGGTGTGGAAGAAAAATATTTGTGATTTGGTCTAGTTGAACTCAGTATGGGAGGCTTTAGAGAAGGTATCTAGTAGAAGATATTTGAGGGTATGGGCTTCCTGGATCGAGGGGTAACCCATGATCATGTTATCATCCACAAATTGTTGATGGGAGGAGGGGGGCAGGTTGTGGAGGGGTATACCTTGTAGAGCACCTAAGTGAATGGAGCTTTTGAGAAGGCGGCCCAGCCCCTCAGCCATGATGATGAAGATGAAGGGTGAGATAGGGTCCCCTTGTTTTATTCCTCTTGAGGGGTTGAAGGTTGTAGAGGGTATACCGTTGACCAAAATGGAGAGAAATGGGTAGGTAATGAGGCTCATGATATATCATACCCAGGTATGGCTGAAGCCGAAGGCTATAAGGACATTTTTGATATAGTCCTAACTGAGTTGGTCAAAATCCTTGGATAGGTTAATTTTGAAGAGCATCCCAGGGTTTTTGGTGGTTTTGAGAGAGTGAATGACCTCATGGGTAAGGATGATGCCATCAAGGATTTTCCTGCCTTCAACATAGCATGTTTGCTCCATGGAGATGATCATGGGGAGGAGTTTCTTCAGCCTATTAGCAATAACTTTGGAGATTATTTTATAAATGACATTGCAAAGTGCTATGGGCTTGTACTTACTTAGCGTGACTGCGTTGTCTTCTTTTGGAACCAGAGTGATGAAGGTAGCATTAAGTGCTCAAAGAAGCCAGTGAGTGGTACGCGATTCCTCCGCTACGTCCCACACTTCGTCTCTGATGGTGTCCCAGAAGAAGTGGAAGAAGTTGGTGGTAAATCCATCAGGGCCAGGAGATTTTGACGCAACAAAACTGAAATTCAGACCCCTAAGGAGAGATGGTATCACTGTAGCCATGGCTCGGTCAATATTCCTTCTCTGCTTTATTTGCCTCCACGTGGTCTTCTTTCTTTTTAATTTATTTATCAATTTCAAAGAAATTGACAAATAAATATAACCAAAACTTTTGAATGTCAAATTATATCTCCCGGATTATATATTTATCTCCGAACCTTATAACAAATAGTTAACCCTTCAGAAATTTGTATTAATATCCGACACTCTTTAAATAAACGACCTTAATATATTTTGGGCCCATATATATATATATCGTGGAGTTCAATGAAATACATATGTTGTACCTCTTATTAAACTTCGGGCAAGTCCAGCGTGCGATCACCGTTAGATAGCAAGTCTCCAGATCGACGGCATATACGCATATCGCTCGGCCTCCTTGGTTGAACATTAACGTGCGATGGCACGCATTGATAGGCAGTTTTGGAACTTCGCCGATGCCACGTGTCGACGACTCTATGGAATCATTCGCGAATGGAGAAAACCGCTTGCTCCACAAAAGCGGTGTGATATGGGCAATCAGGCTCAGAAAATCCACTCGCAGTTTTTGGAAAAGGTTTTGACCACGTTTCAAGTCTGGTTACGCTGTCCCCGTATTCACTAACTCAATTCTAGCCTCGGGTTAGGATTCTAGTTAACCGTAAATCAAATTTATCACTTATTTAAACGGGATTTCTACTATCCTTAATTAGAGTTCAAAGACGATGGATTTTCTACACGGAAACCCGTCTACGTATGGGAATTAGTTCACAGAGTTTACCCAAACCATTCACGGGAAACCAAAGACAGAGAAACACAGAGATTACACAGGGACCATATTCAACAAATTCTGCACACAATGTCAATTCAACTTAAATTGAGAATCCATGAGCACTGAATTCTATTCAAGAGAAACAATTGCTCAGCATCCAGATTTTATTGCAGAAAACTCTCTCTTTTTCCTCCTCCTTCTCCACACTTTTTCAATACATCTGAGGGATTACATTTATACATCAACATATGTATTTTTGATTCCTCTGTGAGGACCGTTATTGGTAAATCAAGCGCCTAATTACAATTACTCAAATAACTGAAACACGACAGACGGACTGATCCTAACTATTCGAATTCTACAAATCCTAACTGATCTAAATGAAATAGTCAGCTGAGGTATTAACACCTAGCTGTTACAATTCAAATTTTTTTGAACACTCCTAGCCACAACATGTGGACAAAATCTCCTACATTGCTGGCTAGTGTCTAATGCCCCTGCATCAGACTCCTGAGGGCAATCTTCTTCATGGGCTCCTGTCCATGAGCTCTTCCATTGATCTACCTATCTTCTGCAACATTCCTTCAGTCATCCAAGTGGCATCTTCCTCTGGCTTGTCCTTCCATTTGATCAAGTACTGAAAGTACTCTTGTCCTCTGGTCCTTTTGAACACTCTTTTGTCCAATATCTTCTCTGGTTGCAATGGTTGTGCTGGAGGTAGCTGCTCTTTCCACTCAATCTGTCCCTTGTCTGCTGATCTTTCTTCTGCACCATCATCTTCATACTTGTACAAATATGCAACATTAAAAATGGGAGATATTCCAACATCAGGAGGTAATTCAATCTCATAAGCATTTGCAGAAAAAATTCTAAGTATCTTGCATGGCCCAATCTTTTTGAACTTCAGTTTGTTATACTACTTCCTTGGGAATCTCTCCTTTCTCAAGTGTTCCAAAACCAAATCTCCTACTTCAAAATGAACTTCTTTTCTGCTCAAGTCTGCTCCACTTTTGTATCTGATGCTGTTGCCTTGTAGTTGTTGTTTCACTTATTCATGTATGGCCTGGATCTCTGAAGCAAATTCCTCACCATCTGCAATCATTAGCTCTGCCTTTCACAGATTTTTTAACTTTGATATTCCTCTGGGGTGCATTCCATAAACAATGTGGAATGGACTCTCCCTTGTGCTTCTGTTTGGTGAGTCATTATATTCATATTCTACCTGGGGCAAAATATGATCCCACTGCTTGGGATGCTCTCCTACAAGACTTCTCAACAAATTTCCCAGACTCCTATTTACCACCTCAGTTTGTCCATCAGTCTGGGGATGATAAGCTGAGCTGAAACTCAGTTTGGTACTAAGTTTCTTCCACAGTGTCCTCCAAAAATGACCCACAAATCTGGTGTCTCTGTCTGAAACAATACTCTTGGGCAACCCGTGCAATCTAACAACTTCTTTGAAAAACAAGTTAGCAACATGGGTGGCATCACTAGTTTTATAGCATGGAATAAAATGTGCCATTTTGGAGAATCTATCCACCACAACAAATACTGCATCATTCCCTCTCCGAGTCTTGGGCAATCCTAGAACAAAATCCATACTCACCATGTCTCAAGGCCTATCTGGAATGGGCAAGGGAGTGTACAATCCTACATTCTGGCTCCTTCCTTTAGCATATTGACAGATTTTGCAATTCTTCAAAAACTTTTCCACTTCTGTTCTCATCCCGGGCTAGTAATAAAAGTGACTCACTTGCTCATAGGTCTTGTCAGTACCAAAGTGTCTAGCAAGTCCACCACTATGCTTCTCTTTGATCAAATTTTCCCTCATGGAACATTTTGGTACACACAGTTGGTTCCTTCTGAATAACAAGTCCTCCTGCAAGAAATAATCCAGCCACTAGCTTCTATCTGTTAAAACAGGGTTACTACATGCCTCAAATGCTTCCTTAAAATCTGGATCTGTTTTATACAATTCTTTGAGAAAATCAAATCCTATAACTTCAAAATTAGTTTCTTGAACAAGAATGTGCCTCCTACTCAAAGCATCAACTACTTTATTGGCTTGGCCACTTATATGTTTCAAAACAAAATTAAAACCTTGGAGATACTCAACCCATTTAACATGCTTATGTTTCAACTTGGGCTGCTGTACAATATACTGCAAAGCATGATTGTCAGAATATAATACAAATTCCATGGACATCAAATAATGTCTCCACTTTTTCGATGCCTGAACAATTGCATTCAACATAGCTCTAATGGCCTCTCCACTGGCATCACACTTTACTTGAAATGGTTTGGTAAAATCAGGCAGAATCAAAACAGGCTTCTCCATTATCTTTTGCTTCAAAACTTTAAAGTTTCTTTCTGCTTCAGCAGTCCACTTAAATGGTTTTTTTCTCTTCTTTATTGTCTCAATTATGGATGCATTGATCTTACTGAAGTTTCTTATAAACTTTCTATAAAAACTGGCAAGTCCATGGAAACTTCTTACCTCCAAAACATTCCTAGGTGAAGGCCACTCCACAATTGCCTTAACCTTTTCTGGGTCCATCTTCAACCCTTCTGCAGAAACAACAAAACCCAAATACACCAACTCTTCCTTCATGAATGAGCACTTCTTCAAATTTATCAGCAGTTTCTCTTGGTGCAGCTTCTTCAAGACATGATCAAGATGCCTTAAATGTTCTTCTTTAGTTCTGCTGAAAACTAATACATCATCCAGATACACTATCACAAATTTACCAATGAATTATTTCAATAATTCATTCATAAGTCTCATAAAAATGCTAGGTGCATTTGAAAACCCAAAAGGAATTACCATCCATTCATACAGTCCTTCATTTGTTTTAAAGGCATTTTTCCACTCATCACCCTCTCTTATTCTAATCTGATGGTATCCACTTTTTAAATCTATCTTTGAAAAATATTTAGCACCACTCAAAAAATCCATTAAATCCTCAATTCTGGGAAAAGGGAATCTGTACCTGATTGTGATCTTATTGATTGCTCTGGAATCAATACACATCCTCCAACCTCCATCTTTCTTTGGGCTCAATACTGTCAGTACTGCACATGGACTCAAACTTTCTCTGATCAACCCCTTGTCCACCAATTCCTGTACTTGTCTCCTGATTTCCTCATTTTCTTTGGGAGTCATTCTGTAGGCTGCCTTATTTAGCATATTTGAACCAGGGATAAAATCTATCTGGTGGCTGATATTTCTCATAGGTGGCAACTCACCAGGTAAATCATCCACAATAATTTCACAATAATCATCTAACATCTCTTGGATTTCTACTGGCAAATCAGAAATATTTGTAGAATTAATAACTACCTTAGGTTTGCAAAATACAGCAAAGCTTACCTCTTCTTCTTCTATATGCTGCAGATATTCCTTCTCGCTCAGCAATAAGGTCTTTGGATCAATCACTCTGCTGGATGGCTCTCCTTCTTCCATGGGTATCAATGTATGATGTACCCCATCCTTGAAAAACTTGTAAGTGTTCTTCTTGCCATCATGCACTGCTGCTCTGTCAAACTGCCAAGGTCTACCTAGTAGTATATGACACACATCCATGGGAATTACATCACACAGGACCTTATCTTTGTATTTGCCCATTTGCAGCTCTATCTCACACTATTCTTTTACAACCAGCTGGTGCCCTTTTTGCAGCCAGGACACCCTGTAGGGAGTTGGATGCTCCCTTGTCTTCAACTTTAAATTTTCTATTACCTCAGTGGAAACCAGATTGTTTGTGCTGGCACTATCAATGACTAGCTGGCAGCATTTCCCTTGGACTTTACATGTGCTCCTAAACAAATTCTTCCTTTGTGCAGGCTCAATGACCTCTTTAGCTTGCTTTAACAAGACCTTACTAACCACCAAGGACTCTCCCCTCTCTGGAAGGATTTCTTCTTCAATTTCTGCCTCTTCTCCAGCCTGGGAAACAACAACATTTCTTGGACCAACACCCACATTCTCTGGACACTCATAGTGCTTATGTCCCACTTGCTGACATGTATAACACCTCAACTCTCTACCTCTGCCTTTGTCTCTGCCTCCTCTTCCTTTTCCTCTATAAGAACCCCTTTTTACCCTTGCATCATCCTCTATAGATGCATTCTGAGGTGAGCTACTGTTAGCTCCATCCCTGGGTGTAGTAGGCTTTCCTCTACCACCCTAACTTCCCTTTCCCCGGAAAGTACCTCTCTTCTTGGCAGACTGTTTCCTCAGGAGTTTCTCCTCTGCTTTCAAGACCATCTGGTAGGCCTCTTCCATTGTCTTAGGAGACAGAAGACCAATCTCATCTTGGATCTCCAGCTTGAGACCATTTACATATCTGGCAGTCTTCTCTGGTGTGTCTTGGAATTGCCTAGCCCTTATGCTTACTCTGTAGAATTCCTCTGTGTATTCTTTCACTGTCAGCAACCTCTGTCTTAGGTTCTGCATTTGCTTATACAATGTCAGCTGATAATCACTAGGCAAGAATTTACCTTTTAATTTAGCCATCATTCTGGTCCAGCTCTTGATAGGTTCCTTGCAAACTCTCCTCCTTTCTGCCTGCACTCCATCCCACCAAAGTGCAGCATGTCCTTTCAGCTTTGTTACTGCAAACTTGACCTTTTTATCTTCACTTTTTTCTTCATAATCGAAGCACTTATTCATTTCATTTATCCAGTCCACTAGTTCCTCTGGATTCAGTCCCCCTGCATAACTCGACACTTCAATTCTGGGCTTAACTGCAGACCCCAGAATAGTTCTAAGGAGCCTCATGTCAGGAGGAATCTCAACATTTTCTTCCACTTCCTCTGTTTCAGGTTCACTGATGTCTTCATGATCTCTAGTCTGTCTTCGCTCCACGACATCCACTCTGGCTTCGAACCTCTGCAAAATCTCCAACACATCTGCGTTGGCAACAGGTCTCCTTCTGCCAGCACCTCTACCAATTCGTATTCCCATGTCAGCTCTCTACAAAAACAACTCAAAAACAATAGCTCTGATACCACAAATGACACAACAAAATTAAATTTCGGACCCCTAAGGAGAGATGGTATCACTGTAGCCATGGCTCGGTCAATATTCCCTCTCTGCTTTATTTGCCTCCATGTGGTCTTCTTTCTTTTTAATTTATTTATCAATTTCAAAGAAATTGACAAATAAATATAACCACAACTTTATAATGTCAAATTATATCTCCCGTCTTATATATTTATCTCCGAACCTTATAACAAATATTTAACCCTTCAGAACTTTGTATTAATATCCGATGCTCTTTAAATAAATAACTTTAATATATTCCGGGCCCATATATCTATATCTATCTATCTATATATATATATATATATATATATATATATATATATATATATCTATATATATATATATATATATATATATATATATATATATATATATATATATATATATATATATATATCGCGGCGTTCAATGAAATACATACGTTTTACCTCTTATTAAACTTCGGGCAAGTCCAGCGTGCGATCACCGTTAGATAGCAAGTCTCCAGATCGACGGCATATACGCATATCGCTCGGCCTCCTTGGTCGAACATTAACGTGCGATGGTGCACATTGACAGGAAGTTTTGGAACTTCACCGACGCCACGTGTCGATCACTCTATGGAATCGCTTGCGAATGGAGAAAATCGCTTGCTCCACAAAAGCGGTGCGATATGGGCAATCCGGCTCAGCAAATCCACTCACGGTTTTTTGGAAAATGGTTTGACCACGTTTCAAGTCTGGTTACGCTGTCCCCGTATTCACTAACTCAAGTCTGGCCTTGAGTCAGGATTCCAGTTGACCGTAAATCAAATTTATCACTTATTTAAACGGGATTTCTATTATCCTTAATAAGAGTTCAAAGACGATGGATTTTCTACACGGAACCCCGTTTATGTATGGGAATTAGTTCACAAAGTTTACCCAAACCATTCACTGGAAACCAAAGACAGAGAAATACAGAGATTACATAGGGAACATATTCAAAAAAATTTGCACACAATGTCAATTCAACTTAAATTGAGAATCCATGAGCACTGAATTCTATTCAATAGAAACAATTGCTCAACATCCGGATTTTATTGCAAAAAACACTCTCCTTTTCCTTCTCCTTCTCCACACTTTTTCAATACATCTGAGGGATTACATTTATACATCAACATATGTATTTTCAGTTCCTCTATGAGGACCATTATTGGTAAATCAAGTTCCTAATTACAATTACTCAAATAACTGAAACACGACAGATAGACTGATCCTAACTATTCGACTTCTACAAATCCTAACTGATCTAAATGAAACAGTCAGCTGAGGTATTGACACCTAGTTGTTACAATTCAAATGTTTTCGAACCCTCCTATCCACAACGTGTGGACAAAATCTCCTACATTGTTGGCTAGTGTCTAATTCCCCTGCATCAGATTTCTCGGCTTTCAGCTGGAAGAATGTGTTTTCCACCTCAACAAAAGTGGTAGCTTTGAGCAACATCTTGTTGTGTTCTTATGTAATCATCTTATGATTGTGCTAAGTGATTTTTCCGATAGGCTCATGCCTCTAATGATTAGGTTCTTGAAGGATGTTCCTGAAGTGGTTGCGTAGCTCCTCCATGATATCCTCTTGCTTTTCAAGGTGCTCTCCATTTTGGTTTTTGAGGGCAGCGATTCTGTTATGCATCCTATGCTGAATAGTGGAGTGGTAAAACAATTTTGGGTTTTGTTCTCCCTCTCTGAGCCAAAAAATCCTTGATTTTTGTATCCAGACGATCTCTTCCTGGCTCCTTATTTCTTCCATCTAAGTTGATAATATCTTCTCTTGGTTTTCTGACTCAGCTAATCATCCTTCCTTGATGATAGTTTTTTGAAGCTTCTTCATTTTTTCCTCCAACTCTCTTTGATATTCGAAGATGTTTCCAAAGGTGGATTTATTCCAAACCTTCAGTTTTCCTTTGAGCATTTTTCAGATTTGTTTGGAACTGGATCATTTTAGTACCTTGCAAAGGTGATAGGGAGGACCACCAACCAGAGACCATTTCCTTGAACCCTGGGTGTCAGAGCCAACAATGTTCAAAGAAGAATGGTTTGGGAGCTTGCTTACCTGGTCTTAACCATTGAAGTTGTATTGGCTAGTGATCAGAGCTTGCCGCAGGGATGATGCTCGCTACTAGATCACCCCCCAGATGGATGAAATCTTCTGTGATGAGGAACTTGCCCAATCTGGAAGCTATTTGGTGGGTACCTCCTTTTCTGATATTCCAGGTAAAGACTTCGTTGGAGGTTTGAAGATCAATGAGGTGGTTTTTTCGGATGAATTTCTTGAATCCATTATTGTCTAGGTCAAGATGCATTCTTCCTCCCTTATTTTCCTGTATATTTGTTATCATATTGAAATATCCTCCCAAGAACCAAAGTGTAAGAGATATTTGTTTATTGATTTCAACTAAGTTGTCCAGGAGCTCCATTTTCTGATGGATATTCTGAGGAAAGTAGAATGTTCCTAGCAGTCCATGGCGTTTGTGCCAATCAGGTGAAAGTGGGCCTGTATGAAATGCCTATTGGCATGATATTTCTCTAGGGAGAGGACTTGGGGGTTCCATGTGATTTCCAGTCCTCCAGACACTCCATTGGCATCTACCGCTATTGTATTGCAACCTTTCCATATATTTTTGAAGATTGTTTCTAGAGTGGAGCTAGAACATTTGGTTTCTTGCATGTAGAATATTATAGGGTGTTCCTCAGTAATTCTCTTCTTTATTTTTCTATTCTTGGTGGGGCTATTGAGCCCTCTAATATTCCATGAGATGATTTTCAATGGGGGGGTGGGGGTTGGTGGTGTAGGCATAAAATCTTGTTAGCTTGGGGAATCTCCCAGAGTCCACCATCTCTTTGAAAAGTTCTACTGTTCATTGCAGCGTATTTTTCTGACCTCTTTTTTGGGACTCTTTCATGAAGTATTTGGTGTTTATGAGCGTACCCCCTTGAATTCCTAGAGAGGGAAGCTGCTGAGCTCAAGTAAGGATTTCTTCCATCTTTTGGATATGTTGCTCAGATATTAATTGAAAGTCATTCTTATTGCAAGCATCCTCTAACCCTATGAGATCTAGGGCCTCAAGGTCAATTCTCTCTGGCTCTTCCTCCATTGCTTTTGGGATTGTCTCCATCACCTGTTCTTTTCCCTTCACCGCAGGGTTTTACCCCGCGAAGCTAGGGGTTTGAGGTTTCAAAAAGGTATTTGGTGAGACCTTGTACCATTGTGCCTTGGAGGACTGGGGCTGCTCCTTCGAGGTACACCCTACTTAATTTTCTTGTTTGTTATCGTTCTCATGCAACTAAGTTAAGGTGGAAAAGCTATCAATAGTCGTGGGTCCTTTTTTATTCTGGTGGGAATTGGTTTTCTTGTTATGCCTTTTCTTGCTTGCTACCTTCATGAATCCTTCTGATGCTTGATCATTTGATTCATTTTCAGCCGCCTATTTTTTGTTTAGAGGGCAGTCTCTGAAGAGATGCCCATGTTGGCGACACCTCCTGCATCTGAAGGGAATATGATAATAATCTACAGTTTCTATCCATTCAAATTTGTTGTGCAACAGACTTACCTCTCCTGGTAGTGACTCTGCTATGTTCATGTAGACATAGATTCTGGCATATGCTACATAGCGATTGATCTTTGTCTCCTCTGCAATATTGATGAATTCCCCTAGGGCATTGCATATATCTCTGAGTGTCAGTTCATCCTAGTAGTCCTTGGGGAGGGAGTAGATCTGAATCCATATTGGAGCAAGATATTATTTATCGAGGTTGAACCTCTTCGTCCAGTGTCAGAGGTATAAACTGGTGGAGTTGAAGAAATAGGGTCCTCCATCCATGATTTGATTTTTGTCTTGAAGAAGCCCTTAGCACACATCTGAAGTTCAATGTGGCCCTTGGGTTTCCATTTGTAAGATATCCATCCTCGAAGGGATTTTTTAGTGGAACAGAAACCCATGAACTTGCCTATCAATGCATGATCCTTCATGAAATTGATTCTTCCATTGATGCGATGCGCTGGGAGCTCAATCATTGTTCATTTGGAGTTCTTAGGAATGTGTTTTTCTCACTTGATGTTTGCTTCTTCTGCTGCTGATGTGTTTGTCTACTATGTTATGGGAGTCAACCCTGAGATGTCATGAGACGGGCCAGGGTTTTTGTGATGGTCGGTATCAGCCCCTGCCGACACCCCTGTGGGAGGCTGGCCTGTTATGGGGGGCACAATGGCCCCCCCATTTGTTTTAGTCATTGGTGAGCCTCAATTCTAACCAGGAGAGTGATTGCGACCTAACGGTCTTGGGGGAAGGTCTGCCTGGGGCAGTCTGCGCGAAAACCTCCAAACCCTAGGTCATGGCAGTCGGCTTCGTGCAGAGCTCTGCTAGGTCAAGTTCCATAGATAAAATTTTATGTCGAAATGTACTTAAAATTTGATATGTGATTTCTCTAGAAATTATTTTTATAAATCATGGATCAAAAAAGCATGCATTATGAGATATTTACTCTTCTTAATTTAAATTTTTATAAATCGATATCTTATCAATTTTATTTTTTTTGTAAGCTTGCGAGGACTACATCTTCAACATGTCCAATATATCACCGACATTAGGGAGGGAAATTTGAACTAGTGACTTTACATTAAGGAGTTCCTTAAAAGAGCACTCGATCACCATCTATCCAATTTCACATGGACAATATTTTATCAATTTTAAATGAAAATTATTTCTTAATACAAAATTCAAATTACAATATAGTTATATTTAAATTTGACATTTAATTTTCTCAATGAAAAAATATGATGTTTTAATATGTTTACTCTTATTTTTCTTTGGTCTCAGATAGACGACAATTGGGTGCTTTGTTAAGGAAAAATTATATTGAATCTACCATAATCCATCAACATATAATGAGTAACCCTTTGTGATGTACTCAATCTTATATCTTTGGAGTGAAATTGGAGTGCATCCCATTTTACATACGAATAGAAAATTTCATTCTTTTTATATACTTTCTTAATTCTTCACTTCCCTTTGATAAGGATTGAAAAAATACGTAGTAGATAGGACTATAGAACAACTACATTAATCATATATTAGAAATTGAAGTACATTATGTCAATCCCTTCGCATTCAAGAAATTTTGTGACTAGTTGGAATCTGTAAAACCCCTTTTGAAGGAGTGTCCACTTTAGTATTTAACTCTCTAAGCATGAGTGAATAAGGTATATTTGAAGGGATGCAAAATTTCATGAATTTCTTGAAATAACTACTAGAGGAAAACATTTTCTAGAACCATGTTATTCCTTTCCCAATTTATTATCATCTTAGAGTCTCTGATTACCTATAACGTCTTTATGTGTTTCATAAAACTAATAGATAACAAAGCCAAAATTTATATAGATTTTTCCTTGTTGTTATAACCCCACCAAAGGGCATATTTCACCTGCAAAAAATTAGGTACAAAAAAAACCACTCTTGCTTTGTATCTGGGCATATGAATCTATGGTGCACCGTGGAAAATCCTCAAAAATGTCCATTATACTCGTAATAATTTCTATTAAAAAATTTTGAAAAATAAAAGTACTCATATTCCTTTCCCACCGTATGCTATTAATCAACATGGGGGAAATATTCAAAAGAAATTATCATGTGATCTCCTTTCCGATATTTTAAACATTCCATCATATCAAAGCAGACCCATGTGAGATTTGTGCCAAATTATTCAAATACATTGTTATACAACTACACTGTATAAGCACACACAACAAAAAATTGTGAGATAGTTCTCTCAAAAAATGGGAATCTCTTGTGCCTACTCTGTTGAGATTGCAACAAGATGATGAGCTTAGTGGAAAGAAGTCACCTTCACTAAGTGGGCCCATAGGCTATTTTTGGCGCAAAGTCTATTTTTAGACATATGGATCATGTTCTATAAGTTGCAGGATGCTATTTGTGGAGGGTTGGTCAAGTTGGAAAAATAGATGGACTTCTATTTTTAGACATACAGGGCGGAATATATTTTTAGATTGCCAGTCTAAAAATAGATATGTCAAATATTACTAGCTCTTAATAATATTTGGACTATAAACATTATCTTATTCTCTTGGAGCACTTCAGTTAAGTGCACAGATGTGGCATAGGAGCTGACAGAAGGAATTACACTATTCCTGAGGATTATGTGGAGCTATTGCATGGATACTTCAGTTAGAACTCATGTGAAAGAGTTTGGTGGAGTTGATTGAGGAGTTAATGGAGTTGTGTTCAGTTTAACTAATCTAAACATAATTGAACTAGTTGTATTTAGTCTAACTGATTAATACACTAGTGAAGAGTGGTGTGAATTAATTATTAATTAATTCACCAATTATAAACTCATTAATCAACTAAAGAATACATCAGTTAACTTCAGTGCATGGACAGTTTTAGTGGAGAGCAGTGCAGAGATAGGTGAGAGAGCAGGTTAACTATCAGTTGTGACTATACTGTTGCATATTTGCAACAACCAGTGATTGGAGGAGCCCATGAGGATTGCGCAGTACAAGCCAGGTGGTTCAAGTTATTTAATGAGCCATCCTACAACATTTTTTATGCAATAGAGGCTGGCTATCAGGTGGCGGAGATTGGAGCATGTGTTTTGCTAGATCTAGCTTGATTAGTGTGTAGCAATTGGAGGTTGTGCTGAGAGCTTGTGAGGAGCTTTGTACAATGATTGTTACATGATCTCTATGACATATATTATACAGATAGTTGGGGGTTTCCAGCTTTAAGCTTTCCCTTGAAATACTGTGTTCATATGTGTGAATGTTTATGGTTTTAATGTGCGCATGCAATTGATTTTATTTCCGCATATAATGATCAATGGTAGAAGAGATTTTGTATTGTGCATAAAGATAAAATAGTGTGTGATCAGGAGAATCTCGGTGGATAACATATCAGTTATTCAAATTTCTACATACTCAACCCCTCTTTATTCCTTTAGCCAAAGTTAGGATTTCATTATATAAGGCTAGCCAAAGCATGACTTTGCATTTCAGGGGAGCGTAGAGTTTTTGTAACATATTGCACCACCATTTTTTTCACATGTAAATGAATATTCTATGAGGAATCAAATCTCTCAATGCAAGTCTCTTTTTTAGTAAAAAACTTAGAATGTCTTGCACCTTAAAATCTGTTATTACTATAAGCACTTGGTAGATCCCGAGTTAATATGGATCTATGTTGGTTTTCAATAATATTATTTTTTGCATTGAGAGGTGCTCACCAAGGAAATATGGTAGATATGTTGTAATGTTTAAAATTTTGACTTAATCAAAATAAAATAAACTTAAAAAGGAATTTTAAAAAATAAAATAAATTAAAATACAAAACACAAGATTCTCCAACACATGGTTTTTCCCAATGGCATTCTTCTCTAATATGTTAAACTAACCTAGATCAATCTTAACTCTAGATATACCAAGTGGTAAGAGGGAACACATATATTTTCACTATAAAAGAGGTTTTCACATCAATAGAGAGTGTTAGATATGGAATGAAGATGGATCTACGTTGGTTTCTATATATAATTTACAAAAGTTATTATAATTAGTTAATTTTTATATGCTTGTTAATTAAATTTAAATATGAAGTTACGATTACGAGATACAAATTTTTATTTAAGTTATATGTTGAAATGGATCTTCATATATAATTAATTTGTGTGTTTGTTTGAAATATCATAGTCATAAATACGAAACATTATTTAAATTTATTTGAATGTAATATGCATATTATGATTCTTCCATTGAAAAAAATTATTTGTAATTAGATTAATATAAACATATTTACAAAATGAAAATTCAATTAAATATATTTATTATTATTTTAATTTTTTTTAATTGAGTAGATATTATGTTCTATTATTATTATTATTATTATTTTATAAGCTTGGCAAGACTACATCTTCATCATGTCCAATATATTGCCTCGATCGGGGAGGAATTGAGCCAATGACTTCACATCAAGGAGTGTCTTAGCAAGTACACGATCACCATCTATCCAAGACCCTCTTTCCATGTTCTAATATTATTATTATTTTATGTAACATTGCTTCAATTTACAGATATTACAATATTCTTCCCATATTGGGCTTAGTATTTAAATGCTCACATTCATTTACAAATACTACAACATCTCCTCTTTCGTCCCTATATTTCACTTTGGTATTTAAATGTTACACTTCTATGGGCACTAAACCATTTCTTTCATATTAGGTTGTGAGAACACCTCTCTAACCACAATCCTTTATAATGAAATTAAATGTATTAATCTAATACTACTATTTATGTGATATACTACAAATTTTAAAACTTACACTCTAACCAATTCTTATGACCTATATTTATACCACGCTTTTATAGAATATAATGATACATAAACATTATAAAATGTAAAAGTAATGTTTTTATTACCTGACTATTTATTAGTTCCTACCTAGGTAGGACTCAGCAATACGATTTATTCTCTTGATCACTATTAGTTTAGCATTGACTAGTACAAGTTCTAATGTTTAACATTATAAATAATAAAAGTATATTCTATTTTAATTTAAAAAAATAACTACATTTATAATTTCATTGGCTAAGAAATTTGTAAGCCCTATTTCGGGAGTTCGTAACATACATCCCATGTTACACATGAGATTCTATGACCTTTCAACCTTTCTAGTTTTCATGAGGATCGTGCTTTGATATTGTAACTTAATTAAACAAATTTATAAAATTTAATACATATCACGAGTGTTTCGGGTACCGAAAGCATCACCCATATGTTATTATCATGACAATTACACTTTTTCCATTAACTCGTTACATTTAAATTTACAAATAGTTACATGTCGATTATCGTTCAACTACATCCACAGCAACACCTTTCCTGCTGATTCCAACCTCAATTAGTCTCATCTTACGTTTTTAAAACAACTTACCTATCATAACATTGCTACAACAAGAATCTTTGAAATGTTTTTCATGTGAATGTGCTTTACAATCATTATGTGTGCAACCCATTTTTATTTTTCCATGATGAAACGCTAAAAAATATTACATACAAAATGGACTTAGAAATAAGAATGTGAATTGTTGATTTATGTGGTGACATCCAATTTTCCATACCAATAGCCTTTGTTTGAGAGACTTTGTAGGTTGATTTTCATATATAGATAACTTTGTCCTAAGTTGGTCTAGAGTAAGTGAATTTTTATTCTTGCCTAGTACTCACAGTGGCCAAAAGACAAGTTCCTTTGATATTTGTGTTGAGTGATTTCTCTTGCATACACAATCCAAGCCAACTTTTAATTTTATGCGTCGATAGTCAGTTTTAGGTCAAAGTGACATTTTTATAATGATGGGTCGGATTCATGATACGGTTGCTTGTTTCCACTTGTAAGTAGAACTACGAAGCATGAGTGTAGGTTTGAATGGAATCCCGGTTCTAGAGGGTGGAAGGTTTTAGATCCCTCCATCCTCGGCTTGATAATGGACACATCCAAATGCCATGGATGTAATTTTAATCGACACGTTAAATTAAGACTATAATTCACGATATATATTATTTGTGATCCATTTTGTTGCTCAATACTCATTGAGCAAAACAAATTTGCAATTGTATAGTAGAGTTTCTATTTGAAAGAAAGCTTTAATGACATATTTTGGCGAGGAGGCCTTTTGACACGTTTCAATGAGTTCACATTTTGAGATATGGATATTAATTTCTTAGTAAAACTAACTGTTTTTTCTACGTTGGTTGGAGTTTCAACAAGGTTTTTTTCATATATTATATATTTACTGAAAACTAGTGGTCTGTAAGCGGATATTCACTCGGCAAGTTCATCACAATAGATACGATAATATTATATTAAAAATATGAGATTCTACATAATGGAGGTTTTATTAAACTTTGAGAACTATAAATTTCAACGTAATTATTTTTCACGAATGTGAATATAAACTATGTAGAACATTAGAGAACAAAAATTTAATCGACACACACATACGACACACATATATGCTCTTTATTGAGCTTAGTTTGGGGGGAGAAATCCCAAATGGTAGGTGAGGTTGCTTTTCTCTCTTTCTCTTTTTGTAAATATGCATTTGCGGGTACAAAGAAGTAATGTTGATGGCCCATGGCCTACTATAGTGCACATATCCTCTCTCTCTGTGTTCTACCTTCAATCTCTCCTAGCTATATTTTTCTTAGTTATGGAGCAAAATTATTTTGAAAGAATGGAATGCTTCTTCCTCCTTTAGTGGCCGGTTATAACACAACTTTGATAACCTACTAATTGGTTAATTTTCACTACATCAACTCTTAATTAGAGTTACAAAATAAAATATTATATATTCTTTTACATAAAAAACATGTGGCTAGCCCCTTTTCCATAAATAATGGGATTTTGTTGCATCCTCTTGAGCTGTAGGTGTGAAAATATGAAGGTCAAATTTTGAGTGGCATAACTTTTTTCATGCGATTTCCCGATTAACACGCTTCTTGTGTTGTTGGAAATATATTTGTGTGTAGAATAGGAGGGAAAGGTGTGATCCTTAGTGGAAAACTTCTAACCCACGTCATTCATGCCTCAAAACACTCCCGAAAGGTTTCGGACCAGTTTTCCAAACTCAATCCCCACCGGTAAACGACCCCATGAGTTGATTCTTGACTTTCCCACTCCAAATGCATTGATATGGATGAAAAATGTATGCTGATCCATTCAGGATCCACACCTCCCCATTTGGGAGGATTTTGGTCCCCAAAATAGTTTACTAAATGAGGTGAGGAAATTTTCATCCACCTTCTTTATATTGCACCATTTAGCTTTTTCACGGAAGTTGTCCCATCAATCCAATCTTCCAAGGTCATCTCTCCTGTCTTTTATTTTTTGACCTCTTTTGCAAAATTGTATCTTCTATTAACTCTCCACCGAGCCTGCGGGTGTCAAATACTCCACGAAGGTAGGACATGTTCCTCTTACGATCTACGGAAGGCTCATAGAGGTTTAAATTCTTTACATTAATAACTAAGTGCGCATATATGGTGGTAAGCTGAGACAATAGGCATTATCACCCACACCAATATCTCAAAGGGACCATACCTTAGAGCCTTGATTTTCTTACTATGCCCCTCGTACCTCTCCTTGTTCAATTGTAACCATACTTTGTCTCCAACCTTGAATGAATTATCTATTACGTGTTGATCATGCATGGCCTTATTCTTATCTTGCAACTTTTGGAGTATTTCTTGAACCTTTTTTGTAAATGGATCTCCCTAATATTCTCTATAAAATTTTCAACCCTTAAAGCATCTTTTTGTAGATCTTTCCTCACTCCTCCTTGCTTCCATATGAAATATCCAAAGGTGAAGATGAAATGTCCAAAAAAGGTCTCAAATGGGTAATTTAGGTAGCTAAGTGTGGAATAATTTGTTATAATGTTTTATATATACCATATTTTCTTCCATGTCTTTGGATGCTTCTTGTTGTATCTAGTCAAAGTGCACCAAATTCCTATTTTCTGTGTCCACCAATCTATCTAGTGGATAGATTTTGTAGATATATTCAACTTTGTATCCATATTCTCTAGCAATGTAGTCTAGAATGCACTAAGAAATCTATGTATCACACAATAGAAATGATGCTCCTTGATATCCCAAAATGCACCCAGTTTTGTCAAAGAATTAATTTTATTGTTTCTTGTCTATTGATAGTCTTTTTTAAGAGACATCAAAACACATATCTTGGAAGACTTGTCAACTACCATGAGCAAGTAGTCATGTCCTTCTGGTTGTTGAGTTAAACCTCCCTAAAGTCATGGAAATGATTTCCCAGGATGAGTAGGTACAACTAGAGGATGATATATACCTTGTTTTCACATTTGCTAGGCTTGTTGGTCTGATAAGTCATGTAGACCCTTATGAACCTAGCTACTCTCTCATGTTTCTTGGGCCAATACACATACCTCTGCCAAGTTAGACATGGTCTTCCCTACCAAATTTCCTTGAAACCTTGGAGGTGTGAGCCTCTCTAATAAACGCAATTGCTCACCTTTAGGACCGGATAGCTTACCCTGACCTATAGAGTAGCCCATCCACGGAAATGGTAGTCAATGGTGATATTTATATCATTCACATGACTATGAATCTACAACAATTGTCCTGAATCCTTGAAGTCCTCATCTAATGAATATGCCTCTTTGCTTATGCATCATGGGTGAATGGCTCCATGTGCATAAGATTCCACAAAGTTGTAATATTCAATGTGGGTGGCCTTCAAATCATGTCATCCAACTTGTTTTTACTTCCATTCGTATGTTTTATCACCAAATGAAACTTGTGCAAAACCCCATCCACTTGTAATGCATGGTCATCTTGTAGCTTACTTTGTGCATGCAAGTACTATCATGACTAGTGATATGTGTGGATTACTCTATGCTTTCCACATCGGATAATTGCTTCTACTTCTTCACAACTTGCACAATGGCATAGAGATCTAATCATAGGTAGGAGTAGTTGAAGATTCCCCATGAAATGATTCAAAATAGTAGCATATAAGCCTTCCTCCTTGCATCAAGACAACTCCCATAACATAACCACTCACATATGTCTCCACTTCGAAGGTCACTCTAAGTTTGGTAATGCTAGAAATGGTGTTTGACTAGTCTTCTTCTTTAACAACTTGAATGCCCTTTATTGACCTTTTCCCTAGTGGAAACTCTTTCCACTTGTTGTTATTACATGGATTGGTGCTTTTTATTGCTAAAAATAAGGCTATGAATTTCCTCGAAGTACAATTTAAACTGATAAACTCTTGACCTCAAAAGAATTAGTAGGCATCGAAACCAATTCATGATTTCCTCCATATTTGAAGGATCTATCTTCATATCTCCACCACCATTCCGATACCCTAGATACACTAAGACTCTAGCATAGTAGGCACTTCTTGAGATTTTTCTAGAAGTCGGTCCTTCTTCAATGTTCCCAAACACCTATGTAAAACATGAAATATGCTCCTTCTTGGTAGCACTATATGTCAATATATCATCCAAATAGAAAATAACAAATGAATCAATAAAAGGAGCAATACATCATTCATTAACCTCCTAAATGTAGTTGGTGCATTACATGGGCAGAATGGCATAACTAACCACTCATGCAAACCTTTCACAGTTTTGACGAGCGGTCTTCCACGTATCTTCTTCTTTGACTCAAATGTGGTGATATGCAAGCTTAAATTCCAACTTGGTGAAGTACTTTTCTTTACGCAACGGATCTAGAATATCATTTATCCTTGGAAAATTTTGGTATCCACCCTTGAGTGTGATTTTATTCAATGCCATGTAATCTATACACATATGCCAAGTCCCATCCTACTTTAGCACAATGATGATGGTTCGCCCACATGGTGATGTACTTAGTCAAAAGAGACTCTATTACTTAACGGTTATTTGCGGTGTTTCTTCACCTCTTTTTTCTTTTATAACAAAATTATTGTATAGCTTAATATTTGGATATAGGAATCATAAATAGTTGTATCTCTCACTTCTCTCTCTTAAGTAGTAACCCTTTAGTATACTCTCGGAACACATCCCTGTATGCATGTAACAACTCCAATTATGTTTCTTAGTACACCCCTCTATGGATGCCTTTCCTCTTACTAAATCCTCTTGAGTGACTTTTATCGTTAAAAATAAAACATGTTGCTAGAGCTGATCAATTTCTTAGCTTAATTGACACTTACCGAGTGAAATTTTTTGACTTTCCTTTGTGTGTGTTGATGATGAATGATTTTCCACCCTTGATGACACGGTATTGATTAGATCCCCTCATGAATATTGAATCTTGCATATACATGTATGGACTCCCAAATACAAGTCCACATACATAAAGGGGAACCCATCTAGATCTACTTCATCGATAAATTCAACACGATAGCAAATCTAATTCTACAACTTGTTTTGTTACCTTCAACTACTTGCATCCTTGTTACCCATCAATGGATATGGATTTGGATAATAATGAACTTTGAGTAATAAATTATTCATCAAATATGATGCAATGATATTTTCTGTGATCTTCGGTCAACGAGTGTTAATATTTGTCTTTCTTGACTGTATTTTGGTCATTTCTTTCTCTTCCTGTTACTAAATGCTACTAAGATTCACCTCCTTCTATACTAACATAAAAAATATCTTTTCATCCACATATGATTTCCACTTGGTTTCTTGAATCGGTGACCATGAGATTCTTCTTCTTGTTATCTTTCTTCGGCTCTCGATGCAACTTTCGTCACTTATCATCTATATGCCCATCAATGTTGCATTGCTTGATAGGATCTTTTCTTGGTGTGTTGTGGCTATCATCTTCTTATCTTTTCCCCATTTTTTCTTGTTCTTCCCCTCCTTATAAGTGTCTTGTTTCTCCTTCTTTTTGATCCACTTGGTTGTGTTCTTTTGAAGCCTATGTTCTACGGGTATTATGCTTGTTCACAAGCCTCGTACACCAATTTGGATTGAATAAATCACTTGCTCATGCGAGATGGAGTTTGGTTCTCGCAAATACTTGAGGTACCTCCGAGTTCCTTGAAAAGAGATACCATACCCAACATTATAGCCATCTTTACGAATTTTTTGGTGTACTCTGCACTTGCCGCTTTGGATTGTATTTTCTACAGTAATGCCACTCGATCACTTGTCCTCAACGTACACAATGGGATAAAACTATGACTTAACACTAGTAAATGATGAAATTAATGACTAGGTGACTAAAAAAGTTAGTCATCGCAATTATTTCAAGTGAATTACTACTAAATTTGAGAAATTTTAAGTGGCCAGGAACTAAAAATGACTAATTTAGTCTAGAAATAAAATATACGACTAGATAATACGTGACTAAACTAAACGCGACTAAATTAAATGACTAATTTAGTCCACGACTAAAATATATTATTAGATAATTAGTGACAAAAATAAAAAAAAGATTAACGAAAACAAACACTATAGTGAAAGAAAAAAAATATGACCAACTAACTAGTGCAACAAGTATATGAATTAGTAATTTATGCTAGTCATTTTTTAATTGTGTCACTGGAACATGCTAGTCATTTTTAATTGATTCCGAGACATCTTTAGTTCTCGACATTATGTATAACTAGTAGAAAATGAGAAATTAGTGACTAAAAAAGTTAGTCACCTCCAAAATTCTCAAGTGAAATGCTACAAAAATGAGCAATTAAGTGACCCAACCAAATGACTAATTTAAATGATTAATTTAGTCTTGGGCTAAAACGACTAGCTAATAAGTAATACAATTAAGAATGACTAATGTGAGTGACAAATTTAAACTAAACTATGGCTAGCTTCTAATAATGTGTTAATGAGCTCTAAGTGAAGTTCCCCGAAAAATAATGGTCTACCTACAATTGCTTGAGTTTATTGATAACATTATTAATAAGATTTGAAATATTTTCCACCTCCTTAAAGATTAGTAGATATTACCCATATGTGTAAACCTGATGTCCCCTTTCCCTCTTTATATGAGCATATATACTTGTTTATATTAAGGAGTTATTCAATAATTTTTATTGATGCCCTCATGCCAAAATGATCACTCTATGACTTTTCTAAATCATTAGATATAGCCTATACATCTTTTTGATCAAAATTTAACAACATACTCAAATAAAAAAAATTAACCTCAATAATAGTTACATAGCCTACCACGTCGATTGACATTTTCACCAAACTAAAATTAACATATTAAAATTTACTTTCTCACTACCTTTATACTTAATCATAAAAATGTGAGTTTTTCAAAAATCTCTCTTTTTCTTTAATAATCAATATGTAGATTTGGATTTTCAAAATCATTAGATATACCCTCCCTCTTTTAAAGAAAAACATAAAAAAGTAAAATTTAAAATAAAAAAATAAATTTAATTTAATCAAAAATTACAAAATCAAATAAAAATAAACATAAAAATTAAAATTACAAAAATAAATTTAGATTTTCAAAATCATTAGATATACCTTGCCTCTTTAAATATATATATATATATATATATATATATATATATATATATATATATATATATATATATATATATATTTTAAATAAAGAAATAAATTAAAATTTATAAAATAAAATCAAAATAAACATAAAAATAAAATAAAATTAAAATTAAAATTAAGAAATTAAAATAAAAATTATAAAAATAAATTAAAATTTTACCAAAAAATAATTAATTATATTAATAACATGAAAAAATAAAAATAAAAATTACAAAAATAAATTAAAAATAAGCGAAATATTAATAATATTCATAACATGGAAAAATTAACCTCAACTGATATCAGCATAATTGACATTTTCGTATTATCCTATTAAAATTTTCTTTCGCTCTTTTCCGTTATTTTTTTCCTTTGATTCTCACTTTGGATTCGTACGCAATTGACGATACCGAAATTTTGATTAGCCTATTCAAAATTTACATTCTAGTTCCTTTTGGTTGTCGCATTTGGGAAGAGTTCGTTCCTCTTTGGATTAGAACGATAGGAGTTTTGATGCTCTTGGATTCTCTTTTGGATTCAACAAGAACATTCGGGAGGAAGTGATACATTGGAATCCGGCACGCAGAGCTAAGAGGAAGTGATACATTGAAATCCACTACCAAACTTGAGGAAGGTGTGGATCGATCTTCCGAGAATGGACAAAGGTTTTAAAAGAAAAAGAGACGGTGAGAAGGACGGGTTCGGAAACCTCGAATGAAGATGAAGGAGGCGATGCTAACGGCGAGTGAGAAGTCACATTGGATTCGACATAGCGAGGAAGAAGTCAGCAATTTCAAGGAAGAGTGATTTTTTCATAATACAACGAATCGATACGATGAACTTAGACAAACATGCGAAATGAGTATGGACAAATCGAGAATTCGAAGCGAATGAGGAGGGATAAATTGAGCCAAAAAACTAGATATCATGAGTATTATCACTCGGAGCCACATTTGGGGCTGACCAAATGTTAAAATTTAGAGCGAGTTATCATGCATGATGTTCTTGATGTAATGCCAGGTGATTTTAATTTTTTTCCTTAAATGATAAGCCGATAGGAAGGGCACATCTTCTTTGAATGCTAGAACCTTGATATTATTATTTTTAGTCTCAAATTATTCATTAAAGGATAAAAACGGGACTATATTTTCCTTGTTTATGAAGTAGCCCAAATTATCCTTTGAATACGGATGGTATTGATAATTTGTTTAGCTTCTCCTAATATGAATATGGCATCCCCATCCCCAAATTATAGCTAGAGTGTGGGAAATCAAAATTTGAAGAGATCAAATATTGAAATGGCTCAGTGAGACTTCATTCTCTTGCTTCTTTGATAAGCTTTCTCAGAAGTATTTGCTAGAATGATAAGAAAGTGGGGACAAAAGGTAACCATGTCTTAATCCTCTTAGCACTCTGTCAAAGTGGAATGTTCTTCATTAACAGTACACAAGAAGCAATTGAGATGCATTCAAAGTCAATTCACCATACTCATTGAATCCAAAAGCTTGAATGGTTTGATGAGAATCTCAATTAGCCTTACCATGTTTGGAATCGAGACACTTCACTTAATATATTTGTACTCAACGGTTCTCCGAGTTTTTTGCTTGGAGAATGAATATTTATGTATATTGCCATAAAAAGTCAATAGTTGAATCATCATCTCTGATAAGCTATTTTCCTTTCTAAGGTTATTTTTCCTACCTCGGTTTATCCATTTCTTCTCAAAATGTACAAAACTCGGCTCGAGTTTTATTATCACTACCACTTTTAAACATGCTTGTAGATCCCCTACATGAAAATGCTTTAATCTTTTGGAAAGTTACGGCGGTTACCTTCTAACTTCATTGGATGTCCATGGCATGATGGTGAGGACTCCATCACTCCTACGCACCTATGCCACTTCAAGCGTGTGGAATGAAGGTATTCCGAGTTTATACCTCTAATCACTGCTTGGTTACTATGTTAATGAATTCCATGTTACCCAATTTGTGTCTCATCTCTCCCGGCCTTCTCCCCATGAGCAATCTATGCGTTTGCGGTGGATTTATCTCCCTTATTATTAATCTCATCTTTGTAAGGGAGTTGTTTCACATTCAATCGTATTAAGGAGGTGAAGTTACTTAAGGCCCTTCACTTCCTTAATCACATTTTTATGGCAGCTCAAGGCTTGATTCTCTGACAATGGCTTGGTTGGCTAGCCAATCCACCAACCTGATACCGAGCTTCGTTGTGTGTGAGAACTTGGAACTTAGGAAAATATCTATTCATTGGCAAGCCCCTAGAATCCAGCTATATGTTGCCATTAGTGAACATTGATTCTTGAACTTCAGAGCATCTGTTCATCTTAATTAGAAATTCGGAGTTTTGTCTTATTTTTCAATCCTTTGGAATCCTTAAACTGATTAGGGTTATCCCCTCAGCCAGGAGGCTTCTACCTCACCTTATGGCTACTTATTTCTTTGTTTTGACTTCCCATAAATTTTTTTTCCTTGTAACAAAACATCTCACCTCTGACATGAAAATGGTAAGATATTCTTGAGCTCAAGACTATTCAACAAAGAAGGCTTGAAGCCATTGCAAATACACTTGATATGAGCTCATCATATCACTTGTAGAATTGAACCTGGGCGGGAATGCCAATCATTCCTCTAACCACTCGAAATAAACCCAATTGACATTTGAATTCATATAATACGAAGTGTTTGTAATACATTTCTATAGCTTCTTGATAACCTGCGATTCCTTGTGGGGTTGGTCATTTTCAAATTAGCTCCCCGAACTCATTGTTTTCAAGACATGATTCTAAACATTTCGATCCATGACGCCCATACCTCTTTTGCAAAAAAACAACGTAATCGGGATGTAATCATAGGTTTCTTCATACCTTTAACATCCATTAGACCTGGATTGATGCTTGTACACTTCTTCTCTTCAAATTTTCATGTGTAATTATTTTTACTTTGCTTGCTATCCCTTTGAAATCTTTATAACTTTGAGCCCATATTCCTGGGTACCATATTTTCTTCTAGGCTTTAATGTTAAGAATGCTTGCTCTTTTAATAGAACCACGCCTTATCCTTCTTTAAGTGAGTAGGATCCTCTTGATGTGGGATTTCAACACACGACTTCTTATTCGCTTTGGAATTTAGTAGATCCTAAATCATAGAGCCTCCTTGATTGCCTTTGCCTCATCAGTTGAGAGCCGAGACATTTGTTGGTAATGTTAAGAGATATTTCCATTTTATTTTAGTGATAGACCCCAAAAGAGTTTGTTGGGAGTGATCCAATAATCCTTTGTTTTGGTTCACCCCAAATTGAGCACAACCTTTACGATTTTTTTCCCGAGAGATTGGATGCTTTTGAGAGGCTAAATATCCAACCCATGCATACTCACAAAAGTCTTCCTTTTCTCCATGTAGGACATCTTGGGAAATCCAACTATACGTTAAATGTTTTTGGATCGTATTATTCCTTATGCTTAATTATTTATGGACATCATCATATCGGGACTCCCATGAGAGTGACAGGTTCCTATTCCCCATGTATCTTTCCTTAAAATTTTGACACGAGAGACCTATTTTTTGTCGGATTTAAAGCACCAATATACTCTTAAACATCGATATTGTTTTCTTGGTCTTCTTACCCCTACTTCTCATTCCAATTTAGGCATAATTATTTTTTTCCAACCTATTAGGGTGCCACTTTTTTTCTCCTTTAATGCCTCTTGTCGGAGAAAGTTTTATTAACTTTATCCCTCTCAAGAGACGTCTCGGGTTATGATTGGACTTTTAGAAGATGGACATAGCTAATAACTATTAGATAAGGTTAATCTGTTTTTCAGAGAAGAGAAACACATGGAGCCTTGTTTATCGGTCTTCTTATCCTTGCTTCTCATTCCAATTTAGGCATAACTATTTGTTTCCAACCTATCATATGGTGCTTTTTCTCCTTTGATGCCTCTTGTCATGAGAATTTTTTATTAACTTTATCCCTCTCCAAGAGCAACGATCTCGGGGTCGGCGGTGGAATTTTAGGAGGGATAGGTGATAAGTTAGCTATTAGATAAAAATATGAAGGGCGATACAACAAGTGTATCAACCACATGGTATTATGAAAGAACTCTTCCTTGACATCCAACTTCCAATATTAATGAAACAAGGTTCCCACGTATGGATTAATTTCCCACGTTTACCCCACGACTCCATATTATTACTTTGTTGAGGGACAAGATACTTTAATATTTCTCAGTTACTGAGTTCCTAATCTTACTTCTATTTGGAGGTCAAGGTGGCTTTCATTAGATTTTAGAGCGACGATGCTCATTCTTAAGGTGTTTTTATTGCAAGACTCAAGTCTAGCCATGTCGGATTGAATAAGAAGACGAGAGAATCTCATATGAATTAGAAACCTTAGGGTTTATACTCAAAGATAGATATATTGTTATTAGTTTAGATGGGGAGAAGAGGAATCATGTGTGGTGGAGGAGAGTTTGGATATTTATATATCCCAAATACTTGACTTGGTATAATCTTTTAATGAGGAATAGAGCGAAGACTCGATAGGTGGAGTTTATGCAAGGTATGTAAAAAAAACCAAAAAACATCTTGTCATGAACTGTAACGACACTATGAGAATCCTACTTCTCCCTCTTCATATTTAGAATTAATACGGGAAAAATGGTGATGGTCGGTGGAAAGCCTGGCCCTGCACTGCGAATTTGTTGGCTTTGGAGGCGGTGGACGACCATGGCGGGGGCAACGGCGGGAAGACCTGCCTAGCTGCTCGGGTTTTCGCCTCGCATGTGCTAGGCAGGGTTTGAGTTGGGCTGGTTTCCCTTTGAATGCATGGGAGGCCTCTTTCGGACTCTACGGACTCTCCCGAGTCTTGCCAAAGGGTGGACACCCATGATCTACGATGGGCTGGAGCAATTTCATCTGCTTTCCTAGGCCTACGGACTCCGTTTGAGGTGGTTTATGTTTTGCAAATACTCGCACATAAGCTGCCCATTGCGGTTTTTTGCAAAGTATGGTGACCTTTTTCAACGCTTGGCACTACACGAGCATTAGTTCTGTGGTGGGAAACCCATAGACACACCATTTCGAGGAAAATTGACATTCGTCGACTACAGAACCCGACCGGGATAACGAAATGAAGGACAACGAAGCTCCATGAACCAACATAGGAAAACGAATATTAGGTAAGATACGCACATTTCCAAGTTTTCATAAATCCCCCGATGGGGAATAGTTTTATAGTTGGATACGGGAACATAGACATGGTATCCGATATGGCGAAAAAAATCGGTTCTATCTCTAGCTACCCCTGGTTCATCCAGTCATTGATTCATGGGGGAATCCTTAATGGACTCTTGCGCTATCAAGGTCTACCCCATTAGTCACAGTTCCACCATCTACCTTAACTTTGTGTTGCGGGGTGGCAAAGCTGATCAGAACAAAGCCCGAGACCCTCTTGGGGTGCCAACACCTCAAAATAGAACCCCAAAGGACCCTCTTACGAAATGTTACAGAGGAAAAACAAAGAAAGCATTTCTTATTTGCACCAACGAAGGTGCCCCCCAGGCCATACATTGTGGAACAACAAAAATGTGTGCCGGCGGCTATAGATACTCCGGAGATAGAGGAGCATTGATGCATTTGAATCTCAAGCAATATGCAAATTCAACTGCTTTTGGCCCAAACCAATGGAATTGTTTCATTGGATTTTTTACTCTTGGACCATGGAGCGTGAAATCTATCTTATGCTCTAAAGTTCTTCATAGTCAAATTCCCATCATCGAAAGCCATAGATATCGTACTAAGGGATGGACTATTATGGTTACGGGGATCCCAGGACTCTTCATCACACCATGGTTTCTTGATTTTGATGCAAACACAATGGAGGTTACTAGAATGCGGTTTGGGTCCGTCTGCTCTAACCTCTGCTTCATTTTGAATGAAAATGTTCTAGGAGGCATTAGAACATCCTCGGGAGATATATAAAAACGGATACTTGACATTTGGAGGAACATACACTTTGCACAAATCATTGTGGAAGTGGACCTTAGCAAAGATGCACGAGGAGAACGTGTTGATACTCAAACAACAAAGATGGAAACAACATTTAGACTATGAAAACACAAAATTCAAATGAAAAATATGCGAAATACAAACACTTACAAAACACATGCCTGGAAGCAAAACGAGATAACATAAAAAAGAAGAAGATAGGGAAAGAAATTTTACTTGAAAGGATGGCAATTTCCATGTTGAGAGGAACCGATGCGAAACAAACAAAGAAGAGGAAGAACCCATACCACACGAGAGTAAAAACGAACACCAAACTCTCGGGGGTGCATAAAATTAGGAAATGCAAGATCCTTTTGACATCACCACCATGGCACAACCGACAATGAATTCGGGGCAGACTGATGGGGGGAAATAAAAGACAACACATATCGGATACATCGGACCCAGATAAGGATAATGGAGCACTCACGAAGATAACTAGCTTGCCGATCTACGCCACACCAAATTGAGGGCTTGGTGAAAGGTTGAAAAGAAAAAGGAAAATCTTAATTTTCTCCCCTTATGCTATTTTGCTAAGCGGCATACTAGCTTGTCTTGATTGTGATTACCAACACATGTAACATGTAATTTTGTTTTTGATAATAAAATTACAACTTTTTCCTTGGAAAAAACTACACTATGTCACAAGTTTAGAGGGAGATTAAACATTTGACTAGGTTGAAAAATGTCTGAATTGGTGGCACGGTTGAAAAATGGTCTAAGAGGTTGGTGTCATAACTCTTGATGAAGGATTACAAAGCACTTCCATGGATCCTAACCTAGGTATTTAGTAAGATAGAATGTCAACTTATTTAAAGATAGGAAAATTCTTCCTATTCAATGTGCTTTTTTCTATTTGATGTGGTCTCAATTCTTTAAAAAGGATTTTCCTTGAAACTGGCAGTACCTAAGCTTCCTAGGTAGATTGTTGTAGAAGTGGGTAAGGATGGTGCATGTATATTTTGATGATGAACCTGAGTTCTATGGAGTAGGAAAGTGTTTTATATAGTGAACCTCATAGCATTAACTTTAGAGTTGGATTGGGGCATCAAACCAATTATCATGTTCGGCTAATGGCTCTAAAACTTATCAAAAATAAAATAGGGCATGGGTGGATGTGGTCATGCGGTAGTCTCTGATCTTGGGTTCCCATTGCTATTACATTATATGGTGATGAATCCTTTGGAAACCAACTTCAACTGCACCATTAGGAGTAAATTCTTTACTATACAAATATCAATATAGCAATGAATGAGAGCGAGTAGAAAGACAAATAAAGTACAATCAAAGAGATAACGAGATTGTTGCGGGTACTAACTGAAACTGAGATATATGCATAATGTAACGGAAGACATAAATGATATTGAGACCATAAGTAGCCAATTCATCCCTTAAGAATACACCTAAATGTGTACGGGAATGAGTCAGCTTGGCCATTGTAAGTTACAACAAGCTCTAGCAAATGGAGTGAGCTTAAATAGTAATGCTAAGATGCCAACTAGGGGAGCCTCCTTTATCTAGGTGATTCATCACTCGTCACAAATGCAAACCAATTACAAGCTCAAAATAGCAAAGGAAACTAAGGCTCTTTCTCAAATGACCAACTATCTCTCCATACTCTCACTAGTATCACTATTAAGTCAACATACCCCCAGCTAGATCAAGGTGAGCTAGCGCTTACTCGAGTAGCCAATTCATCCCCTTAGAATACACCCTAAAAAATGTGGCAATGCAGAAATGAATTGACTTTGCCATTGTAAGTTACAACGAAGCTCTAGCAAATGGAGTGACCTTAAATAATGTGCTAAGGTGCCAAATAGGGGAACACTCCTTCGATCTGAGTGATTCATCACTCATCATAAATACAAACCAATTACAAGCTCAAAATAGCAAGAAAGAGAGCTCTTTCTCCATTGACCCAACTATCTCTCCATACTCTCACCCATATCACTATTAGTAAGTCAACATACCCCCAAACCTATCGGGGTGAGCTAGAAACCACTCTCAAGGAATTAGCCAATTCACCCCTTAAGAATACACACCCTAAAAATGTGTGCGGGATGGTCGGGTTGGCAATTGTAAGTTACTGTAAACTCACAGCAAATGGAGTGACCTTAAAATAATGTCTTCAGGTGCCGACTGAGGGGATCACTCCTTCGATCTAGGTGATTCATCACTCATCCTAAATGCAAACCCAATTACAATCTCAAAATAGAAAAGGCGGGTAGGCTCTTTCTCCAATGACCCAAACTGTCTCTCCAAGAATAGGAAAAAATGGTTAAGGGTGCGACAAATAAACTCAGGTTACTATAACTACATAAATGAATCAACCACAAAATAAAAAATAAAACAATTACATTTGTTGAAATGAAGCAACCTAGGATTGTGTGTAGTGGAATCCCCTTTAAAACATACCCTCTTGACCATGGCAAGGAGTTGCACCTACACAATGAGCCCAACGTCTTTTAGGCCATAACACAAAGAATAATACGCTGCTAACGGTTGTTTCTTTTTTAAATCTACGATTAACTCTTTCTTAATTTGATGAGTTTCACATTAGAAGGGGGATATACTAACTCTTTTGAAAATGGCTTCCATTTTTGTTCTAGAATAACAACAATCTTATGCCAAATATGCCTCAAAAACTTGCATTAGATCACCAGCTAAGACTGCCCATCATATATCATAATAGCTCCAGAAAGGAAAATTTTTCCTATCATGAATAAACCACCATGAGGAAGTACTTAAGTGTTTAACTTTTTATATTCATAGCGATTATATATCATGTTTTTAAGCCAAAGGCGTTTGACGACGGATAGTGACCCTGTATATATCATGTTTTGTTGTAAAAGGTGTTTGCTTGTGAGATATTCGAGTCACTATCATCGAATGTTTCCTTGAGCTTGAATTCCAACCATAAAATGTTGTTCTTTGGAAATTCCAAAATCTACCATGGTTGCTCTCATAAGATGGTTTAACAATATATTGTGAGACTTAATGCTACAATGCACAACTGGTGGTACAACCCCATAAAATAGTAAAATACTCAATTTCAGTCGTCGAAGTTTGCTATGGGCTAGCCAAAAAAAACTTGAATTTGGAACCATTTCAAAAGTCATTCAAACACAGCCAGATACAATTAGCTAACATGATAGGAACAAGTCTTAGAGTGCATGCTTGGGATTTTTGCTCCAACAAAGGCACTACATCAAGCCCTACGGGAAGCCATTTTAGCATGTTCATATTCCATATTTTATGCCATTACAAAAGCCTCTAAAAAAATCTCAGCCTAGTCTCCACCTCCAAATTTCATAATCAGCACACTTGCTATTTAAGAATGAATGCCCCAAAATGAAAACACATTTTGAGGAGTAACAAGAGGCTTCCTTTTTATCTCACCCCGGTCCCCAACACCATCGACACTACACCATGTGTCCTTGACCTCTGTCCCATGAAGTGCTGGTTTGACAAAGGCCTTGAGAGAAAACTCCATAGACATCTCCATTTTCCTTTTTTTCATGGTCAGTCCATTCCTCCATGACTTGAAGGCCTCCACCACCCACTAAGTGCTCTTTTTCCTATCTAGGGTGCTCTCATGAGTCATTTACTTGTTCTTGCACACTACCACCCTCTATGATGTTTGTGGACAACCTCTAGTATGGATCGCTTCACTTCCTTTTTTATTTCTATATATTTTCTAATTCAAGCTTGGGAGGGGTCATCGGTATCATGAGCACTGAAATGCTCTTGTGTGATAGGGAAGCCTCTTAGGTTGAGTTTCTCAAGCATGGTATTCATCCCCTTGACTCCCACATTGTTGATTTGTTTAATCATGTTCTTTGTTTAGGTTTCTCTTTGTGATGGCCCCACCATCATCCTCAATTTAAGTTTGGGGTTGCTTAAGACCAAAACAATTATTAGACCATCATGATTGCCCACACATTTTCCATGCTCTGTGGTACAATACCCACATGATTATTAAATAAGCTATGGAGGAAACCTAGAGCTAGAATGTATCTAGGGTTCTACAAGAGATACCAAACTACGGCCACATCTTTCACTCTTTGTGCCATTATTAGAGAGGCCCATCATTTTGTTTGAAAATATTTTGTTGGGGATTTGTTGACTTTTGTAAGGCATTTGATTTTGTGATGAGAGAGGCATTGTTTTAGAGGTGATACGACATTGGCTTCTATCACGAGACTATATGAGTCGGTGCTTGGTCATTTTACACTATCGACATCTTCTTAGACTACCTTAGGAGTACTATAGAGTCGAATAGAAATTCCCTCTCTCACTAACTCTCTTTGGGTTCTATATCGATGAGATGGACTCCTTTCTTAGGAGCACATATAGGATGGTGTTGATTGTCTTCTACTAGATGTCTTGATCTCCTTGATTTTAGTTTTCAACAACATGATTCTCAAGCTCACCTAAGGGGGTTGTAGAGACAAATTATGAGCCTTCTCCAACTCTTGTGATCTTTTATTGTTAAATTTGAACTTAGTAAGACTAAGCTTATGATCTTCAACATGTCTCGGCCATGCTCTCCTTGACTACCATTTTACGTTGGAGGGGATGGGATTCATATTACCACAACCTCCACATGCCCAGGAGTTAGATCTTAAGTCTATCTTAGCTTGAGGCATGCTACATGGTTTTCTTGGCTAGGGATAGTGCTCTAGGACATCTCTTTCAAGATGCACTTCTTTGGACATGATCATTCTGACCATGACCGTTATGACAGTGCAGGGACTGGCTTTCTTTGGGTTGATTGGGATAGGATAGAGAGATTATAAACCCTTATATTATGATGTTTCATCTACTACTAACATGCAATTCCTCAATCTATCCTTCAGGGTGGGTTAGTGTGCTTCGGTAGACCCCTCCTTGAATTGTAATTGTTGTGGGTTCTTATTAATTGCTTCGGTTAGTGACGTTTCTATCAATAACTTGCCCTTTTTAGGTAATATTTGAATGATCTAGGTCAGCTCCACTACTATCTAAATGTGACTTAACCTAGGAGATTAGAGAGGATATATACAAACTACATCAAAATCACTTCGATTTCACTCCTTGAGGGCATTAGCTTGAATATGTCATTTTATTATTTTGAGTGCTTTATGTAGCTAAGTGACTCTTATTGTTACGCCTATCTATGCCAATAGACATTGGATGCACAACATAGGATTCTACCCTTGGTTCATTCAAAGTGGGCTCCCTTGGCTTTGGTTTGAGATAGCTCACTAAATCACACACCTCAGAAAGGGAATTTTTCGGCTATGTATTCTGAGATCAAGTTGGGGGCTGACTCTTCAAATGTTCCATCTATTAGGAGATAGCAACATTACATATTTATTGGATATATTATTATTGATAACTTATGGCGTGGTTGTTTTTTCACGACTCACATCTTTTTCATCACTTTTAAAGTTTTGTTTTGTTTCCTGAAGTCATGGCCAGGGGACTAGGAACTAGGTCTTGCCTAGCTTTCCATTTTAAATCTTAAAAGGAAAAAACAATATCATTTTGCATATCTGTTTTTTAGCATTTGAAGGATATGCTCCCATAGCCTTATCATGCATTCCTCCCTTATGTTGGAGAGCTAGCCTTATGTGAGAAGGATGATCACCGAGGTGACAATGGGTGATGTCCTCAAGTAACTTTAGGGTTTGTAGTTGATAATTGAATCTATATTTTGAAACACAGTTACAAGGTAGAAATGAAGTGCTTTCCCCCTTGGATTGATGGAATGAGTTGTCCCAACAAATTTTCAAATGCTAAATTTCTATTTTGTCTTATATCATTTTTTAAATGCCTTTCTCTTTCACGACAATACGATCAACAACCACCGGAGGCTATGTTTGACAATACACCGAATCCTTGCAAACCAACATCTGTGGAAGTGTTAATGGTTTAGTTTTTGGATGTCTTTTACGAGAAGATACTATCAACCACCACATGTTATTTATTTTGAATAAATAACATGAGAATCTACATAAATAAGATAAATAACTCTTTTTATAATGTAAATGATACCATGTAAAAGACCAAATTAATTGTGCATCAAATTTACTCGTTTGACAACATGCATTGTTTATGGTCATTGGAGCGGAGTTTCATCTTCTTCTAGGATTTGATGAGGAGAAAGAAGTTGTTGAAGATGCCTAGTCGGCCATAATAGGCGGTGGTGGAAAAACTCATCCCAATGACATTATGGATGGTGCAATAGGAATGATGATCATGGAAGTTACTCTTGAATCGTAAGTGTTTGTTGAAGGTTCTAGCTCGATTACGATAAATTTGCAACTCTTCTCCTTTTGCTTCATTGAGAAGAAAAATAATGGTAGTTTTGAGTCCTTTATGTAATCTTATTCTGAGTTGAACTCTTCTTTTGAATGTGTTGTGTTGGTCGAAAATTTCTTTTTGATTGGCAATGAATCATGCATTTATAGCTTCTTTCAAATTGCACTTTCAACCATTTCTTGGTACTTTTGAGGGCATTCATCCAAGAAGTGGCGTTATATCATTTATGTGAGTGAGGAGGATATGAATCATGATACTTCAGACATTCATTTGGTTGAGATTGCACGTTTAGAAAGTATTGTCCATAGTTAGAGGTTTTGATTGGTGAAATGTTGTGAGTTAATGAGATTTTCTTAACAGGGTTACCAAAAACTTGTTTCTAAAAACATTTGAGGCACCTACGGGGTATAGAGATTCGGAAAAGTTCTTTCTATTCTTATTTACTCAGAAGTAGAGGACACAGCAATTATTTTGGCGGTTCATGTAGCATAGATGATAAGAAACATAATATGACATTTACTAATATTTTTGTAAAGAATATATAGGTGGAAATAATTTGGCATCTTTTTAGAAGCCTTTATACGGAATCACTTCACTTGATTGGCTAGTACGAAAGGGTTTCTAGCATCCAACTTTTTTGTCTATCTCATAGTGGGTGAAATACGACTAAGCCATAAATACCCTCTCCAATGGGAACACTCTTTGTTCCAATTTCAAATGAAATGTATCCACTTATTTGAGACATATAATTGAGTTATAAATATCTAGATTCGGTGCCAACATTTTCCACTTTATCATCTCCTCATTGGAAATAAAGCCATTTTACAAAACTGTTCAAGATCAATATTTTAGAGTAGAAGACCTATCAAAATGAAAGTTTGTTATGGTGAATAGAAAATATGAAGTGGAAAATACATACAATATGATAAATACTTAGATATATCCTTAGCTCCTTGTATAAAATAAATTAACACGATCAAGAATACATCCATGGACCACCTTATATTGCCCTCCAAGTCCCAATTGGATTTATCAAACTAATTGTAATTTTAACATCTCAACCGCTCAGCATAAACAACGGAAGAACACGGAGCTACAATGAGGATGATTGTTCCACGGATAATGCACTCGCCTCTAACATAAATCGGATGCATTCCATTGTTTGGTAAGATACCAAATCAAAGGCAAAACCAAATGCCAAAGATACAAAAACCACCCATTTCAATTTTCGGTTGATCCAGATGCAATCCAAAAAGGAAGCGAAAAATAAATCTTCTTCTGTGCCTTCTTCCCCTAAGTGTTTCTCCTAATGCATTGAATCCATTTCTTTCTCCTTCTCTCTTGCACCATTTCTTTCAAATTCAACTATCCCATTTTGTCTTATCAAGGTTACATGCTTTCCAAATTTTTTTTAAGCGAGAAAAATATATAGTAAATTAGGTAATGAGTTAAGTGTTGGAACTCACTAGCACCATACCTAGGCAATGTGATTCGTTGTGCACAACTATAGAAAATGTTTCATATCCTTATTGGGAGATCCTAACAAAATCAATGTGTGGCCTATTTGAATACACTTGAGTTGCAAATTATTGATTTTTAGACATTCAAAATACCTTGACAAGTGAGGGTAGAAAATGAGATTCTTCCTTTATTTTTTGCAACCCAACCATCAATCTCCCTTTGAAGGCTCGTAGTCTATTAAGTGCATAAAATAGGTTGAAAAACAAATTAATGGGAGTAAAACATTGGTTGCAAAACGGTGGATCTAGTGAAAGAATATTGCAACACTAATCATCAGCACGCCATCTCAAGGTTGCAAGAATACTTTTCTTTGAAGGTGCCTCGGTTTTATTCCGGATGTGTGAGTGTCACTGTTAAAAAACCTAAGTGAATCATTTGAGTGTTTTCCTTTCAATGGATGGCAAGCCATATTACCTCTAAAAAAATCCAAATTAGTTACGAGAGTTCTTTTTCAATTGCAATGTGAATAGAGTATGTGATATATTTTCCATAAACCCTTTAAAGGTGGCAAGAAATTGTATTTTTTCAATATTGACTATTTTGCTGCTACGACCCAATACAACAATCATACATTTAACGAGTATCTTGCTTGCTCATTCAGGGAAAATGTCTTGGTTTAGGGTCTCTAACCATAGGTGCCCCTCCTCTTTGACTTCCACACGCTCCTTATCAAAGTAGATCCAAAAGCTGGTCACATCTAGGATCCAACACCTAAAAACACTTCATCGAAGACATATACCTTGTTATTTGTTTTACATGGCTCTATTGCTACAATCTAGGCCTGGTTAAGGCATATAAACTAGTCCCTAACGGTCCTCTAATTTCACACGAGAATTGCCTTAAGGAGGTAGGACACCCTTCTATGAAAGGATATGACCCTCGTTGATGATGTTTGGGCTATTATATAACCTCCACCCACGACCCCTTTGACCTCCTTAGTCGCTTACTTGACACCCTACAACAAGGTTGTGTGAGAACAACATCCTACCTAGATTACGCCCACCTTCCTTTCACCTTAAAACAACCCTCCTTACTTCAACCTTGAGAACAACACTTCGGTCTTGCACTTGACTACTCGTACCCTTCTCCGGCTACTTAGTCACCTTCTGCGGCCTAAAACGGACTTGTTCCCATCTTTATTATGCTCTCTTCTCCTTTAACGACGGATCGAGCATGTCTTTTCCTTCAAATCTTATGTTTGTGTTGTGTTGCACAAGGATGGATGCTAAAATGAGAAGGGATCACACACCTCTTATTTATAGCCTTTTAAGCCTCCACAAATTTTCTTGAGAGACCCATCTATTGGCACCCATACACACCAAGCCTACATGACTTACTTGACGATAATTACCTAGTCAACTTCAAAAATTCATCTCTCTCTAGCAACAACTCGGATTGAACGATTCTTGATGAGTTGGAATCGTATCATCGACCACTATCATTTTCATCCATCACATGTTGATTTCTCATCATGGTTTGGCCCAAACACGATGGGTGCAAAACCCCCAAGCTTGGATCTCAAGCCCACAAGCCCATTTGTGGCGCTTTGACCTCCAACCAGGGTTTGGAGTACCTCCCCAAGCTACACAAAAAAAATATAAAAAAAATAGAGCCAATATCTAAGTTGTAAATAAGAAAGGATCTAATATCTGAGAACAAGCGTAACAACTAGGAAACTAGTTCAAGAAAGAAAAGGATAAGAACATCAATAGTTAGGTAAAGCGAGTTGTAAATTCTCGTAATGAAGGTAATGCATTGATTAGCTTTTGTTGTGGAAATGGCAAAATACAATGAGTAGTTTTATATCTATGAACATTAGAAGAGGGCAAAGATGAAACATTTAATTTTTCGACCATATAGTTGGATGAGTAAATAGCCAACGTTTATTTTAGATATATCTTTTTACAATTTTTTTTGTTTGCATGGAGCATTCCAACACGAATGATGTTTACTATTGAATTTTGTTTGTAAAGGATGCTAAGTCACCTTCCCAGATAATTGGTTAATCTCTTTTGTTGAAATGATCATATGAATCTAACACGGCGGCTTTTTTGAAATTTGGATTATCTAACAAGCTACTATTGTGATGAACTTATGTCATATTTTTCAATTACTAGGCTTACGGCTTACAAAGGAAGGTATGAGAAATTCTAGGATGGGCATATGACATTTTGGAGCTTAATTCTCCCCATTTTCACTATCTACTTTTACAATATGTTTCAGCATATATATGGTGATGATTTTTCTTTAAATTTGTATTGAATGATCAAATTCATTTAGAAAACGGTAGAGAAACGAGGAAAATGAAAAAGCGATCAGTTGTCAAATCCAGTGAAAAATTAGTATGATTTTTAGTATGAATATTTCATTGTTAGCCATAATTGTGCCATACTTCTGCATATGAGCTATGTTAGAATGTAGAAATGTCCCAACATTTCAAGTGGACCATATGCCACATCATCAAAGGAGATCCAATTGAACCTTTGCACCCATCATCGGGGGGATCTAAATGGAAGCTTATGTAGTAAGAGGCTTAGTAATTAACGTAAAAAATCCATGGAATAGAAATTTGGATGATTACAAGTAAAATGAAGTATGCTAGAATTTAGAAAAAAGATATCGAGATAATGTAAGGTACGCGATGTTTTGTAGTCATTTCCAGTTTTCAAGGGCTTCTAAGGTGGGTCTTGAACTCAAAATACTTCTCAGAATTTGGATTCACGAAGATCATATTCCCTTTTGGAATTTTGGCAATACGAGCTGTCTTCGGGGGCACCAATGACACCATCATATGTCCTTATTTTAATTTCATTGTCTTCTTTGTCTATGAGGTTTGAGACAAAGGGATCATTATGCACCCATTTTTCAATTTTTGAGCCATTCAACCCCATTGTATCGGGTCGGAGTCTTTTAGCGATGTTTTCTTTGATAAAATGAGACAACATCATTATTGATAGGTTGATCTCCACTTGGCTCAAACAATGGCACTCTTTGAGCATAAATCATTCTCCCACATCTACACGGAGAATAATATTGAAGTTAACACCTAGCGAGGCATCGACGAATCGGCGGCAAACTGGGCGATGAATTGACATCTCTGAGGGAGAACGAACATTCCGGATCCACCGAGAAGCCTACACTAGAAGTCATTATCAGTGCCGTGAGTAGACTTGCTCCTTCCCGGAGTACCTTCTCGTCTTTCCCAATGAAAGAAGTTGAAAGTTCTAAATTTGGAAAAAGAACTCTCACGGGAGTTATTGGTAATTTTACAAACTTTAATGCAGCCCAAATTTATTTGGATTTAACTATATGATTATTACGTGGTATTCTACCTAGCTTGTGGACATACCAAAAATATCCATTACCTTGAACTGTGAGAAACAAATTAAGCGGTGAAATTCCTCCTGGCATGACATCCTTTAGGTTCTCTCTTTTTGTCTATCTGATTGTCCCTTTCTCGGGTACCTCCATGATATTCAAAGCGGGAATGTCAAAATTTGCATCTTGATAGAACGATCTCGAATTTAGTTCAAAATCTGATATAAGATATTCAACATATAGTGATCATAGCTATTGCACAATCTCTCCTTCTGAAATTCATTGTTTTGTCCTCATAGAAGAGCATCTTATGCTTGCAAACACTTTCTGTGGCGGAACTCTACTATATATAAAGCATGATGGCCTACAATATTATAGAGATGTACTTGAAACAACCTTATATCAAATATTCTACTTCCAATACTTCAAATATTTGAATGGATTTATGTGGCATATCACCATGCAAAACTTTGTTAGAGATGAACCTTACTTTCTGAATTCACGAAACCCATTCGAGTTTTGGATGCACGTTTTATTTGAACATCATGCAAAAATCCAAGGTTGACGGGATCAATTTCATTGTACCTATAGCTTCATGACAACGACGGTGCACATGAGTATTTCCATAAAGATGAAGCGAAGCATTCCCATAGAACTTGAGATTTACAGGATTTACCAAACTTAAAAATTTATGTATGGGCATCTTCATAAAATTCACCATAATGAAGGGTAACTCCTTCACTAAATACTCAAACCCTTATTTATCCAACCTATCATAAGTATCACAAATAGGAGGGGTTTTAAACATTGCAGCACACATGATTGCTTCGTCCCGGCCACGGTGAGATAACTATGTACGTGTAGTACGGAGGTGTGTTTATCACTTCCACCATCATCCGGAAAACAAACATACCCTCACGGAGTCGGCGATCAATTTTGTGGTCATTTCCAATTTCCAAGGGCTCCTAAGGTGGCTCTTGAGCTCAAATGCTTGCTCAATTTTAGTTCACAGATCATATGCCCTTTCACAATTTTGAAATGCGAGCTGTCTTCGGGGCACAGTGACACCATCATATGTCTGATTTTTAATTTCTTGTCTTCTTTTTCTATGGCATTTGAGGCAAGGGGTCATTATGCACCCATTTTTCAAAATTTGAGGCATTCAACCCCATTGTATCATATGCGGGTATTTTAGCGAGTGTTTTCTTTGAGAAAGGCGAGAAAAAATCATTATCGATAGGTTGACTTCCACTTGGCTCAAAAACAATGTCACTCTTTGAGCATATATACTCTCACATCTACACGATGTGAATAATACTAAAGTTAACACCACAACGAGGCGTGACGAATTAGCTGACGAGCTAGATGATAAGCTGACATCTAGTGGAGGAAACGACATTCGGCTCCACGGCCTTCTCTAGAAGTCATTCTCGAATTGCCATGATGAGCTTGCTCCTTTCATGTACCTTCTTATCTGTCCCAATGCCAAAGTTGGTTGAAATTGAAAAACAACTCTCTCACGGAGTTATTGAGCTTGAAAAATACAGAGCTTGCCTAAACTAATTTATCTAGATTTAGCTAGCAACGATTTATGCGGCGATTACTCTGCCTAGCTTGTGGACACTGCAAAAATATCCGATACAGCCAAGCCTAGCGAAACAAATTAAGCGGTGAAATTTCTCTTGGCATGGCATCCTTGATTCTCTCTTTTTTCTCCATCTCAAACAACAATTTTATCAATATTACAAGTGCCCTAATGGCTCTGCCAGAATTTGTCATAACTAACCACATTGGTTTGTCCAAGGAATTTTAATGGGGATATGATTCCAAATGATGCACATGGATTTCCAATGCGAGGACATTAAGTCTTGGAAATTGTGCTCTTCCGGAGCAAGTTCAGTTTGGCTCTTGAAATTTCCAAATTTCAGGTCTTGGATCTTTCCTGGAATAATCTCAACAGAGTTATTCCTATTTGTTTAAACACTCTTCAAAAACTTTTTTTATTTGGACATGTCAAATGAATTCTCTGTCGAACCAATTCAAAAGAAACTTATGGAGTGACCTAGTTTAAGTCAATACAACTACACATGTTAAGCTCAAACTCCCTTTGAGCCCCCTTTATATGTAAAGCAAAATCAAAATTATTTTTGGTACGTGATGTCGGTTGTCTAATCTTCCCCCTTTTATATACTTGGCGAGAAACAATCTCTAGGTGGCACTCTAAGCCACGAGATTGGGTGGAATGAAAAATGCTTCATATTCCTAGATTTGAGTCATAATAATTTCTCGGGGATAATCCCAGACCTGCTTGTCTAACTTGACAAATTTGGAGACCTTAGATTTGTCGAAACCAATGAATTTTGTTGGAATCATACCACCATCCACGAAGGACCTCACATTCCTAGCAGGGTTCAATGTCTCTAATAATGACTTGTATGGTTTAATACCTTTTTGGACGTCAATTTGAAACCTTTAACAAGTCTAGTTTGGAAAGAAACCTTGGTCTTTGTGGCAGCCTCTTACTACCACCTACGATCCACTTTGTCTGTCAATCTTTAAGGGGTGCCTATTCTTTAGTACACAAAATCAATAGGCTAGACGAAATACCATTCTTGGCATAACCATGAGTGTTGGTTTTGGGATTTCTTTTCTTCGGCTGCGATTCTTTAGATATTCAGACGGGTAACAAAGCTGAGGAGTTGCGAGACGAGAGGGATTTTGACATGCCTCACGGGCTTTCGATGCCGCTTGGATATAACTTGGTGTTGTTATTCCGGAGATCATTGTCGTAAGGATCTTGCTATTGTTGATTTCTTGAAAGCTACGTAAATTTTAGCGGGGAAAACATCATTGGTTGTGGAGGCTTTGGATTGGTATATAGATCCACTCTTGGAAGATCGCAAAAAAATTGCAATTAAAAATATTGAGAGAATGTGGTGAATCAGGCATGAATTTAAGGGGTGAAGTAGAAGCTCTATCAAGAGCCCAACATAAGAATCTAGTGTCATTGCAAGGATCTTGCAAGTATGGGAATGATAGGCGGTGATTTATTCCTATATGGAGAATGCGAGTTTGGTATATTCTATGAACCTATGATGCTTTAAAGACCATCATAATTTCTATATATTTGTGTCGATTAGATGTGTAATAAGCTCTATTCTCCAAGTCACCTCATGATGTCATCAACAATGCATCATGATAATAATATCTCCAAGTTTAGTTTCAAAGTGTCTTCCTGAAGATGCTCGAAGATATTAGATCGAGGTGCTCCAAAAAGATCTTCAACAAGATATCTTCTACTTCTTTTCAAGGTGCTCCAAGTCCATGAAGCCTTAACTAGGTCTTCAAATTCATTTTGCTCCTAAAATGTCTCCAATATTGCAAAGAAGCAATGAGTTATAGGCTTTGAAAAATACCTTAAAAGAAATTCACCAAAGCAATCCTTTAGGCTTTGTTATTATTTCCACTTCAAATAATGCCCAAAGTACATTCTAAAGGCGCTAACCATCGTCCTCAAGATAAACAAGTTTTCTTCAAGCTTGCTAAAAAATGTTTGTTGAGATCATCTTCAAAAGGAATCACAAGTGCATGCGAGGCTTGGACTAAGTACACGGTCTTAGTTTAAGAGCTCTTAGCCTAGAATGTGTCCCAACCAGAAGGCTTGATCAAGCACTAGATTCAGAGTGTAGAGGTCAAGAATAAGTTAGAATTCTAAATGCTAAGATATACCTTCTCACGAAGCTCAAAGTGTTTCCCACAAGTGGGAATAGCCTTTTGTCACTCTTGAGAAAATGCGAGATACGAGTTCTAGATGCGAGGAATATATCGATGAGCCCTCCTCACGGACCAAGGCGCAACAGTGCTTGTTTCTTTGGAGAGTTCAAGTCTCTATAGAATATCCTCAAGACCGAAGTTGTTTGAGGACTTCTGAGTCCTAGCAGTGTTTTAGCTTTGTCCACGACTCGGTTTCCCTTTGGTCCCGAAGGGTTTTGCTTCCTCTTACGAGGTCGAAGGTATGGAACTTTTTATTCTGAGTCCAAAATACGAGAGAGTATCTTGTTGTCTTGTCCACCAAAATATTTAGAAATGTAGTATGAACATCCAACAAAGAAATGCGAGTCAAGAGTCTATACACGGTCAGCTGGCATAGTTCTTACCTGAGAATCTTATAATATTCCACAATTCGATCAAGAAGTTCACCACAAAAAAATACTAGTGTTGTAGCTTGGTTTGAAATCTGAAATTACGTCTTCTAGCACAATTCTTATCACAAATCGGGAAGGAATAGATAACCATCATAATTTTTTTGACCCAAACAAATTTTATTCCTCGACTTCAAGTCACTCCTATGATTATACTCTAATATTTTGACTAAATTTTATTGTCAAAGGCGAAAGTTGATATTTATAGTAGTTTACCATGTTTTAAAGGAAACATCCTTCTAGAATGGGGGAGGTCGACATGTGTGCCAAAGTGCGGGTCGGCTCTTGTTTAGGTGTAATTTTCTTAGTCTTAAAAATTCAATATCTCACAAACTACTAGGAGCTTCGGGACAAATAAGGGCTCATTGGAAAGGAAAAAATACACTCTATAAGATAGTATAGGAGCAAATTTGGAAGGATGCTTCTAAGGTGGTAAATAAAAATTTTCTTTTTGACTGTCCTTAATGTTTGTGTTTGCTTTTTTTGAGAATTAGATAGGGCTAGGTTTAATTCAAATTCTTTTCTTTATAATTACTTGTGAGCTTCTTTTACTTATGTCTTCTCTTCTTAGCTTATTATGTCTTTCATCAAGTCAATTACCAAAACAAAAGAAACACAAATTTAGGCTATTCAAGCCAGGGCCAAAACCTCTCCCTCTTGGAGAGGAAAACCCACAAGAAAATCTTATTATATACTTTTAGATGACAAGTACCATGACCATGACATAGACCCTTGACCCTTGTATGCATCCAAGACCTTGTCAATACTTCTTCATTGACTCTTTAAGCTTATCCTTCTTTTCTACATTATCCAACACCGTCCTACGCTTTTCTACACCACGACTAGAGAGTTGGTCTCTAACTGTATTTCCCTTCTCCGATTTTATGTGATCCTTACTGAGATATCAACACCTTGTTATAGAATATCCTGTGCACACCCCGCACCTTCACTTCACCTTGCTCATTGGTCTTCAACATACACACACGTCTTATTTCCTTTCGATGAACAGTCCACCATTTTCATACTCTAATGATACCCTTACTTGTGCTGCATTACTTAGTTGAGCACACTTATTATACTTAGCACTTAACACAATCCTGTAACTACTAAACAAAGTCCTGTAACTTCTTCTTCTTCAAGAAATATATCCAGGTATTGCGGGAGAAGTCATCTGTAAAATTCATGTAATAGGAACATCCTCCCAACGATGTCATAGCAGCATACCAGATAAATCAGAATGTATCAACTGCAAGATATCAATTGTATTTATGACACTTGAAGGGAACAGTCCCCTTATATGCTTCCCTTCAACACAACCCTGACATATACCTTCATGATCATCTTTAAATTTGGGCATCCCTGTCACCACCTTCCTTGCTTCGGGAAGGGCTTTGTAATGAAGGTGTGCAAACCTTCATTCCATAACTCTGTTTGAAGAGTTGTATCACATGAGATAGCCCCCAATGGACTTCCTCCAACTGGGTAGAGTGTATCAACTCTAAAACCAATATTAAGAGCTTTTTTGAAGTTCCTCTTCCAGATGCTTACCTTTCCATCAACAAATGCCACCTTGAACCCTTTGTCTTCCATTACCAAAATAGACATAAGGTTCTTCTTAAAATCAGGTGCGTACAACACATCTTGTAAACAGACGACTTGACCTTGAGATAGATGAAGGGTCACAGTCCCTATCTCTTTCACGAGATATGTGGCATTATCTCCAAAGATAATTTCTAAATTAATATCCTTCTTAATCAAATTAGAGAGGGCTTCTTTATAACCAGTGAGGTGCCTTGAAGCACCATTATCAATCAACCAGACATCCAGGGTGTCGAGAGGAGATGCAATAGAGAGGGTAGATACAAGAATATATTCATTTTTCTTATTATCAACAAAATTAGACTCACTGTACCTGGAATTTCTTGACCTCTTGAAAGGTTTCCCATTTCCACTACGATCAGAGGGAGCCTTCCTTTTTCCTTTGAACCTATTGTTCCTTTGATTTCCATTCCCCCTGAAGTTGTTGTCATCATCCCTGGGAGAGTCCCTTATATTGGGGACTCTCTTGCACACTGACCAAAATTGTTACAAGTGTAACATCTTCCCTTCCTTCCTTTGGGCCCCGCTCTACCATGGTTTTGATTTCTCGAGCCACCATGGTTCTTCTTCTTTGCATGAGTGACGAAGGCAGTAGGGTCGCCTATATTTCCATTAGAGGGATGATCTTTCTCCATCATTATTGTCTCCTCTTGAGTCATCTAGTCAAAAATTCATCAAAATCAAGGATCATATTATTACTAAGAATCATAGTATTAAATACATACTAGTCTTGGGGAAGTCCTCCAAGAGCAATGAGGATGAGCTCTCGATCAACTACTTCTCCTATGGCAAGGAGATCATTCCTGATTTTTGTGAGACTCATAAAATATCATGGAGGCTCATGAATCTTCCCCTACACATAGTCCATGAAATATTGACCTTCTAATGCCAAATCCAAGGACGTCTTCCATGCATGATAAGCAGACTTGTCAGTCAACTTATCATCAGACCATTTGGTCCTTGACAAGACTTATTCTTCGGTGATTTATTTTCACACTATCTTGGGATTTGTCTTCACCTCAGCTCTGATACCATGTTAATTTTAGATAAACATGGTATGTTCTATATGCTTAATGCAGTTTTACTTTAATATTTCTTATAGGTCCAATTCAACACATAAACATGAAAGTAAAATGCCGATAGAACATAATAATAGATCAACAGAATACAAGCCAAATAATGTAGATTAGATTTTACAATTCTTCTTGTCCAACAAAGATAGAGAGTGATGTGTGTTACGAAAGTCAACAGGATGCATCAGCCAACAAAGTCTTTCTCAACATCAGATCAACCAACCTTCCAAGTGTCACACACACCCCTCAAAGACAGCTCCAAAAGTCAATGCAAGTCAACAAAAGAATCCCTCATCTAGATTTTCAACATCATCCATATTTCCGGCATCATCCATATATTTGGCTTCCATTTTCGGAATCATTTCCGACATCCATATTTTCGACATCTAGATTTCCGGCATCCATTTCCGACATCATCCATATTTCCAGCATCATTTCTGGCATCATCCATATTTCCAGCATCCATATTCACACGTGGGAGAGAGAGAAGTCTCTTCTAGTCTATACGAACCAATCAGATCATGAGGAATGTGTGATGAGATGATGATGAAATGGACATCATATCTCTCCAATTTATATTAGTCAGTGAGGGTGTGTGACACATCTATTAGGCTTGTGAGCCTACATTACAAATATGGCCGACCTAGCACATGTGTGGAAAATAAAATCAAAATATGTGTTTTTCTCATCCAAACAAGATGATCTTTAGATCAACCTTGCACCACTTCGAAAGGGGAATCCAAAAAAAATATAATCATCATCATATGAGCAGTGCAACCTGGATTTTGGACCTAGTTTCCCAAAATTAACAGTGTTCCTACTCTGACAACAAAATAGGATGGTTAAATAAGAAAGGCCGCTCTAAACAAATTGGCAAATGCTTACAAGATTCTCGGTACTTTGTTTTGGACACAAGATTTTTTTTAATGGTCTAACAATATTTACTTAGAATATATCTCAACATAGATTTATTACTTATATTCTACATAAGCCACATATTATTGAAAAAGTGATCTGCATGGTTGAAATTGTCAACATAAATTTCAAGTTATGAGTCAATATATTCCTTTCAATTTATAATTGGGCATTGCTTATTTGGTGTATTTTTGCTGCTTTTGTACTTATTCTCATTTTATCTTTCGTGGCTTTGAGAAACACTGAAGGTGTTATACTTGATTTCATATCATTGAAGGTTATAGTTATTCAGTCTGGAAAGGAAAGATTTGCAAATCTCAAGCTTAGACATTAGAATATGTTTATCACCTTTTTAAATAAATCAACAATAAGATCAACATGACATAGTCTTATTCTATTATCTTTTTGTAGTGGAACAATGGCCCATTTTATTTGATGTGTTATTTACCTCCAACTACTTTTCACCAACACGTTCTTTACCTCCAATTTCTTTTCATCCACCATATAAATGTTTTAATCTTATAATTATTTGTCAAATTTACTGAAGACTTGCACCTTGCTTCATATTTCAGAAACTCTATTTTCACATCTTGCTCCTTGTGTAAATATTTCAGAAACTCTATTTGTTACTTGACTCTAGTATGGGCAGGTTACAAGAAATGTGATTGGAAAAGGGATGGGGAGATAACGCAAATCATGTCTCGGATATGATTCGTATGTTGTTGGAGATCCTTCAGGCACCTAAGCCATCGACTTTGGAAATGTTTCTAGGAGGGATTTCCATGTTTTTTTATGTTGTGATTCTTTCACCTCGTGGTTATTTTGGGCAGGAAAATTTTTTTATGAATGCTAGACAAGACATCAGTGGAAAGGTATATATATATATTTTATAATTGCAATGTCCATTCCATGATATTCTCTCTTTTTTTTATTATTATATTTTGAACATTTATTTTGATTTTGTTTTTTCATTTAACTATGAAATTGAAAATACTTGATATCATGTCCATTTAAACAACCAAAGCTTGAAGATGAAATTAGTATTACATGATATTGATTGATTTTTTTTTTTAAGATTTTCATGACTATTAGAAAAAATTACTTTCATGTTGTTATTTCAACACATGTTGTTTATATACTTGACCAAGTGTATGCATTAGAGAATGAAATGTTGTTGTGAATAAAAAGACAATGATTAGACATCACATCTCATATTATTTTTTTTCACAAGTTATGTACAAATTGAGTTTTTTAGCATGTAACTTAGTTCACATGATTGTGCCTATGCTTTCCCTGAATGTTGAATACTAAGTAAGGTGTTATTTTTTTATGGTGATGTTTTATTTTCTTTGTTTATACAGGTCATCTGGTTACATAGTGGCCACTATCGCCCAACTGAAGAAAACTTGTTCAAGTTTCTTGCTTTTATGGGGAAAATGACTTCGACATTGTTGATGTTGAGGTATATGTCGTATAAATAGTTTATAGTCTACTTCAATTTATATTCTATTGTTCATCATCTTTCATGTCTTACACTCTGCATTGTATCTTCTTTTGTTTTCAGAAAAGGAACTCATTATTGATGGTAAGAAGTACGAATTGAAGAAAGAGGATAATGATAACAATGGAGCGACAAATGCAGAAAGAGTGAGAGAAGAGACAGTTATAGTGATACCCTTCAAGCCAATATCGTGCATAAGACACACACATAAAGGCCGATGGTCAAGTCTTCAAAGTTGGTGAATTCACCAGCAATATGGGGAGACAATGCATAATGCATCTTGGATATGATTCATTTGTTGTAAGAGATCCTTTAGGTACATGCGCCATCAACTTTGGAAATGTTTCTAGTAGGAATTCATATGGATTTTAATGTTCTAATTATTTCACCTCAGGGTTATTTTGGGCAAGAAAATGTTTTAGGAATGCCAGACACGACATCGGTGAACAGGTAAACAATTTTTTTTATAATTGCAATTTTCATTCCATGATATCCTCTCTTGATTGTTTGATTGTATTTTGGACGTTTATTTTTCTTTTGTTTTGTCATTTAACTGTGAAATTGAAAATACTTTGTATCATGTCCATTTAAACAACAACCAAATCTTGAAGATGAAATTAGTATTACACGATATTTATTGGAATCTTTATAGCTATTTTGTGGTAAAATATTTTCATGAATATCAGAAAAGTTTACTTTCATGTTGTTATTTGAGCACATGTTGTTTATATACTTGACCAAGTTCATGCGTTAGAAAATGAAATATTTTTGCGAATAAAATGACAAGGATTAAACATCACACCTCATATTATTTTTTTTCACAAGTTATATACAACTTGAGCTTTTTAGCATATAACTTAGTTGACATGATTGTTCCTAAGCTTTCCTTGAAGGTTGAATACTAATTTACTAAGGTGTTCTTTTCTATATATGGTGACATTAATTGTTTTGTTTATACAGGTCATCTGGCCACTATCACCCAACTGAAGAAAATTTGTTCGAGTTTCTTACTTGTATAGGGAAAAATGGCTTTGACATTGTTGATGTTGAGTTATATTTCGTATAAAAAATTTATATCAAATTTACTTCATATTCTAGTGCTCATTTTCGTTCATGTCTTACGCTCTACATTGTATTTTCTTTTGTTTTCAAAAAATGAACTCAGTATTGATGGTAAGAAACATAAATTGAAGAAAGATGAGAGCAATAACATTGGAGCAACAAATGCAAAAAAAGAGAGAGAAGAGAACTGGTCTGGTGATGACCTTAGAGCCAATATCCTGCATAAGACACACATATATACTGATGGTCAAGTCTTCAGAGTTGGTGAATTCACGTGCAACGCCTTGGCAACACAATGATAATGTTTTGAAGTGATGAAACATCATTTCATGTGTAAATTGTAGTCCAACCACTATTAAGTTGGAAACTCATTGTAAGACTTTAACATTTCATATAATATAATTTATGTGGTTGAAATTATTTATAATTGTACTTGATATTGTTTAGTATTTTAATTAACATATGCAACTTTATGTTTTCATATTAGATGAACATGCACATTGTATGATATTTTTTAAACCATACAAACTAATTTATGCTGATTAATAATGAACACATAAAATCAATTTAAAATTACTAAATTAGTAGTTTATATTGATTAATGATGAACACAAATAAAATAAATATACGACTAAATTAGTCATTTAACATGATTATTAATGAAAGTAAATGAAATGAATATAAACTACTAAATTAGTCATTTATATAATGAATATGAAACTACCAAAAAAAGATACATGACCACCGCAAATGATAAATTTGTGATTACATATAATGAATAAATTTTGCATATATACGACTATTAATAGCTAATTTACAGTATCTTATAACACGAAAAAAAATTTAGTCATATTTCTTTGGTCATTAATTAGTTTCAAACGATGACTAAAATTTGCATATATATGACTATTAGTAGCTAACTTACAGTATTTTATAACACGACCAACATTTTGGTCATATTTCTTTGGTCATTAATTGGTTTTCTCGGGTGATTATATAGTAATATATTTTGTTGTATATTTGTTCATTAATTGTGACAATTAATGACCAAATCAATGACTAAATTAATGACCAAATATACTATTAGACAACAAAATTGAGATAACCATTTAATGACTAAGCTAAAAATGACTAAAAGTTGGTCACTTTATAAGATACTGTAAATTAGCTACTATTGGTCACCGACTGAAAAATAGTCATTTATATGAAAATTTTAGTCATTTTGTTAGTAACTAATTAGCTATTTTGTACTAGTGTTGCGGAAGTACTTTTCATTGCGGATACATTCCCATACTTGATCTGAGTGTTATGTGATGAGTTGACTGGAATACTAATATACCTTAACAAATGTTTTATTAATTTCTACTTCATCAACTCGTGTTCAGTATCTAGCCCTTGGCTTCTCAAACTATATTCGTTATTCTACTTCTGGGTCAGGCCATCACTGGGAGGCTTTTTCTCAGCAGTGTTATTTTCAGCTGCAAGTACACAACTGAATGCCTTCATTGCATGTTCCACGGTTGGAGTTTCCTCTGTAGCATAAATTTCTTCATTTTCTTCCATACGATCATTCTCCTCATTAGAAAGTACTGTATCAATGAACTGCATAGCAAGAGAATTCATGATGTGGTTCCATTGTGGGCATGTTTTCTCTGAATGATATTCTTGATTAAATGAATAGTACTAGTCCATTCCCATACTCTCAATGTTCAGCACAATGTTTGAGATTTGTGTAGACTTGGATGGATGGTTACTTCCATTGTCAGAATTGGAAGCCTTCTCATCATGTTCAATCTTGGAGGCTTGTTGCTCACGGTGGTCTCGCTTGACCTTTATTTCAATTCTTCCAACTTGTTTGACAGAGTCTTGATGGTGTGTGTCAATATTTCAAGATCAAAAACTTCTTTCTCCTTGGCCTTGCTTACGGAGTCCTAAGACCTTTTTCCCTTGTCTTTGGAGTATTTTTCTAGTTCATTATCTACAATGACCCCAATCGTGCACAAGTCCTTTTCAACTGTGATTGCATCTTCGTAGTTTTCTGCATGTGTTTTTTTCACAGTTCTCTTTACTAACTGTGCAATATTCGTTGGTAAGGAAAATGTGAGTAATCAATGGTGATGGAGTCATGAGGTTTCATGTTTTCTGGAAATTTATTCAAAATTTGGTTAAACCTATAATTGAAATCTTTCACCTTTTCTTTGTGCTCCATCCTGAGATTACCCATCTATTTTAACAATATGGTAGGGATTTTGTCATCAACAAATTTTTCAAGGAGAATATTCTTAAACCCCTTCCAATTTCGGATGGAATTCGAAGGAAGAATATGATCCCACATAGATTCTCTACCATCTAAGGTGCACAAAAAAATTCTACATGCACCATCATCATAGCATACCTCTAGAGTTTGCAGATGTAGGTAGAAGTTATCTAGATGGTCTTCCAACTTTATTGCTTTGTCAGGGTCATATTTTATTAAACAAAATTCCAGATGTCTTGGCATCTTGTGTAGAACACCTGAAAGTGCAAGTGGGACTTTTGGCATCCAATCCAAATCTTTATCTTCCATATCTTCATCTTTTTCCTCCTCCTCTTTATGAGAATCTGATGGTTCCTCTTCCTCTTCCTCCTCACCACCCAACTCGTGGAAAATATCATCTGAGAGTACAATATTATCTCTGTCACTATCATTATATGGTGCAATAGGGGAATTTTGAGGTTTAAAATGGTCCTCCTAAGGAAATTATAAAATAATAGTGGAAATAATAAAATAAAATTATATTACATCATCAAATTTTAGAGGGAAAAAAGAAAAAACTGTTTTTTTCAACTCGTATTTTCAACTTATATCCTTATGAGTTTACTCAAATTTCGAGCGAAAACACTCGTTGGAAGAATAATTTGACTACTCATCCAAGGAGTACCCATGTTTCATAATTTCGATGGACCTTTCTATATGAAAAATAATAAATATATGAAAATTTTGATTGTAATCATGTGTTTTCATGTATTTCTCATTTTTCGTGTAGCAAGGTCCATCAAAAGTATGCAATATGGGTATTCCTTGGATGAGGAATTAAATTTTTCATCCAATAATTACTCCCCCTTGAAATTTGAGTAAAGCCTTAGGGAGATCATTTGAAAATATGATTTGAAAAAATAGTCTTATTATTTTATTATTTTTTAATCATTTTACTTTTTTACTCCAAAACTGGTGAATCACCCCCCATGGTTGACATCATCATCTTGAATCTTATTGGTTCTTGTAAATTTTATTTTGTTTGTACATTTTTCTTAGGAGGCCCCTTTTAGACCTCAAAATTTCTCTAATGGAGGTTGTTTTGAGTTCTCTATGTTCTCCACATAATCTGCTAATTCCTCAAGGGTTGAAAAAACAAAATCTTCGATTGTAGAAACCATTATCCCAGTAGGGGTGGTTGGGTTCTTTTCTAGAAAATATGGAAGTTTTTGTACTCTCGTAATCAATCCTATATCTTTTTCAAACTAGCAGGTTACATGACGAATGGCCCAAATGTAATCGTAATTGTTTTCACAAGTTTGTACAAGCTCGGGATGAGAAGAGTCACAAAATTTAGGGATACGAGTAGGGGATGTGTTGTGAATGTTTTTTCCTTGACCGGAAGGTGTAATATTGGGTTTGGTGAGGTTATCAGCCATAAAAAACTAGCTTCCCTCCTTCTAGCACCAAAATTGTTAGCGGTTAGACCTGCCAACATTCAAGGGATCTCCATGACATGAAATCCCAATTAGAACTCACACCATTTGGTGTAGGTGTCCCATCCAAAATATGGCCCGACTAGCACATTCTTAAAGATTTTCCTTGGCTCTAACTGTCAACAAGAGAGAGGGATGCAATGGTGCCTCTGAAAAGAAATAAGGTGTACCTGGTGAGCGTTCAGTTGTAGATGTTTCAAATTTATTATAATGTGGAGAGAGAGAGAAATTGGTCCTCTAAAATATAGGTAATAGTACCACCTAAGAAGAGACACACGCAAACAAGAAGGATTTGCCTAAAATCCGGAAGAATAGTCCACAAGAGATGTGACAGTCATGACAACCAATGGATGGGAAATATTTTTCTAGTATCCTATGGAATAGTCCACAAGGATGGGAGAGAAATAACCACCATTAAAACACATTCTCAATAAGATAAGTAATAAAATAACCAAAATATTTCAACTACTTTAGCACATATGAAAGCAAACATGAAATACAAGCATCCACATAATAGTATTACAAACATTTGTAATCCATGTATGAAGAACGTGTTGGCCTTGAAGGCTTCTATTATTAAGTAAACGTTCCAAGACACATGCATACAATGAACATCACTAGCTCCAATAGTGGAGCATTGGAGCCACTCCTTGCTTCCCAAAAGAACTAGCTTGTCTCTCTAATTCCTTCTAGGAGGAGTTAAGGTGAAAATTAATTTTCTCTTAAATGAGGGTATATATATAACAATGAAGAGGTGATGCTTCACCTTCCTTGTGAATATTCATATACTCTCATGGTTGTTTGACTTCCTATGAATTTTCAACGTTACATGACTCTTCATATTCCACACATGTCCTTTAGACTTTCACTTTAAAATATATTTTTGAAACATGAATTGCATCATCCAAAATAATGGTGTGGCATGTGAAAACTCATGACATAACATGACAGACACTACTAACATAGATTTCTTGATAATGAGGCACTTTCAAGTCATGTTATTGTTGTGTATTGAGTTTCCTCTTGAGAAATATTTTCTTTACACCTTTGCATGGCTTGGCGATAAGGGATCCTCAATGATATAGAGTCTTGAGTTGTGATATCAATCTTGTGTCCCTTTTATTTCTCTTGATTGATAATCTTGGATGCTCAGCTACAAAGATGTCTTTTAGCATATTTACCTTCTTCATCTCCCTTTTCATCATCTCGCCATAACATGGTAAGGTAACTGCATCTGCAATTCACTCATGAAGAGATGACATCAGTTCGAAAAATCCCTATTCTAAGATAGTGCATATTGATCCATTGTCTAGGCCTAAACTAGATGAAAATTTTGGAAAGGGGCTCAGTGAATGTGCAGTTGCACAGTTAAACAATTCAAGTTTGAGCCTTGAGCCTTGAGATTATGCAATGTGCAGTCTAGGTTGGGCCGAGGGAGAAAATTGTAGAATCATTAGAGAAATTTTGAGGTCTAAAATGGGCCTCGTAAGAAAAATGTACAAACAAAATAAACTTTATAATAACCAATAGGATTCAATATGATGATGTCAACCACGGGGGATGATTCACGATTTTTGGGGTTAAAAAGTAAAAAGATCAAAAAATAATAAAATAATAAAACTACTTTTTCAACTTGTATTTTCAACTCATCTCCCCAAGGTTTTACTCAAATTTCGAGTGGGAGTAATCGTTGGATGCAAAATCTAATTCCTCATACAAAGAGCACCCATGTTGCATATTTTCGATGGACGCTTATACGTGAAAAATGAGAAATACATGAAAAAACATGATTGCAATCACATTTTTCATGTATTTCTCATTTTTCATGTAGCACGGTTTATCGAAAGTATGAAACATGGGTACTCTTTGGATTATGAATCAAACTCTACATCCAACTAGTTTTCCCACTCAAAATTTGAGTAAACCCATAAGGAGATAAGTTGAAAATACAAGTTGAAAAAGTAGTTTTTTTCCCTCTAAAACTTGATGATGTAATCTAAAATTAATTTATTATTTCCACTATTATTTTATAATTTCCTTAGAAGACCCATTTTAGACCTCAAAATTCCCCTAATGTCTAAAGGCCAGTGAGGTAGGTTGAGGGGATGGGCATTGAATGAGAAAATTCCGCAATTTCAGGAGACAATGGAGGTTAGGCCATTAAGAAATTGTATAGCTCTGGGGCTCAAGAGATGAGCTTGAGGATAGAGACTGAGCAATGTGCAGTTAAGGCTAGGTTTGGAAGAGGGATTTCGCAATTCTAGTAGCCAAGGTTGGAGCTTGAGCAATGGAACTATGCATTGTAGCAGTCTTGGGAGGCAGGAACTGCGATAGTGCAAAGAGGCAAGATCACATCTAGAGCACTGAGACTACCCAATGCGCACTTCAGGGAGGCTGGGTGAAGCTAGTTTGTTTGGTCGGGAAGATTTTAAGAAATGACTCAGTGCGGAATCAGTGAGGCTGATGTAAACAATGATAAGACTTGGATTATGATCATGTACTTAGAAAATTTGATGACACAACAACATAGATCATCCATGACACATGAACAATGCATTTCACTTAGTGTGACAAATTTTCGACAAGTGCAACACTTAAGATACACTTTGCAACAATTGTGGCAACACTTATGCGACAGTTCTTAAAACTTTGGAAATGAGTGCGACAAATTCTTACATTATTAGCACAACTCATTTACACAAAGATGACCTCTTGAAATCTCCAGAATAGGCTTGTACACATTTTGTGACAACTAACACGTGAAACGACGACATTTTTCATATCTTGCGAAAGGGACCAAAACACTTCAAGAAAACACATGAAATGATTTTCAATGTTTGTGACAATAATATACAAGGCCAAGGAAAGCTCCTAAATTGGGTGTAGGCAAAAATTTTTGAGATCAAATTTTGTCGGAAATATGATGATGTTCTTGCTATTTGTTCATTAATTAATCGTTTCCATTCAATGCGGATGTAGACCCCTTTCCCTTTGTCTTTTACATGTTTGAATTTCCCTAATTCCTCTTCATTATTCCTCCAGGATACACCATCAGGCTATTAGTATCAGGTGGACCCCTCCCGCTAGTTTCATCCCGGTGCTTCTATTCTACACCATCTATGTTTCCTCCAGGGTTTTATTGTTGGGTGGACCCTGCCTGCTCAGTTACATCCTAGTGCTTCTATTTTGTGTCATTCATGGATCCTTTGGGATTCTCCCATCGGGGAACCACCACTTGGATGACATCATCCCATTATTCCACTCCCAACACTTAACTTTATTCCAATAAAACATGTCATCTGGGTATCTCCACTCGGGCAAGCCCACCGGGTGGTTTTCTCCTATGTCCAATAGAACAACTTCTCGTTGTTAATGTGTTGGCCACATCTTCTTGGAGTTTCGCGTATAGGCTCTTCCATATTTTCCTCCAAGTTTGGCACTTAAGAAAACTTTTTCTATACACTATGATGAGCTCCATTATTAGACATATTTGGAGGGGTTAATGGTCACCTTTTTCCCTTCTTATATCTCTTTTTCTTGCATTTTTATTATTATTTGGTTTTATGATGCTAGTATAGGTGGTGATTAAGGCTAAAATACTCTGAGTGCCTAATATGAGGTTGAGTGTAGAAAATCATGATTTATTAAGAATTTTATAAGGATTTTATCATAAAGACTTGGAGGAGATAACAGGGAGAAATTATTGGAGGATTGTCCACCCTCCATAACTCTAAAAGGCAACCAAAGGATCCCAAAGATTCTCTCCAAGAAATTCAAATTCTAAAGGTAGCCAAAGGATCCCCAAGGATTCTCTCCATAAATTCGAATTCTAGGGGAAGCTAAGCACTCAATCTTTGTTTACATGGAGTCAAGTGGACTCAATCACTATTTTCTAGGGAGTTTTTGGTAGTTGGCCTATAGAATAGCTAGAGCAGAGATAGAACTAGGAAGAGTTAGTCAGTGAATCGATTTTAGTTGGAACTTGTTTGCAAGTTATTGAGCTTTTTCTGTTACTCAGTGATCAAACTTTTAGAGATGTATAAGGTTATTCTTTTATGAAATGAGAAGATTGATTTCATTCTACTGATTTAAGTTTGAGAGAGCTAGGCTCGTGGTTTAGGGCCCAATTCATGTGCCTCAACTTCTCTAGTGTTACTATCTTTTCCTTTCTACCATTAAGCTAACTTTCTTTCTCTCATTCAATGAGTTCTGCTTTTAATAGTTTCAAGTTGTTGTTTAGTTTTGAATTCAATAGGTTGATGTAGTTTTGTTTTCTTATGAGTAGTAAAATAGAGGAAAAAATCCAAAATTTTTGATCAAGCCTCCTCCTCTCATCTATGTCAATCGAGTTCAAGTAGGGTAGGCCTTCCCACAGACCAAAAATTGCTTCATGTTTGAGTTTAGGGAAGAAACCGCATTATCACATCCAGTATCTCTTTGACTGTTGTTATCACGTATTTTTTTTTTCTTTCCGTGCATGAATTCACAGGTGTGTTACACTTCTGAGCACTACTGGTGCGCCTCCATTCCCTCCTATTTACGCTTATTTTTACTACTGCACCCACCTTTTATTCCCAAAAACACTTAAACCGTTTAGCCCGCCTCATTCCTTTTTTTTTTTATTCACAGTTACCTTACCCTTTTTAATGCAGAACACATAAAAACCATTCAAAAAATATCAAAAAATCAACTTCCGCCTTTCCTCCTCTAAATCCCCACTACTTGACCACAAATTGTTGTGTTTATTTCTTCCTTTACAACTTACCGCAACTCTGCCGCATCACAATCGCATGTTGCAACCTTTTTCCCTTTTCTTTAACACTTACCGCTCCAAATCGACAATATTGCAATTGTGATATCGGTCCCACCGCCACGTCATCTGCCACATCGCAAATCATATTTCACATTTTTTGTTGTGTTCTCGTTAACCTTTACTGCTTTAACTTTACGATATTGCATTTGCAATTTCACATATCGCATATCGCACTTCTGTCCCCCCATCACATTGTCATCGGACTTTTCAAATTATTCCACTCCAAGGCATCTTTGCGCTCCAGCAAAGCTTTAATCTAGTTTAAATCCCCGCTTTCCAGTTCTAAGCCTCATTTCATATGTTAAGCCCCCCCATTAGCCTCTTTAGCCCTTTTATTTCCTCCAAGCTGCAAATCAACACTCTTTTTAGTTATAATTAAGTCATGGATAGTTTAGCTGCATGGGTAGAAGAATAGTAGATAGAGAATAAGATAAGTAGGGTGTGTTCAACCGATTCGCAAAAGTTAAGTGAAATTGAAATTAGTTTCATTTCTGCAATTTATTTGCAGTAATTTATTTTAAATTCTTTTTTTCATTTCCTTTCTGCAAATTTAATTAGTTTCATTATTGTCATTTCTTTTTAGAAATTTAGTTTAGTTTCCTTTCTTTCATTCCCTTCCAGCAATTTACTTTCCATTTCTTATCATATTTTAAGAAATAGCACCCTTTCGTAAAGCAGAAGGGGATGACATGAACAGAGTTTATCTGTTGTGTATATAGAACTGTCACCTCTAAGTTTGTATGAACCTCGGGTTGATAAAGTAAAGTAGGGCAGCCCCTAGGAGTGCAACACCCTTAGTGCAATACCAAGGCTCACCACTTTTTGGTGTTGTTGTTGGGGAGGTGTCTAGTAGATGCTTTGATTTTTTTTTTAGCATTATTTTCTGCCTTCCTTTCTTTTCATGTCATTTCTAAAATATTAAAAAAATACAAAAAAAATGATTTTCATGCCTTGTAGGACTAGGAATACTCAAAGACAAACCTTACCTAAAACCCCCACATCACCTCCTGGCCACACTTCACTCTTCTTTAGTGGCAGTGAGATTGAACCCCCTCTAGGAGAGCCTTCTAAATATTTTTAGGATCATATTGGGGAAGAAGAAGAAGACCTTGTTTCAACTGAGGGAGCTGCTTCACCTATCCTAACCATGGCTAGGACCCGGAGAGCCTTTCCATAAGAGATGTAGAGGGGGAAACTAAGATGAGAAACATTAGCCCCTCAACTCTTCCACACTTTCATGGACTTGCCTAGTCTGAGGACCCTGACACATTAATGTTTGAATTTGGTGTTGTTTGTAGGACTTATGACTATTCCTATAATGAGCAAAAGTTGAAGCTATTCACATCCACCCTTAAGGGTGCAGCCTTGCGCTGGCTCATGGGTCTGCTTGGGGATAACATCACTACCTGGGCACAGATGGAAGAGACCTTCAACAGCAAATACAAAGACTACTGTAGGTCCATGGAAACTAAGGATGATATTTTTAGGATGACTCTAGGGCCAGATGAATCCTTAGAGGACTATGAAGAGAGGATTCAATTGAACTATAAAAGAGAAAAATGTACTCTTGATCCTTACTCACTTAAAATTGCACTTCTTCGAGGGATCAGTGAAGAGATGATAGAAACCCTGAATATACTATCAGGAGGAGATATCTACCAAAAACCTATCAAGTAATCAAAAATGTCTTCCAGAACCATTCTAGGGCATTTAGGAAGAAGGGCATAACTAGCCAAAGTTCATCCAATACCCCTTCCTCTTCCACCTTCATAAAACAGGAGATTGGAAACATGCTAGAGGACTTCAAGAGTGACATGTTGGACACCTTTTCTTTGCAAATGGAAACAATGCAGGAGAGAGATCTCTGGCCATATTTTGTCCTAGATGTACCAGGAAGCACCCAATAAATGAATGTCCACTAAATTTCATAGAGGTTTTCTTAGTCTGTGAGGAGAATCATGACATAGAAAAAGTGTCCCTCCTTACCTAGACTTAAGGTTGTATATCAAGGTGGGGAAGCAATGCCAGAGAAACTATGTTTCATCAACCAGAGAAGGCCTCAAGGCCCTCGTTTATATCAAAAAGGTATGCAAGGTGCACCTTACTCTTACTATCACAACAATCAGAGTGAACTCATGCAACCTTGGTACACCCCCACTCCTCCATCCTGGTCTACACCTCCTACATGGCCTTACAACCCTTCATATCATCCTCAACCAATAATCCAACCATTTTAGCATTATACCCCACAACAACCTCAGTGGAACAATCCATCCCAAGGGTGGAGACCTCAACAAAATAAACCACCTGCTTTAATGCCTCCACCCCAACCTCAACCTCATCTTACTCATGCTTCTCCACCTAGGCTACCTATACTTGCACAACCCAATCCGAACCCAAGCAACAGACAGGCATAATAGGCTCCCATTGGAGAAACATCCCATCCAGCTTATGTTGTGGAGATACATGATGTTAATCTCAGGTTGGGAAGAGTACTCCCAGCCAACCATCCTCCATATCCACCTGTAGAGGTTAAAGAGGAAATGAAAGAAGGTGACACTCAGATCCAACATACTCCTTTTCCTGAGCGCTTAATCCACACTAGTCAGCACACCTTAGAGGAGACTGAACTCCTGGGTGAATTGGAAAATTTGTGTGTAGAGATACCACTTCTCCAGGCCATTAAGGATGTCCCTATCTACAATAGGCTCATCAAATAAAAGTGCTTTAAGAACCTGGGAGAAGGAAGAGAGATACCCCCACCATCAATATGGTAGGACAACTATTTGAATTGATGCTAGGGAGGTGATATTTCAAAAGTACATGGGCCCTATTAGTCCAGTTTTTGATGTGCATATAGATGGTGTCATAGTCCCCAACACTTTGATTGATCTAGGGTGTTAACACTGGAAAATTGTACAACAGAAGATGACATTAATTAATGTCAAGCCAAAGGATTTACAGGGTAGGAAGACATTATGGAATCTAGAAATTATTTAAAATCTCAAAGGTTTAAAGGAAATCAAAATTGAACTGGTCATAAAATGTTATTTGTGCATTATCCTTTGGGAAGAGAACCTTCTGCACACCTTTTTGCCTGATAAGCGTGCATTCCTGAGAGTGGGAAAATGTCAGTATCCGGGACCACATAAAAGCAAAGGACAAGTTACTCCTTACATGAAGCCGCCTAAGGATAGCCACCAGCACCTCCTTAGACACTATGTGAGCACACAATGGAATCATACCTCTCCCTTGGGTCACCATCCACCATGTACCAAGGGAGGGAAGGAGGATTTGAAATCCCCTATATAAAGCCACCATGAGATGAAGAATAGGTGATAAAATTGTTATGCTGACCAGAATTGCCCAAGCAATACCAGCAGAGTGTGACCCAGAGCTAGAGATAGAGGGGACTCAATTTTTGTCCATCCAACAATTTAGTCCATCACAGTAGAGAGAGAGGGAGATTGCACCGAGGCGAGCTTGGAAAACAACATCCTTGCATCGAGACCTAGAACCATTGTCTAGGGGCCCTTTGGCAAGTGGGTAAAATTTGTTCTTCGTATCAAACGTTTAATAAGAAGGGGCCTAGAGCCACTGTTTGGATTCTTATCGTTTGACTCTCTTCAATAGCTTTTGTATATTTTTGTTTTTGTTTTAGTTTAGTTTGAGTATACATTTGCATGCTTTTTCCTCTAGATTGTATGCTTTTGAACTCCACCCGTTTCTGCTTGTTACCTATAGTTTAAAGGGCCAAACCACACCCCTTAAACTGGTGCGATTTCGTACATCTGTGCACCAAATCCACCACAACAGGATTGGCGACTCCACTAATGTTTTACCAAGTTTATGTGGTTGTGCCTTCTTTTGCAGGAGACCTTTGTCTATGCTGGAGAGTGGAGCTGATAGTCCTATGATCTATCTTGTAATCCTTAAATTCACTTTGAGTGACAGACTAAAGAAGAGAATCTCCTAATGTTTTTACTTGCAGGAATTTGCACGCGTTTTTTCCTCACAAACGCGTAGGGCGCGCGTTTAGTGCTGACCTGCGCACAGGAAAGTGCACTTGTCATGGCCTTTTGCGCGCAATCCATAGAATGAGAAATTTCTCCCAAGATTCTACCTTTTTCTGCTTGTAAGGTTCTTGGCAACCCCTAATGCATCTACCAGCACTTGTTGTGATACCCCATAGCTTGTTAGAACTCACTTTTAGCTCCTTTATGTAGGCTTAGAGTTAGTGTTGCTTCAAGTTGGTTTTTGCAAAATACTCACATAGTTTAAGTAGGGGGAAAATTAACTTGCATTCTAAACAATTTATGTTTTGAAAATTTTGGTATGCACACCTAGATAACTAGTCCAAGAAAGTGGCCCAAGACCACACATGCATAGCTACTTTTTTTTTTTTTTTAGTGTAGAAATTTTTTAGTTTAGTTCAATTTTTTCATTAGGAATTGCGGGACTAGGATTGAATTGTTTATAGAAGAGAAAGTAATATCTGCTACCTTTACACCCTTCAGTGATCCTAGGTAAGCATATGAATGCTCCATATTCACAATTCGCCATCTCCTTATAGTTAGTCACATAGATTAACTAGGAAATTTTGAAAGCGGCCCATTATCCGCACATGTTTTCCATTTGAGCTAGGAACAATATAACATAGTTTAAATATGGGATTTTGTAAAGGATTAACGATATATAGATGTTCAAACTATGTTCTTGTTCACCTTACGCTCACACACACTCACCCACTAAGCAAAGAAATACACCTAAAACTAACTTAACCAAACTCACTAAATTCTCCCCATAGGGGCCACAAAATAATTTATACATTAAGTTTAGAACAAGGGGGTAGGCATCCAATAAGCCACATTGATCATACTTCATATTGAAACATAGAAGTTGTGTATTTAGGGAGCTTCAAATCCACCTATCAGCCCATGGCAAAGAAAACCTGAGCGCAGTAGAGACCCGATTCAGAGGGGGTTAGGCTTAGGCACAATGCGTGCAGTATCAGTTGGGGCTACCTGACCCGGTTGATACTCGGTAATGTTAGCTGACTAACAAGAAGCCCAAGACTTGAACACTCACATGGGACGGTGGTTCTTATGTTGAAGTTTGCAACAAGAAATAGTGAAGGAGGCATCTTGAAACATCATCATTGCTCCTAATTGGAAAATAATCACCTAAACTAGGTGGGGCCCACACAGGCTATTTTTAGGTGTATGTCTATTTTTAGACATGGTGAGCATATTCTATATATAGCAGGATGATATTTGTGGATGGTTGATCAAGTTGGAAAAATAGATTAAATTCTATTTTTAGAATATTGGGCGAAGTCTATTTATAGATCGTTGATCTAAAAATAGATGCATGTCGATTATTATGAGCTCTTAATAATAATCAGACTCTAAAAAAAAACTTATTCTCTTAGAGCACTTCAGTTCAGTGCACAGATGTGGCACATCAACTGACAAAAGGAATTATACAATTCCTAAGGGTTTACTGGAGCTAATGCATGGAGGAATCAGTTAAAAATCAAGTGGCAGAGTTATGACAGAGTTGGAAGAGTATTTTATGGAGTTGTATTCAGTTTAACTTAGTTAGACTCAGTTGAGCTAGTTGTATCTAGTCTAACTGAATGATACACTAGTGAGAGTGGATTGAATTAATTAGTTAATTAATTCACAAATAATAACTCATTAATCAACTGAACAATACAACAGTTAACTACAGTGCATGGCAGTTTCAGTGGAGACCAATGGAGAGATAGGTGAAAGGGCAAGATAGACTATCTGTTGTGACTATAGTGATGCATGAATTGCATCTACATATACATTGGAGTTTCCAATGATAATCATGCAATAAAGGAGAGTGGGATTGCATCGAATTAGTCTTTGTAATCAGCTTGGATTTCTCAGTGGAGGTAGGCTAGTAGGAAGGCAAAGATCGGTGCATGGATTTGCAAGATTGTTCCTGATTAGTGTGTGATGATTGATTGTACTGAGAGCTTGATGTACTATGCTTTGTATGATATTGTTACATGATCTCCATGTTACATAATATATAGTTGGGGTTTTCAGCTTCAGGCTTTCCCGGTTAAAAGTTGTGTTATGTGCGATTGATTATTTTTGTTTATGCTTCACATGTGTGTGCAATTAATTTTTCCGCAAAATATTGACAAGTGGAATAGATTCAGTATCTTGCATAAATTTAAATAGTGTGAGATCAGGCGGATCTTGGACATATGCATGCTTAGTGCATATAATTTCTACATCTTAGTGGCCAAAAACTAGGGCATCCTTTAACCTATAGGTGACGGTACAGGCAAGCACGAGACCCTCTACCCTTACCTTGGTGGATTCTCTTCGGTTGACTGGGGGCATCACCAGATCTTATGAGACGTTGTGCCAGCACTCAAAAGAAATATTCTCAAGGCCCAGTTTCTTTTGAGTGTGTTAGGATGCAATAGGTCTTCTAAGATTTTGAGTATCATACACAAACAAACAAAAACCATTTTTTTTGCTTGATTGATCACATAGATTAATTTAAGGGGAAAATTTATTTTATTTTCGCTTTGTTTTATGTATGTGGCCATAATTTTTCTTTGATCATAGACTTTATCCTCTCAAAGTTTTCCAAAACCTTACCTAGTTGACACCTGAATGGTCCCAACAGAACCTCGTCGATCCAGGCATCTTTTGGAACTCCCCCCATTATCGGGAGGGGTTCCAAGTCTTTCGCCATTTAGGCGTCAATGACGGAACACTTCCACCGTCATTGGTTCATCCTTCATTGGAGCAGCCATAGTTGGGAACCCTAGTCAGTCTCCCAACACGACACCACACACCACTCCTCCCTCGACCCCTACGGGGCAGAGGAGTGCGTCCCATTTGGGAAGCCAACTAAATACACAGCAAGTTACGTCGCAGACTAACCCTCATTCTAACCAGAATGTCATGTCGTCACACATTGCAATGGCGTCAACCACCCAGTCACCTTTCTTAGCTTCGTTGAATCTACCTGATTTAACCAAGTTAACAAATGACCCGATTGCACACGATCCTACATGGCCTATCATTGACAACATTATTCGATTGAAGCTATTTCAACACACTCTTACAGGAGTGATTGCAAAATATGTGGAGCAACCCTCAACGTCACATGGATCCTTTAGCACCCTTGCTACTATGTTCCTCACATATTCTCAATTACCCATTCACCACGATTTGGGAATGGAGTTACTGACTCATTTTAGAGAAACCCCCCCCATCCATATCTCGGACCATCTTCATGAATGGAGTTGGCATCACAGTTTATGTAAATCTAAACTCAACGATCGAGTCCTCTTAGATTTATTCTTGAAAATTATGACGACAGAGATTTCAAAGGATGTGGCACAGAAAAACCCCACATCTGAAGAGGATGCAATCAGTAAAGCCCAGAAGCTTGAACTGATTTATACGCAGTCAGGATACATTTACAACATCCTGCCTAACAACATCCTGCCTAACGCCCCATGCCTGCAAACTTATCAAGAATTGCCAGGCGCATAAAACTCTGCAGTCGGGCTAATTGGGTCAATGACCCAAGGTTACCTAAGCAACAGAAGTCAAAATCCTAGTTACACATATAGTTCTACCCAGAACATGTCTCAACCTGGACTTCAAAGTCATCATATGCCTCAGCCGGAGGATAAGGTCCTCCCTGCTGATACGCTTGCACCCTATTAGTCTTTGTGCAGCCATCCCAAAACCAAATAGACCAGTACAACCAGGAGAACTACCCTCCTAACGTGGTAAAGAAAAATAAAATAAAAAAGCCTAAAGGAAACCCTAGACAGGGGGGAAGCAACCAACAGTGCCCACCGCGATCTCGGGTTGGAGGTAACTCCAACCGGAATCAGAACCAGGAAACAAGCAATGCCCAATTGTTACACCATTTTTTGGTCATCTAACCTATTATCATTAGATGGACCCAAGTACACCATGTAAGACCAATTTTACCCTAAGTAAAATTGCTTTCACTATGTAAAATAACTTAATAAACCATATTTATTAGGTTGTTTATGGTCTAAACAGGAAACCCCAAAATGAAATATTAAACAAACCTATTTTGTTTAATTTTCCTCATGGAATAATTAATTAAACCATAATTTAATTATTATTCCTAGTCATGTTTAACCCAAAAACAAAGAAATTAATTAGATAAACCTTTATTTATCTTATTATTTTCTAGAAATAATTATTTAAATCTTATTTAGATAATATTCCTTGTTAAATATGACCAAATCACCCACAAATAATTAAATAAATCATTATTTATTTAATTATCCTTCAACCACTCCCTTAAAAAGATAAATAAATCATTTATTTATTTATTATTAACAAATAAAGGGATTTGACCCAAGTCAAATACTTTTTCCCTCCAACAAATATAATAAAATATTCCATAAAAGGTGGATCTAGATTTGGTTAACATTATTTTAATCATGCACCAAGATCTATAATGACCCAATATTTTGTTATAAATAGGAGGGTTTTTCCTACCATTCTTCACCTTTTGTTGCCTATTAGATCACTCTGGATCTATACACTTGGTCACATTTTTCCATCATTTGCTGTGTGAGCTCCCATTGAGTTCTTTTCTTTGCATTGGGTTTTTTGCACCAACAAGAGAGAGAAATCTTAGATCTGAAGTGCTGAGGACTTCCAAGAACCCATCCCACTGAGGAGAATTGGATACGCCTTCTTGTTTACCTCCCAGGTGCCCTATTAATACAAAAATTCTTTTAAAAAAATCGTCCTTGTCTTGTCTATTGGTATATGGAACAAACCCTTGTTTTTACTGCTTAATGTCTTTCCATGCATAGATCTGGTTTTTGCAGCTCTTTTCTTGTTCAACTAACTGCAAATCTGAAGATATTGGAAGCCACTTTTGTTTTTAGGGCTATTGGTTATGCGTAGCTAAAGTGGTCCTTTTTCGTACACCTCGACAAAGGATTCATACTAACAAATGGTGACTCCGCACGGGTTTTAAATTACGACCGCTGTCGTTTTTCATATTCCTGCATATCCAGCTACTTCAGACCCTAGGGTTTCTTTTCAGCTGTTTATTTTTCCTATTTTTATGTTGTTTTTCTCACATAAAACCCTAAAACATTAAAATTTTTAACTTCCGTGTGTTTCTGGCCCTATTGCGCAGGTAAGCGACACCAGCCGCAACTGAGACGACAACTTTTCTGAAAATCTTCCGCCGAGACAACCGGAATGGGGGGTCGCACTTTTTGGCCCATAACCTGCGACCTGGACCTCCAGGTCGCACTTTTCAGCCTCTTTTCTGCGACCTGCACTGAAAACAGGTCAGAACCTACGACCTACCAATTTTTCAGTGGTTTTTCTGCAATTTTTTTGGGTTTTGCTGAAGCTTCTGTCAGGGTTTTCCAGCCTCTGTCTCAGCCCGCTTTGACCTAGTTCTGATCTGTTTTTACTCATCTAAGTGGGAACCTAGCCCCCTAGGGCTTTAGTACCCTCCACTTTTTGTGGAAGAGTTTTAGCTGTTTCAGCCGTCTGTTTTTCAGGGTTTCGGCCTTCCTTTTTTCAGATCTGGAACCTCCTCCTCAGATCCCTTTAAATCAGCCTTCCTTCCTTTCAAATCACCTCTTGTCATTTTGTTTGGACCTCTCTTTAGGACCTCCTCCCTGTCCTTTCCACTTTTTGCTGATTTCTTCCCTTTTTCCAGCCACCTTGCCTCTGTCTCTTGGTTGTGATCTGCACCTCTTTTCAGCAGCTTTATCCTTTAGATCCCTGTCCCTTTTGACCCTAGATCTATTGGCCTCTTTTTAAGTGTGTTTTGACTAGATTTTTGCCCTTTTTTAGATTATTTTTTAGCGACCCGCCTTCTTGAGTTGAAGCGATGCAATAGTAGCTGTTATTTTTCTGTTATTTCAGTATTATATACTGTTCTCTGTAGATTTATTTTCAGTTACGCAGCACACGTTTTCTTGCTCTCAAAACGAAAAGGGTTTAAAAATTAAAATTAACGCACGCCACACACTGACCCTAAGTGAAGAAGCGCCTGGTTAACACCGCCTGGAAAAGACTCTAAAATCAATTGTCACTGCACATTTTTTGCCTGTGACCTCACTTGATTCTGTCCCTTTCTGCCCTTGTCGGTTTTCTTCTTCCCGTCATCATTGCGCCCCCAAGGCGCCTTTCCCGGAGACTTCTTGGCCTTCACCCTCAGTTTCTGGTCGATCGACCTGCTCCGTCCCGCCGTCGTCGAGCCAGTCCTCCTCCGAGTCCGCACTCTGACTCCTCTTCTAATTCATTGGGTTCTCCCTCTCCCCCTGGTTCTCCCCCTGTCACCTTCACTATGTCTGGTCCAGGGCCTAACGTTAGCGGTGCTCCAGGCCCAATGCGGAACCACTACTAGCGAACCGCCAAGAACTACCCCGCCCACAATTTGCCGTCGTACATTGGTGCCTCAGCCTCCCCGATTTAATTCAGTTTAACCAATGACCCTATCCGCCACGATGTTGGCTGGCTCGCTATGCCAACCAAGCTCCCCTCCGACATCCCTAAGTTTGAAGGCCCTGGCCGGAGAAGATCCAACCAATCATGTCCGATCTTTCCACATGTGGTGTTCCTCCAATTCCATTACCGATGACTCCATCTGTCTTCGTTTGTTCCAACGTACGCTTACCGGCGAAGCATCTAAATGGTATGTAGACCAAGCCACCTCTTCCCATACCACCTTTGCGACCATTGCCCAAGCCTTTTTATCATACTTTCAGCTCCCTCTCCGATACAATACCGGTATGGAGCTCTTGACTTCCTTTAAGCAAACATCTTCGACCCGCCTTTCCACCCATGTTCAGGAATGGCGATGTAGACCCAGCTTATGTCGAGCTCCTCCCTTCGAAGATCGGATCTATATGGACTGGTTCCTTTGCTCTCTCCTAGCTCCCATCGGCAAATATGTCGCCTCCCATTTCCCTCAAACCGAAGAAGCCGCCCTCCAGATAGCCTTGAAATATGACTTGATCTACGCCTAGTCTGGTTATGTTTATACCGTCCTTCCTGACCTCCCCAGGCCCGGCGGCGCTAACGCCCCAGGGGCATCTCATTCCACCGACGGTATCATTGGAGCCCTTTCCCATCCGTATTCTCAACCTCCTATGGGCTACGGTCTCCCTCATAGAGGGGCCAACACCTCTAGCACTATTCCCCCTCCCGGTAGCATATACCCATGATATGGCATGCCTCCTCCTTTTTCCCAACCTCCTGCTTACCTCAATGTTGCCCAACCTAACCATTACCCTTATGCATAGCCTGGTGTGCCAGCTCCTCCAACATATGCGCTTCCACCTCCCTTGCCTCCTCAACCCCAGCAACAGCACCTACAGCCCCCTTCAGGGCAATTATTTGCACAGCAGGGTGCAACTAATCCCCCTTCTTCTCAAAGAAGGCGGAGAGGCAATCCAAATCAATCTGCCCCTGGTACTCGTGGACCCAATCCTCAAGGTTTTGACCCTAACACTGCTAACCAGCAACAGGGCACTCAGCTCAAGCCAGACATGCCTCTTCGTACCAACAAGCCTTGTTCGTGTTGCGGTGTTTACGGTCATTACACCCATGATTGTCCCCTTTTACCACAGATGCGGCGGATGTGGGAGTCTCAAGCCACATTGCACAGACAACATGCCTCCCCTCACGCTCCCCCTAATGTGGCCACTACTCAACCAGCTGTGTTTACTGATCCTTTTCCTTAGTAAGGATTCGTGGCTACCCAACCACCTGACGGGTGGGTCTCCACTCCACCCTCCATTTCTGGTTCCTCCGATTACCAGATCCTCATGATGACCTCTGATCCATCCCCAACCGTCGACCTCCACCTTCAAACTTGGTCTCGCCAGTACCCCAAGCCTCCTGCTCAGTCTGCCCCCGAGCCTCCTCCTTCAGGTTCTACAGAGCCTCTTTCGACACCCAGTGGCCCCTTGCATATCCCTCAACCCAAAGTTGAGGTTCATACCAAGATTCCTAAAGGACCATTACGTCAAAACGCTGCTTCCGGTCGAGCTGCTCATTTGTATAGCATAGTAGATGATTTGGCGCAATCTTCTGCTACCATTTCCACACTGGAACTACTCCAGGCATGCCCTTCCCAAAAGAAGGCTCTACTATCTACCGTGGGCACTGTAGATCCTGCTGATGACCAAATGATTGTTTTCGACGCCACTCAATCGGACCATCCTCCTCTTCCTCCTTCCGTTGCCTTCCAAATCCCAGTCAAAATCCGGAACGCCAACGTTTACCGGTGTATAATTGATGAGGGGGCATCCACCTGCGTGATGTCTACTTCGGTTTGGAAGCAACTCGGATCCCATGAGTTGGCCCCTTCCACGATCACCCTTCGAGCGTGGGACAACCATACCTCCCAGCCCATTGGCCTGTTTTGTAATTGTCCTATCACCCTCGCCGGTAAGACTGTTTGCATTGACGTCGAAGTCATAGACACCCCGCTAGACTACAAAATTCTATTGGGGCGAAGCTACACCTATGCTATGTCTACTGTCCCATCCGCAGTTTTCCGCAAGATGTCTTTCCCCCATAATGGAAAGATAGTCACCATTGACCAGTTGAAATATCATGAGCCAAAATCTCAGACCTCACCTGAGACGACCATCTCTTCTGTAGCCAACAAGAAAACCATCGATTCCTTGACCAGTGTCTCCCCCAACGTTTACAAAGATTCCTCCCTGCTTGGAACTTTCCCTAATCTCCCCCCTCCTCCTATCACTGATCCCAGCTTATCGAATGTTTGCATGATGCAATCGTCTTAGGCTGCCCTTAAGCGGCCTACTTCGGCTAGTCAGCACCCTCCCCCTCGCCCTCCACAACCCACTCCTAGCCATTCATCTCAGCTAGACGGACCTCCTCCTTCTGGCCCTCCCCCTACAGCTGGTATCCCTGAACCCCTTTATCCTCCTGGATCGGTTCCCCCAGGCCTTAACCATATCAGAGCCGTCCCTCCTGGTCATTACCCTGTTAGACATATACCTTTCCTGGCTCCCCCTCCCGAAGTATATTCTGTCCCTGTCATGGCCACCCTCTCTCTCCCTAACCTAACCCTGGGCATACCCATTTGGTACATCGACCCTCCTGCCGCTACCCCACCCGGTCACCCCAAACCTTACCTTGATTTGACACTGGTTCAACCGGTCCCCCTCACTTCCTCCGGGTCCCCCGCACCTCCCCAGGACCCTACCCCTATGGTGCCAGCCCCGGGAAAGAAAGGCAAAGCTCGTAAGGGGGCAACCCATCAGGACCAGGCCGCCCCGACAACCCCTACCCCTCCGCGATCGCCAAAGCTCGCTATCCAATGCACTTTGTGCGATATCGTTGGTCACGCCACCCATATGTGTCCTGAATTTCTGCACCTCAATATCCTGTTCAACGAGACGTTTCCCGACTCTGACATCCCCGAAGTCTACGTCACTATCCCGACTCTATCCCGAAACTCAAAACCTTGCGCACAAACCACCCTTGTGCTTTGTGCGATTTCCACGGCCATTACACCCACCTATGTCCCCGCCTTGACGAGTATCGTTCCTCCTTGGACATGTACCACCGATTCAAGGCTACTTCGATAGGACCAGAGGATCTTCCTACTCCCATTCACATTCCTCCTCCCGCTATCGAACCAACAGAGCCGTCAACCACCATTTTGTACCTATAATCCTCCTTGCGAGATAGTTCACCTAACCTTCAACCTGCAGATACTCTCGGCTCTTCCTCAGCCGACCTTGGATCTGTTGATATTGCGCATCTAAGCCCTTCTCCTCCAGATGACCCGTCACACATCACTACCTCCTCGGGTGACCCTTCTTCCTCTAGTCTTCCCATCTTCCAGTCCGATGAAGACATTATGGAAGCCATGACCAACCCTGACTTTCCATGGGACGATATGCACCATCGCGCATACTTCCTCCCACAACAGTCCCATGACCAATATGCTGTGGAAACCAAAGACTTCATTCCCAATGCAGTCGATTGGTTCAAAAATCCCATCCCTGCACCTGATGCTTTCAAAGAAGGAAACATGGCCAATATCTCTCCTACCATCAAAATTGACATTTCAGTCAAACTAGGAATCGAAGAATATATCACCTTGGGTACCCAATGCACCCTGGAAGAAATCGAAGCTTACACCAAGCTTTTCAAATAATTCCGCGATATTTTCGCCTGGTCCTATTCTGAAATGCCCGGACTCGATCCCGCCATTGTCGAACACCATATCGACACATGGCCTGATGCCAAACCGGTCTGTCAAAAGTTGAGACCCATTCATCCTTCCAGACGTGACGCTATCAAAGTCGAAATTGATAAGCTCAAGCAAGCTGGTTTCATTTACCCCATTGAATACACCACTTGGGTATCCAACCCAGTTCTCGTTCTCAAGAAATAAGGCACCATCCGTGTCTGCACAGACTTTCACGACTTGAACAAAGCTTGTCCCAAAGACAACTTCCCCACACCGTTCATTGACCAAATCATTGACGAGTGTGCGGGGCATGAGTTTCTATCCTTTATGGATGGTTTCTCCGAATACAACCAAATTTCTATCCGTCCTGCTGATCAACTAAAAACCGCGTTCATTAGTCCGTGAGGAACTTTTGCTTACCGGGTCATGCCTTTCGGCCTCAAAAACGCCGGCGCCACTTTTCAACGGGCCATGTATTATTGTTTCCATGGCTTAGCTCATATTATCCTTGCTTATTTAGACGACCTCACTGTACGTTCTAAGCATCGGGCGCAGCACCTACACGATCTGCGTACCATTTTTCTCCGATGTCGCAAGAATAATATCTGCCTTAACCCGTTGAAATGCGTCTTTTGCGTTCCTGCCGGCCGTCTCTTAGGCTTCATCGTGTCTAAGGATGGTATCACTCTTGACCCTTTGAAAGTTCAAGCCATTCTTGAACTTCCCATTCCGCGTACCCTACGCCAGCTCCAAAGTCTCCAAGGCAAACCTAATTTTCTTCGTCGGTTCGTCCCTGACTATGCCACCACCGCACATGGGTTCCTTAGAATCCTCCGATCTACTATCCAATTCGTTTTGGATTCCTATGCTCATGAGTCTTTTGATGCCCTCAAGCAGGCTCTCACATCCGCTCCCTTGATCCGCCCTCCCGACTTTGATCGGGACTTCATCCTGTATATCTCCGCTTCCACCTATTCGGTCGTTGGAGTCCTTAACCAGGAAGATGAAAATGCTATCGAGCATGTGATTTACTACGTCAGTAAGAACCTTGTAGGGCCTCCTGTTTCCTACTCATATGAAGAAAAATTAGCGTTGGCTGTCATGTTCTCAGTCCAAAAACTTCGTCATTATATCCTCATGCGCTCCACCAAGGTTGTGACTAATTCCAACCCCCTGGCTTTCCTATCGAGTCGTCGTATCCTCACTAGGAAGTACGCCCGTTGGGTCATTATTCTTCAGGAATTCGACCTCGAATTTGTCTCACCAAAGAGTAAGAAAGGCTTAGCCCTCGCTGAGCTCATTTCTGAATTACCTACCGGATCGCAAGACCCTCCAGTTAATGATGATTTTCCTGATGAACACTTATTTTCCATTACTTCCGACGACCCGTGGTATGGCGATATTCTTACTTACTTGCGAACCCAAAATTTCGCCCTCCACCTTGATCGTGAGGCTCACCGACGTATCCGACACCAAGCTTGCCGATACCTCCTTATCGGCAACGACCTCTATCATCGTGGGATTGATACTGTCCTTCGTCGTTGTCTCACACACGCTGAAGCTGAACAGGTCCTTAATGTCTACCATAGTGGCGCTTGCAGTGGCCACCTCTCCGGTCTTGCTACTACCCAGAAAGTCATGCGCGCTGGGTATTTTTGGCCTTCCCTTTTCAGTGATTGCATTGAGGCAGTCAAACACTGTCCCAATTGCCAACATTTCGCCCCTAAGGCGCGAGCTCCCCCAGCTCCCCTCCATCCGGTCATCTCCACTGGTCCCTTCTGTAAATGGGCCATCAACTTTATGGAGTTTCGCCCGCCATCCGCTGGTAACCACAAATATATCATCGTGGCAGTCGACTATTTCACAAAATGGGCCGAGGCCATGCCTACATTTAACAACACGGCAGCTACCGCGGCTCTCTTTTCCTTTAACCACGGTATCGCTTGATTCAGAGTTCCGAAAAAACTGGTCTCTGACCATGGCAGACATTTTGAATATGAGATATGGCGTGAGCTATCCTCACTGTTGGGTTTTGAGCACCAATATTCCTCCTCCTATTACCCCCAAGGTAATGGCCAAGTTGAAGCAGTCAACAAAATTCTCAAGACTATGCTTCAACGGATGGTGAATAAGCACAAAACCAACTGGCACCTCATGCTCTTCCCTGCTTTATGGGCCTATCGGACTTCTGTTAAAACCACCACCGGGTTCACTCCTTTCCACCTCGTTTTTGGAGAGGAGGCAGTCTTACCAATTGAGTGTGAAATCCCTTCCCTGCATCTGGCCGTCGAACTTCTCCCTGACACCCAACCTTTAGAACAATGACTTATCATGCTTGAGCACGCTTTCGAAGACCGCCGTGTTGCCTTGCAAACCATGGAAGCGGCCAAGAAACGCACCAAAGCTCAGTATGACCAAAAATTCCAGCCTCGCACTTTTCACGAAGGCGACTTTGTTCTAGTCTATGACCAGCCCCATGATGTTCTTGGTCATGGGAAGTTCGACTCATTATGGCTAGGCCCTTACATCATCAGTAAGGATCTCGGTAAGGGGGCATACCTCTTAGAGGATTTCGAAGGCAACCCCCTTCCTAATCCTCGCAATGCACTCTATCTTAAGAAATATTACCCTTAGCATTTCCTTTCCGAAATGCATGTTTTATTTTCTTTAGGATAGCCGCATCTTTTTTTTCGTTTTTTGTGATTTGATACTTCACTAGGACACATTTTGTCCACGAAGGGTCACTTCACCCATCCTTAAAATCGAATTTCCTCACTTACGACACTTGTACTTGGGGCACCATCTTGCCTCCTTACTTGTCTTTGTTCGTGTCGATTTTCGTCATGAGTTACCATCTTGTACTCATGTTTTCATGGCCCCCCATTGGGCCTTCCCTATGTGGCAGCACCATCAAGTCACCCTTTTTTAGAGCATTCAAGTTGAGTCATCATCGCATTCATGGAGTCTATCCCGAGTCCCTTTGTACCCCGATATAGCCCTCCATCCTTCATTGCTTGGTCTCTCTCTTGTGTCGCACCTTATGACCTTCAGTCCCACTATCCCCTATCCCTTATGATATTGTGTCAGTCGCTGCCATGTCATTCATGCCCTTTATTCTCTAACAAGGGAAGTCGTCCATTCGCCACTCAATCCTTTCCATTTCACTATCATCATTAGTGTCAGTCTATCCGTCGCTCTACTATTGTCTCTCGTACCTTAGGTGAGGATTTCTCATTGACTCACTTATGGAAGGCCTCCTTCTGTCGACATCAGCTCATTCATTCTAGAAGCCAGGTCTAGAGGGCGGTGTACCTTGGTTCCATCTTCCATTCTTGTTCGGTGCCTTGGATCAGGCAAAGGGATCTCTCATTTCCCTTTCACTTGATTGTTTCTCCACTCCAGCTCCTTTCAGCATGACCGAGATTCGTATACTTGATGGTTCAGTGATACAGCAGCAGCTCTTGATGATTCCCGGGTGTGTGTGAGATGTCTCAACCCTCATGAGGGTGTGGCCCTGCAGGTAGCCCCCCACATGCCCGGATGACCTCCTCCTTGAAGCCTTCGATGCAGCTCCAGATATTTGATGATGTTGGCCTTAGCCACTTGCAGCGCCTCTTTGATTTGCATGTATCAGTCAGATTTTTTGAGCCCTTCCCCATTTACAGGGGGCATTTGGGTTGTATTTAAATCTCATGTACTTGGATATTATTGTATCAGTCCTAGCTGTTATCCCAGGCACAACATGTATGTGGGATTCCTCATTGTATTTTTATCTAGCTCATGATTATGCCGGCTGTAATTTATGGTTCAGTCCCTTGTTTACTGGACACACTATTCTTTTTTACTTTGTCTCGGTGGGCATAGGTATGCCTCCCCCGCCGCCTTTAGCACAGGTACCCTCTCATAAAAAGAGACTTGTCGCACCTGCGAGTCTCGTCTCCTCAGGGTCTAGTTCTTCAGCACATTATCTACCTTTCATTTCTCTCTCTGACTTCCCTTTTGTTGTCTGGTGATTGAGTTCTTACAACGTACTTCGGTCATACGATTTGCTCCTGACACTCGCACGCTGGGGGGCAATCTGTTACACCATTTTTTGGTCATCTAACCTATTATCATTAGATGGACCCAAGTACAGCATGTAAGACCAATTTTACCCTAAGTAAAATTGCTTTCACTATGTAAAATAACTTAATAAACCACATTTATTAGGTTGTTTATGGTCTAAACAGGAAACCCCAAAAAGAAATATTAAACAAACCTATTTTGTTTAATTTTCCTCATGGAATAATTAATTAAACCATAATTTAATTATTATTCCTAGTCATGTTTAACCCAAAAACAAAGAAATTAATTAGATAAACATTTATTTATCTTATTATTTTCTAGGAATAATTATTTAATCTTATTTAGATAATATTCCTTGTTAAATATGACCAAATCACCCACAAATAATTAAATAAATCATTATTTATTTGATTATCTTCTAAACGCTTCCTTAAAAAGATAAATAAATCATTTATTTATTTATTTTTGACAAATAAAGGGATTTGACCCAAGTCAAATACTTTTTCCCTCCAACAAATATAATAAAATGTTCCATAAAAGGTGGATCTAGATTTGGTTAACATTATTTTAATCATGCACCAAGATCTAGAATGACCCAATATTTTGTTATAAATAGGAGGGTTTTTTCCTACCATTCTTCACCTTTTGTTGCCTATTAGATCACTCTGGATCTATACACTTGGTCACTCTTTTCTACCATTTGCTGTGTGAGCTCCCTTTGAGTTCCATTCCTTGTGTGGGTTTTCTACACCAACAAGAGAGAGAAATCTTAGATCTGAAGTGCTGAGGACTTCCAAGAACCCATCCCACTGAGGAGAATTGGATACGCCTTCTTGTTTTCCTCCCAGGTGCCCAATTAATACAAAAAATCTTTCAAAAATTGTTCTTGTCTTGTCTATTGGTATATGGAGCAAACCCTTGTTTTTACTGCTTAATGTCTTTTCATGCATAGATCTGGTTCTTGCAGCTCTTTTCTTGTTCAACTAACAGCAGATCTGAAGATATTGGCAGCCACTTTTGTTGTTAGGGCTATTAGTTATGCGTAGCTAAAGTGGTCCTTTTTCGTACACTTCGACAAAGAATTCATACTAACAGTAGTGTAAGAAGAAGCCATTGGGAAATGGATTCAATTAAGTTTCAAGTTTATTAATGGAAGAAGTGACAGATAAGTTTAACAGGGTAAGGTAGGAATACTTATTATATCTTAAGAGCTTTGTGAGATGGTAAAGATGTAAAGTTTAAGGATCCATTAAACATAGAGAAATTAATAATTCTACTGTTTAATTTCAGTTGAAAAAATCAACTTTTTTCAGAAGCCAGCATTGAGTGTACTTCGACAAATTCGTATTCTCATTTTTCTTTGAACAAAATATATAAGAGAAACATATGAATTTACATAGAAGAACACATTTACAAGAAAAGATAACTTCACCAATAAGTCTGACACATGAATCCTAAAAAAGCTTTCTGTATTACTGAAAAATTGTCCACTTGAGCTTAGGGAACAACTTTACATCAAAATTTTATTTCTTCATACAAGTCCCAACCCCTATTACTTAAAATTAAGAAGTATCTATACAAAATTATCAAAAAATATCTTGAGCGAAAACCTCAAGATATTTTACAAAATATCCTAAATTGTTAGTAAAAATAGAAAAAATATAGGACATCTAAACTGTTGAAGTTTCCTGGCACTATCTTTGAGGATTGCTGGTGATAAGGAAGAGAAAGTTGAATTTGGAAACAAGTCTAATTTGATGAGGTGGCATCCATGTCACTAACTATCCATAATATTTTTCCTCATGAAATTCATAAAAATAGGGTCCAATGATCCCTTTGAATATCTCAATACATGATAGTTGTTAGAAAACTGACATATTTTTTTTTTAAATGGGTTCATTCCAGGAAAAAAACTCTTTTGGTTTTGAGAAATTTGTTATCATTTGTTTGTAAACCATGCTCGAAATTATTATGTTTTATAGGAAAAAAAACATAGTTTGAACTGACCATTTTCCAACTCAGTGCTAACTTTAATTGTCAACGTTCACTGTTGATTTGGCGAGAGTGGGATGAAACATATATATGATGTGGAGGCGAGAGGTGACATGGAGGAAGAGAATGACATGGAGGCACATTGTTTTCAGAAATAATTGACGTGTTAGCATGGGAGGAAGGCGCGGGAATGGAGCGGTAAGTGGGAGCGGGAAAGCAGATTTTCAAAGGGGATGGGGTTAGAACCAGTTTTAGGCGGGGGGGTTTCGAAGTGATGAGAAGCTGCCACGTAGCTGATTGATTCCATATTTTTGGAACCCCCTCCCCCCCCCCCCCTCTTATGATTAAATAATGGAGGGGATTGGGGGGTTTTGAATATGATCCTCTGTCATTGATCCAAGCGAGATGGATCGTGATCATTCCTTAATGCACATTGGTTATTACATAGCGACAAAATGTGGTGTCCAAAGTACTTTATTAAAACTTTAACTAATCATGAAAGAGATGTGATTAATTAATCTAAACACTTAGTTAATTAATCTATAATGGTGCATTTTGATTTTCAAGCCTATTTTTCTCTTTCTTGGAAATAATTTTCCGAATAAAACATTATTTAAAATATCATCATATGAAAATCAACAGACGATCATCAATTGACCCTATGAATCATAGGACCCTAACATAGTTTCTAATGGGGATGGAATCTTCCTTTTGAGGTGCCAAGAACACTGTAAAATAGTATTCGGATCCATTAGGTTGATCCCAAGCCTGCAATATGCTCTACAATGACACCACTGCAACTGAAAACCAATTGATTATCTTTTCTAATCCTCTAATTGAATCAAATCCATTCTTCAAACTGAAATCTGAGTTGTATGCCTAAAAACTAAAAAAATATGTTGCAAGCTGAAACTGAAGATGTTGAAAATATTCTCATATTATTGAGCTTATTGGCACCCAACCTACCCTACACTTCTGAGAAGCTGTTGAATTAAATGACAAAAAATTTCTAATGAGGCTAGTCAAGTAGTTGCTGAAATAAGTGGACTTCTTGAAATCAGATCAAAAAAATCAAAGCTAGAAAATGTAGTAACAATGGAAACTAATGATGGATCTTGTTCTTACAATGAGAACATGGCTAAAAACCCAAACTGAAAAAACCTTCAATGTAGTTTTCTATGAGATCAATAAAGACATGATTTATTAGTTTACCCTCGAGGTATTCAGCGCTCAGTTTAACATGGTTGAGTGTTCCAATTGTTTTCTCAATATTAAACCATGATTTAAATTGTATAGTGTCAATATTGTGTTAAAAAATAGAGCATTCATCAATCTGAAAATCAAAGGCCAGTACAATCTCCTCTCGTTTTGACAAAGGAAGTTTTTCAAAGAACTGTTTCGAACCTTGGAAATTGTAGGACTGAATCTGAGTATCTAAGAGTTCAATATCCTTCTCAAGTCTTTCAACAAATGACTCAAGAAAACAAACTTTAATTTCAGACAAAAAGTTACATGATATCAAACAGTAAAATGTGGTCGTTGAAAAATCTTCATCAATTTGATAATCCGCAAACTTGTCCTAGAATTTTTTAAAATTTTCAATCGAAAGAGAAAATTTTACATACTCTCACATCATGACCAATGCAACAACCAGTTGTGAAATTTAAGCCCTAGATTCTTTGATCAATGGAGTCATCATGAGTGTTCTACAATCTAGATTATTTAACAATGGAATCACCATAAAAATTTGAGCTCTGGATTCTTGAACATAGAGTCGTCGGTGAAACATTCAGCCTTACTATGTCTAATTGTTGTCCACCATCAGTAATCAGGTCTGAAACTTGATATTCTTTTCTGAGGAAGATTAAACCTTTCATCCCCAGTATGGTCATTGTTGGGCCACTAAATTTTCATTATTATTACCACTTTTTAATGACTATTTCATCCATTTCTACCATCCTTTATCACATTATTTATCATAATTTATCATATAATCCCATTTTATAATTATTTATGCTCTTATGGGTAAGTAATACTTGTTATCATTTATTTTTAATAAATTGATAATTATTATGCATGAATTTGTCAAATATGGTTTATTAATCTGTTATAACATCACCACGCTTTTAGCCTCAAAGATCTCTTCCAGATTGGAAATTCGATCTCCAACTATTCCAACTCAAAAATTCACTGGGATAAAAACTGACAGTTTTGTGTTAGTGGTTTTGGACAAATGAAGATGAACCCTAAAAATCCGAGACATAGTTTAGTGCTGAACATGCCAATTCAATTTTCCAATGAGCAGTTTTCCAAAATTCATTCTGGATTGAGAGAAACGAAAGGTTCTCTAAAGATGTTTTTCTCAGATTTTCTGGTGTGGCCATTTTCCAAATTCTTCCAATTGCATTACTAGATTCGACTTATTCCAGCTGAATCATGATGGAAATATATTTCAGATATGATATTTATGATCAATTTGTTGTATAAAATATACAATTCTTGTAATCAATTTAGTTTTAATTTCCCTTTTCTCTCTGTGTATTTAAATGAAAACATAGATCAAAGAAGGGGGAATGAACAATTGTTGAATTGAGATGAAAATTTGCTAAATTGGAGATGAATAATTATTGAAATTGAGACAAATATAAGAGCTTCATTCTGATGTAATTATTTCTCTCATATATTTTAATGAAGGAAGTTATCCATTGAGTTCTACATCTGTTACTTGTAATTTGGTCTGAATTATTTCTGAAGGCATAACTGAGTCTTGGGCAGTTGGGCCCACTACCATGGATGAGGTGTTGCATTGAAAATCTAAAGTAGTTTACTTGCATGCTTGTTTATTTAATTTCAATTTTTGTTCTTTAAATTAAATTTCCTTCTTCAAAATTAATTTGTTGGCTGTTTCATTTTCCAGATTTGTTATTTATGCAATTTCTAGATTTCATTTAATTTATTGTTTTAGATTAACATTTGAGTTATGTTGGGTGCAATAGGTCAAATTTACAATTCAAAAATGTGATTTAATTTAGTATTGATTCAAGTCATGTGATTAACATAATTATTTTCCTGTCATTTACTTTCTTTTTTTTCATATTTAGTATTGTTTTTCAAGTCTTACATTTCATTTCCTTTCAAATGAGCTTGATAGTGTAGAACATAATCATATAGAACCAATGTTAGCTATTGGTATTTTCTTGCATATATTTTTCCAATTTCCTTGAAACAAAAATACGTTCCTTGGTTGGTAATTAATGTCTAGGTTATTATTTATTTTTATTAAGCAATTAATTTTACCCAACATTTTGGCATCGTTTCTAGGGAGGCAATCAAATAGCACTACCACACTAATATCTAGTTGTATATGCATACATGATCTCGCGAAGGTTGGATATTGAAGACGGAAGGTAAGAACCTACACACATATCCTAGGGAACCAGTGATGGGTCTACTCTCAGTAGTTAGGCTTAGCTCATATATCATGCATGATTAAAAGTAGGACATTAAAGGTAGGAACTCAAATTTTTTTATCATTTCACTTAAGTGGTGATGTAAGCACCACCCATTCCAGTAAGTAATTGACAGGAATATTTGAAGAAGGATCCTCAAAGCTGCACATAAAGAACATATTTTATTTTGGGAAGTGTTGAAATTCAATAAGAAAACTTTAGAACCCACGCCTAGTGCATTAAGCACCTACACTAGGGTGGTGCCCATAATGTTATTTTTGGTGCATGTCTATTTTAGTTATCCCTTAATTAAGATGGATAATAAAATGTAACTGATTCACACAAATAGCTTGTAATAGTTAAATGAGAGTGATAAACTCAATTAGCTCATGGATTTCTAGTTAGAGGTAGTTGGTGAGTCATGCAGAGTAATTCTAGTTGTAACAGAGTTTGAAGTGCAGTGGTGCATTAGTTAATACAGGTTGTAAGTTTAACTTAGTTAAGTGAGTTAAACTCAGTTGTGCTAGTTTTAAATGCTTGATACACTAGTAAGAGATTAAGTGAATCAAATATTAATTAGTTCATAATCAGTGATCTCACATGCAACTGAGAATTTATTATTATTAGCTGCATGAATGTCAGATCTAGTGGAGACCTAGTTGAGATCTAGGTGAAAGGGAAGTTGACTATCAATTGTAGGATTATTGGGTTTCACCCATGCAACCAAACACCCATTGGAGTGCCCATGATACTTGCGCAGTCAATGAAGGCCAAAATTCATATTCTTTAGGGATTGAATTCATCAGGGATTGTGCAAGCAAGGTAGGGTGTCTAGAGGCAGTAAATTGGCTAAGTATTAGCCATTTTTATGCATTACAGTGTGAGACAATTAGCTGAGTACTAGAGGGCTCTTGTGAGAATATTTTTGTATATAATTGTTTCATGATCCATGCTTATTATACAATAGAATATAGTGGGGTTTTGATCAGCAAAATTTCCCCTGGAAATTATCTGTGTTGTGTTTGATTTGATTCTTCTTTACTTCATGTGATTGGTGATTGTGTTGTTAATTCTGCAAGAGAATTGTAGAAGAGATTCAGTATTTAACTTTAGTACATTGTTATATTGGGTGAATCTAAGATATACTTGCAGTTTGTATAATTTCTACATGGTATCAGAGCACAGGAAATCACAATTGTGAAATGTGAAGAAGGAGATGAGTTTGTGACTGGATAGAATTCAAATTTGCAGAAATATTTTCTTGGTGCTACAGCTGGTTCAGGAGCGAAATGGCTTTCAATGGCTTGAGGTTGGAGTATTCACTCAAGGGCATCTCAAACTATATTTATTGGAAGGATAGGATGGAGGTAGTACTCGAAGACAATGGATTGAAGGAATTCATTGACAATGATGTTCCTAAACCCGTTGTGACATATGCTGCAAATCTTGATGCATGGAAAAAGAAAGTGGCTAAGGCGAGGAGGATCCTGTTGGAGGGAGTATGGGACCACATTGTCTCAAGCCTCCATGGTAAATCCACACCATATGCAATGTGGAAGGATTTGAAGGATCTATTCCAGAGTAGCAGTGACCATAGGAAATTGGTGCTCAAAGATAAACTCAGGAAGATCAAGATGGAGAAGGGCGACTCGATACCAAAATATCTAACAAAGTTTTTCCAATGCCAAGATTAACTGGGGAGTGTTGGTATAACAGTCGCTAATGATGATTTGGTGAGTTTGTCTCTCCTAGGACTTCCCAATAGTTGGCACAGTTATCAAGACTCTGTAAATGGAAGGGAAATATTGACATATTAGGACCGAATGTGGTCAGATTTGGTGCAGGAGGAGTTCAGACAGAATACCAGAGATGGATCTTCATTGAAGAATGAAGATGTAGAAGATTGTGCTTTAGCTGCCAAGGAAAATAAGGGGAAGGGGAAAAAATTCCATTACAAATCCGAGTCCAAGAATGGAAAGAAGCAGGACATGTCCAAGGTGAAGTGTTTTCAGTGTCACGATAATGGACATTTTGCTACTAACTGTCCACAAAAGAAGAAGAAACAGAAGGTTGGAGGATCTGCAGCTAGTTAGGTTTTTTCTTCGAAATTTCAGCTTGAATTCTCATTGATCGCATGCATGGTGTCTAGTGCATTATGATATTTGTGGTATTTGGATAGTGGCACTTCCTTTCACATGAAGGGAGATAAGGAAATTTTCAGTGACTTGGAGGAGAAAGATCTCCAGATGCATATTCAAATGGGTGACGATGGACGGTACAGTGCTATCGGGATTGGTACCATTACCTTTCAGAGGGAGTTAGGTAAACCATTTCAATTAAAAGATGTGATGCATGTACCAATGTTGGAGAGTAGAGGCTATGATGTTGCTTTTAGTGATGGAAAATCTTTCCTTCGACATAAAATAATGGGACAAGCCAAGAGGATAGGGATTCGAGTTAAGGATATCGACAAGCTAGAGGTAGATGGTGGCACAACAATGATGTGCAAGGAAGATCAATTGGTAAGCTGGGATGAGGGCGAATTATGGCACAGGCGATAGGACCATCTTCACCATGGAGCCTTGAAAGTCATGTAGCATATTTCTACTAGTCTTCCTAGGGATACACTTACGCAATTAGACACATGCAAGGGATGTACTGTGGGAAAATATGTAAATGCCACCTTTCATGAGAAGGAGAACCGAGCTTCGAGGATCCTTGAGAGAGTTCACACAGATGTGTGTGGACTATTCTCTATTACTTCGATAGCAAAACATAAGTAATATGTAATATTTGTTGTTGACTTTTATCGTAAGTGCTAGATCTTCTTCATGCAGAAGAAAGATCATACATTCTCTAAGTTTCTTGAGTTTAAGGCAATAGTGGAGAAATAGTCGGGGAAGCAACTGAATTCTCTTAGGAGCGATAATGGTGGAGAGCACATCCCTAACGAATTCAAGAACTTCTCCAGCAAAGAAGGAATTTGAAGAGAACTGATAGCACATCATAACACACAACAAAATGGGGTCGTGGAAAGAAAGAACTGAATGATCATGGGTGCAGCAAGAGATATGTTACATGATCAAGGCCTACTAATGCATCTATGGGAGGAGGCATGCAACATTGTAGTATTTGTGCAGAACCGTTGTCTGCATAGGATACTTGGGATGAGTACACCTAAAGAGGCTTTCACTGGTAAGAAACCTAATGTTTCACACCCTAATATTTTTGGCTCATATGTGCATGTGACAAAAGACACCAGGAAGAAGTTGGAATTGACAGCTGAGATCAAGATTTTTGTGTGGTAGAATAAAACACCCCACAATTATCGATTTTATTTTCCAAACAATAGAATGAATGTTGTGCAACGAGATTTAAAATTTGACGAGGAGAAAGCCATGTGGTTGTCCCTTGAGAGGGAGCTGGACTTGCATGCAGAGGAGGAATTGTTGGTTCCCAAGGATGAGCCTCAAGATGTGGATCATCCACATTTGGAGGATCATGGAGTGGAGGAAAACACTAATGTAGATCCATCCATTAGAAATGGAATAAGGTGCACCACAGAAGCTGATAGATTGAGACTTGATGCTACGAAGAATGTAGGAGCCCCTACTTCACAGTGAAGACAGAGATAGTCTCCTATCTGATTTTTTGGATACATGGCTCTTATGAGAAAATGTATTGTGACTGAACCATCTTCCTTTCAAGAAGAAATGCAACAACCAAATTGGGTTTATGCAATGGTGGAGGATTTTGAATCCATTATCAAGAACATTGCATGGGAGATTGTCCCAAGACTAGTTGACAAATCAACGGATCACTAGTACATTTGGGGGAAATTCCAACACTTGGTTCCGACACTTTTGACCAAATGTCGAAAATTTCCCCAAAATTTTTCAATCCCACCTGAAACTGTCACTATACCAAAGTTTAGAGAAAATTGTCGCAATACCAACACTTAGACAAAGTGTCACAATTGTGACGTTTGGAGGAAGACGTCGCAATTGTGACACTATGCCCCAAAGTGTCGCTATTGCGACGGATGCCTTCAAACGTCGCAATTGCGACACAATGTCTAAGTGTCGCAATTGCGACATTTGGAGGTATCCATCGCAATAGTGATGCTTTGGCCGCCGTCGGTATAATGACACTTATATGCAGTAAACAACACTTATATGCCTTTGCAAAATCCATGTCACTTATGGTTTATTTTTTATTTTCTTTTGCTTGAACTAAGTCTTATTTCCATGTGGATTGTGTAATTTCACTTTTATTGCATATTATAGAATGTGTTTGTTTATAAGATTATATGATACATGTGAGATAAAGGTTTATTATTTATCATATATAAATAAATTTTATCAATATTGTACATTTACACTTTCATGAGGTGATGTTATAAGTAAATTCATAAATATTTGTTTTTAATCCTCATTTTACTCCATGAATATGTTTGGAAATGAAATTTCAATAGATTAATTTTCTCCTAACCTATGTATCATCAATATTGTACATTTACATTCTTAATTATGAGGTGATGTTATAGGTAAATCCATGAATATCTCCTTTTAATCTTCATTTTACTCCATGAATATGTTTGTAAATGAAATTTCAATAGATTAATTTTCTTGCTATTATATGTTTTACGAAGATATGGTAAGGAATTCTCTCTTGTTCTTCTTAGAAATAATTATATATAATTTTTTTTTTTCAAAATAGATTAAAAAAATTATATGAGAAAAATTATTAATTCATCAATATGTGTGTGTGTGTGTTTTGATGAATAATTTCGTATTTCAACTTAATGGTTCATTATATAATCATGTGACCACCACCAATGATATATCTTAAAAAGCAACTGAAAAGCCATGTGTACAAAATCGATGTATACTCTAGAGAGTGGTTCTCATATCACTATGTAAATTTTTGTATGCTACTTCAACAAAATTATAAGATAAACTGTAATACACATCATATATGCACCATAACAATTGCCATACAACTAATTTGTTTTAGGATACATGTGGCATTCTAGGGGTAAATTCTATATGATGTGTATATCAATATATTAGGTGTTGGTAAGTTTTGAGTATCTAATAAATGATAAGGAATATCCATACATCATGATCTTGTAATGTGATTATAAATTGTGTCTATAATTTCCATAAAATGTATAAATGATTTGTTTAAAAAAAATCAACACAATCAACCCTAAACAATGCTCATGATGTGGAATGCCATTGGCGAAACCAAAATGATGGTCACATGTCCCATTTCTATGGTAATGGTGATCATATATATGTTGTAGCGACACTTGATGAGTAATTAATATGTTGAGCCCCAAAGATGTCCTTTCCTTTCACCAAATTTCACTTCATTTCCTTTGTCCCTTATCAATTATAGGCTTAAAAGATTAATAGTATTGATTAAATTCACTTTAGGAATGCATACAATGACTGACTTACTAGATTTTCGTGGTTTTGTTGTTGTAGTAATTTTTGACTAGACTCAGCGACAGAATGCAGCCATTCTGTAGCTAGTCGCCTAATCCGCAGCTACCTTCATGTTCACACAGGTTACAGGTGTCACTTAAAGGAAAAATGCATATGGTTGAATTCCACAACACTCCTACATCATTTCTTTCCCTCTACAAAGTCTGAGCAAAAATCTACAGGTGTTTATGCACGTGGAGGAAACCAAAACTAAGAAGTAGATTCCTACCAGGACAAGGACTCTACAGATGTCTTCTTCAAAGTACGAGGCCTCCACAAGAGTTCTAATTTGATTTTGATTGAAAAATACACTTATCCCTATTTCTTATGTATTTATCTTATAAGAATAACTTGGAAACCAAGAGATAGTTAGCTAGATTGATGTTTTATTGTTAAGTTGTCCAAGACCGTAATACTCTGTTTTTGAAGGGTTTTTCTTTAATGAAAGAAGAACAAATTTAATACATGATCTGAATCAATATTGAGTAGATTCATATGTTAATCCGGTGGTAGAGGGCCCCTACTGTCCGAGAAGCTCTGTGCATATTGTTTAGATAAGTAACTTTAGCTCTGTTTCATTCCTAATTTAAGCAGTTTTCTGAACTTTATGTTTTATGCTCACTCACATCGAATGTTACAGCCAGTCTTGTTCTTATGATTTGTTCCAAAATATCACTAACACTAAATGAGATAGAGCTATAGTATTTCAAATATTAGTTGCATTTTAGTTCAGCTGTAATACTTCGGAAGTTAATTGCATTCTAGTTCAGTTCTGTTCACTATATTTCAAGTTTGATTGATTGCATTATAGTTCAGTTCTATTCATTATATTTCTAGTTTTATTAGCTAGTTATACTCTAGTTATGTTAAATTAGACTTAAAGGCCTTAATTATTTACAAACTTCTCTTGTTCTTAACCTCTACTAATACATTATTATCATAGGAACAAGAATTGGTAATGTCATTTTGAAGCCTTGACTGTTCTGCAATTTCTCATAATTTTACAAACTGCCTCTTTCCAAAACTATTCCAAAAGATTTCTAACCCTTGAATGAGGCTTAATAGTGACATTTTGAGTTGTAGAATGGATTAATTTTAGTTTCATAAGTCAATTTAAAGTAGGGTTCCTTACTATGTTGCAGATAATCTTTTCCAAATGTGTTCCAACAAATTTCTAACCATGGATGAGGTTTTCTCTATGATATTGTAGGTTGTTGTTTACTTAGAAGAACTTCATTGCATTAAACTCATCCTTTTCTCAAGTTGTTCCAATATACTTCTAATGAATGAATTGGACTGAGTCCATGTTATGAGTTATTTTTCTTGTCAAGGTTTTTCATTTTCTGTTCTTAAGTGCCATACATAGTTTAGAATAGATTCTGCTCTGTTTTAGTGTGACCAACAAATTCTCTTTACCAACACTTAGTTCTTTTCCTTTTAGCATAAAAACACAAAACCAAAAAAAAAACACTAGAAAAACACTAAACACAACGAATTAGGAAACATATACCTAGGCACATATAGTGCACTTCACTTCAACAGTTTACTAGCCCTGGTTGACAATTTATGACATCAATTTAGGAACACTAAGTTGAGCAGACATTTTGGCGCCGTTTCCGGGGAAGTGTAACTAGGTAGCCTTGTTTCTTACCTTCCAAAAACAATGATATGCATAGAGAAAGAGACTCGAGGGGTAGATTCATAAGAAGCAGAAGCTTGATTCCTAGAACACCACTTGTTCCACCAAGACCAAGAGGCAGCACACCTCCAACTCAAACCCATATCCCATACTCCACTGATCATAGACTTCCATAGGACTTAAGATCAGATATTCCATTAGAAAGACCTTCCACTTCATCCACTGAACCTGTCCTAGAAGAAGATTCAGGGACCCCTGCTAGAGACCCAAAATTTTCCACTTCCACAGGAGAATCAACTATGGTAGAAGAAGGGGGAGGAGGAGTCTTTAATGGAGAACACACACTATTTGGAGGGGGTAGAGGTAGAGGTAGAGGAGAAGGAGGTAGAGTTGAAGAAGGAGGCAAAGCAAGAGGTAGAAGGGAAATGGGAAGCTCTTTTGGGTTTCCTATAATAGATGAAGAAACCAATGCAACTATGAAAAACATTTCACCCTCTATCCTTCCAAACTTTTATGGACTCAAAACTGAAGATCCTGAAACCTTCCTATTTGAATTTTAAGTCCTATTTAGAACCTATGATTACTTACAAGATGCCCCAAAACTTAAACTATTCACTTCAACATTGAAAGGTGCAGCATTAAAATGGTTTATGACTTTGATCAACAGTTGTATTAGGACATGGGAAGACATGAAACAAGAATTTCTAAAGAGGTATTTGGATTACTGCATGCCAGTCAACCATAAGGAGGAAGTGTTTAAAATTTTACAAAAAGAGGATGAAAGCCTGGAAGATTTGTTGGAGATTTTTAACTACAACATCAAAAGAGAAAAAATGGAAAATTTAGACCAAGATACTTTGAAAGCTCTCTTGTTGAAGACAATTAAGGATGAATGGTTATATATCCTTAATATGATGGGAAAATGGGATATATCTCAGCTCACGTTACCTGAAATAGATGAATTATGTATCAACCTTTCAAGAGGGAAATCTAAAACTGTAAAAGGACCAAGAGACCCTGCTCTTGCAAGGGCAAGTAAGTCTGCTTCTGGGACAGTAAGTAGGGTAGAAATAGGACATATGCTTGATGAATTCAAATCTGACATTTTAGGGAGTCTTAGTGAACAAATAGACACCCTTAAGTTACAAAAAAATCAAAAAGCTGAATCTGATGCCTTAGTAATCTTTTGTCCCAAATATAGAAAGAAGCATGCCTTGAGAGAGTGCCCTTTGGATGCAAAAGTAGTAGAGACCTGTGTAATTTTTTCAAAAAAACATGAGACCAAGAGTTGTCCTTCACTTCCTGGTCTTAAAGTTGTCTTTCAAGAAGAAACCCCTACAAATTCCACAGAATCTCTCAATTTTGTCTCTACGAGGCCTTGGCAAGGACCTCAAACACAAGGATTCCATGATCAGTTGTATAATCAACCCCCACCAAATTGGAATTCTTGGCAGCAACCTTGGCCCCAATTCCAAAATCAATCTCAAACTTGGGCACAAGGAGCACAAAATCCCTATGGAAGATACTCTCAGTACTATCAATATCCACCATCCTATCCACCATATCCAAATTTCCCTCCTCAACAAAATCCTCAACAAAATCATCAAAATCCACAACATCAAAATTCACCACTTCCATTACCATTTCCTCAGAAAGAAAATCAGTTACCTGCCCAACCCATACCAAACCCCAACAATAAAAATCCTTAGAACACATACATGATAGAAGGCCAACAGTTTCCAACCTATTTGATTACTCCTTTAGACCTTAATGATGTTCAACTTAGGTCTGGAAGAATACTTGAAAAGAAGAAACCTTATGTAATCATACAAGAACAAAACAACTCTGAGGAAGATTCTCTACGGGTAAATAAAAGTCTTGAAGAGAACACATATTTTCAAGCCCCAAACATTGAAAAATCAAAACAAAAAGAACCAATAATTTCAACTCCTATATTAGAGCAGCCATCAACATCCACCTCTACACCTCCCTTTCCAGAAAGATTACAAATTGATAGGGGTGTAGAAAAACAAATTATGGTGCCTAATTATGATTTCCTAGATGAACTGAGAAATTTTTGTATTAAGATCCCACTATTACAAGCTATCAAAGAAATTCCAATTCTAGCAAAAACAATAAAGGAGTTGAGCATGAAAAAAACAGGAAAAAGAATCAAAGAGATAAAGAAAATTCAACTGGCAGGAAAAATAGCAGATATCATGATGGGTAAGATTGCCATTCCAAAGTATCTAGACCCAGGAAATCCAGTTGTTAAAATACACATCAATGGAACTAAGATCCAAAACACACTTATTGATTTAGGAGCAGCAATCAATATCATGAGTAGACAAATCATGGATAAACTGAAACTTCCTAATCTTCTTTTTACACCCACATTATTACAATTAGCAGACAGATCTGTGATCAAACCTTATGGGGTAATAGAAGACATTCCAGTGTCCCTAGATTCTTGGGAGTATCCTGTGGATTTTATGATCCTAACTCCTAAGAATAATCTAGGAGGACATCCTATTATATTAGGAAGACCTTGGTTAGCTATAGCTGATGCTTTCATTAGTTGTAGATCCGGTGATATGTACATCTCTGATGGTAGTTCAACCAAGAAATTTACCTTGTATCCTCCAGCAAAGAAAATTACAGAATTAGATGATACTCAATGGATAGAGGATGAAGAAGACTTACAACCTCTCTTCACAATTTCAGAAATTAGTGAAGATAGCCAGATTTTGAATGCCTTAGAAAACTTTGAATTCTCTTCGGAATATAAGCATGAACAATTTCAAGAATAATCCAACATTGAGTTTTTATCATCAAGACATATGTCTCTTTACTCCATGGATAAATTTGGCAGCTCTACAATTAAGATATTTCCAGGCAAAACTTTAAACATAAACAAGAACCTAGAGAAATCTCAACAAGAAGAGCTAGTCAAGATATTACAGAGACATTCTTCTGCATATGCATGGGAGTACAATGATATGAAAGGGATAAGCCCCAAGACTTGCACTCATCACATCTACATAGAGGAAAATTGTAAACCAATCAGACAACCTCAGAGATGGATGAATCCAAATCTTAGGGAGATTGTTAAAGAAGAAATGCAAAAATTGTTAAATGTCAACTTTATCTATCCCATTTCAGATAGTCAGTGGGTTTCTACTTTGGTAATTGTGCCAAAGAAAAATGGTAAATGGAGGGTATGTATTGACTACCTAGAATTAAACAAAGCTACTCTTAAAGATCATTTTCCCCTACCTTTCATAGATCAGGTGTTAGACACATTAGCTGGCAAAAAGTACTTCTCATTTTTAGATGGGTTTAGTGGTTATAATCAAATTCAAGTAGCACTTGAAGATCAAGACAAAACCACATTTACCTATCCTTGGGGTACCTATGCTTACCAAGTATTGCCATTTGGACTATGTAATGCACCTGCAACATTTCAAAGGGCAGTACTAGGAATCTTTTCAGATCTAATACATGATTGTGTAGAGGTATATATGGATGATTTCACAGTCTATGGAAACACATTTGAAGAAGCCTTAGCAAACTTGGAAAAAGTTTTAAAGAGATGTAAAGAAGCAAATCTTTCACTAAGTCATGAGAAGTGTTTTATGATGTTCATTGAAGGAATTTTTTTGGGGCATCACATTTCAGGGGATGGGATTATATTTGATGAGTCAAAAGTTGAAGTCATCTCTAACTTATCTATTCCAAGTTGTCAAAAAGATGTTAGGATTTTTCTAGGATTTATAGGATATTATCGAAGGTTTATAGAAAACTTCACCAAGATAGCATCTCCACTTTTCAAATTACTTACCAAGGACTGTGAATTCAAGTGGAGTCTTGATTGCCAGTTAGCCTTTGAGACCCTGAAAACAAAAATCTCTGAAGCACCTATTTTAAGGGGACCTAACTGGAAATTACCTTTTCATATTTCAACAGATGCCTCAGATACAGCTTTAGGAGCAGTATTGGGACAAAAAGACTTGATTCCTTATGCCATCTATTATACAAGTAAAAATTTGACTCCTTCAGAGTTAAATTATACTGTAACTGAAAAAGAGTTTTTAGCTGTTGTTCATGCCATAAACAAATTCAGACACTATATAACAGGCTATGAAACTTTTGTTCACACATATCACTCTGCAATTAGATATCTAATGAACAAATCAATTACTAATGGCAGAGTCATAAGATGGTTATTTCTTTTACAAGATTTCAACATCACCATTTTAGATAGGCCTGGGAAACAAAATACAGTAGCTGATTTCCTATCTAGACTCCAAAACATTAAAGACAATACCCCAGTTGAAGATCAATTCCCCGATGAATATCTTTTTGCAATTTCTACTCAGACTCCTTGGTTTGCTGACATTGCTAATTATTTAGTTTTAGGGAAATTTCCTTCAATAATGAATGCAAGAGACAAAAGAAAGATCATTTATGACAATGCAAAATATTCATGGGTTACTAATGAGTTATACAAAACAGGTCCAAATTTTATCATCAGGAGATATGTTTGGGAAGATGAGATGCCTGAGATCCTCAAGGCATGTCATGATGAACCTTGTGGCAGACACTTTGCTGATAAAATGACAGCTTATAAGGTCCTTCATTTAGGATAATATTGGCCATCCATTTTTAAAGATGCTAAAGAATATGTAAAAAGGTGTGGCAGTTTTCAAAGGGTAGGGAAACCTTCTCCTTCAAGTGAGATGCCATTGCAGCCTCAGGTACATATTGAACCTTTTGAGAAATGGGCTTTAGATTTTGTAGGACCTATTAGTAATCCATCAAGACAAAAGAAATATATATTAGTTTTCACTGATTATGTTACCAAATGGGTAGAGGCCAAGCCATTACTTTCTGCTACTGAAGAATCTGTAGTTAATTTTCTTTTTGAGGATATTTTTACTTGTTTTGGTGTCCCAAGAGAAATTTTTATAGATCAAGGAGCTCAATTCACATCAAGGCTAGTGGAACAAATGGTGGAGAGGTACAAAATGAGACACAAAAAATCTACTCCCTATCATCCACAAGAAAATGGTCAAGTGGAATCTACTAATAAGGTTATTGAAGGGATCCTAACAAAGACTATTCATTTACATAGAAGAGATTGGACAGACAGGCTTCCTGAAGCCTTGTGGGCCTATAGAACTACATGGAGAAGCACAATAGGTCATACCCCTTATGAAATTGTTTATGGAAAACAAGTTTTGTTTCCCATAGAGTTTCAAATTCAAACTTTTAAAATGGCAGTTCAGCTAGGACTTGATCTAACAGAGGCACAAAAGCACAGATTGGAGCAGATTAATGAATTGGATAAGATCAGACAGGATGTAGTCCAGGAAACAAGTATAGTCCAATAGCAAAGGACAAGATGGCATTATAAGTACATCAAGGAAAAGAAGTTCAAAGAAGGTGACTGGGCTCTCTTGTTTGATTCAAAGTTCAAATATTTTCAAGGTAAATTCCAAACACATTGGCTTGGGCCATATGAAATTATGAGAATTTTTGACAATGGAGAAATAAAAATCAGGAAAATAGATGAAGAAGAGGTCACTTTTCTTGTAAATGGTCATAAATTGAAGCTGTACCATAAGCCACTTTCAAGAGAAGAATTTGTCAAGAGATTCCAGGAAAACAGTGATGTGAAGTTAATGGATTTTTTTTTTCTTCTTCATCAACTTAATTGAATTTTCTGAATTCAAAAGCTTGAAAAAAATAAATAAATAAATAAATAAAGTATAAACATGAAAACTAATCACTAATTAGCATGTTTATACAGAAAAGATAAAGGAAAATCAGAATCCTTCTGACACTTTAGCTTTTCAAATTTGTTCTTTTTCTACAAGCAACTATCACAAAATCACAAGTGTAGACCCATTTTATATATCATATTCCACTTATGATCCATCTCACTCCATCATGTCTCACTTCATTCATATTTCATTCACTCCATTCATCCATACTTCATTCACTCCATTCCATGGTCCACCTCATTTTCATCTCAGAATTTGAAATTTGTTCTCTTTCTGCAATTGAGTATTAAAAATCATAATTTGTAGGCCACTTTTCATATTTCACTCCACTTTACATTTATGATCCATATCATTCCATTATATTTCACTTCACTCATGCTCCATTTCACCATATTTCATGATCCATTTTAATTCATTACATGCAACATTCCATCCATATTTCAAATCATTCCATTCCATGTTTCAAAGTTTGTTATAGGTATATTCTGCAGCCAGACATTATGCAGCCAGATTCTGCAACCAGACATTCTGTAGCCAGCTAGACATTCTGCAGCCAGATATCCTGAAAGAAACTATCCAGTAATCACTTGTTCAACATCAAATTGATCCTGCAAACCTATGACAACAAGAAAAATCAAAGGGATTATGAAGACTGAAGAATCAATGATTTTCAAAGGAAGACAAAGCATATTAGAACCATAAAAATCAAAGGAAAGGCTAAGGTAAAGTTGTGAAATTATTATGATAACAGATTATGAAAATTATAGTATGGTTAAGTCATGTATGATTCATAAAGTTATTTTGATTATTCATGTTGATCCAGCCTATTAAACCTATCATAAAAACCTTGGACAAAATCCCTTCCATTCCGCCATACCAAATCATCATTTATTAAAAATTAACAGTTAGTACTGAAGTGACATATTCGGTCACGTCACTAACCCAAAGTATTTAGTGACGATTTTGAAATTATCATGAGATTTTTCTGCGGTCTTTTCTTTTATGATAGCTCTCAAACTCATTAATTTGTGTGAATCACCCTCACTGTATTTCACTCATTCCATAACCTCTTCATGTCATCTTTCCGTAGCTAATTCCTGCTGCATAAACAGAGAAGGCACCTTTGGGGTAAAAGCAACTCTCTACAGTCATTTTCACCGTGAATAGAAGAGTAGTAAATTGAAGGTTAAGAAAAGAAGCCATGGGTCTCATCGTAAGGTCCAAACCAGTCAGAACCAAATACTTAGAGGGTTACCCACAGATTAGAGAAATTCTACAGCAGGTTGGGTGGTTACAATTTTTGGAAAATTTCAATGGTTTTCATAAGGAGGTAACTAAGACATTTGCATGGTCCTTCAATGGATCAAATTCACTATTGCAGAATCCTTCATTGCAGAAGCAGTGGAATTAACAAGGCAAGGTGAACGATGGTTCAAAAACAAGGAATTTCACAATGAGGCATGGAGGCAGATGCTCAAAACACCAGGTATGGATATTTCAGTTTTTAAGAAGGGCATTCCTAGCTCAACACTGAAGAATAAATGGTGAAATATGTTGCTCATTTTGCAAAATTTTATAACTTGTGAGGGAAGGTTTGGTACCCTATATGTCTATCATATTCAGCTTATGATGCATTTCTTAGATGAAGAAGTCAATTTACCCTTTTCTTACTTCATAGCCTAAAGAGAATGGCTTCTAATGTCCAAAATAGCCTAAAGATAATGGACTCTAATGTCCAAAAGAGGGTTCAATTCTTGGAAACCACTTTGTATCACCATGGCCTAGTTAAAATCCTAATTGAACATCATTTGAGAAAGGTGGGAGACAATTGGGATGAGTTCCTAGTGAGGAAGCACTTTGAAGAACCCAAGGAATCTCCATCAAAAGGAAAACTTGCAAGAAGAAGCAGGAGAGGGAAAATTTCCAAATCTGTTAAAATTAAAGCTAGTAAGTCCAAACAAGAGGACAGTGAGGAGATTATTTCTGAGAAATTGGCTGAAATTAAGAAACAAATTAAAAAGGAAAATATAATAAGAATGTATGCCAAGGAGAGAGGAGAGGGACCATCTAAACTAAGACGAAGCCATAGACTTAGAGGCATATTGAAGAAAACAGGGGTTAGACAAACGGGAATCATAAACATTGAGGATGAAAAGACACCAACTGATAGATCTCCTGAGTACTAATACAAAGAGAATCTTGATGAAGGAACTCCAGAGATAGACCCAGCACAACAAAAAATCTATAATTATGTCGAGTCATTAGAAAAGAGAGCCTCAGAAAGTAGAGGAAGAACTCCTAGCCCACCAGAATCTGCAATTGAAGTACTAAAAAGAGACAAATATGAGTTGGAAGTACTCAATAGGAATATAAATAATGAGAATGAAATTTTAAGGGAGCAGGTTAAGCTAAAAAGTGATATGAATACAACTCTCTCTCTACAAATGGAAAAAATGTACAAGGCTAGTGAGAAGCTGAAGAAGAAAAACAAAAAGTTCAGCAGGTGACTTATAAATTTGAGATTCAAGTTGGTCATAAGGAAGCCTAGGAGGCCATCGAACATCAGGCAAAGTAGAAAAAGGAGGTTAGATGTCCTAGAAGAAATTTCACAATATATGGGTTGATTGCATGAGGACATGCAAAAGCTTTGTAGTGGGGGTATGTTGAGCCCCAAAGATGTCCTTTCCTTTCACCAAATTTCACTTCATTTCCTTTGTCCCTTATCAATTATAGGATTAAAAGATCAATAGGATTGATTAAAGTCACTTTAGGAATGCATACAATGACAGACTTTCTATATTTTTCGCGGTTTTGTTGTTGTAGTAATTTTTGACTAGACTCAGCTACAGAATGTAGCCATTCTGTAGCTAGTCGCCTATTCTACAGCTATCTTCATGTTCACACAGGTTACAGGTGTCACTTAAAGGAAAAACGCATATGGTTGAATTCCAAAACACTCCTACATCATTTCTTGCCCTCTACAAAGTCTGAGAAAAAATCTACAGGTGGTTATGCACGTGGAGGAAACCAAAACTAAGAAGTATATTCCTACCAGGACAAGGACTCTACAGATGTCTTCAGCAAAGTACGAGGCCTCCACAAGAGTTCTAATTTGATTTTGATTGAAAAAGACACTTGTCCCTATTTCTTCTCTAGGGTAGTTATGTATTTCTCTTATAAGAATAACTTGGGAAACCAAGTGACAGTTAGCTAGATTGATGTTTTATTGTTAAGTTGTCCAAGACCGTAATACTCTGTTTTTGAAGCGTTTTCCTTTAATGAAAGAAGAACAACTTTAATACATGATATGAAGCAATCTTGAGTAGATTCGTATGTTAATCCAGTGGTAGAGGGCCCCTACTACTCGAGAAGCTCTGTGCATATTGTTTAGATAAGTAACTTTAGCTCTGTTTCATTCCTAATTTAAGCAGTTTTCTGAACTTTATGTTTTATGCTCACTCACATCGAATGTTACAGCCAGTCTTGTTCTTATGATTTGTTCCAAAACATCACTAACACTGAATGAGATAGAGCTGTAGTATTTCAGAGATTAGTTGCATTTTAGTTCAGTTGTAATACTTCAGAAGTTAATTGCATTCTAGTTCAGTTCTGTTCACTATATTTCAAGTTTGATTGATTGCATTCTAGTTGAGTTCTATTCATTGTATTTCTAGTTTTATTAGCTAGTTGTACTCTAGTTCTATTAAATTAGACTTAAAGGCCTTCATTATTTACAAACTGCTCTTGTTCTTAACCTCTACTAATACATTATTATCATAGGAACAAGAATTGGTAATGTCATTTTGAAGCCTTGACTGTTCTGCAATTTCTCATAATTTTACAAACTACCTCTTTCCAAAACTATTCCAAAATATTTATAACCCTTGAATGAGGCTTAATAGTGACATTTTGAGTTGTATAATGGATTAATTTTAGTGTCATAAGTCAATTTAAAGTAGGGTTCCTTACTATGTTACAGATAATCTTTTCCAAATGTGTTCCAACAAATTTCTAACCATGGACGAGGTTTTCTCTATGATATTGTAGGTTTTTGTTTACTTAGAACTTCATTGCATTAAACTCATCCTTTCCTCAAGTTGTTCCAATATGCTTCTAATGAATGAATTGGACTGAGTCCATGTTATGAGTTATTTTTCTTGTCAAAGTTTTGCATTTTCTGTTCTTAAGTGCCATACATAGTTTGGAATAGATTCTGCTCTATTTTAGTGTGACCAAAAACTTCTCTTTACCAACACTTAGTTCTTTTCCTTTTAGAATAAAAACACAAAACCAAAAAAAAACACTAGAAAAACACTAAACACAACGAATTGGGAAACACATACCTAGGCACATATAGTGCACTTCACTTCAACAGTTTACTAGCCCTGGTTGACAATTTATGACATCAATTTAGGAACACTAAGTTGAGCAGACAGTCACATGTCCCATTTCTATGGTAATGGTGATCATATATATGTTGTAGCGACACTTGATGAGTAATTAAATAAATCTCAGAGTGTGACTCATTGTGCTATATTTTTTTAAAGCATGATTTGTTTTCCTAGTTTTTACTAATTTATTAACATATTTTATTCATTTGGAAAGCTAATTCATGATGCTTTAAGTAATTAGGACCTAATGAGAGATCATCTTCACATCTTCACAGAAATATATTTGGTAATTGTAGTCACTATATGAACCGCACATGCATGCTACTTAAGAAAAAATGAAATATAAACTATAATACACATCTTATATCTGCCATAACAATTGTCATACAACTTATTTACTTATAGATACATACGAAATACTTTAGGTAAATGCAATATTATGTGTATACCAATATAGTAGTTGTTGGTAAGTTATGAGGATCTAAGAAATGATAGGGTATCCACACATTAGTGCCCTGGTGAATTTTTTGCATAATTTTCTATTTGTTGTAATTTTTTTGCTTGGATTTGTTATAGATTTCAAATAATACAATTATCTACCAATTGTTCTTTATAAATAAGAAGTATAATAAGTAGTCACCTAAACGTGAGCCATGTGAAAATATTGGTAACATGAGTAATCTGGTAAGCTGTAAATGAAAAGTGAATAACCTCCACTCACCAACAGGTGGCAGGCAGGGTTGGAATTTGGATTTCTCTTTACTCGTCACAATTTTTTTTTTGAAATTTTGGTCATTATTTTTCTAGTCAATAAACATTATGTTTAAAATTTTTCACTTCATTAATGACGTTCTCACAATAAATTAACCCTTCACCAATAAAAGTTTGATTAAAAAAATTGAACGCTCTTCCATTTTCTTTGGATTTTGGAGTGTGATATATCTGTGTCATGGACTTTTAATACCTAAAGTTTCAAGAGAAATAACTGATTCTTTTCAAACTAATATTTCTTCAATATATGCTATGATCTACTAAAAATTACTTCAAAAATAAAGTAACCTTCTAATATAAAGAAAAAAACATGAACGAGCTTTCCCGAAATTGCAATAAATTTATGTTTATTATTAATATTGCATAATCTGTCTTATAAAAATTGCATAATCGGACTAAGAAAAGATCCTCAGTGCATTTTTTATTGTTGTTGTGATTAAAATAATGAGCCAAAGAATGCTAAGGCACTTAGAGAAATCAATCTATGTATTATTTCTCACAAAATCATGTTGAGTAGTGGAGACTAAGCGCTAGATTTTTTTTGTCCTCAATCTCTCTATTAATTATGTCTATGTAGTTATAAGAATAACAAGCCAAAGAAATCTCAGGCTTCCAGAGAAATTAGTCTCTGTGTGCAGAAATTAATGATTAATGTTGACTAAATGTTATACCATTTGAAATTGCTAAGCGAAATTAATCAGGCCATGATGTACCATTTGTCAGTATCTATTTTCTCATGTATGAAAGTTGATGTACCATTGAAAGTTTAATAATTCTATTGAAAGTTTAATAACTATAATAACTATATATATATATATATATATATATATATATATATTTTTTTTTTTTTTTTTAAATTTAATGATTAATAATAATTAAATTAAAATTCTTAAAAGACAAAATAAAAGCCTAATAATCACGAACTATTATGATAATTTAAAAATATAGAACTCAGGTTGAACATAGTTACAAAGATACCAAGAAAAGAAGAGTGCATGTGCATGATAACCTCTTTCTTGACAACTTATGAATGCCATTCTCAATGAAGACTCAAGACTCAACTGGATTGGATTGTGTATCAAAACAGTAGGAATGAATCAAAGTTCAATGAATGAATAACTTGATCGAGAAAATTTATAGGGAAAGGTAACTTGACTATAAATCTACTAAACCTCACTTCCATGATTAAAAAACACCCCCCCACCTTCTCAGTGGTCCCATCATGGTCCACCTATTGAAAAGCAACCAACAAATATTATTTTTTATATATTTTTGCATGGCCATTGGACAATGATTTACTATGGTTTTCCTACTAAATTCCAATGGATGATTATTCCAAAATATTGAGAATTAGTTTAGTCTCAAGGCATAGCCAAGAGTCTTACTAGATAATTATAGATTACCTCTCCATTGGATGATTGTACATTTTTCATCTACTTTTTCACTTGAGTTTCAGTTGATGCTAGATCTTTGCCTTCTATTTCTTTAGTGAAGCTAAGAGTTAACTTTGATCTTACATTAATAACTATACTTGCATGAATATCCTTGCTTTTATACTTCCCCACTGTGGTCAATGTTGATGTATGGCCTTGGCCCACTGATCTTACAATTAACTCACTATTCATATTCAATTTTCTCCAGTTCAACCCAATAAAATAAGGAAAACAGAAAATGAAGTATTGATTTTTCTTTCCAGTGCTCCTACATAATACAAATACTCTTAAAAACCAATTAATATATAAATTTTCATCATTCATGCTAAAATCAGTTTCAATTTTTTTAATGAATCTGCTTACAATTAATAGATTACATTTCTCACAGAATAAGAGATAATTTAAAACTATGATTTCACAATAATAAATTACCCTAGCAGTTCAAACTTCGAACATACCTTATGAAATTAAAATATGGCAAGTTAATGAGCCAATCTAGTTTCCTCAGAGCCAATCTTGAGCTCGTCCTAAGTTTGAATGCCTTGAGAGTGTGAGTGTAAGGAACTAGACGCCTAAAGCTTTTATTTTGTGCTTGTGTAATTCATTGTTTGACCATCAAGCCAAGCCACCAGCTATATTAACACTACTTCATGTTGGGGCAGATTGGCATTCTAATTTTTTTGTGCTATAGCCATACTTTTTCACTGCTTCACTAATCACAACCTTGGAAGTTTGTAGGGCAATGGGCTTTATTCTTTCTTTGGTGTTTTATGTAAAAGAAAGGATTTGTGAACTTTTTGTAATAGGAAGGGGAAAACTAAATTGATTCTAATTTTAAAATATCAATAATGATAAGTGGTAATTCCTTTATTAAATTTTTAATTTTGAGTGAGCCAAAAAAGTAACTTTCCTTACTTTTTGAGTACAGCCTTGCAATTGTGAAGAGGACTAGTGTTGAAAAATTATTGGTAAGTGGAAATTAAAGGGCGTAAGAACGTTTTTGAAAAAAATTCAAACGTCAAAATTAAGTCTTTTATCCTTCCTAGCACGTCACGAAAAATGGGAATCCAAAAATTCTAGTCGTCAAATATGTGCAAAATGCCTTATGACGGGAAAAATGAAGGACTGGTCCTATGCTGCTACATGAGTTAGGGTTTAATGTGGCAGCAGGGAACCTTGTATAGTTTTTCAAGGATAGGAAAGGAGAATACTGTTAGTTAATCATGACATGAAACTTCATCACCATTTGAAAATTGTGTCCTAATTTGAAACAATAAGACTACCCAACTACTTCATTATTTAATTTAGATTGTGTAATACAAAAAAATATCCTAGATAACTTAAATAATGTAAGCACTTTTGCAAAAATTTAGTGGGGAGAACCTTCAATTACATTTATTTTGAAGATCCACTTGCATTTTAAGCCATTTTAATTAGTCTTTCATGGTTATTCTAGTAAAAATTTCAACCTCTTGTAGAAATTTGTTTGTCACTTGTATTAGAAATGCAAAAATCAAATGTATATAAAAATGATTTGAAATGCAAAAATCAAATGCGCGCTACATAAAAATGATTTTATTAAAAACTACATTAACATCTGATATCACGCGTGCATTTGCCCTTAGATCTTGCAAACAGCATTCGCCCTCAGCTCTTGTAGAACAACATTCGCCCTCAGCTCTTGCAGAATAACATTCTCCCTCAGCTCTTGCAGAACAGCATTCGCCCTCAGCATTCACCCTCAGCTCTTGCAGAATAGCATTCGCCCTCAACTCTTGTAGAACAGCATTTGCCCTCAGCTCTTGCAGAACAACATTCACCCTCAGCATTCACCCTTAGCTCTTGCAGAACAGCATTTGCCCTCACCATTCGCCGTCAGCTCTTGCAAAATAGCATTTTCCCTCAGCTCTTGCAAAATGGTATGTTCTTACTACAGGCCCTTCCTCCTATAGTAGGGTTGACTCTATTTGGGTTTTTTTGGTTAATTCCATTGGATTGTGTTAGGCTATAGGGTTCTCTCTAGATGTCTTCCAATTTTCTTTCAGATGAGTTTCAAAGAGGATGTGTAATATGTGTTTGTGCTTGCATGAATTTGACTCCACCAGTTTCATAAAGTTTAAGCTATGGATTTTAGTTCGACAAACTCATCCATCTCAACACCTAGTAACGAATTTCCCTTGGTCTGATCTATATTGAAGGTGAAGTGCAAAGTGGTAGAGAATGGGAGATCGAAAGTCATCAACTTTATCACAAGGGTAGTACTCCAGATCGAAAGTGATGAGCTTTAGTTCTCCAGATTTGGGGATTTTCCGATATTTGGGGATTTTCTAATGACATACCAAAGGTCACATCCATACAACGATATCAAGGTCAATTTTGAGATAATTCTCATATAGATATAGGTCACTGATATATAGGGTTAATATCATCATCACTATCCATGGAAACCGAATGGTTACAAAATCTGTGATTGTGGTTGGCTCATTTATAATTATTACCCATTTACAGTAGAGCACAGAAACACTAAATATGTCCCGAGTAGAGCCTTTACAATAGGCAATGGAATTGCAACTGCTTCATCAATAACCAATAGCTCCACTTGAGAAAAATTTTCATAATCTTGGGGTTGGATATACTACAGAGCAAACAATTTTAGTTATCATTCGTGCCCCAATATATTAATATACTTTTTACATTGAACTGAATAAAGGGAAACAAGCAAATGCTAGCCATCATACAATGCTTTGACATAAGAGTTTTGAGTGACATACTTGAAAAAAGAACTCATACACTGATATTTATAATCATTTAAGTTATTCAAGTTAAACACAATGTCAAGAATCAAGATTCAATACCCTCTATTATCTTCATCACCCAATACAAGATTTAAATTTTTCTCAAATAAACGCTTATTAAATTGGCAGCCATTATTTCTCCCTGCTTTAAAAACCCTACATTTAAATGAAAACAAGCATTGCATTTCAACTACAAAAATCTATTAGTGTTCAAGTGTACATGTGTGCATCCCTTGTGTAGGGTATTCCTTTTCCACTTTCACATTATCCAAGAATGTGTGCAGTATAGTTCATATTTTTTGTGATTTAGATTATCTTGAAAAAGGAAAGGTAAATTATTTCCCATGGAAAAAGAAGGTTTTCCCTTTTTACTACTAAAAATGGTACAAAAAAGTTCCATTTCTACCCGAAACTCCTATGAAACAAGAACCAAATAAAGGCCATGTCCTCAATGGACATCATTTGGCTTTGAAAATTGCCATTGCACCGTGTTGTTTCTTATATTACATCACGATAGTTTCTTAGGTCATTTCTTGTTTCTTGAGATGAAAAACAACCAAAGAAATCGTGAAGATCCTTTCAAGAAATAAATGACCATTTCTCAATCATATATCAACAATTTTTTATTTTATTCAGTGGTTGCTTACTTTTAGAGAATTTTGACACTTTTATAAGGAATATAACATAAAAACACAAAATGGGAAGGAATTGATGAGGTAGATGGCATTTAGTTGTTTTCAATTAAGAATTGATAATACACGATGCATGTTCTATACTACAAACTAGATTCCTTCCTGGAGTTAGGACACTGAGTATTGAATCAAAGTTGTAGTTTCTAACTTCTTGTATTGGTTCATCAATCTTGAAATTCAGACATTTCATGTCTTCATTGCTTCATGTTTGAATAATTTGCATTATATCATAGAATAGGAAATTAGGAATTGTGATTATTATTACTTTATGGATCTGTTAAGTTACTTTTAAGTTTGCATGGTTTAGTGTGAAATTATTCTTGTGTGCCCCTAGGCCCAGGTGAAGGAATGCCAAGGACTGAGAACCCTAGTTTTTAAATGGTATTGTTTCTTATATCCAAAAACCCCTCAACATCACTTCTTATTAGTTCTTAACAATAGCATTGTAAAAAATTTGAGAATTGATATAGCAAAATCTCGCACTTCTCAAGATAAAGTCCTAAAGCTAAAGTGTGATACCATGTGTAATTCAATAGCCCCATTGTCACCTCACCAACCCATTTTTACTTTGGGCTAGCTCTCCTCCAACTCAAGGGGGGTTCTCCCTAGTAGATGTTAGGGATCTAATGGCCCAACCAAACCAAGAGCCCCCTAACTCTCTATGTTTACTACTATCAATCAAAATATTGAACAATAGGGTCAAACATGCATCCTAAAGACAAAATTGCCAGGGTATTTTTGGGTAATTTCAAAGGGAAAGTCCCCAAACACATATAGTCAAGGAATTATAACGTGATTTCAAACATTAAATATCAACAAAATCGTTTAAAGGATATTGAAAGGAAAAAGGTGATGGAAGATAGAAAGTGCCTTACTTAAATGCTCTAAGGAATTTTTAATAGTTGCTCCAAAAGCTTCACTTCAAGGCCCTTCAAGATCGTCGAAAACAATGCTATACCATCAGTTTCAACAATGTTGTTCAAAAAATGTCCTCAAGGTATTCACAACAAGTTTACTAGAATTTGCTCCAACAATATATTCAATAAGGTCTTCATTGTCAACTCGTCTCTTGTTTGGGTGCCTTAATGTGCAATGACATGTTTCCAGGACTGAATTCAATGCAAGGCATATTTGAAACTCTAACTCTGTCTTCCGGTGTCTTATTAGAAATTATTTCAGTTTTCATTTTGGGTTTTCAAGTTAGATATTGTTTTCAAGTTTTTACATTTATAATTTTATTGCAATGTGGCAGACTGATCAGGGCATTACAGGAACAACCCCGAGATGGGATGATCGCGGAAAGAGGCCAACGGAAGAACATGTAAAGTGCCAACATTGATCTATCTTCAGGTATTTTAGTTATTTACATAATTGAAATAATATTAATTTTGTTCAAATATGCAAACACCTAGCCATGGTACGCCTGATGATTCCCTCTATGAGGAAGAGTTTTCTTCATCCCTATCTCCAGTGCTCTTGTTTCAAAAAAAGGCACGAAATGCAAGGTCAGAATTTGATACTTTGATAGACGCACCTCAAACACCTGAAACAGAAGAGAGGATAAAACAACTTATGACCCAGCTAGAAGCATATCAGGTAATAGTAAAAAGTCAAAAGGATATTTTTTTTGTTCTGCATGAGATGAATTGTGATAGTTTGATTTTTTACTTTTACATTGACTAAACTAACAAAAATTTATTTTGTATGTAGCGTTTTCTGACACTTGCTGAAACCGGTGTTGGTGGTAGTGGGACACAAGGGCAAGAGATTTCCCAGCAACCCTCTCGTACACCTTCTACTCCTTTAGGTGCCAGCCAAGAAACACACCTTGCCCAAGTAGACACCCATCCAACCGCTGAACGTGTTGGCAGTGATGAGGCTGATATGGCCAACTACATTATTGCGTTTCCTGGAGCTACACGTGTCAGCTCCACAGGGACCATTAATGGCACATTGTTGGTGAATGATGAAGGTGTCCCTATAAATCACGTACAACTCCCAGGTAAATTTTAGTGTTTTAACTATTTCATGTACTCTATCTAAAACATATTTATCATGATTTTTATTTTTAAATTAATGATAATATCTTTTTCTCTGTGTAGGAAACAATGAGTTCTACAGGTTTTTGGAGAGCCATGCATTGGTAATTTTTTGCCAACCATACGCACAAGGTGGAATTCCCAGAATTCCAACTTGAAAAAAGAACTTCTAGATTATCTAGAAGCCCTTTTTAGGGTTGGCACATTTGACAGAATAGCGATGGCTCGAGTAACCGGAAAATATTTGAAATATACCAGGGACACCTATAGGACGCAATTGCAATTTAACCCTAGATACGATAATCCTCTCACAATTTTAGAGAGTGAGTGGAGAGCACCATCCATGACGGAAAAGAGAAAAGGGCAAATGAAGAAGGAAAAATGCCAACTGGACCCACAAGGTAAATTAGAACTTTAATTCAATAGCTTTAATTTTCTCTATGTCTAAAATAAAAGTGTGCTACATCATATCTGACTTCAATCTTTTGATGATAGGTTGTCTAACACCTCGAAGGCAACCAAAGCTAGGATTGAAAAACAGGGCCATCACAAGCTAGGCCAGGGTGGCTACTTGAAATTAGCCGCAAGAATTGTAATTAAGTAGCTAAGCATCTTATAATTAATTGTATCGCCTTCCAAAATTTTTGTAATCCTATCAAATATGATTAAAAATACACAATCATATGTAATGTAAGGTGATGACTTTGGAACAGAAACTACAGAGGAAGATAAAAATATCGCTTTCCATTTCGACTATCAAGCCGTAGTTGAAAGTCGCAAAAGCTTGGGGCAGGTCCCAAGATCCAGAATGCCTGATAAGGTAAAACATTAACCTTTCAATATGTTTGTTTTCGTCCATAAATTTAATGTCTAACAACTTTGTTTAAATCAGGGGAGCAGCACTACCGACAAGGCAAATAACCCATTTTTAGAGCCAGATGTACATGTTCCTCATGTGCAACCTAATCATTGTAGTGGGGACCAGGCCGACAATGCTACTATCAGTGAGGGCCATGACGGTAATTAATTTCAACTTATAATTTTTTCTCATTATACCTTGATGGTTGTCCTTATAACATTTTTTGTTTAAATGACAGAGAATGTTTCCCTTGAGGTTCTTCCCACTAGAGAGGAAGACAGGGCAACAGTCCCAACGGCGACAACTGGTGCACCAGGTAAATAATCTCATTGCAATTTTTTTTATTAATATTACCGAACTAGTTCAATGATATTTAAAAACTAACAATTAAAATTTAATATTATCTGTTTTTGTAGGTGATGCCTCGTCACTGGATGAGACCAGACATCGTGACTACGCAACTAAGTCAGTAGTGCGGGTCGAAAGGCACGAAACAGGAGCAGAGCACGATGATATTGATGATGTAATTAGGAGCTTTAGAAATAGGAAGAAGAAAAAGAAAATTTGATAATGTAAAATATTGTATTATTATAAGACAAACGTTACCATACTTGAAACGTTTTTTGCGTTATATAAAAAACTCATTTATCATACTATTTTTATGTCAAGAATTAATTTATTGGAGCGATTTAATCTTCGAGTGTAGAAATTTGAATAATTTGCTGAATTATTCACCGAGATTATCTTGATTACACACTATTTAAGCTTCATGCATAATACATAACCTCTTCTACAATTGATCATCAATATGCGGAAATAGAAAGCAGTCGCATGCGCTCATTAAAACATAATCAAGCACACATATCAACACAGGATGTAATGGGGAAAGCAATAGCTGAAAACCCCCAACTATCCGTATATTATAATGATAGAGAACATGTAACATTACATAGCACAAAGCTCTCACAAGCTCTCAGTACAATATCCAATTGTTACACACTACACAAGCTCAAATCTAGCAAAACACATGCTCTAATCTGCTCCACCTGTTAGCCTAACTCTACTGTGCAATCCAAGATGAATAATGGCCCAATCTGAGTTTGAATCCACATGGTATGCACTGCGCAATCCTCATTGGCATCTCTATCAATGTGTGGTGCAAAATCATGCACCAGTATAGTCACAACTGATAGTCACACTGCTCTTTCACCTACCTCTCCACTGGTCTCCACTGAAATTGTCCATGCACTGAAGTTAACTGATGTATTATTTAGTTGATTAATGAATTTATAATTAGTGAATGAATTAATAATTAATTCACACCACTCTCACTAGTGTATCAATTAGTTAGACTAGATACAACTAGCTCGACTGTGTTTAACTCAGTTAAACTGAACACAACTCCATTAACATCCTCAATCAACTCCACCAAACTCTCCCACATGAGTTCTAACTAAAGTCTCCATGCAATAGCTCCACTTGACCCTTAGAGATAGCATAATTCCTTCTGTTAGCTCCTGTGCCACATCCGTGCACTTAACTGAAGTGATCCAAGAGAATAAGATAATGTTTATAGTCTAAATATTATTAAGAGCTAATAATATTCGACATATCTATTTTTAGACTGGCAATCTAAAAATAGATTCCGCCCAGTATGTCTAAAAATAGAAGTCCATATTTTTTTTCCGACTTGACCAACCATCCACAAACAACATCCTGCAACTCATAGAACATGATCCATATGTCTAAAAATAGACATAGTCTAAAAATAGACTTTGCGCCAAAAAATGCCTGCGGGCCCACTTAGTGAAGGCGACTCCTTTCCACTAAGCTCATCATCTTGTTGCAATCTCAACACTCCCTCTCAACAGGATATGGATTATCTCATAAACCCCTATCCTACCTCTATGGTAATCTAATTTTCTTCTCGGTGATGGTGAGCGCCTTCGTCAAGATATCAGCATCCCGATCCTCTGTAGGAATGTAAGAAAGTAACATGATCTTCTGCTGCACACAATCTCTGATATGATGATACTGGATTTCAATGTGTTTATATCTATCATGAAATACTAGATTAACTGAGAGTTTGATGCAACTCTGATTATCACAATATATCACAATAGGATCTAAGTGTGAACCGAGCAACTCGACCAGGATCTTCCTCATCCATATAGCCTCCCATGCAACCAAACTCGTTGCCATATACTCGGCCTCTACTGAACTGAGTGCCACGGATCTCTGCTTCCTGCTGTACCAAGAAACTGCTATCGACCCGCTACTGAAAATCCCTCCAAATGTGCTCTTTCTGTCTGTTGGGCTCTCTGCCCAATCTGCATCTGTGAAGCCACATAGCCTCACCTCATCCGACTGTTTGTACCACAATCCATATCCTGATGTGTCTCTGAGATATCTCAATACATGCTTCCTCACCTTCCAAAAAGAGCTTGGTTGGCTTAACCATAGCTTGTGAAAGTTGGTTAACTACATAGCATATGTCAGGTCGTGTATTGACCAGATACATAAGCGACCCCACCAACTGTTAATAAACGTGCTGGCATCCACTACCTCTCGCCGAGATGTAGCATCCTCTCCTCCAACCACCAGGAAGAGGATTATCAACAGGCTTGCAGCCATGCATGTTGAACTTCTCCAGTATCTCCCGGGAATACTTACCCTGAGAAACAAACAGTCCACCACTGCGCTGCCAAATTTCCAATCCCAGGAAATAATGAAGGAGGCCCAAGTCCTTCATCTCAAACTCTCTGGCAAGATCCTCCTTGCATGAAAGTATCAACAGCTCATCACCCGTCAAAATTAGATCATCTAGATACAGTACAATGATCAGCAACTTCCCCTCCACCACAATCTGGTACAGGTTAGGATCCACCTCACTCTTGGAGAATCCAAGTCCGATGAAATAACTGTCTATCTGTGTGTGCCAAGCACGAGGTGCTTGTTTCAACCCATACAGCGCTCTCTTGAGCTTGCACACATGCGATTCGCTACTGAAGTTCTCGAAACCTTCGGGATGCTCTATGTACACCTTCTCCTCAATGAATCTATTGAGGAATGCAGTCTTCACATCCATCTGATGAATGTGCCACCCCATCTGTGCTGAGAGAGCAATAATCATCCGTATGGAAGAATACATTGCGATAGGTGCAAAGGTCTCCTCATAATCGATCCCCTCAATCTGTGAAAATCCTAGGGCAACAAATCTTGCCTTGTACTTCTCCACACTCTCGTCAGCTACTTGCTTCACTTGTTGGGAAAAATACTGAGAGGGGGGGGTGAATCAGTATTTACTGTATATTCAAAAATTTCACTTTTTCCTACTTCTAAAATGCATACGCTACTTTCCTGAACCAGACTTGCGTATATACGCGGATACCCTTTACGAAACTCGTGTATACACAGATATCTATTTATGTCATTAATTCTTCACTTAAATCATTCCTTCATTTATTCATCAGATATTCAATAAGCAGTAAACATGTGCAGTAAGAACATAATAAATCATCACACAAAGCATCACACATGAACACCAGGATTTTTAGGTGGAAACCCAAGTCGGGAGAAAACCACCGCTGCAGTTGCTCACCCTTCAATATTTTATTATAGAGAAAACATCTTACAACATATGTGCTGGCGCAGACTTGACCAGCACGCAGGCACCCACCTGCGCTCGTTTACCAGCCTCTCCTGGAAGGGAGCTCCAACCCCCTGACTCGTTTACCAGCCTCTCCTGGAAGGGAGCTACGACCCCCCGATCTCGTTTACCAACCTCACTTGGAAGGGAGCTACAACCCCCTGACTGAAGGCTACAACCCTCAGCACCACCTTGGACCACGTTTCATCAATTTTCACACTGGATCCAACAACTTCAATAAAACACAATTTGCAGGCCACATTTCATCATATTTTCACACTGGACCCTTTCCATACTTTTAAGTTCAGCCATACATCGCCAACAGATACATATCAACACAGATCAGATAGCAGAAACATAGCAGAATAGATCAGATATTTCATACCCCTTGCTTCAGCAAACCCTAGTTTGCATACACGCTTTCCCTTCACTGATGTCGCGTATATACTCGCTTCCGTCCACACAAACCAGCGTATACCTCAGTGTATATTTCATTGCGCATACGCGCTTTTACTTCAGCGAAGCTGCGTATATACGCGCTTCCTCCGCGGCGAAGTAGCGTATAGATCTTTAATCATTACAGAGCAGCATACTTCATCAGATCAGACATTCACCTCAGATTCAACCCTTTACTTCAGACAGATGTTCGCCTAGATGCTCGCCTCATCACAGATCTAAGCCTTCCATAATCAGATCTAACAAATACAAGAGTAATTCAGATCTAGATCTCATTCTTCATCAATGGTGCATCATACAATCAGATTTATCATTCAAGTGTAACCCTTTCCATTCATATATACTTCAGAGAGAAGTATTTATTCAAGCTCAGACATCTTGCCCTCACACACATATTATGCACAATGAATTTGTTCTCCTTATATAGGTTTATCCTTTTTCAATACCATGAGCCCCTTTTTCAATACCGTGGGCCAAAGCAATACCATGAGCCCAAAACTACCTGGACGGGGTCAATTAGGCGGATCATTACCCAATACAATGGGTCAATACCATGGTGGTTACCCTTGGTTTTGCACTTTTGAGCGCTTTAGCCCATACGCTACTTGGCACGTTCTTTTCCGCGTGCATACGCGACTTCCCCTAGGCCAATCCGCGTATACAAAGAGACATACTCTTTTCATCATATTTTGAGCACATTCTGAGTTCCTTTCTTCATTGCCTTTTGTACATACTGTAGATACATCATATTTTCTTCATCAGGAACATATTCTCTCAAGCACAACTTCATCAAGTAAGTTGTCATCATCTTCATCAAGTGGGTTGCCTAACAAACATCATATCACATCAGATTTACATCATTTACTAAGTCCATCAAGTCAAGCATAACTTTATCAGGTGGATTGCCATCAAGGACAACACATGTCAACAGTCACATGTCTTCATCTTCATTCAGTGGGTTGTCATCAAGGACAACACTCTCCATCATATTTCCAACAATCTCCCCCTTTGGACTTGATGGCAACCACAATGGTGTTTGGTTACCATAGCAGATAGATACCATGTCACTCTCCCAAATATGTCACATCATTATCTTCTCTTTATTCAAACACCATGTCACTCTCCCCCTTTGACATCAAGGGCAAAGGGCGGATAAAAAACCAACACTCTTCTCCTTTTCTCCTCATGTGGAAGAAACATTCTGCAGATCTGATATGTGCTGAAGTGGCCAAGCTCCCCCTGAGTTCATGCTGAATCTTCAAACATATTTGTCAATGAAGTACATGACTCTATGAAGTTCCTATCACCAATGACTCATACTTACATCAAATATCCAACCAAGTGGATTTCCATATGAGACTCAAGTACCCACCCAAGTGAGTTTACACATTTGACTCAGCTACCCAACCAAGTGGGTTTACAAACATGACTCAGCTACCCAACCAAGTGGGTTTACAACTTGACAAGTCCTTACATGACTGAATATTACAATTTTACATCATGGGTCTCAACCAGACCTTTTCATCAAAGTACAAATATGAATTTTCATAATTAATACCAAAAAGATCTCAAGAGATATCATATATCAGAACCACCATAATGCCAGCAATGCATTATACTCAGCAAAACTAATGCTCCCCCTGAATTTGTGCAACCAAGCAATCTTTCCAAATGGCTAAGGCTCCCCCTTAGTTTGTGCATCCTGAAAACTTCCACCAACAAATCATCAAGGCATCTTCATCAAAACATTAGAAACAGAATTATGAGAACTGGAACACCACCAGAGATACCAATCAGTATTAGAGATACCAAACAGCACTGCAGCTGTGCTGAAGAGCGCTGAACCAACCAAAAATTGTCAGCAACCAAACATACGCGGTTTTATGTGAAGGAACTCGCGTACATACGCGACTGTGTTTCAGGAAACCCGCGTATCCCAAGCCATCTTCTAAATTTCAACCAGATCTGATTCTTTGTAAGGCAAAGACAGTGATCAGCTTCTTTCTGAGACATTTGAATGCTTCCCTGGACTACAGATAGATAGAATAGTGTAGTTTTGTCTTCAAGCGTCATCCAACGGTTGTAGCATCAGCACAATAGTAACCAAGCCTTCATATTCTTTGCAGCATCAATACAACCTTTAAGAGATATTATCATACCAAAACAACATCTTCAAATATGTGTCAAGTAATCATCCATGTGGTCCAACATCACCATGATCTTCAGGATTTAACATGAAGTAACATATGAAGGCAAAAGATCTCTCAACCATAGTAACAAACTCTGCATGATTTATTTCTGAATCAAATGACATCCAACTCATCCATGTGTGAGTACAAAAGATGCTTATCAGCAACCAGGGCTCAAAGTCTTATCACAATAAATCATGTACCAAGTCATCATCATTTAAGCATGAGTATCACAAAAACCAAAGATTAAGCAGTCATATTGCCAACAATGCAATCATTAGTATTCAACCTGCTGCTCCCCCTAAACCAGTGCTCTTCCTTAACTTGTGCAATCTGAAACACCTTCAACAGCAAGTCATCAGCAACAATCTCTGCATTATTAGTCCTCATCTCTGAGTTATAATACTTTCATCTCAACAACGAATGCTCTTCATCATAAAGCAACCAGGCTTCATCCATAAAATTCAACACAAGGCATCAAGTATCATATCATCAGAATGAATATAACCAGAATAATGCTAACAGTACAATCATCAGCAGTCAGACTGATGCTCCCCCTGGACCTCTGCTCAGATCTTCAGCTATCAGATAAATTCTCTTATCATTAATGCATACGCGACTGTGTCTGCTGTAACTCGCGTGTATACGCGACTTTGTTTCACAGAACCCGCGTATGAAAAGTGAAATATAGAAGATTTCACACCTTCATCTCCTCCTGCAAATTTACCTTCTGTTCTTGTCTTTTCTTCACACCCGATGCACTGTCAGAAATACATATCCAGAATAATTAAATCAACCATGAGAGTCATCATACATTGCTCCCCTTGTGACGATACATTACTAAATCTCATAATGTATCCCACATCATTCCTGCAGTCAATCAGAGAAGTAAGCTTCCAGAAGCGGATGACTGCAGTAGGGTCATAATTCCCTATGTTTCTGATCGGTCCTTCATCTTGAATTGAGTGTTTTCTTCAAGAAAATCATTGTCTTCTAGAGCATCCACAAAAACATCCTTTTCTTCTCTAGATTGTTTCTTATTCCATCCCTCCGTCTTCTTCCAGATTTGTTTTCTATTTGTGTGCTGAAATTTCTCATATATGTTCGACCTGCATTCCTTTCTTATATGTCCATACTTGTTACAAGAATAACATCTCATGTGTCCAGAAAAATAAGCATAAGAATCATAATGAGTATTTCTATTCTTCCTCCTTTTACAATCAGCTGCTTTGTGTCCATACTTGTTACATGAAAAACAATATCCCTTGAAGAAAACAGAGTACCTTTCTGTGTAGGAACTGTTTGTTTGAGGCTGAAATGATCTGCTCCTGCAATTTGCTGCAACATGTCCATAATTATGACATTTAAAACATTCAACGTTCTTGAATTAATTCCTTTGAGAATTCATGATTGTTGGTTGAGCTTTTGTCTCTTTCAATACTTCAGGTTTTGCATTGACATCCTCTGAATTTTTGGCACTTCCTTGTGAGCTAGATTCTCCTTTATCAGTTTCATGGAAACCAAGACCATGTTTGATAGCAGGAGACCTTTGATTACTCAGAATATTGTCCAAAATGTTAGTACTATCATGAAACCTCAAAAGTTTAACCTTTTCTTCTAATTTTCCTTTGAGAATATTTACCTCAACCTCCAAGGCTTGACATTGCTTTGTCATGCTTTCTTCTTTTCTTCTTCCATCTTCAAATTGATCCTTCAGATTTAGAATCTCTTCTTTCAACCAATCTTCATTTCCTTCACATGTTTGTTGCAGCTCTTCATTCTTCTTATTTGATTTTTCCAGATCTTCTTTGAGAGAGATGATTTCTGCTTCAAGGCCTTCCTTTTCAAATGATTGTAGAGGTTCCTTATTTTCCTTACTTTATGATTCTAAATCTTCCTGAAGACAATTGATTGCAGCTTCAAGTCCTTCATTCTTCTTGCTTGATTTTTCAAGATCTGCTTCTAGATCTTTAATTCGATTGGATGCATAAGTATGAAACCTTTGATACTTGTCCACCTGTCCATTTAGCATTTCTATTTGATCTTTCATTTGTGAGATCATCTCTTTATAGATAGTTTCTTGCTTATTGTATGAACTTTGTAGTTCTTCTTCTTTAATCTTGAGAGCTTCTTCTAAATCCACAACTTTACTTTCACTATCTTTACTATTGTTTGCACAACGAAGAGTATTACAAGTGGCCTTCTCCTTTTTCTTCTTTGCCATGAGTGCTTGTAGATCTTCGTCAGAATCTGTTTCATCTTCAATTTTTGCTATACATGATTTCTGAGGTATCTCCTTTCCTCGAGTAACCTTCTTCTTTTGCTTCTTAGCCATGAGCACTTTCAGATCTTGGTCAGAATCTTCTTCATCTTCACTGGACACTTCATCATCATCTTCTTTTGCATAATAACTCTTTTTTCTTCTCAAATTGTTTCTCTTTACCATGCTTTTCTCTATAAGGACATTTAGCAGCATAATGACCAACTTTTCCACACTCAAAACATTTGAAGGGAAGCTTACCTTTGAATCTTCCAGTACCTAGTTGGAGCTTTCTCACGAAATTCGCTTCTTCTTCATCGGATATATAGCTGGTTTCTTTGACAACTTCCTTTTCCTTTCCTTTTGTAGATGCCTTAAAAGCAACTTCTCTTACTTGAGAAGGACCTCCTTGTCTCATTTCAAAAGCAGTCAGAGTACCATGTAATTGAACAATAGTAAGCGATTGCAGATCTTGCCTTTCTTCAATAGCCGAAACTTTAGAGTCAAATTTTGAAGTCAAGGATCTTAAGACCTTTTCCACCAGAGTAGTATCAGTTATGGTTTCACCCAAATTTCTCATCTGATTTACAATATCATCCAGACGAAGAAAGAAACTGGCAACACTCTCATCACTATGCATCTTCAAATTTTCATATTCAATTCTAAGAGTTTGGAGTTTTGCACTTTTACCTTTGTGTCTCCTTCATAGCTTAGAATGATTTTGTCCCATATTTCTTTTGCTGAATGTAGCTGCATTACTAGCAAATTCTGATTCAGACATGCTTCCCAATAATACATTCACTACTTTGGCATTGATTTCATACTTCTTTCTTTCAGCTGCATCAGTAGGAATACTTGCCGGGTATTGATAACCTTCTTCCACGATTGCCCATACATCTGCACCAAGACTTTGCAGATATGCTTTTGTACGTACCTTCCAGAATATCAGATTGCTTCCATTCAATAGAGGTGGCTTTATAGACATTACTCCTTCTTGACTTCCCATTGCGACGGATCTCCTTTAAGCGATCAAGCTTCTGCACAAGGACCTGCTCTGATACCAATTGTTGGGAAAAATACTGAGAGGGGGGGGGTGAATCAGTATTTACTGCATATTCAAAACTTTCACTTTTTCCTGCTTCTAAAATGCATACGCTACTTTCCTGAACCAGACTTGCGTATATACGCGGATACCCTTTACGAAACTCGCGTATACACAGATATATATTTATGTCATTAATTCTTCACTTAAATCATTCCTTCATTTATTCATCAGATATTCAATAAGCAGTAAACATGTGCAGTAAGAACCGAATAAATCATCACACAAAGCATCACACATGAACACCAGGATTTTTAGGTGGAAACCCAAGTCGGGAGAAAACCACCGCTGCAGTTGCTCAGCCTTCAATATTTTATTATAGAGAAAACATTTTACAACATATGTGCTGGTGCAGACTCTACCAGCACGCAGGCACCCACCTGCGCTCGTTTACCAGCCTCTCCTGGAAGGGAGCTCCAACCCCCTGACTCGTTTACCAGCCTCTCCTGGAAGGGAGCTACGACCCCCCGATCTCGCTTACCAGCCTCACCTGGAAGGGAGCTACAACCCCCTGACTGAAGGCTACAACCTTCAGCACCACCTTGGACCACGTTTCATCAATTTTCACACTGGATCCAACAACTTCAATAGAACACCACTTGCAGGCCACATTTCATCATATTTTCACACTGGACCTTTTCCATACTTTTAAGCACAAACATACGTCACCAACAGATACATATCAACACAGATCAGATAGCAGAAACACAGCAGAATAGATCAGATATTTCATACCGCGCCTTTCATGAACCTGTGTTTCACACGCGCTTCTTTCCGATAAAAAACAGACAGACGCGCTTTCGTCCACACAACCAAACAGAGCCTGCCAGATATTTTATTGCGCATACGCGCTTTCTTCGCCGAAGCCGCGGAGGACACGCCGCTTCCCCCACGGAAGTAGCGTATAGATTCTTAATCATTACGCAGCGCATACTTCATTAGATCGATATTCACCCCATTCAACCCTTTACTTCAGACAGATGTTCGCCCAGATGCTCGCCTCATCACGTATCTAAGCCTTCCATAACCGCATCTAACAAATACAAGAGTAATCGTATGCTGATCCCATTTTCACTGCATGGTGCATCATACAATCATATTTATCGTCCAAGTGTAACCCCTTTCCATTCGACATACTTCGTAGAGAAGTATTTAATATTCAAGCTTCGTACATCTTGCCCCTGCTACACACATATTATGCACAATGTATTTGTTCTCCTATATAGGTTTATCCTTTTTCAATACCATGAGCCCCTTTTTCAATACCATGGGCCAAAGCAATACCATGAGCCCAAAACTACCTGGATGGGGTCAATTAGGCGGATCATTACCCAATACAATGGGTCAATACCATGGTGGTTACCCTTGGTTTTGCACTTTTTAGCGCTTTAGCCCATACGCTACTTGGCATGTTCTTTTCCGCGTGCATACGCGACTTCCCCTAGGCCAATCCGCGTATACAAAGAGACATACTCTTTTCATCATATTTTGAGCACATTCTGAGTTCCTTTCTTCATTTCCTTTTGTACATACTGTAGATACATCATATTTTCTTCATCAGGAACATATTCTCTCAAGCACAACTTCATCAAGTAAGTTGTCATCATCTTCATCAAGTGGGCTGCCTAACAAACATCATATCACATCAGATTTACATCATTTACTAAGTCCATCAAGTCAAGCATAACTTTATCAGGTGGATTGCCATCAAGGACAACACATGTCAACAGTCACATGTCTTCATCTTCATTCAGTGGGTTGCCATCAAGGACAACAATCTGCATCATATTTCCAACATCACTTTGTAGATCCATCTCGAACCCACCACTGATTTCCCCTCCAGCCTTAGGAAAATCTCCCATGCACTGTTTTTGACAATCGAATCATACTCTTCCACCATGGCATCTACCCATGCGGGGTCCTCCACAGCTTCCTCGAAAGAGGATGGCTCTGTCACAATACACTTGCTCATAAGAGCCATGTATCCAGTATACCATTCAGGTGACTGTCTCTGTCTGCGTTGTGATGTAAGTGCTCCTACAACCTTCTCTGCATCTTGAGCCAGTCGCTCAACTTCTGTAGTGCACTTCCGCCCTCTGATGGTTGGCGCTGCATGAGTGGTCTCTTCCACTCCATGAACCTCATATTGTGGCTGATCCACATCCTGAGACTCATCCTTAGGAACTAATAGCTCCTCATATGCATGCAAGTGTGGCTCCCTCTCAAGCGAACACTTCATGGCTTTCTCCTCCTGAAATTTGATATCCCGTTGCACAACAGTCTTGCGACTGTCTGGAAAATACACACGATAGTTGTAGGGTGTATCAGTGTACCCCACAAATATCCCAACCTCTGCGGTCATCTCTAGCTTCTTCCTGGCATCCTTCGTCACATGAATCTAAAGAGGTGAACCAAAAATCCTCAAATGGGAAATATCAGGCTTCTTACCAGAAAACGCCTCCTCGGGTGTAGTCATGCCAAGTATCTTGTGAGGACAACAGTTCTACACATATACTGCGGTATTTCATGCCTTCGCCCACAAGTGAATGGGTAGGCCCTAATCATGCAACATTGCCCGTGCAGCACCCACGATCGTTCTGTTCTTCCACTCAGCAACCCCGTTCTGCTATGGTTTATGAGGTGCTATGAGCTCTCTTCGAATTCCTTCTGTGCTGCAAAAGTCCTTGAATTCGCCAGAGATGAATTCACCACCATTGTCGCTCCTAAGAGCATTCACCTGATTCCCCAATTCTTTCTCAACCAGTGCCTTGAACTCACAGAACTTTGAGTATGTCTAGCTCTTCTTCTGCATGAAGAAGATCCAGTACTTCCGAGAAAAATCATCAACAAATATCACATAATACCTATGCTTTGTTGTCAAAGCTATTGAGAAAGGTCCAAACACGTCTGTGTGAATTCTCTCAAGGATCGTCGTGGCACGACTATCCTTCTCGTGAAAGGTGGCTTTCACAAATTTTCCCAAGGTACATCCCTTGCACTGATCTGACAGCACAAGAGGACCCTTAGGAAGTCCAGTAGAAATCTGCTGCAGTATCCTCAAAGCTCCATGGTGAAGGTGGCCCAATATTCGGTGCCAAAACTCGCCATCATCCCGGCTCACCACTCCTTCTGCCTTGCCTGCCATTACTGCACAGCCATCTAACTGCAATTGATAAAGGTTCTTAACTCGAGCCCCTATCCTCCGAGTCTCACCAGTTGCCTTACTGTGCAGGAAAGCCTTTCCCTCGCTAAAGACAACATCATATCCCTTGTCTTCTACAATCGCCACGGAGATAAGATTCTTCTTCAATCCTGGAACATGCATCACTTCCTTCAATACGAAGGGTTTACCAGACTCCCTCTCAAAGGAAATGGTACCGATACCGGTCGCACTGTATCTACCATCATCGCCCATCTCGTTGTGCACTCCAAGATCTTTCTCATCCAGATCAATAAACAAATCTGGATCTCCTGTCATGTGAAAAGACGCACCACTGTCCAGAAACCATACTGAACCCATCACACTTGAGACCAAGCATGCGATCAGTGAAAAATCTAGCTCAAAATGCGAGGCTAAGGCCTCTCCAACTGTAGATCCAACAGCCTGCTTATTTTTCTTCTTCTGCGGACAATTTGTGGCATAATGTCTGTGTTGGTGATAGTGAAAGCACTTCACCTTGGACATGTCCTACTTCTTGCCTTTCGCACCGGAATGAGAAGCTTTCTTGCTCTTCCCCTTCTTTGCTTTGGCATCCAAAGCACAATTCTCTTCATCAGAGTTCTTTGATGAAGATCTGTCCGTGGTACTCCGCCTTATCTCCTCTTGCACAAGATCCGACCAAAGGCGCTCCCATCCTAGAAATTTCTCCCGACCATTGAAAAAGTCCTGATAGGAATGCCAACTCTTCGGAAGCCCAAGGAGAGCCAAGCTCACCAAGTCCTCATAATCAATAGCTACCCCCACACTTCCCAACTCATCCCTTCATTGGATGAACTTTGTGAGGTACTTGGGCATACTGTCGCCTTTCTCCATCTTTATGTTTCTGAGTTTTTCCTTGAGCGCCAACTTCCTCTGGTCGCTCTTGCTTTGGAATAAATCTGTCAAATATTTCCACATCAAGAATGGAGAAGCCTTACCATGAAGGCTATATACTATGTGATCCTTCACGCCCTCCAACAGAATCCTTCGACACTTTGTTGTCTTCTTTTGCCATGCGTCAAGTACGACAGCATCACTAGAAGTAGGTTTTGGAACTTCTCCATCTATGAACTCCTTCAACCCATTGTCATCCAGCACCACCTCCATCTTGTCCTTCCATGCAATATAATTTGAGCTTCCCTCAAGGGCATACACCAATCACAATCCATTGAAAGACATCTCAACTTCGACACTAAGAAAACACTGCTACAAATTCGAATTCCACTAGCACAAAACTCTACCGCTTCAATGTTTTGCAATTGCTCCAATGATCAATATCGCTCTGATACCATGTAGAAATTTGAATAATTGTTAAATTATTCACCAAGATTATCTTGATCACACACTATTTGAGCTTCATGCATAATACATAACCTCTTCTTCCATTGATCATTAATTGCGGAAATATAAACAATCGCATGCGCACATTAAAACCATAAACAATCACACATATAAACACAGTATTTATGGGAAAGCTTAAAGCTGAAAACCCCCAAATATCTGTATATTATAATGGTAGATATCATGTAACAATCATTGTACAAAGTCCTCACAATCTATCAGTACAATCTCCAATTGTTACACACTACACAAGCTCAGATCTAGCAAAACACATGCTCCAATCTGCTCCACCTGTTAGCCTGCCTCTACTGCGCAATCCAAGATGAATAATGGCCCAATATGAGTTTGAATCCACCTAGTATTCACTGCGCAATACTCATTGGCATCTCTATCAATGTGTGGTGCAAACTCATGCACCAGTATAGTCACAACTGATAGTCACACTGCTCTTTCACCTACCTCTCCATTGGTCTCCACTGAAACTGTCCATGCACTGAAGTTAACTGATGTATTATTTAGTTGATTAATGAGTTTATAATTAGTGAATTAATTAATAATTAATTCACACCACTCTCACTAGTGTATCAGTCAGTTAGAATAGATATAACTAGCTCAACTATGTTTAACTGAGTTAAACTGAACACAACTCCATTAACTCCTCAATCAACTCCACCAAACTCTGTCACCTGAGTTATAACTGAAGTCTCCATGCAATAGCTCCACTAAACCCTAAGGAATAGCGTAATTCCTTCTGTCAGCTGCATGTGCCACATCCGTGCACTTCACTAAAGTGCTCCAAGAGGATAAGATAATGTTTAGAGTCCAAATATTATTAAGAGCTAATAATATTTGACATATCTATTTTTAGACTGGCAATCTGAAAATAGATTCCGCCCAGTATGTCTAAAAATAGAAGTCCATCTATTTTTTCCGACTTGACCAACCATCCACAAATAGCATCCTGCAACTCATAGAACATGATCCATATGTCTAAAAATAGACTTTGCGCCAAAAATAGCCTGCGGGCCCACTTAGTGAAGGAGACTTCTTTCCACTAAGCTCATCATCTTGTTGCAATATCAACATGGAGAAAACCTCCCTCGATCCAACGTAGCAACAAAAAAGTCACTGTTGACTTAGTTTCCACTCTTTCAGATTGTGGGAGGCTTGTTCCAAGTTCATGCGACTCCAATAAATTTTTCTTGAAACGAAGAAGAGCTTATTTAGGTATGTTTTGACATTTTCAACATATGTTCTAACATTATCATAAGAATGCATCTTAGAGTAAAAAATACTACATCATTACTTGTATTTATTGTATAGATAATGATGGATTTTGATTGACTTGGCAGTGCAGGTACAAATCCTCTTGCATCATGAGCAATACAACTTATCAACCAGGGTCATGTCTAGGATATTTTTGCTTTTGTGCTTGACCAGGTTCGTAATGTCACATTTTCTAAGTTCCTTTACAGTTCATAATTCAATATTAAGCTTTTTCATGATTATTATCTAGGTTTTTTGTATGTGTTTTTTCATCTATTTGATTGTAAGCAACTCTGCATGTTTCCTGTTGTTCACTATGATTTCTCCCATTAGCACTCCTAGGATGAATCCGACTTTATTGTTACATAGGTTACTTTATTGTTACTATGATTTCTCGATTTAAGAATTTCATAGGTTACATCCTGTAAAGTTCTCAATCTTAGGTTGGTGATGAGCTTTAGTTCTCCAGTTTTGGGGCTTTTCTGATATTTTCTCCCTCATGTCATTCCTGCATCACCTCGTTGTTTGAGCATGCCAATTGTCTACCACTTGTACCAATTGGCACATGTCAATCTCTGAGTGGTGCCACATTTCACCTATTTTCGACCCACTTGACCACCTGAAAAACTCAAATCCACACACCATGTGTCTTTATCATGGAGTGCCACATGTCCTAGATATTTAGGCCGATAGGCCTTCTATTATGAAAGAGATCAATTTTTTTTCGTCAACACTTCTTATCTAGGCACGACACCTATTACTTGTTTAATCTGACGGTCACAGTCTCTTGGGTTACCTTCTAGGTTTGACATACCACTAGTTTCTGGTATATTTCCATGGAATCGGTCTGAAAATACCAGCAAAAATCCACACACCTGCAACCGTCGATAGGCCTGCCATTTTAGTAGCTGCATTTCCGCAACTGCCAATACACCTGCTGTTTTAGTTGCTGCATTTCGGCAACTGCCGATACACCTGCCGTTTCATTCTTCTAAACTCTGTGTATGCATATTTTTCATATAATTTTATCACTAAGTTAGCGACAGTGCTTTGAAATGCCTTTGAATATTTTTGCAGGTTAGAAGACATTTTAGGCCAGAGCTATTGAATAGACTTGATGAGATAGTTGTATTTGATCCTCTTTCTCGTGATGAGCGTAGAAAATTTGCTAGACTACATATGAAATATGTAGCAATTCGTCTTGCAGAGAGATGTTTTGCTTTAGGGGTTACAGATGCTACTCTGGATCTTGTTCTTCAAGAAGCCTATGATCCTGTAAGTAATCACTTTGTTTTGCTTTCTTTCTTATTCAGAGTCTATCTTGCCCAGGGATGTGCCCGTTATGGTTTGTTATGAGACCGTTGTCAATTTCATCACCATCCCTCATAATATGTTTGATTGTGTTTATAAATAATAAACAATTATTACACCAAACAATAAACAATTAACTGTACTATGAATAATATGATATCTTGAAATAATTCTCATTATAATTTCATAACCTCTGCTCTCACTTGGTGGTGTCTATATCACTAAGTGTGTCTTCTTTAAAATTATAGTTACAGCAGACAATGAACAATCAACTGCACTGCGAGTGATATCTTGTAATAATTATTATTATAATTTCCTAACCTCTACTCTCACTAGGTGTCTATATCACTAGGTGTATCTATTTTAAAATTATATTTTCAATGGTAGATGAATTGTTATCTTAGAATTATAGCTTTGATGGTGATACCTTGTGATTGATAATGTAGTTTGAAGCAGCTTCGGCTTTGACTAATATAGTCTCAGGAACCTTTGAGAATACAAAGGTTGTGATTGATTACAGGGAACTACCTATATTTGTGGAACTTCTCACCTTTGGGAATGATAATGTTCGAGAATAGGTAGCACGTTTATTTTAGAGCCATGAAATTATTCTTCCCAACTATCTTTATATGTCTGTAATTTTGGAATTTGATTTAAAAACTAGTACCCAACTTTGAGTTCAACTGGTGTTCGTGTAAGGCTGTTTGGGCTTTGGGAAATATTGCTGGAGACTATGCAACATTTAGGGATATTTCCCTCAGTCACGGAGCTCTGAGGTAGGTGCTTGCCCAGTTGAATGATACTGCCAAAATTTCAATGATAAGAAATGCTACATGGGCTCTGTCAAATTTTTGTCATGGTAAATCCCAACCACTATTCGAACAGGTAAGCATAATACATTTTCTGCCTCTTCTTCTTAGTTCACAGATACTGTGGATTTTTTTTATAGATCTTGGTGCTTGGTAGATTTGGACGTAATATAGACCTAGGCGCTTGTTCATTACAATGACTCTATCATCAGGTTTTATAAAATTCTTAGAAATTTGGGTTTCACAAGGGGATTACCCTTGCTTGCAATTATCAATTATCAATCACATTCAAAAAAATTCTTTCATAGCATTGTTGAGCTCTTTGTAGGTGAATTTCCAAGACAATTTCACAATATCTGAACTAAATTTGTCTGTCCTTTTCAATACTCTGCGCTTGTAACAGAACCAGACAAACAATCTAGTGGCCAATGCAACAACAACAACACCTCCTGTTGCAATGCCTGCAATTCACCCTCTCTGAATGCATGAATGACTATGGCACCCTCTTTTGTGAACAGGTATTGGACCTGAAGGTACTGGTTTCCATTAGGATCGTGGACTTAAAAATCCAAAATATTATCAAATTCCACTGCAATAGTATTCCCTGGCGAGGGAAATAGTTCATTGAGACCTATTGGACTCATCACCCCCAAATAAACTCTAGGGCTACCCAGAGTGTGATCATCTGGAGCAATAACAAATGCTGATCCATCCCCAATTGAAACAAGAACAGGACCCACATTGGTTACAGAAAATGAGAAACACGTTTTGAAAGAAGAAGAAACTTCTGTATTAGGGTACATAAATCTAACTGGTCTATTGTACAATGCCCTACCTGCACTTCAAATTGGTACTCCCAACTCCATGCTAAGGCTCGTTGTGCCATTCTTCAGATGAGCATCTTCACCTGAAGTTTGATTCCAAAAAACCCAAGTCCCCTGTTTTATGCCCAAGACCTCTGTTACAATGAGTAGAGTTCTGAGTGAAATACTTCACAATAGGAAACAAAAGAAACATCGCAAAATTGCTCGCTTTAGACTGATAATTTTCTGTGCAAAAATTCAACTACGGACAGTAAAAACATAATATTAAAAACAACCAATCCACAATGGAATTTGAACATGAGGATTTATAACCAGAGAAAACCCTCTCCAGGTTAAAAGAATTCCAGAATGGCTTTAAGATTCTACTAATGAGCGCTTACAACACCATATAAATTACTGTCACAATGAAATCTGCTGGAAGCAAAGCCCTTGTACATTTTCTACATTTCCATAGTGGAAGCAAGAATCTTGCTATCTCTCATGATCTGGTTCTGTGGTCAGATCCTTTGCTATGGCTCTCTTGTTCTTCTAAACGTGAATCTGTCTTAGCTTTGGCTCTGGTTCTCATTTAGGATCGTGGCTATCTGATCTTGCTGTGGCTTTGACTATACAAACTTGTTCAATAGGAAAATTTTGATTCTTCTATATATAGGAGCTTCAATGGGTGCTCTCAAACTGCTCTACTATAGTAGTTTCACTCTCAATGGACTTCTACAGCAATTGGCACCATCAATCTGCTTTGTTACAATGATGGCTCACGTCAAAAAACTGTGCTACAACCATTGGCACCATGAATCTTCTCTCTGCTTCGTCAAATGGTTGGCACCATCAACTGACTTTGCTCTCCTCGGGGTGATGATAGTGGCAAACACTTTTTTGGGTAGCTTTTTTTTGTCTTTGATTCAAGGCAGAACTATGTTGGCCTTGTTTTTTTAGTCCTTGGAACTTAGTTCTCTCATATTTTCCATTCTATCCCCAGTTTGCTACCGAGAAAGACATAACTTCACGATATCAAAATTGACTATTTTTGGCCATTTATCTTTAGTAATGGTACAACTTTAATTTGGTGCATTCGTACAGTATCTGAAGAGCACTCTCAAGCTGTTATTTAGTATTTTAGCATAACTACTACATTTAACTACCATGCTCTAATATTTATATCAACCATAAGCATTCTTAAGTTAGTTCCATGTTTGTGAAGCAGAAGGAATGTTTCTGACAGCTTCTTATCATAGTGGTACAATTCTATTCGCAATTTATCTTTTATAAGCCTCCAATTTTCCAAACGTAGTAGAGACTATAGTTTGCATCTCAAATTTTGGACAAATCTGTTTAGTATTCTACAGAAAATGCATTAAGAATACAGTGCTGTGTCTACTAAGCACAAATAATCTTTGTACTGAGTCATCTAAACATCTTTACATCCTCGTTTTATATTCCTTTTCTGTTTTCGCAAAGTTTCCTCTGCTACAGAAAATGTAATTATATTAATTTTTTTCCATCGATATACGGATTGGATCTAATTAGATGTAAACCCTTGCTACAGTGGTTATTCAAATGGGTTAGAATGTGCATTGTTATTTGTTTCTTTTGAAATACTTGAATTACCACTACGCGAGATCTTTGCATTAATTTTGAAATGTTGAGATCTTTGCATTGATGTTGCCTCTGCTTGGTGGTGTCTCTGAGATTGAGCTGATCCAAAGGCAATGGATGTGCATCAGCGGTTGATTGCTATTTTCTAGTACTGTAATCCAAATCCTCTAGCATGCAAACAGGTGCCGTAGCAATTATATCTAGGATTGATTTTTTTTTTCTCACCTTCACTTTAGGCTTGGAAAACTTTGTTCCAGATTTTTTTAGCATTTGACTCACCTGATAGACAACGATCTATGTGGGAATTTAAAGCTATATTGGATGTAGATGAGAAATATCTACAAACAGGACAAACCTTTGGTATCATGGCCTCTGGAAGAGATCCCGGATTCCAAAATTCTTCTTTCTTCCCAGGATCTGCCTTGCTCTTCTCCAAAGTTTGGATATGCCTTGTAGGCTCCTGCCTCTTCTACACTTCTTGAATTGGAGCACCTCCATTATGATATCAAATCATCCGCTACTATGAAATGACACAGGTCGCAGATGCCTTGATAGACTTTCCTTTTGGGCACTTCACCGTGAACCAAGTTTTAAAATGTCACAACCCACTTGATATTTGTCCCTAGCAAAAGTGTCACATGTGAAGATCAGGCTTTTGATGAAGCGAATAACTTGGTAAAGAGAATTTTTTATTACTTATGTATTCAGCCCAACAATATAGATTTTGATGCACTATCATTTTTATCCATGTGATGAAAAACATACAAAAAACTATGTTTTTAGTGAAATTTGAGTTCACAAGAATCAATGCCAGTCAAAACCTAGACCTTGCTCCCAGCTTACTCGTAAAAGGTGGTACTCATATTTCATGCAAGTAATGGAATGCATTTTTCGTTGTTTTATCTCATCTTATTCGAACTTCCAAGTCTAGCATCAATGATTGTCTTATGCTTTAGAAAAATGGTATTATACTTTAGAGAAGTGTATCTACTTCTTATTATACTTCTTAACTTCCAAGTCTAGCATCAATGATTATTTTATGCTTCATACATAATCTAGTTTTCATTATACTCGTTGAAACATTTTTTATTAGTTGAATGAGACAAACTCAAAAGGAGTAAGTTAATATATTAGCAAAAGGATTTCTGTCACAAATCTAAGATTCTTATAAGAATTCAATGGAAATTTCAGGCATCACCTGAGTAATCTTCAGTGTCTGCAAATTTTTACATCCAGAGAGAATTTTGTTACAAATTAGGGAGCTCCTACTTGAAAACATGTTGATGTTGATGCATAGAAATCTCCTTCATTTATAGCCATGTGTTGGAAAATTTGAAAATTCCAGAATAACAATGGAGAGAGTAATACTCTCCTCTTCTAACAAAGAGAAAATATTGAAATTTCTTCACTAGAAACAGAGTTCAACACTTTGAAAATTTTCTATTCCTTCAAAAAAAAACTATTACAAATTCTTCCTCACTGAGAGGGATTACAAAATGTGACTACTGCAAAACGTTGTGCACTCAAAATTCTTCTCTGTCTCTAAAACTACACACTGTTGTGCTCTTCAAAACACTTACATTGCTATTGTGTGTAATAATAAACTTTACAACTACATTCTGAAACAGGCTCACAACCCTTTTCTTTTATATGCAATGCATATATTAAAAAGATAACAAAACTATGCAAATAACAAATCTATTAAAATGCTCCTAGGGTCCACAATTTATAAATGTTTTAATATATATATGAAATATATATATAAAACATATATACGTCGCATTTACATTTTTTTTTTACCAAAACCAGTGTGGAACCTTAACAAACAATAAAACTATTCTGCCATGCGTTATATAAAACATATAACGAAACCTTTGTCAAAACTTCAAACGAACCATTTAGCCATGGAGCCCGCCAGACTTCAAATGGCGATAAACCATAATTCAAACCAAATTCGCGTTCCAAAATAGCCTGCTGGCGTCGGCCATTTTTGTGACGCGAAAACCAAATGAATTCCACCCTAATCTTTTTCGGGTTCGAATTTGGGCTGGCATACGGAGAGAGACTTGTGACGAGAATTTCTTATCAAATTCACCCTAATATTTTTTGAGTCCAGATTTCCACTACGTGAGTGGCCCAAAAAAAATCCGCTCCAATCAATTTCTACCACGTGTCCTCCTCTGGCTTGCCATGGTGCGGGACCACCAAACTTTAAATAAAACCCGCACTTCAATCAAAAGTTGCCCTATTCCTGGATGTGGGTGCATTGGATGGCATTTAAGGCAATGGGACATGGATGTGGCGAAGTGTGGAGACACCTGCCCACCCATGTCACGGCTGGTAGACAATTTTTAAGTTCAAGGTTTTCATATCAATCGCATTAAGTTTTAACGCTGTTCAATCAGTCGATATTTAAGTTCCAAGGATTTCATATCAATCGCATTATGTTTTAACGTTGTTCAATATCGAACCTCCACTCCAAAGTTTTCATATCAATCGCATTAAGCTTTAACGCTGTTCAATTAGCCAATATTTAAGTTCCAAGGTTTTCATATCAATTGCATTAAGTTTTAACGTTGTTCAAGATCGGACCTCCACTCCTGTTAGCGATTCCGAACGCTCCAATATGTTCCGGCCTTCGGCTCTCATTAATGAGAGATTTATGATAGGCGTTCTTCAATGCCATTGCAGTCAGGTCAATAAAATGGCATTTCTCTATGGTTTCTCAGATGAGCCACAACCTTTGAATTGCAGATGCTCTCCAGTTGCTGGGTTACACTACCTGTGCACTGTGACGGGAAGGAGAAGCCAGCTGAACTGCTGCTTAGACCTTGGTGAAAATCTACATTTCTCTCGGTCTGGTCTGTGTCTGTCTTCCTCAGTTTCTTGGAATCCTGCTTCTCCATCTCGTCTTGTGCCCACTGTTGAGACTGCACCCATGCCTCGCCTACGTCAAAGGATGTGTTGCCGCAGGGGTAGCACCAGAGGCCAACCCTTGCGTGCTCCCTCCAGATCCTCAACTGAGTCATCTTCCCACTCCAGTGATTATTACGCAGGCCACTATCCAAACACTAGAAGTGGACGGGATTGGGTTATATGATCTGACCACCGTATGGGCTCCCCTGCTCCTCATTTCCCCAGTGCTTCACCTTCTCCCACGACGCACACTGTGCTTTTTTCCTTTAATTTCTCTCTGAACCACCCATGAATCACAACTTAAATCACTGTGGTTTTCCATGAAGAGGCCCAAGTGGAGGAACAATGCACCCATCCGGCGGGTCTGAGCTGAGAAAAAGCCCAGCTTTCGGGCCTTCAGGAGGGGAGCAGTGGCGTGAATGTGCAGGAACCAGAGGCTCAGGTTCGTAGGGCTCATGATGTGGAGATAGCACCTGGAGATCCTAGACCTTCCGTGTCTGAAGCTACTCCCGCCATGGATAGTGACATGTTTGCCAAAGGATGGTGCCGAATTGTCAAAGAACCACCGGATGAGTAGTTGCTTCTCTTTGGTTTGGTTTTCTTGCTTCGCGGCCCACTTAATTGGGCATGTTTTTGCTTATATTACTATGCTGGACCTCTATTTTATTTTTGAATGCTGTAAAAACTGTAATCGTCAAAGATATCAAATGATGGTTCCCCTGCGTGGGAAATGCAACGCCTGAAAAAAATTCAAGACTAGTTTCCCCGTATGAGGGCAGTCTTCTTTTTTTATTTTTTGACAAATTTGCCATAATTCTAGGCAACGTTTTTGACTTCGGTCATGCTGTAATTTTATTCCCACTGTTAATAGATTAACCTTAATTAGAAAAAAAAAAATTTCCCTGTTTCTATTTTAAACCTGTTTTTTGAAATACAGAGCCATGTTTATATCATTTTTTATAGTCGAAGCGCTGCGGGGTGGTTGATTATATTAATATTTCATGGTAAAATTATGTTCATAACAAATGGAACACCCACAATTCATAACAAATATTGGAGATTTACTGTCCTGTTTTAAAGTTTCATTTTTATGTTTACCAAAGGATGGTGCCGAATTGTCGAAGAACCACTGGATGAGTAGCTGCTTCTCTTTGATTTGGTTTTCTTGATTCGCGGCCCACTTAATTGGGCATGTTTTTGCTTATATTATTGTGCTAGACCTCCGTTTTATTTTTGAATCATGTAAACACTGTAATCGTCAAAGATATCAAATGATGGTTCCCCTGCGTGGGCAATGCAACGACCTGAAAAACGTTTAAGACTGGTTTCCCCGTATGAGGGCAGTCTTCTTTTTTGATTTTTTGAAAAATTTTCCATAAGTCTGGGCAATATTTTTGACTTCAGTCATGCTGTAATTTTATTCCCACTGTTAATAGATTAACCTTACTTAGAAAAAAAAAAGTTGCCCTATTTCTATTTTAAACTTGTTTTTTGAAATACAGAGCCATGTTTATATGATTGTTTATAGTCGAAGCGCTGCGGGGTGGTTTATTATATTAATATTTCACGGTAAAATTATGTTCATAACAATTGGAACACCCACAATTCATAAAAAATATTAGAGATTTACTGTCCTGTTTTAAAGTTTCATTTTTATGTTTGCCGAAGGATGGTGCCAAATTGGCGAAGAACCACCGGATGAGTAGTTGCTTCTCTTTGGTTTGGTTTTCTTGCTTCGTGTCCCAATTAATTGGGAATTTTGCTTATATTAATTTTCTGGACCTATATTTTATTTTTTAATTCTGTAAACACTGTAATCGTCAAAGATATCAAACGATGGTTCCCCTGCGTGGGCAATGCAACGACCTAAAAAACGTTCAAGACTGGTTTCCCCGGATGAGGGCAGTCTTCTTTTTTGATTTTTTGACAAATTTGCCATAAGTCTAGGAAATTTTTTTGACTTCGGTCATGCTGTAATTTTATTCCCATTGTTAATAGATTAACCTTACTTAGAAAAAAAAAAAAATTCCCTCTTTCTATTTTAAACCTGTTTTTTGAAATACAGAGCCATATTTATATGATTTTTTATAGTCGAAGCGCTGCGGGGTGGTTTATTATATTAATAATTCACGGTCGAATTATGTTCATAACAATTGGAACACCCACAATTCATAACAAATATTGGAGATTTACTGTCCTGTTTTAAAGTTTCATTTTTATTTTTTTTAAATTGAACCCGGCATCAGTATACCGATGCTTTGTAAGCGTCGCTCTTCTGACACCTTATAAGCATCGGTATTATGACGTTTTAAATGATTTCCATTTTCATTGGTCTTGTGATGTCCGTCAATATTGCGATAGTTCTTCCTAGCATCGGTATTGCGACGCTTTTGGAATGCATCGGTATTGCGATGCTTTTGGAAAGCGTCGGTCTTGCGACACTTTTGCAATGCGTCGGTCTTGCAACACTTTTGTATGACGTTGGAATTGTGACAGTTTAAAAACGTCGAAAGAGCGACAGTATAAAAATGTCGGAAGAGCGACGTTCAAAACGTTGAACCACATTTTGTCAGAATTGAGACAGTTTACAAACGTCAGAAGAGCAACAGTTTGGGAAACGTCGGAAGAGTGATGCTTGTTTGGAAGCGACGGAAAAAGTGTCGGTATTGTGACACTTTGTCAAGGTGTCAGAATTGCGACGTAATGGGGAACCACGTTTTTTCCATCCTCGAATTGTCGCTCTTGCGATAACTATGTGTCGGAATAGCGACGAAGTGGCCGTCAGAAATTGGGCCAAATTTTCTAGTGGTTGGATCGAGATGGATCTACAAGGTAAAGAAAGTTGTTGATGGGAGTGTGGAGAAATACGAGGTTGGATTTATGGCCTGGGGATTCTCACAGATCAAGGGGATAGATTATGATGAGACTTTTGCACCTGTTGCAAGGTACTCTTCCATAAGATCCATCCTTGCACTCTTAGCGCAGATAGGATCGCGCATTTATTAGATGGATGTGAAAACTGTGTTTCTTAATGGGATCATTAAGGAAGAGGTGTACATAGAGAATCTTGAAGGTTTCGAGATCTTCAATAGTGAGTCGCATGTGTGTCGACTAAAAAGAGCACTATATGGGCTAAAGAAAACACCCTGTGCTTGTTACACTCGGATAGACAACTATTTCACCAGACTAGGTTTCACCAAAAGTGAAGCAGATGCAAACCCATACTAGATTTTGGTTGAGGGTAAGCTATTAATTATTTTTCTTTATGTTGATGATCTAATTTTTGTTTGTGAGGAGCAGCTGATAAACTCATGCAAGGAGGATCTTGCAATGGAGTTCTAAATGAATGACATGGGACTCCTTCATTATTTCCTTGGATTGGAAATATCGTAGCGGGATGGTGAAATTTTTGTTTCTCAAGGCAAGTATGAAAAGGAGATATTGGGTAAGTTTCAGATGGAGAGCTACAAACCCATGGATACTCCTCTTCTAGGAAATTGGCGGAAAGAGGACGCTACTTTTGGAGAGGTAATGGATGCTATTGTCTACAGGAAGTTAGTTGGTTCACTGGTGTATCTAGTGAACACCAGACCAAACATTTTTTTTGCAATGAGTCAAGCTATGGTTAAGCCTACTAAGTTCTTTTGGAAGGCAGGTAAGCATGTCTTGAGATACCTGAGGGGCACATCATAGTATTGTCTATGGTACAGACGAACAGAGGGAGTGAAGCTTCAAGGCTTCATGGATACAGATTGGGAGGGTAGTCCATCACATAGAAAGAGCACATCATGAGGGATCTTCAGCATAGGATTGAGAACAGTTTCCTAGTACAGCAGGAAAAAAAGATCCGTGGCACTCAGTTTAGCGGAAGCAGAATACATGGCAGCAAGTCAAGCTGCATGTGAGGTTATCTGGATGAGAAAGATATTTATTGGTTTGTTGGTTCTTATATGGATCCGATAGTGATTCATTGTGATAATCAGAGTTGCATTAAACTATCAATTAATCCTGTGTTTCATGATAGGTCCAAGAACATAGATATATGCTACCATCATCTCAGATATTGTGTGCAGAGAAGAATAATGTTGCTTCAGTACATTCCCATGGAATATCAGGATGCAGATATTCTGATGAAGGGGCTCACCAGGAGCAAATTCAAATATCATAGAGACAAGATCGGGGTGAAGGATAATCCCTTTCTTTTTGAGAGGGAGTGTTGAAATTCAACAAGAAAATTTCAGCACTGATGCCTAGTGCGTTAAGAACCTCACTAGGGTGGGGCTCACAGTGCTATTTTTGGTGCATGTCTATTTTAGTTGTCCCTTAATTAAGATGGACAATAAAATGTAATCTAGTCTCAAAAATAACTTGTAATCGTTAATTGACAGTGATAAACTCAGTTAGCTCATGGATTTCGAGTTAGAGGTATTTGGTGAGGCATGCAGAGTAATTCTAGTTGTAACAGAGTTCGAAGTGTAGTGGTGCATTAGTTAATGCAGGTTGTAATCAGCTTAACTCAGTTAAGTGGGTTAAATTTAGTTTTCCTAGTTGTAACTGCTTGATACACTAGTGGGATATCAAGTGAATTAAATATTAATTAATTCACAATCAATAATCTGACATGAAACTAAGTACTTACTATTATTAGCTGCATGCATGTCAGATCTAGTGGAGACCTAGTTGATATCTAGGTGAAAGGGAGGTTGACTATCAGTTGTAGGATTATTGGGTTACACCCATGGAACCAAACACCCATTGGAGTGCCCATGATACTTGTACAGTCAAGGAAGGCCAAAATTCCTATTCTTTAGAGATTGCATTCATCACGGATTGCATGAGCAAGGCGAGCTGTCTAGAGGCAATAAATTGGCTAAGTATTGGTCAATTTTATGTATGACAATGTGAGGCAATTAGCTGAGTACTAGAGGGCTCTTGTGAGAATATTTTTGTATGTAATTGTTTCATGATCCATGTTTAATATAAAATAGAATATAGTGGGGTTTTGAGCAATAAGCTTTCCTTGGAAAATTATCTGTGTTGTGTTTGATTTGATTCTTCTTTACTTCATGTGATTGGTGATTGTGTATTTAATTCTGCAAGATATTTGTAGAAGCGATTTAGTATTTAACTTTATTACATTGTAATATCGGGTGACTCCAAGATATACATGCATGTTGTATAATTTCTACAAGAAGAAATGACACACACTGCTACTTTTGATTTTCCTATCACGAATCTAGGAGTGACACAAATGCACATAATTCCCCCATCTACTCTACCAAAATTTCATGGTTTGGAAAATGAAGATCCAAATACATTTTTATTTGAGTTTAAAGTAATTTTTAGAGGATATGATTATTGCACTAATGATAAAAGGTTGAAAGTGTTTCCGCTTACTCTAAAAGGAGCATCTCTCCGATGGTTCATGAGCCTCGGTGAGAACTGCATTCAAACAAGGGAGGACATGAAGAATGATTCTTGAAGAAGTACCAAGACTATTGCAAGGCCAGTGAAGATATTTTCAGTATGATATAAGGGGAAGATGAAATATTGGAGGACTATGTAGAGCGATTTCAATACAACCTTAAAAAATCAAAGCATAAGCATTTGGAAAAATAGATCTTGAAAACCCTCCTACTCAAAGGAATCAAAGATGAACTTTTAGAACTCTTAAATATGATAGGAATATGTGATGTTTTTCATATATCATATGATGATGTTTGTGATTTATTCATAAGGTATTCAAGAGGAATATACAAGGCTGGTAATAATGTTAGAAAAAAATTCTTCTTTCCTTTCCAAATCTGCTACAAGAACAGGAGATATAAGAGCTAAAATCATTGATTTATTTGAACATTTTAAAATTGATTTCATTAGCTCTCTAAATTAACAATTGCATGTTTTGTAGGTTAAGAAAAATCAAACAGAATTTGATGTTTTTTTTCCTCATTCCCAAAAGGAGCATCCCATGGATAATTTCTCTTTCTTACATGGGATGAAAACAACGTATCCTAGGGATCAAGGAGCTACAAGCTCACAACCATGGAAACAATGGCCTACATGTATGTTTCAAAACACTTCCTTTCCATTTTCTTTCTTGCATAATCCATTATGGAATAATCGTGTGTTAGAGCAGCCATGTCAGTCTCAATATGACCCCCACCAATCTTGTCCACAAGTTTGGCATGGTTCATCTTATGATTACATGACTACTCTCCCTCATCTTGTAGCACAAAAAAATCATCCATATTCCTTACCAGCTTTACAACAACATCTTGCTTCTCTATCAAAAGCATCCACACAACCTAATCAACTATATCATCAAAATCCTCCATGCACTACACAAATTCCTTCTCAACTCATTCCACACCCTCACAATTATAATAAAATAGTACAACATGCTTATAGTGTTGAACTAAAAATTTTACCTGCCCTTCCTACTCATTCTATCTCACATGCACCATTACATATAACTTATATTGATATTAGGAAGGATTCAAATCTAGAAATTGCTGAATTCATGGAAGACATTCATGAAACGAAAACCATGGGAAATAAAGAGAGTCAAGGCTATATTGAATATTGGTTTCACTCCATCATTTGTTTGCAACATCACTCCATACTTCAACAATTTTTGGCACCATCTTTTCAAGGGAACCTGGTCTCTCATACCCTGGCATTTATTAATGTGTATTTTTCTAATTTGAGTATGTATATAATAGAGACCTTATTTTGAAAAAATTTCCATTTTAAGTACTCTTATATGTATATATATTTCATCTTTCTTCAGAGTAAAGTAGATTAGTGTACAAAATAAAATAAATAAGTATATAAATAAATAAATTTCTTTATATGTAAAAAGAGTTGTTTTGTTGCAATATGTTGTGTAAATAGATATCGGTGATAGATTTTTTGATTTATTTTTGTATGTAGACATCATATATTGAAAATCACATTTCCACAGACACTGATCACCATTTTTGGAAAAAAAAATTGTTTATCATATTTTATCATTTGCAAGCTTCATGAAATTTATGGAAAAATAGTTGGTACAGTCATGTTTTGAGGGATCAAATGGGAATATTTTCAAGACATGTTTCTATCATAAGCAGCTCTTGTTTTATACTTTACAACCCAATTTTTATCATTCAATTTGGATCTCAAACAAAAAAATTATGACCAAAACAATCACAAGGTGTCTAGTAGGTAGCTCAGGGACAGAGTTGGGACAATCAGTTTTTGGAGGCCCAAATGACTATATATTCAAAACCTTCTTATATGGTATGTTCCCCTATGACTATAGTTTACAAGGAAATTTTAATCACTCTATTTTGATATCGTATGAGAAATTTATGACCCAAATACTAACTGCCTATCGTAAATCAACATTCTCAAAACTATGTTTCTCGGCTGTTCACTAGCATATTTGACCCATAAATTATTCTTGCCTAAAAAATTTTTTTCTAGTGGAGATAAATATATGAAAATAATTTAATATTCAATTTTAATCAATTCAATTCTTCATCAAACAAAAAAGTTATGTTTAAAATATTAACTGTTGGTATAAGTTGGGAAATCGAAAATGGTTGTTATGCAGGTTGTTCTGAGCAAAATTGACATATCATATCATGGAATTTTTGAAACCTATTTCTATTGGTGATATATCTTTGAATTAGCTTTAATTTAGCTTTGTAATAACTCAAATTGGATGAAAAAATAATAATTTATGATTAAAACATTGTTGGTTAGTATGGTCGACCACTGCTCTCCTGCAGGTAACAAATACTTTGTTATTTTTTTTTCGTGGATTTTTTTTATAGAGTAAATAATTGTTATTTTTTTTCATGTTCCTTGGATTAAGAGAGCCCACACACCTCTCTTCTTCCAATATTTTATGTTTTATTTCAGGTAGATGCTCGTTTTTTGCAAATCCGAGGAGAATAAAGGAAGTTCATTTGTGAAAAAGAGATTCTTGAAGACAATGTTAATGAAATAAGGGCATTTCATCCAAGCATCTATTAAGAAATTTAATACCATATGATGTTAATTTTTTTTAGGTGTCATTATCTAAAAATTATTATAAGATATTGCTACAAATTTCCCACTAAGACCTACCAACAAGAAAACGATGTGAAGACATTTTCATTACTTGATGGATTCATAACAAGAAAATTGAAGAATTGAAGATTCAAGTCATTTCCACCAAAGAATTTTTCCAAAAGATCATTTTTTTTCCATTCATTCACCATTGACAGATTGTTGTTCCTGGAAACAGATTGATGTTCCCTTAGGAAACAACATTGCTGCAACTGAAATCATGACTCTTGTAACTTAAGTTATTTATTTATTTATCACACTTTTCAATAAAGTGTTGTTTCCTTTCTGATTTCTCTTATGTTTTTATGTTTCAAGTGTTCAAAGTCACAACTTTTGTTCCTTCATCAAAATAAAAGGAATTTCTTAAGTTTCATGCTAATTCTCCACATCTATCCTTTTATTGCCCAATCTTATCAAGTATATGGTTGCCTCATATCTCATACTAAAAAACTCTTATGGTAAGTCTTGTCAGGAATGATTCACTCTTAATTCCTCATTATTTTGTAAAGTGACTATGACTGTTGGATGACTATTCCTTATCCATGTCACCTTGTTAGGATCACCCATTGTGTTAGTTTTTGGGAGGGATTTCCATATTCACAATTGATACTTCGAGATTACAAGCTTTAAATAGTATGGGTAGTTTTGAGGTTGTAACATACAACAATGATATTATTGGATAAATAATCCTCGCATCACAATTTTCATTCCTTTGGGCACAATTGTTGTTCCTTATAACTCAGTCTTTTTCTCCTTTAGGTACAATTGTTGTTCCCTTTCCAATTAGAATGGGCATTGTTCCTTTTTTTTGGCTTGAGTATTTCACTATTTCTGTTCCTTTTCTAAAAAAAAATTGAACAGATGTTACTCAATAGAATGAACAGTTGTTGTTCAGTAAAATGAACAGCCTCGATTTATTTTTGTGTGTTTAATCATTGTTGTTTAATAGATTGAACAACTATTGTTCAATCAATTGAATAGTTGTTGTTAAGAAAAATGAACATATGTGATTACTTTTTGTGTGTTTAATAATTGTTGTTCAATAGATTGAATAGTTGTTAAATCAACTGAATATATGTTGTTCATAAAAATGAACGACCGTGATTTATTTTTGTGTGTTTAATAATTTTTGTTCAATATATTGAATAGTTGTTGTTTAATCAACTGAACAACTACTATTAAGAAAAATCAACAGTCGTGATTTCTTTTTGTGTGTTTAATAATTATTGTTCATTAGATTGAACAATTATTGTTCAATCAACTGAACAACTGTTGTTCAGAAAAATGAATGGTTGCAAATTATTTTTGTGGGTTTAATAATTTTTGTTCAATAGATTGAAAAAAATTTGTTCAATCAACTAAACACCTGTTTTTCAGAAAAATGAACAACCTCGATTTCTTTTTTGGTGTGTTTAATGATTGTTGTTTAGTAAAATGAATAGTTGTGCTTCGTTTTTGGTTTTTCGACACCTTTTTTTATGACTTTTACATATCATTGTTGTTTGATGGAATGAACAGTTGTTGTTCAATTAAAATAATATTTGTTGTTCCATTGACCGCACAGCTGTCGTTCAATCCTAAAATGAATAACCACGGTTCCTTTCATGTTTTGAGTGTTTTACAGTTTTTTTTCCTTTTGGGGTGAACAATTGCCATTCCCTTTTTTTTTTAAATTTTTGTTTCCTTCCCAGATAGAACAACCATCATTTCTTTTATTCTTTGATTATTTCATAATAGTTGTTCCCTTCAAATGAACAATTGTTTTTCCCTTAGTCACATCTATTGTTCTCTCTATTACAATTGTCGTTACCTAAGTCAAGGTTGTCCATTTTCATTTAAGACTTGGTGAATGGGAAATACTTTTAATGTTCTAGGTCATCTTTGACATAATGATTGGGTAGTCAATTTATATATTTTTATCTATAAAAATAATCTTATTTTTAAGGAATAATTATGCAAAGATGATTTCACCATGTCAATTTTCAAGTTTCTTAAATTTTTCAAGTCCCTGATTTTGTAAAATATATGATGATTACCACAAAATTGTACTTAAATATTTCCGTCACTATCTAATGGACCGTTCCTCAACCCAAATATTAATAAATAAAAATATATTTATCAGTATTCATTTGAAAGTTACTATTTTTTAAGAAGCAAGACTACTCAAGTTGAAAATAGTTACTACAAATTTTTTATGCCATCCTAGCTCTTAAGGAGCAGATCTGCCACCCCATCTATTAAGTAATATTTTGCTGAATAAAAATAACCATAGTGGAATTTTAAATAAAAATAGTCAACTGAAGGATAGGAGGTCTCATCACGAGCCGACCTACCATGATCATAATTCCTAAGAAAGTGACATTACCACTACTAGTCACCAAGCTAGGGTAATGGCCTTACATTGTAAAATTGAAGGACAAGAGGTCCCATCAGGAGCCGACTTGTTTATTTTTGTTAGCTCTCGTGAATGGCATTGTTATTAGCTAGTTAGCCTGAACAATGATCTTCAGTAGACATCTAAATAAATTGAAATTCTCTATGTATTTACTTCTAATATATGGGACACCGACATCTCAATGGGTTCGGAAGGCATCCCTATCGAGGTTATGGACGCCTGCTAGAAGCAGTGGCCATGCCTATGGTATAGAAGTTAATTCAATACTATGATATACTTGGTTACATTTTTTTCTCAAAGCTAATTTCTGAAAAAGCCTACTGTTTCTTATAGAAGGTTTGTTGGAATTCATGGTTCATGGGGTAATATTTAATCAGTTCTTAGATGATGATGGTTATGGTTTATATTTATTATTTCATTATCATTATTCACTTTACATGTGAGGGATGAAACTTTTAGGATATTTGACATTTGAAATTTTGTATCATCTAATCTATCATTCCTTTATTATACAAGTTTCATATCTTTAACCAAAGATATTTTCTTTGCCCAATCAGTCTCCATTTATTCATAGCTTAACAACACTAATATTATTTTCGGGTAGCATAAAGAGGCCAAATTCTATTTGTGAACACCATGTAATTGGTAAAACTTTGAGAAGAAAAGACTAAGATAACTAATTCTCACAATTTTTTTGCTCATAATTGTTAGTTATCTGTAATTAGCAAGATTGGCAAAGTCATATCACAGAAACAACATCGTTTCAACCACTTTGGGATTCTAGGATCTAGCCCTCTTGAATCCGGAGAGGGATCTCTCCAATGAGTGCAAAGATTGGATTTATCTTTGAAGTCTTAGGTAATGATATTAAGCTAGTTATGAAGGCCAAGGGTTTTGTTTGTTTTTGGATGGTTGAGCATGAATATGGCATGAGGGGAAATTTATAAATGCACAGAGTTTCAAAGGTGTGAAGTTGCAAGCAAATAGAACAAGATTTGGCCAAAAAGATAGATAATTGCAGGTTTTAGTCCATTGGGCTATGGACTCATAATAGGGTTTAATTGAAACAACAAGGGGCAAGAGTGGTCCATGGGGAAAGTCATCTATGTCTAAGGATATCTTCAAAGTTTGATTTATGGAATGAAACGGTACAAAAAGTAGGGGAATTAAACTGATGAAGAACAAAGAGCAGCCCAGGATTTGGTAAGTACTTTGAAACTAGACAGCCTTTGACATACACTTAAGAAAGACATGAAAGTAAACTAGGATCTGGTAAGTACTTCCAAACTAGCCAACCTTTGATATACTTCCAATAGAAAAACACTTAAAAACAGGGGGGAAACTTGAAGGCAATTGTTGGAGTAGAAACTAGCAGGCCGGGCTCACCACAAATCCTCTCCTAGCTCTGCTTTACTGGGTTACTTTCAATACAAACACAAATATAACACAAAATGGCCTAAGATTTGGTAAGTACTTCGAAACTAGCCAGCTTTTGACACATTCCAAGGGAAATTTTTAGACAATATTTTGGGATAAAACTAGGACCAGGGCTCACCATATCTTCCTTAGTTCATCTCTAATTAACATATACTGAAAACAACATTTAAGAATAACAATTAGCTCAGACAGTATGATGAGGTAACGCCAACATTCCTATGCTTAGAACTAAATTAAATCATTCCTAAATAACACAAATGGTAAGAAAACATTTAGATAAAGCTTTTCAGTTAGAGAAGGGTACTGATATACAGTAGGTCCTAACTCTATGCATGTTTTTCTTTATAAGAGAATATGAACACAATGAAAACAGAAATAAAATAAAAATTTACAATGAGAAGTAACATCACCGTTGACATAGACCAGGATCCCATAAATCAGCTTGTATTGATGCTCCAAACCAGTTACAGCTTTAAGTCCAATGCTTTAGTTTAGCAACCATCTACACTTCCCAGACTAACTTATCTATTACAAGCAGAGCTCCAAGAGCCAGTGAATACTATTTACAATCAGAAGTTTTAGCTCAAGTATATTTCAAAGTTCAACAACTAACTCAACCAACCCCTCTCTCATCTTCCCTAGTAGTATTTATAGAAGAATGAGGAGGTGAGATCTGATAAAATATCTCCAAAGATAATTAATACATAATTCATGACTTCTAAACCCTTGAGGGGCTCGATGAAGAGCTTACATAGGTGTCCTCTATATTAAATAATTTACATTAAGATTTAATCTTGGTGGGAGCTCTTTTTGACTTTTGAGGCTCTCTGTTATGTTAAAGTAACTATGCTGATATTTTGTCATTAAGTTTGTTTGCAGCATTAACTCTCTGGCTGCACTGAGGAAAATATCTGATCTTGATCAATAACTTCGGCCTTTTTTTGCATGCTTTGAGGCACAAGTGGCACCATGGCAGCTAGGAGGAATCAATTTGCCTCAGATATGGCGGTGGAGGCTTTCCTGTTAATAAAACACTTATGATTTTCTTTAAACTGTGTTTTAATTGGGAGGATTAGGCTTTGGATAATCAATCTTAGCCGTAATCCCCCCAGATCATGTCTTCAATCTTCCATTCTGGTGCGTTCTATCTCTGACCCTGATACTCTTCGATTTTTTATTTATTTACTGTGTTCTGTTGGTGTGCAGTGCTGTGCAGGGATCGTGAGGCATCAATGCATCGGGGGCTATAGGATATAGGGCTAATCGGCATCGGAGTTTTAAACATGGCAAACAGACTTAAGCGCTCAGATTTTGCGATGCAATAAGCGCTTTGTGGGTCTAGCACTTGGTTCTAGGGTGTGGGCAAGTGGAGGGGAAGTGGCTTAAAACTTAGCCCAAGGGGGCTTAATTTTTTAATACAAAAATGTGTTTTTATGAAAATTTTCAAGTTTTTCAATGGTTGTGAGGGTTTCGATAAGGCAAAGAAAGGGTCTTAAACCTTATCAAAGGAGTTTTGATGAAGGGGAAAATGGAAAAACATGAAAATGAGGGATTTTTTATGGGGAATAAAAGAGAGCAAAACAGGGGTTATTTTTTCATGTGAGGAAAAGGAAAAAAGGCGATTTTGCAGCAGTTTCTTCTCATGAAATCAGCAGAATTCTAGAGTGTAAAATGGGCATAGTAGAGAAGATTTTGGACAGAGGCATGAGGCCTTCAAGAGTCTTCAAGAGATAACATTTTTTAGAAATAAAACTTGTTTCTTGAAGGCTCCAAAAATTATTTAGCCAGCATTTGATATAACAAATTTTATAGCTAGCTAACAGTGGCTCCACTTGGGGATGGTGCCTTCTTGAAGGCATCAAGAATTTCAGACTTGCATTCTCTGGGAGGCAGACCTGTGCCTCATCCATTGGGCTACTTTTCTTTGCTTTGAAAGGTCTTCTTTGTCCTGAAAAACGCTAGTAGCCATGGAAAACAATGGAACTTTCATCAACAAGCTTTCTACCTACCCAATCCTATAGATCTAACATTTTTTCTTCTTAAGAGTGCACTTGGATTGGAAAACTCTTTTACAACATTTTATTATTTTGAAAGTAGGAAATATAATCTATTGCTACTCCTTATTTCTCCATTAACTCAGATTAAACAGTTGAGTCCATATGATTCTCTACCCAATCTATTATCTGTTGGGATTAAACTACCCAACAGATTTTTATTCTCTAGATTCTACAATAGAAATTTAAAAACAGCCAAGTCAAGATTAAGTTGTTTGACTTGCTATGATCTATGGCATAAAAACAAGCTGCACATAGACATTATTTTGCTGAAAATTAAAACAAAATGGAAGGCTTAAGATTTTTAAATTTCAAAGCATTTCCTTCATCTTTTTTACAGCTCTGTTTTGACTTTTGTTTGAGATGTCTCTCCTTATCCTCTGGTTCAAATTTTGAGCTGATTAGAACCATATTTACATCTTTTTTGACTCAGAATTTGAAACAAATTTAAATCATTCTCTTTGGAAACTTAGGTTCAGATTTTGAGCATGTTTGAACCTTTAATTTCTATCCTAATCTATCTACTGATAAGCCAAGATTAAATAGTTTGGAAAATTGAATTCACTAACCTATCAACAGTAAATTTAAAACTAATTAGTCAAGATTAGGTTGTTTGACTAATTCGAAGTGTGTTTTTAGGAGTGGCATTTGAGCTTGCACACTTTCAGATTTTGTTTCTCTTTTTGGTATGGGGCTATACCTTTCTTGTTTTTACAATCTGCCCTCTTTTCTTTCTTTCATTGTTTTTGTATTTTTTATTTTTCTAGCTTTGAATGCAATGGTGGATGAAATATTCATAATGGAAAAAAGATAAAAAGGCCTTCAAAACATGACATGAATCAAGAGAAGTAATTCTTAAGCATCTTGCCATTGACAGGACCCCCAAACAATTCTACTTCATTCAACTCTTGTAAGAAATAGGCATTGTTACCAGCAACTGAATGAATAGAGTAAGGGCCAAGCGATAAGTTGTCAAATTTTCCATGATTTCCCTTGTCTTCCCTCCTTGAGTCCCACTTTAAAACGTTGTCCCCAACTTTGAAATTGTTGGCTTTTGTTCTTCTGTCAAAAAGCTTTTTAATGCTGTCATGTTTCTGCAATGCTTTGTTATTAACCTCCTCTCTGGTTTGCTGAAGATGAATGGTCTGATTTATTCTTCTGATCATGTCATTATCTTCAGTTTGCAACTCTTGAATCAAATTCATAATAGGCACACCAAGGCTGGTTGGAAAAATTGCATCAGTGCCATACACAAGTTGGTAGGGTGACATTCCAATATATTTCTTCAAAGTCAATCTGTCAGCCCAAAGTGCATGAACTAGCTTTGTGTTCCAAGACTTTTTGTTGTCCTCCAACAGTTTCCTGATTATGTTCACTAAACTCTTGTTTGAGGATTCTGCAAGTCCATTACCTTGAGGGTAATAGGCCGTGGAATTCCCCAATGTTATTTGATATCTGTGATAGAAATCAACCATCTTATTTGATACAAATGGTGTTGCATTATCAGTGATGATCTTGGTAGGACAGCCAAATCTAGAGAGAATACTATTCTCTATGAATTTTATAATAATAGAATCATTGGCTTGCCTACAAGGTATGGCTTCTATCCACTTAGTGAAATAGTCTATGGCAGTGAGAATCCATCTATGCTGAGTAGAAGGTGGTGGATGGATTTCTCCTATGAAGTCAAGTCCCCACTGTTGAAAAGGAGCTTCAACAGTGATTGGATGCAGAGGTAGGGGTAGCAGTTTTCTTTTGCCTTCAAAAAGTTGACATTTATGATAGGCAATGATCATCTTGTGTACATCATGAAAAAGAGTAGGCCAATAGTAACCAGCCCTCAAGATTTTGTTGGTTGTTGTTTTCCAGTATAGGTGGCCTCCACACTCCCCTTCATGGAACTCGTGCTTAACCTTCTCTGCATCAAACTCAAGAAAACATTTAAGCAATATACCACTTGAATTTTTCCAATAAAGACATATATCTATAATGCAATAGTTTATAACTTTCAATTTCAAAAACCTTGCCTTTGTTTTTGTCAAACCAGGAGGTGAATTTAAATTAAGCAAAACATAAATAATATCAGCATACCAAGAGGAATTCATAAAATTATTTTCAACAATGGGAGTTGAAATTTCCTCTTGATCATCTAAAGCATTAATCATATTAATATCAAGAACTTCAAAATTTGATTCAGCCATTAATCTAGCTAGACCTTGGCCTTTGATGAGTTTAGTGGGTTTAATCTCTAAATCATATTCAAGGATAACAGCAATCCACTTACCTCTTTTACCATCTAGGTCCTGTGTTAGAATATCTTTCACAACTGAATTTGGGACAAAGGAAATGATGTGTGAGTGCAAGATGTACTCTGAAGTCTTTCAAAGCTTTAACCAAAGCAAAAGCTTGCTTCTCCATAATGTTATACTTTAGAGGGGCATCCCTCAATGCGTTGCTAAAGAATGCAATAGGTTTCTCTTGTCCTTGTGCATTTTTCTGTAGAAGGACAGTAGCTATGGTATGTTCTGACATGAATGAAAATATATAAAAATATTTTGAAAAATCAGGACTTATTAGAACTGGTGTTTTGGTTAATGCTTGTTTCACCAGTTCAAAGGAATTCTTTGCTTCCAAGGTCCATTTTACCCCTTGCTCCTTCTTCAACATGTTTGTTATATTCCTAAGGAGCTCAACCAAGTTGGGGATGAACCTTCTCAAAAAGTTAATCTTTCCAATGAAAGATTTCAACTCCTTGATGTTTCTAGGATGAGATATTTGCAATATGGCCTCAATCCTCTTGGGATCTATCTTAATACCCTCTTCTGAAATAATGTGCCCCGGAAGTTTACCTTCTTGGAGACCGAATAGTGTCTTCTTAGGGTTTAAGGATATCCCAAACTTTCTGCATTTCTTGAAAAAATTTCTTAAATGTTCTAAGTGCTCTTCATCTGTTTTTTAAAACACAGTGACATCATCAAGGTATATAATGATGAAGTAGCCCAATTCTTCTGAGAATGCTATGTCCATGGCTCTCTGAAAATTTTCTCCAGCATTCATTAGACTAAAGGGCATTTTCACATACATGAAAGTGCCCCAAGGTGTAGTAAAAGATGTCTTTAATTGATCATCAGGGTGAACTAAGATCTAATTGTACCCTGAGTAGCCATCAAGAAAAGAAATTCTTCTAGACCCTACTAGCCTTTGTAAAATATGATCCATCTTGGGCAAAAGGTAGTTGTATTTTAATGAAGCTTTTTTTAAGTCTCTAAAGTCTATACAAAGTCTGATCTCTCCAGTTTTCTTCCTAACTGACACCAGATTAGACACCCACTCAGAATATCTAATAGGGAAAATAATACCATCTTCATACATATTTTTAATCTCCTTCTCAACCAAAGGGAGTTGTACAGGGTTTATTCTGCGCAGTTTCTGTTTGAATGGTTTTTGGTTTTCTTTGAGAGGGATTTTGTGCTGTATTATTTCAGTGTCATAGGACTTAAGATCTTCGTAACTCCATGCAAAAACATCAGAAAACTCTTTAAATAGCTCTATGTATTTGAGTTTAATGTGAGCTGGTAAAGTCTTAGACAGTTTAATCATCATAGGTTTAAGTTCACTGCCTATATTGCACTCTTCCACTTCAGTCTCTACAGGTTCCATTTTTGGCTTCCCGGCCACATTGTTAAAATAAAATAACTCTTCTAAAGGTGCCAGACCCTTAGGCAAACTCTCATCTTTGGACTGCAGGGTTTCTAACTCTTCTGTTTTTAATTCTGTAGTCAGTTTTGTTTCATTTTGAAGTTTACTAGATAACAGGTTTATATTGGCAAGTTCAGGAGACGATTCTTCTTCACCAAGAAAATTTTCTTCACTATGGTCTATATCATAATCTAAGTCCAAACTATGTAGTTCGAATTCATTTTTGAATTGCATGAAGTCTTCTATTTGTTTGTCCCTGTCGAACACTTGCCATTATTTTTCGTTATCAGGAATGGCTGGTCTGAATTTTATTTGAGTTGTGTAGTCTTTGGTTTCATATGGTGTTAAGCATGTTCTAGCTGCAAAGGCTAAATTATGGGCAGCAATATTTCTTTTTCTTGGGACAAAAATTATTTGGTGTTCCTCAAAAGTTTTTAAAAGGTCCATGACATCGTTTCGGTAGGCCCTAAGTCTAGGATGATTTGCGTTATACTCCCCATTGACTTCCTAATGACTAACTCAGAATCCCCATATGCTTTGATTCTTTTGGCTCATAAATTTTTCAACAAACACAAGCCTAGAAGCAGGGATTCATATTCCGCTATGTTATTGGAACACTGAAAGTTCAATTTGAAGGAAATGCTTTCTGTGTGATTGTTTTAAGTGTTGCATATCCAGACACCTGCACTAGCATTAGTCTTAGTACAAGACCCATCGAAGTGCATACTCCATAGAGGATTAGTCTCAATTTTATCATTTGGGTCACTACACTCTTCTATAAGTGTTCTATCGGATTGTTCTTGGAGGTCAACACGTTGTTGAAATTGTTTTAACTCCTCAGATATTTTATTGGGTCGAGGACTACGTTCTTGAATCTCAACGTTTAAAAGAAAAGGATACATGAATTGTAGCTCAAGATCTACGTTTTGTTTGCTAGCGTTTATAGGTTCAGAAAACTGTTCTAACACTCCTACGTTATCTTCTTCCTCCTCTCTATCTGTCATTAAATCAGACAAGGTCGCTTGTTCACCGAAATTTTCATCATTGAAAAGGATAAATGAATCAAGGTCTGTGTTTATAGAATATAGAGGAGAGTTTTGAGGTTTGTCTTGACTTGTAACTATGTATTGCATATGGGAATCCCTACAAAGTCTTCTAGTTTGATCGAAAACAGGGATAGTCACATAGGTCATATCCATCTGCGTAGTCCCTTGTAACTTGGCCTCCCAATATCTTGATAACAACATTCCATACTTTGGGGGCACGCCAACCACAACAATGTCCATTACTAAGCATTTGGCTGGAATCTGGGCTAAGTTAACACAGAGGTCTTTGATTAATCCTAAACATTTTACTCTGCTTGAGTCAAAGGAGTAAAGGTCTTTATAAGGTCTGGTGATTTATAGACCCAGGCTCTCCATTACATCATTTGGCATTAAATTGTGAGAAGCTCCTGAGTCATGCATAGTGTTGTGTAAAATTTTGTCATGAACATTACTTACATAAAAGGGAGGAACAGGTCCCTCTTGATACTTACCTTCAATCTTAGGACCAAAAATAAGCTCTGGTTGGTCATCATTAAGATTGATTGTGTCATTATTTTCTTCAATGTTTGAAGCCTTCAAAATTTGGGTCCTATATACATTTTGGGCAGCTAACTCAGTCAAGGGAACAAAGATTTTGATTTTTGAAATTTTCTGCTCTAGGCTGAAAGGAATTTGGTTCTTTGAAGAACTTGTCTTAGCCTTACTATTTTCCTTATCAACAAATTCTGTTCGCTGATTTTTTCTATTTACATTTGAAAAAATGGTTTTAATAGGAGTACTAGCTGAAGTGTTAGTACCACTAAGGTTTGCACTCTTCTTTGCAATGTTTTGAATGCCTTTCTTTTTACCATTATCAGAATTAATAGCTATTATCTTGTCTTTTTGTTTTATAGTTTTTGGTTTGTTTACAGTGTTGTTTTGTAAAGGTTTGTTAGAGGTTTTGGTGTTGGGAGTTTGTTGACTGGTTTTTCTTCTAAGGTCATACTCTCTTTGAGACTCTATGATGACATTTTCCATGTCTTGATAATAAATTTCATCATCATCTCTTTTGTCATCATAAGGTGTATAAAGACCTTGTTTTCTATCATAATGGACTTCAAAGTCATCATTATCTACCCCCAGAATGTTGATATCATCTTCCTCTATTATTTCATCTATTTCCTCAACCTCACTTACATAATTTTGATGAAAGGGAGGAGTGATCTATTGATCATCTTCCCTAGGCCTATTTGGAGGTTGGTTCCCTCTAAAATTTTGATTCTGGTTCTGGTTTCTGTTTTGAGGAGCATTTTGGTTTTTACTTTCTTGTGCTCTCTCAAGAATGCTCATTTTCTTCATCATCTCCTCCATCATTCTTTACATCTTTGAGCTGGAAGCAGAGGGTGTAGATTCCTCTCTGAAGGATACTCTCTTCTCATTTTTCATTCTTGCTCTTTTCTCCATCAAGTTGACTTCCACAGCAAGAGCACCTTTCTGCATCTCTTCAAGAGTTGCAAGATCTCTGTCTCTCAGCTGATAGGCCATCTGAGGGTAAAACCCTTCAGGAAACTTATTTAGAGCTGAGCCTTGTGGAGGTTTTAGATCTGGGGAAAGTGCATTGTACACACTATTAAATCTAGTGCAGTAAGCTTTCACACTTTCCCCAGTGTTTCTATGGAGGTTTTTATAATCAGAAAGGACTTGGAGAGGATTCTTCTTTACTTCCCATTTTTTTAAGAATGTCTGATGGAAGGCTTGAAGATCATTGATACTATGGGGGGTTAAGCCCTTAAACCATTTTCTTACTTCTCCCCCCGGACTCTGAGAAAATAATCTAATCTTGATAGAATCATCATCAATTTCATTTCTGTCAAAGTAGTCATTCATCTTATCGACATGTTGTGACGCAGTAGTAGCATTACTAGCATCATACATTGGAATTTTGAACTGATAGTCCTGTGGAAGATTGACTAAGGGAACATGAAGGACTAAGGGAGCATACCATGCGGCCATGATATGTGGTGGAGGTTGATTCACAAGAGGTGGATTAACAAAAGGAAAAGTGGGCTGAAGTGAGGTGGTTTGGACAGTGGATGTTTCGTGAACAGATGTGGATGGAACAACAGTAGATTGCTGAGTTGATCTTGGATGAGAGACACCTAAATTGTGAAGGAAATTTAAATCAGGAGGTGTTGTTTCTCTGCTACCAGGATGTTCACTTGCTTTAGGAGATGAAAGTGAAGCCTCAGAATCTAACTTATATGAATCATCAAGAGACCTGGTTCTAAAGGGATTTACTAAGTCAACTTGTGATTGTTACAGAACTAAAAGATTGTCAGGAACTGAATTAGCTCTCAAGGGTGATCTAAAAATAGTTGATAATTTAATCTTAGGAGACTTCCTAACGATACTTTCTGGGTCATCAACTATCTCAGGTGGATCAGGGTCAGGATGGGCTCTAGTATGAATCTTTCTATGAGCCACTATGCTATGTTTTTCAGACCCAAATAAACAAGAAAAGTTCAACCAGATATGACAATCTTTGAAAGGTCAACTAATCTATTTACACAAATTTTAATCCTATAGTCCTCTAACTGAGTTTGAATGATATTACAATGATAAGGGTTCTTCCCAGTGGAGTCTTAAGTTCTGTTCAGGATTGTGGAGTCGCCAAGTGGAAGTTTTTAGCTCATTTTCAGAGGTAAAAGGTTTTATGGTCCACCTCCATGTTTATTAAATACTAATCTGAAATATTTTTGGGTTTTCTGAGTTATTTTTTAGTTGTGTGGTTTCTAATAGTGCCCTAAATTTGTTTCACAACTTAGCTACAGTTATGAGACAAAAGAAATCTACTCTTATGGCTAAGCCAGCTAGTTTTTCAAGGTTAGACAAAGTCTTATGAGAATCCTAGGGTTTACCTAGTTTGTCACTGATTCAAAAAAGTTTCATCATTATTACCATGGGTTGGTAGTGCTTGAAAAGGCTACTTTTTACTCATTTCTGATATCCTATGATCACCTTAAAAATTTGGGTTCACTCCCCAGTGGAGTCGCCAAAAATGTTAGTTACTGGTGGCTCAGCTGGTTAATATAGCAAATGTTTTTTGAAACAAATTTATGATATCCTATGATCACCTTAAAATTTTGGGTTCGTTCCCCAGCGGAGTCGCCAGAAATGTTATTTATCTGTAATTAGCAAGATTGGAAAAGTCCAATTACAAAAACAACATCGTTTCAACCACTTTGGGATTCTAGGATCTAGCCCTCCTGAATCCGAAGAGGGATCTCTCCAATGAGTGCAAAGATTGGATTTATCTTTGAAGTCTTAGGTAATGATATTAGGCTAGTTATGAAGGCCAAGGGTTTTGTTTGTTTTTGGATGGTTGAGCATGAATATGGCATGAGGGGAAAGTTCTAAATGCAAAGAGTTTCAAAGGTGTGAAGTTGCAAGAAAATAGAACAAGCTTTGGCCAAAAAGATAGATAATTGCAGGTTTTAGTCCATTGGGCTATGGAGTCATAATAGGGTTTAATTGAAAAAACAAGGAGAAAGAGTGGTCCATGGGGCAAGTCATCTATGTCTAAGGATCTATTCAAAGTTTTATTTATGGAATGAAATGGTACAAAAAGAAGGGGAATTAAATAGATGAAGAACAAAGAGGAGCCCAGGATCTAGTAAGTACTTTGAAACTAGCCAACCTTTTACATACACTTAAGAAAGACATGAAAGTAAACTAGGATCTGGTAAGTAATTCGAAACTAGCCAACCTTTGATATACTTCCAATAGAAAAACACTTAAAAACAGGGGGGAAACTTGAAGGAAACTATTGGAGTAGAAACTAGCAGGTCGGGCTCACCACAAATCCTCTCCTAGCTCTGCTTTATTGGGTTACTTTCAAGACAAACACAAAGATAACACAGAATTTCCTAATATCTGGTAAGTACTTCAAAACTAGCCAGCTTTTGACACATTCCAAGGGAAACTTTCAGACAGTATTTTGGGATAAAACTAGGACCAGGGCTCACCATATCTTCCTTAGTTCATCTATACTTAACATATACTGAAAAAAACATTTAAGAATAACAATTAGCTTAGACAGTAGGATGAGGGAACGCCAGCATTCCTATTCTTAGAACTAAATTAAATCATTCCTAAATAACACAAATGGGAAGAAAACATTTAGATAAATATTTTCAGTCAGAGAAGGGTACTGATATACAGTAGGTCCTATCTCTATGCATGTTGTTCTTTATAAGAGAATATGAACACAGTGAAAATAGAAATAAAATAACAATTTACAATGAGAAGTAACATCACCGTCGACATAGACCAGGATCCCATAAATCAGCTTGTATTGATGCTCCAAACCAGTTACAGCTTTAAGTCCAATGCTTTAGTTTAGAAACCATCTACACTTCCCAGACTAACTTATCTATTACAAGCAGAGTTCCAAGAGCTAGTGAAGACTATTTACAATTAGAAGTTTTAGCTCAAGTATATTTCAAAGTTCAACAACTAACTCAACCAACCCCTCTCTCATCTTCCCCAGTAGTATTTATAGAAGAATGAGGAAGTGAGATCTGATAAAATATCTCCAAAGATAATTAATACAGACTTCGTGACTTCTCGGCCCTGGAGGGGCTCGATGAAGAGCTTACATAGGTGTCCTCTATATTAAATAATTTACATTAATATTTAAGCTCAGTGGGAGCTCTTTTTGACTTTTGAGGCTCTCTGTTATGCTAAAGTAACTCTGTTGATATTGTCATTAATTTTGTTTGCAGCATTAAATCTCTGGCTGCGCTGACGCAAATATCTATTCTTTATCAATAACTTCAGCCTTTGTTTGCATGCTTTGAGGCACAGGTGGCACCGTGGTAGCTGGGAGGAATCAATTTGCCTCAGATATGGCGGTGGAGGCTTTCCTGTTAATAAAACACTTACGATTTTCTTTAAACTGCATTTTAATTGGGAGTATTAGGCTTTGGATAAACAATCTTAGCCGTAATCCCCCCAAATCATGTCTTCAATCTTCCATTCTGGTGTGTTCTGTCTCCAACCTTGATACTCTTCGATTTTTTTTTATTTACTGTGTTTTGTTGGTGTGCAGTCTTGTGCAGGGATCGTAAGGCATCAATGCCTTTGGTGTATTAACGAGGAGAAGAAATTTAAACCCTGGATGGATTCTTTTTAAAGATCCAAAGGCGCGAGAATTAAACCCCAGCCTTCGGCCTTTCTTCAGTATATAATGGAAAAACCATATAATCACCCTTACCAAATAATATATCCGGACTTCAAAATTTTGATAAAACCAACTGTATAACCATTTCGGTTCACAAAAGGTGTTTGCTGATGTCAAGGTGTTTGTGACCCAAAATATTTATGAATTCCACCCTATGAAGCTTATCGGGTCTGTTTTGGGGCCTGCTGATGTCAGGGTGAGTGTGACCCGAAATTTATTTCAAATCCACTTTATAAAGCTCCCCGGGTCTGAATTTCACGACCTTGCGAGCAATCAAATGAGACCCGCTCCAATCCGCTGCTGTTGCATGGACGCTGATGTGTATGTTGACTAGGTGTTTGGGACCACTGGTTTTGTATCACCGCGGACTACTGTCGTGGCTGCGGGCACCAAGGAAAATGGATATGTTTTGAGAAATGCGTCGTACCTTAGTTTATCCCCCCAGCTCCTTTTGAGTGCGATCACCGTCCGATGAGCTGGCCTCAGATTGAACGGTGCATGCCAATATTGCACTGAGCCCACAGTAGATTTTTAATGCGCGATGAGAGTGGGTTTTAAAAAATTCTCAAGGCCACATGTCAGCCGGTGGCATTGATCATGTCCAAACGGGAAATACAACTTATCCCTCAAAGGTGGTGCGATGAAAACTACTAGTTTTGTACAGTGAGTGACCATTGGGACCACCAGGGTGATTTATTTGTGGGCCGTTGATCTGCAGATCAGATCGACGGTGGGGAGCGATTTAAGCTTTGCACTGGTGGAAACCTTTTCAAACCCTGCAAAAAAAACAAAATATTAAAATAAACAAAGGTTTTGGCTTCGGGGGCTTTATACATATGAAAGGCGCCCGACTATGGGGCCTTGGGCTACATGGAAAACAATATGATCAGGGGCTATAGGATACAGGGCTAATCAGTATTGGAGTTTTAAACATAGAAAACAGACTTAAGCGCTCAGATTTTGCAATGCGATAAGTGATTTGCGGGTCTAGTACCTGGTTCTAGGGCGTAGGCACGTGGAGGGGAAGTGGCTTAAAACTTAGCCCAAGGGGGCTTAAGTTTGTAATACAAAAATGTGTTTTTATGAAATTTTTCAAGTTTTTCAATGGTTGTGAGGGTTTCGATAAGGCAAAGAAAGGGTCTTAAACCTTATCAAAGGAGTTTTGATGAAGGGGAAAAGGGAAAAACATGAAAATGAGGGAATTTTTTATGGGGAATAAAGGAGAGAAAAATAGGGGTTACTTTTTCATGTGAGGAAAAGGAAAAAAGGTGATTTTGTAGCAGTTTCTTCTCATGAAATTAGCAAAATTCCAGAGTGTAAAATCGGCATAGTAGGGAAGATTTTGGACAGAGACATGAGGCCTTCAAGAGTCCTCAAGAGATAACATTTTTTAGCAATAAAACTTGTTTCTTGAAGGCTCCAAAAATGATTTAGCCAGCATTTGATATAATAAATTTTATAGCTGGCTAACAATAACAACAAAAGCTTATGGTTATAGGGAATGCATCTCTTTCTCGTCATTTTTATCCTCATTTATATTATCTTCTTATCCATTATCATCCCATGACATTCACAACATGATTATGTCACTTTTATATATAATGAGGTAATCGAGGTGATGAATTACTAATCGATGCTACTAATGAGACGTGTTATATAAATCTTAATGGAAACGAAACTAATCTATTTGGGTGACGAAAACCCTTATACACTTTATGATTACTTTCTTTCAGCTTGCATGACTCCTGCCTTCAGCATCACTTTTAGCATCAGCTCAACTTACATCAAATTCAACAAATATTTGTCCATACATTCCATTCCACATTTCTACGGAGGTAAAACTTGAGCTAACATAGCATAATTTTTTGATTTATTAAAAGTTTAGGAGAATGACATGAAAACCCATTGAGCATTATTCACTCATATTTTTAATTATTAGTTCCACTTCTTTACCACTTTCCATTTTTTAGTGACACAAAAGATTTCAATTTGGGGGAGTGTTACCTTCATTCATTTATTTATTTATGACCATGCCATTAATATTCTTTATCATCCATCTCCTTATTCTTTGTCAAAACCCCCCTTTTTCCATATTTTTTTACACCAAGCATAGATTTCAACAAATATTGCAGCAATCACCTCATTTTTCTTTCTAGTATAGCTTGAGGGCATGTTAATTCTCCAGTTTGGGGGAGGATTTGCTATGCATGATGGATGTTTTCTCCTTTCTTCCTCATTTAAGGCATACAATTTCATTTTTATACAGTGCATAAATTTATTTGTGTATATATTTAAAAATATGAACTGGGTTATTATGATTTTTGTATAACAAAGTGGTATCATTAAAATACACAAACCCAAAAAAATTCAAGTTGAACCAGTTTGTAAAGTTGCAAAAATCATGCACTGTCACCTACAACCATTTTGCTGATATCTTGAAATATTTTCATTGGATTTCTCATATTTTCGGAGTGGAGAAGCACTAATATAATATAAATCTTCCTACAAAATTTAAGCAAAATATGGTTTGTACTTTTTGAGAAAAAGGTTAATGAATTTTGTTGTTACTTGTATCTTATTTCACTGCAACTTCATATACATATTGTTGAAAGTCAATGTGTCAATTGTTACACCTTAACCAACATTTCTAAAATTGAATATCTATTATTTTAAAGAAGTATTTGAGGAATAAGCCATTCGTTCCATCAATAACATGAGTTGGGGTGAGCATTTTGATTATTGTATTACAACATGGTTAATACAGAGGCATTGGGTTGCATGAGGACATGCAACATGTTCAGTTTGGAGGTATGTTGGGCCACTAAATTGTCATCATTATTACCACTTTTTAACATCTATTTATTCCATTTCTACCATCCTTTGTGACATTATTTATCATAATTTATCATATAATTCCATTTTATAATTATTTATGATCTTATGGATAAGTAATACTTGTTCTCCTTTATTTTTAATAAATAGATAATTATTATGCATGATTTTTTCAAATATGGTTTGTTAATCTACTATAACATCACTCACACTTTTAGCCTCCAATATATCTTCTAGAATGGAAATTCGATCCCCAATTATTCCAACTCAGAAATTCGCTAGGATAACAACTGATGGTTTTGTGTTGTCGATTTTGGACAAATGAAGATGAATCTTGAAAATCCGAGACATGGGTTTTGTTCAGAATGGACCAATTCAGTTTTTTTGAAGGTATTTTTCCAAAATTCAGTCTGGATTGAGAGAAATAGAAGGTTCTATGAAGATTATTTTCTCATATTTTCTGTTGTGTTCGTTTTCCAAATTCTTCCAATCGCAATACCATATTCAACTTATTCCAACTGAATCATGATGGAAAGATATTTCAGATATTATATTTCTGATCAATTTGTTGTAGACAATATACAATTGTAATGGTAAATTATTTTTTAGTCAAGTTAGTTATAATTTCCCTTTGCTCTCTATGTATTTAAATGAAAATAGAGATCAAAGAAGGGGGAATGAACAATTGTTGAATTGAGATGAACAATTGTTGAATTGGAGATGAATAATTGTTGAACTTGAGACAAAGCTAAGAGCTTCATTCTGATGTAATTATTTCTCCCATATATTTTAATGAAGGAAGTTGTCCATTCAGTTATACATTTGTTACTTGTAATCTGATCTAAATTATTTCTCAAGGCAGAACAGAGTCTTGGGCAGTTGGGCCCACTACCTTGGACGAGGTGTTGCCTTGAACATCTAAAGTAGTTTAGTTGAATGATTTTTTATTTGAATTTCAATTGTTGTTCTTTAAAGTAAATTTCCTTCTTCAAAAGTAATTTGTTGGCTGCTACATTTTCAGATTTGTTATTTTTGAAATTTCTAGATTTCATTTAATTTATGTTCTAGATTAACATTTGAATTATGTTGGGTGAAATAGGTTAAATTTACAATTCAAAAATGTGTGATTTAATTTAGTATTGATTCAAGTCGTGTGATTAACATAATTATTTTCTAGTCATTTACTTTCTGTATTTTAGATTTAGTATTGTTTTTCAAGTATTACATTTCATTTCCTTTCAAATGAGCTTGATAGTGTAGAACATAATCATATAGAACCAGTGTTAGCTATTGGTATTTGATTGCATATATTTTTTCGATTGCCTTGAAACAAAAAGGCATTCCTTGGTTGATAATTAATGTCTAGGTTATTATTTATTTTTATTAAGAAATTAATTTTACCCAACAATCGCCAAAATGTTAGCACTCTGTAATTTCTTAAGGCTATGAAAGAAACCAAGTGGTAACCACGAAACCACTTTGGAAGCTGGGATCTATCCCTTCCAACTTTAGAGAGGTCTCTCTTTAGGATTTAGCTTGGTTGATTAAGTTTAGGGTAGTTCTTAAATCTTGATTTGGGTTTTTAAATTTTTTTTGGTTGATAGTGTAAGAAGAAGCCATTGGGGAATGGAGTCAATTAAGTTTCAAGCTGATTAATGGATGCAATGATAGATAATTTTAATAGGGAAAGGTAGGAAAACTTATTAGATATTAAGAGCTATGTGAGATGGTGTTATCCTCCATAGTGTCCCAAGGCTGAGAATGGAAACCGACAGAGGTAACCTCGAACCACTTAGGATTTGGTAGCTAACGCTTCCAAATCAAAGAGGGATCTCTCTGTGATCTTACAGTGAAAATATGACTGAAGAAGGGTAAAATATATTAGGCTAGGTCTGAGCTCTAGGGTTTTAAAATTTAGGGTTTTAGCTAGATCAGGAGGAGAGGCCAAGGAAAATAGGTCAAATATAAAAGATTTCAGTTGTAGGGGTACAAAGGGGCATGGAAGATATGTTTAGTGGTACTTTAAGGTTTTCAATTGTAGTGTAGGATGGAAAATAAGAGCTTCAAAATGAGCATGACATGCACGAGTTCATTTATCAGAAGATAAATGACATAAAGATGAAATTCCTACCAATATAGAGCATAGACTCAAAGAATTGTGTTTAACATCTTATAGGAAAATCACTGAAAGAATAAATATGGAAAGAAGATGAACTAATCATATTGACAGAACTGTGTATGTGAAGACTAATCTGGACATCGAACTGCTGAAGTTGACTAGACCTTTTTGCTTAACTGTATTTGAACAAGATCCTCCTGGATCAATCCTCTCCACTTGAAAGCTTTTGGACCAGAAAAGCTTGATTTTAAGCAGACAATAAGTGAGGATACAAATCCCTCACTTTTCCAATCTCCATCCATTTTTCCTTACTCAGATTCATGCCCTTGAGTCCCACTCAAAGATATTCCACATCTCCTCGCCTGGAAGTATGAACTCTTCTATCCAAGATGGTATCTTCCTGCAACTCTTTCATGGACTCAGGTCATAAGTCATCAATATAAGGAATCTGTGTATCTTCCTCAGGATCAACAATCATCATAGGTTCATACAATTTTAGATTTTCAACATTCACAACTGAGTAAATATGAATGTAAGGCAGTAAATCTAATCGGAATGCATTATTTCCAATCTTCTCAATAATTTTAAAGGGATCATACCTGATAGACTTGAGTTTCTTACCTTCCCCTTTTAACCTGTCATTTTTTATATACAACCATACCTAATTGCCAACCTAAAAATGATGATCGACTCAATGCTTGTCATGGCGCAATTTATATTTGGCCTGACTCTTCTCTAACTGATCCCATACTGCCTCATGTATCTGTTGTATCCACTGAATGAACTTGACTGCCTTGCTTGAATCATCTCGTCCATCCACTTTATCTTCTTCATCAAAAAAAAGTCCATCGGTGACTTTGGTAGATACCCCAAACATGTTTCGAAAGGTGATCTTTGAGTTTAAGAATATAGAGCTAGATTGTAAGCACGTTGCACATAAGGTAGTGATTCATCCCACAACTTAGGATGTTTACTGCAATAACCCCGAAGAATATGTATTACGATCCTGTTCACCACTTTAGTTTGCCTGTTGGTCTGTGGATGAAAGGTTGTGCTCTTCTTCAACTTGGTATCCATGAGTCCCCATAAATTAGACCAAAATTCTCCTACAAAGCGAGTATCTCGGTCAGAAATAATAGAAGTAGGTAACTCAAAGTGAATCCATACCTATTGGAAGAACATTTGTGTTGTTTGTTCTATAGTTACTTGCCTTTTGCATGGAACAAGAGTGCACATTTTGTTGAATCTATCAACCACGACATCCATATAGTCATGTCCTTTTCTGGACAGGCAGTCCTCCAACAAAATCCATGGAAATGCTTTTCCATGGTCGCAAAGGAACTAGAAGTAGCATGTACAAACCAATCTTTCGATTACTTGGCTTGCTTGTTGAACACATTACACATCCTTTAATGTAATTTTATATTGTTTCATACATACGAGGCCAATAACAATACCTTTGAGTTTTTCCCATAGTTTTACTTACACCAAAATTCCCTGCTATCTGAGAAGAATGAGCTTCCCGAATGACTTTCACCCTTTTTGTCTGTGTAACACATAACTTACCCAGATGATATATTAACCTGTCATGAATACGATATTTTATTTCTTCTATCTCAGTACCATGAGTTAGTGATTCATATATTTTTTTGAAATCTTCATCAGTACTATACTGTTCTACAGAAATTTCATGTTTCAATGAGTTATTTTGTAGTATTATTGAAACATTCAAAGATGTTCTAGACAACATATCAGCTACTTTGTTAACTTTTGCTTTCTTATATTTGATTACTAAGTGAAACTGCTGAAGAAATCCAATCCATCTGTAGTGGAGAGATTGTTGCAGCTTAGTTTGTGATTGAAGGTATTGAAGTGACTGATGATCTGTATGAATCACTGTTTCCTTACCCATAATGTAATGTTTCCATTTATTTACACTTTATACTAAAGAAAATAGTTCCTTATCATATGTTGGATAATTAATTACTTCCTTATAAAAATTTTCGAAAGGAAAACAAATTGGCTTTCCATTTTGGAGAAGGACTACTCCTATTGCATATCCACTTGCATCTGTTTCTATTTCAAATGGTTGTTGAAGATTAGGTAATGCTAAGACTAGTGCTGTAACTAATTTCTTCTTAAGTGTATCAAATTCTTTTTTTTTTTTACTTTCCCATTGAAAAATTACTTTAGATCCTTTTAGAGCATGTAATGGTGATGCAATTAAAGAAAAATGAGCAATAAATTTTTTCCAATATTGACCTTCCCCTAGAAAACTTCTAACTTCAGTCACATTTTTTGGTCTTGACCACTTAAGGATTACATCTATCTTAGTTGGATCTATCTTTAAATGACCACCTCCAACTATGTATCCCAGATAAACTATTGAAGTTTTCCCAAATTCACATTTCGACAGTTTAATGTATAGTTTTTCTTTGTGCAATATTTCAAAAACCTTCTTAACATGCTTAACATGTTCCTCCTTACTTGAATTGAAGGTTAATATATCATCTAAATAAATAATAACAAAATTGTCGATATATGGTCAAAAAACATCATTCATGACTCTCATAAAAGTTGTTGGCGCATTGCATAAACCAAAAGGCATTACTAACCACTCAAATAGTTTGTGCCTAGTTTTAAATGATGTTTTCCATATATCATTTTATGATATCCTTATTTGATGATATCCACTACGTAAGTCCAACTTAGTAAAGTAAATAGCATTCTTAAATTGATCAAGAAAATCATCAATCCTAGGAAGAGGGTACTTGTTTTTTATTGTGATTTTATTTAAGGCTCTAAAATCAACACACATTCTCCATGTTCCATCTTTCTTAGGAACTAGAATGATAGGTGAACCACATGGATATGAACTTGGTCGAATTAAACCTTTTTCTACCAATTCCTAGATTTTCCTTTTAATTTCTTCATTCTCTGTTATTGACATTCGATACATACCAACATTAGGAAGAGGGGCATCAGACATTAACTGAATCTCATGTTGTATTTCTCTTTTTGGAGGAAGATGTTTAGGTTCTTTGAATAGATTCTGAAATGATTCTACCACTTTAACCAAACTATCTTTAAACTGAACATCACAACCTGTAAATGCATCTTGAAAATATTTATGTTGTTCCTTAACAACCATGAGAATGTATCTTTTACTTGAACTAATTAAGTGCTTCATCTGATTAGAATTGATTAAGTCCAAGTGATTTTTAGTTTTATGTGCCCTTAAGATATATTCAATTCCATATTTCTTAAGATGATACTTATGTTCCTTCCTATAGAATATTGCATCACGGTCATAGAGATAAGGGCTTCCTAAGACAATTCCACAAATGTCTAATGATATCACATCTAGATCCACTTCATCGACATAGTTAGTTGTGATTGAAAATTTTAACCGACACTGTTTGGTAACATGAATCTGAGTTTGATATTTTAGCCAACCTAAAGGATATGGTTTTGGATTATTATGCATTTTCAAACCCAATTTTTTAACCAATGACTCAGAAATAAATTTTTCCTGTGATCCCGTATCGAACAATGTATCTATCTTAGTATGCTTTAAAGTTACCCTTATATGAAATAACTCAATTATTTTTCCTTCATTCAACTGTGTGATATTTAAAGAGGTAGAAGTACTATATTCATAAATTTTACCTCTTGTAACCATCGCAATGATTTTTACTTCATCACCTGAATCGGATCCCAAGTCCTGCTGAACTAGTGTCGAAGCCTTCTTATCACCCTTACCTTTTTGGAAATTTTTTGGCTTAAGTTCCGGATGGATTTTCCAACACTTAGCTTCAGTATGATTGATCCTTTTCATCTTCCTTCTGATCAGTGGTAGTCTTCTTTCCCTTTGATTTTCCCTTCTTCTTACTTTCTTTGGTTTCCCATTGCTTAGATGCCTTTGGTGTAAACTTGAATGGTCTACCACCTGATTTGACATGAATAGCTTGGACAAAAACTTCATAAAAATCATTAGGATTGAACATTAATAATGTATGCTCCAAATATGAATGCAAAATACCAATATACTTCAACAAAGTTTCTTTTGTGTCCAAAGAAATACTGAGTGCTAATGCTTTCTTTCTGAATTCCTATGTAAAATTTTCGACATTCTGTCCCTTACCTTGTCCCAAGCGCTGCCAATCTATTACATCTTGTTGTGTGTGAACCAATGGATAGAATTGTTTCTTTAGAGCTTTAATAAACTTATTCCATGAGGTGATAACTTTTCCCTTTTGCTTTAAATCTATCTGTGTCTTACTTTCCCACCATATCAAAGCATTACCCCCCATTCTAAGAGTAGCTAATTGGATCTTTGTCTTATCATCAGTAATATCTTGAATAAGACAATAGAATTCTAATTGTTTTACCCAATTATCTAGTTTCTTAGGGTTTATTTCACCATCATACACAGGTAATTCAAACTTAGCATCAAGTTTCAATAGTAGTCTCATAGGTTTCTTTTCTTTTTATGATTCAGAACTAGAATTAGAAGAGGAAGAAGAAGATGAAGGAGGTGATGGAGGAGAAGGAGTTTTATTTGCCTTGCCTTTACCCTTTTCCTTCTTTGATGCCTTCGACGATGAGGCTGCATCTCTCATCTTCTTGTCTTCATATAATTCTTCCAACATTTGCTACATGTTTAGAAACATCTGCTGGATTTGATTCTCATCCGTATGTTTCTTTTCAGTAGCTTCAGGAGTCTCAGTGGTCTCACTCCCTATCATCATTGATTGATGAACAACTTTCCACTTTCCAATCTCTGGATAAAATTCCTCAAGCTCGCCTTTTCCACGTTGCAATCCCAACCTGGTTAACATCCATTGAAAAACAAACTATAAGCACAACCTGCTTTGATACCAAAATGATCCATATGTGATCAAATAAAGTGCTTAAGAAGTTTGATTAGTTTTCCCTTTAGATTGATTGTTAACTGAAGTATGCTTTAATGAAAAATGGCATAAACCAATAGCATAAATGAATAAATAATAGCAATAAACAGAGATAAGAAGATGAAAACAGTTGATTACGGAGTTTTTCCATGATGGAATACATCTCCGAGTCCACTTTTATTAAGATTGATCTTGAAGAGTATTTACACTGAAATGGAACATAATGACTATGCTCGCAGGCTCTTCTAAACCTTGTAAACAAAAAGTACTCTTCCTTGCCTTTCCGACGCCTATCTCCGTGCTCAATTCTGACCACCAACATCTGAGCAATGCTGCAAACAAAAATGTCTCCAACGTGCTGAAACTGATCTACCATAACACACAATGTCCCTTTCAATGTATTTTTCATGGTTTTATAAGCTGCCTCCAAACCTTTGAAATCCAAATTTGGAAGATGGTTGAGCTTTGTGAGTGATAAGGTTTCAAATCCCTATCTCCTATTAATGATTCCTAAAACCTAGAGATAATTATCCTTTGACCTAAGCGCTATATTTATTTTAAAAACCCAAATAAAAAATTTAGGACAAAATGTTAACCGGACGGCTTGCAAACTAGGTGGAATTTTTGATCTTCGACATGTGATCAGCATGGTGACAATATTTAACACCAACAGTTACAGTTTTCCTTCGGCGGTCACCCCAACGGTTCCGTAAAATAGTTGTCACATGTTGTTCTGTCACAGGTTCTAACATCCGACGGTCAGAACAAATGTCAACCACATCCATCACTTTCTTCTACGCCATGGTTTCATATCCCATTCACATGCCAGTAGTTTAACCTCCGACACGGTTTTAATGACCGTGCGGTTTATCTGTGATGTTTTAAATTTTTATTTTTATTCCAAAGTCTGAGAGTGGGTTTTTTGGTATGTTATAAGGATTTAGACCATAATAAATTTGTGCTAGGATTTAGAGTTAGGTTTTAGGGTTTAGACTTTAGTTGTATAGTGCTAGAATTAGACATTAACACTAGGTTTTTTACATAATTCTAGAATTAAATTGTAAGGTATTTCACCAGGTATTAAACCCATTTTTTTTCACCTTCTCATCATACACATGACAACCATGCCATGAACCTAATACTGGACCATGGATGATACTGACGGAACTATGTATATGAAGACTGGTCTAGACATCGAACTGCTGAAGTTGATTAGACCTTTCTGCTTAACTATAATTGAACAAGATCCTCCTAGATCAGATATCCAACATTGAATCTAACTGAAAACTAGATACATATAGACCAAAACCATCTTACCCTCTCTTAGGGGTTGAATCCCTCAATATAGGAACAATTTACATAAATGTCTCCAACCAAACCTAAGACTGGGGAGGTTAAAACAAACTCTCCTTTTAGACTTTGATAGACATATCCATCATAAATGACCTTCATAAATACATCAAATTTACATTATCCAGGCCTAATTACATTCATCTATTTCATGTCAACTAAAAAAAAGAAAAATTACATCATTAGGAAGCATGTTTGACTGAAAAAAACTCAAAAATTTGACCTCCAAGGAAAAGCGCAACGCCATCAGGGAAAAGCTTAGTACCAACTTGCAGGGCAGGTTTGACTACCTTCCTGTGATCCAAAAGATTATCTAAAGGTAGCATTGGAGATATTAGGATGTATATTTTTCCATAGAGTCCTTAATAAAGAAAAATGACCTCTCCAAGGTTGAGAAAAATGGATTCTCCCAAGGTTAATCCAAAAGCACATCGCTAGGGTGAAAAAGTTGGCAGAAAGTGTTTTTTAACATATTTTTTGTACTTTTCTACTAACCAGAATGTTGACATGACACAAAAACCTAGCATCTAACATATGTAGGTCATAAGATATCCATGGATGTATATTTTTGGTGATTTTGAGCTCTAAGGGAAAAGTGCAACGCCAAGGTGTTGCACTTTTGGTTGTCTGCATCTTTCTGTTTTAACCAAAAACCACAAAATTTCAAAAGTTTTGAAAAATTTCTTCAAAAATTGTCCAGAATTTCCCCTTGAAGTTATAAGATTATTTATTAGGCATTGATAGATGCCTCAGCCAAGAAATCAATTTTTTCCTTCTTCTTTTGCATAATTAGGGCTTTCCTCAATTTACTCTTCAAATGCTTGATCCTGATTTGAGAAATCTTGTTTTTGGTTCAATAGTGCATGGCCATGTGCCTTTGAAGATTATTGTTCCTATTAGCTTTCTTAAGAAGCTTCTTTAAGTGACAATTCACCTTATCAAGCCAAAATTCTTTATCTTTCTTAATTTATACTGCAATCAAATTATCAAAGTCCTTTGGACCTAGTGATGGAGATGGTTCAGTTCTTGCTCTTCCTACCTCTTCAGACCTCTTGTTCTTGGCCTCCTTGGATATAGTTGCTCTTATTTGTCATCAAAATCATCAACACAAATCATTGACTTAACTTTCCCACCATCCTTCTCCAAATTTTCATTGGGTTTACTAAGCAAGAGTTGTTTTACTTAGAGCTACATGTTCTCCTGTTGAAGAAATGTGATCATGAAGTTTCCCTTTGATAATTTGTCCTTTAGCTCCATTTTGGAGCAGAGTCCCCTAAGTCTGAGCTTTGAAGATATATTTGACATATTTTTTTGTAATTTTAGTCGTGTACAGCACAAGTCAAGGGGCTTTGGGGCGATTCAAATCCCCTCATGAGTTGTAATGGGTAAAAAGGGCATAACTAGGAGCCGCAAACCATGGTTCGCGGACCTTAGAAGAGCGTAGGATAAAATTATAAATAGGAGTCTATATTGAGCTGGATAAGTTATTTTTTGGATAATAAGTGAATTATTGATGATAGATCTGGCTGTGTTTTGATATTTTATGTGGATTTGTCTAGATAAAAGGCTTGTGCTGGCTATGTGCACGGAGACCTTAGTCCTGCTGTGTGCGGACACCGTTGGTTGTGTGTGCGGGTGACCTGAAGGTTGTGTAAGGAGGATTTGAACCGTTTATGAATAAAGAACTATTGTTGCTAATATCTGAGTTTGAAATGCATATTTTATTTACTTTATGATCATTTATGCATGTTACTTCTGATTCATGTGTTAATTGTGTTTAGATCGATTCAACAACTACTTCTGGCTTTAGATAAATGGTCATTGAATGGATCTAGTGTTATTGGGTTTTGATACTATTTGTTAAGAGTTATTACCTGGCTTATGGACTCTTTTTTAACCTATGCGCAATATATTCTGAATAATTGACCTAAATATGTCTGTAAGGATTTCCTAGTTACGGCTTTTGTTGTGGAGTTTTTTTCATGATTGTTTTAGATATAAGGGCAGCCACATCATTTAAATCTCTCTCAAGGTGTGAAAACCTGGTTCTAGTACACCCCCCATACTGCATCAGGTGATACTTTGACTTGCACAAGTATGTCACTACCGAAAGGGCCAGTAATAAGAAGGTTTTGTTGGTTAACCTCAACTCTGAACCTGGGTCAAGACCCCTCAAGCCAAAAAATCGTTCTTTTGCTAGGACCGGGATCATTCTGAGAGAGTTTGGGTGATGTGGAAAGGTTAGTGGCAGCCATAAAAGCCTGGAATAAAGGACTGGTTTGAAAAATAGATTTAGGAATTTTCCATAAAAGAAAACGAAAGTAAGAAGTTGTCTACTGAAGAGTTGAAGAACAAGTATATTTTCACAGAGGTGCACGAGATATTCTTCATGAACTTTGCACACGAATTGTAGGAGTGGTTGTCAAGATTAGCATAATTTCAAACCTATTGGAAGGATGATAAGCTCACACATTGCATCCCTGAATTAATCCAACAATTAGAAAAAGGTGATAATTCCATCACCCAAACTGTAGATCATTGGGTTGATAACTGTAGTGTACCTAGAGGGGATAATATAGGGTACAAAGGGAGGTACCCAAGGGAATAATATGATGTATTAATATAAGAATTATAAATAAATGGGCCATAGTTAATAAATAAAGTGGTTAACCCACATTATGTAAGGGACCACATGTAGTAAGGGAATAAAGTGATAAGCCCATTGTATTGGATGTATGGTATTGAGAGACCCATGGTAACTACCCATGGTATTGCATGTATGAAACCTATATAGAGGTTAGAGACTCTCCATTGAGAGATGTCAAGGACTATTGTATGGGCAAGCATATGGCTTGTGGAGTGATCTCCTTAAGGAGTGAATGTATGGTGTTGCCCTACCTTAAGGGTTTTGATATTAATGAAGATCTGAAGTTTTATCTTCTATGGTGTTATTTCTTGGCCATATTTTCCATTTCTATACATTTTCTTATCAGATCTATTACAAGATATTATCCCCTCTAGGTACACTACAATAACATATTGGGTGGGTTTGTGACATAATTTGCAGTAAATTAGTTTGTGTCATATTCTGAAGCTGAAAGGATATTTTTCAAGGGATTGAGAGGTAAGTTCTTATGAGATTTTCCTCTGTTGATTAAGATGCTATTGTGTTAAAAGGGTGTTTTGTGCAGCCACCCCAAGTGAATGACCCCTGATCATATTGAAAGCACTACGCGAAGTGGGAAATATTGTCGGATCAATCAGAGAGGGGACATATATATATACAATCCTTTGAGAAATAAACCTGATATAGAAGGATGTGAGGCTACGCACGCTAAAGGTAGCCCTCCTGCTATGCCGCCCTCTAACACGCACAATGGTAATACATCTCCTACCCCACCACCACCCCCACCAATGGAAGATATGGTTGCACATATGAAGCTACCCACCTTTAATGGTGCAGTGGATAACGATATGGATCAATTTTGGTTTGTGGCTAATGCGGTGTGGATTGTGCAAAATTTTAATACTGATGTTGTCAAGAGAGCATAGTTGGCTATGGAATTTGAAGGTCATGCTTTAGATTGGTTCATGGGATACACCTCTCAAAACATAGATCCCACTGTTCAGAAGATTAAGGACTCAAGCAACAGTTCCAAAAGCCAAAGTTTTATTCGTAGTGCATAATAGAACTAAAATATTTTAAGCAAGGGCCGAAGGAATCAATTTGGGAATTTGATCAATAGCTGAAGCAAACCATCAGCGATGGAGGATTTTTTATGTTGATAAGAAGCATAAGGAATGGTTCATTTCCATGCTCTTGTCACATCTGCACTTACCTATGGGTTAGCAGAAGATTGATTCCCAAGCCGAAGCCCTAGAAATTGCTATGAAATTAGAAGTTTCGCCTAGAGAAGATGCTCAATTTGGAGCGCTGCAAATTCATAGCCAACTGGAAGCTATGCACTTAGAGATTCAAAATCTATGTAGAGACTTGGGTAAAGAAGCTGGCGTAGATTTATGTTGCATACGTTGGAAGGGTGCTAGCCACATGAAAGATCAACGCCCTCTGTTTTCGAATTACCTACAATCTGGGGGACCAAATACACTACGCCCCAGGGATGTTGCTGGGCCTAGTACCTCCACGTTATGGTGTGTTGATTTTATGGTGGTTGGATGACACGATACAGTCCATTGCCTGCGGTTAAGAGCTTATGTGCCAGAACTAAATAAAAAATGGTGTATATTATTCTCCTTAGTTGGTCACGATGAGCACCACTATCAGACGCTTGACCTAATGATGGACAATGCGAACCTTTACAGAGTACATGCTGACCCTTCATCTCCAACATCTCCCTCTAGATGGGGAGTATCCCTGGAAAGAGGAAGGAGAGGGGGGAGAGGTGCAGGTGCAGGTTGGGGAAGATGGAAACTAATTTGCTATAACTGTGGAGACGCTGGACACTATGTGCATGACTGCCCAAACCCTGTACAATAATCCTGCAGGTATTGTAGGAAATTTTATGATGTGATTGAATATTTTCCTGTGTTAATGACTAAAATACATGAAAAGTAGAAAATTCCTATGCAAAACATACAAATGGTTAAAGCTAAACCACGTGATGATGGTCTGAGTGTAAATGTAATTACATGCAGTGGTGTTTCCACCGTAGGAAATTGGAAAAGGCTGATGCAGATTCATTGATCAGAAAGTTGTCTGAAAATGAGGAAGGAATTAACCTGCAAAAATAAAAGGATATTTTCATTGAGGCGAGGAAGGATTTTTCTGCTACGGGAGTGTCCACATCAAGGTTTACCTTTGAACCAAAGGCTCACGATGAAGTCAAACCATTCCTACAAGCCTGCATTAAGCTACTATTCAATCAGAAGGCAGTAAAAAATATCGAAGCCCTGATAGATAGTTGCGCGGAAAAAGAAATACCTCAAATGGACACTAAGACCATGAAAAAGATTTATAAGCATAAGAAGAGAATTGGTCAGGAGATGTGCATGATTGCGCAGATTGGAGAGTATGATATGGATCACGTCATCTTAGTTCTGGGGTCTGATGCAAATTTTTTACCTAATAAGACCTAGCAGAAGATGGGAAAACCAAAGTTGGAATGGTCCACCATTCAATTATGCATGACTAATTAGAAAAATATCATTCTACTTAGAAGGCTTCCACAAGTCGTGGTAGACATTGTTGGAGTTAAGGTGTGCATAAATTTCGAAGTAATACAAATTTTGGATGATGTAGACCCCTACCCTGCACTATTAGGATTGGATTGGGCCATTGCTATGGGAGGCATCATCATCCTAAAGCAGAGAAGCATGATATTTTAGAATGATGGTACACAAGTGATAGTCCCACTAGATCTAGTAGAAGGGGAATGATATACCAATCCAGTACATGAAGGAGATGATGTAGACGATATTTACAAGTTGACTGTGCAGGACGAATATTGGATCAACCCTACAGATGATGGGATGTTGAATTGGGAGAAGGATAGTTCGTGTTTTTCAGACTCGGATGGCGAGATGGAGAACTGGCAGAATCGGTTGCACTATGTGTGTGCATTGTGTTCCCTCAAGATCACGAAGAACTTTTGGTGCATTTCCTTGGAGGTAAGAGAACTACCCTATTTGGATGGCTCTAGTAGTGTCAAAGTATTTTTGGAAGCATTGGAAAAGGTCATCCCAAAGGAACAAAGATTCTAGGAGCTTGATTTGGCTATGCGCACAACTCCAACACGTTGGTGGGAGATGCAGAAGGGATATTTTTAGCACTATGAGGAATGTAGAAAAATTATGAAATTGCACTTTGAATCTCGAGCTACCCCACCAACTGAGCTATTTTATGGTCAGGGAGATCTGCGCAAGCACCTACACATGTGGATGGAGGTATGGGACGGAAAGACCTGGAATGAGTGGGTTCATAGGTTTATTCATTCATTGGGGTTGGTACCCACCACATGGTACCTAGAAGTTGAGCTACATCAAAGCACTCGCCACTGGACTATGATGACTGAGAATTTCTTGGCAACCTTTGGCTTGGTTGGGGGCTTAGAGAAATTGGATGAAGCCCTATAGGACATAGATGTCCTTTTCTCTGACGAATCCTAACCCCAAAAGGAATGTGTTGCGTTGGTTTGGGATGCATAGATGCATGACATTTTCAACTACATGAACTTGTCAATCGAGGGTACTAAATATGACCCAAGAAATGTTCACATCCTGGAATCTAAAGGGGGGCGTGAATTTGTAGGGCCCGCATTAGGGATGGTGGATGTCACTAAACCTCTGAAATTGAAGGAAGTCAACATTGGGATAGAAAAGCAACCCAAGTTGGAAAAAAATGGGGATTAGTGGGATGATGATACATTAGGAAAGATTGCAAAATTTCTGACAGAGTATCAGGATTTGTTTCCTACAAAGTTCTCTGAGCTCAACAGAATTGCAGGGGACCCGAGTGTTATGAAGATCACATTGAAGCTAGATGTGCACCCTGTCAAGCAACAACCATACCGATTGAATCCCAAATATAAGTAGAAATTAAAGGAGGAATTAGAAAAGATGGTGGCTGTAAGCATCATTGAGCCTGTAAAACAGTCTGAATGGGTAATCCCAATGGTGGTTCAATAGAAGAAGATGAAAGGAGAGATAAGGATTTTTGTAGATCTACACAAATTGAATGATGCATGTGTGTCTAACCCCTTCCCTACTCTATTTTCTGATGAAATATTGGACAATATAGGAGGAAAAGAAGCTTATTCACTTACAGATGGATTTTCGGGGTATCATCATATCAGAATTGCACCTGAAGACTGCAACAAGACCACCTTTGCAATAGAGTGGGGGTATTTCCAATATATTGTCATGCCTTTCAGATTGAAAAATGCATTGGTGATCTTCTTGCAGTCGTGGTTATGTTTAAAGAATTCACGCATAAATTCTTGGAGGTATATTTTGATGATTGGATAGTTTTTGGATTGGTAAAGCAACATGTGTCAAACCTACCCATGATGCTTGACAATTTTAGAAATCACCGGATTTTTCTTAACTTGAAGAAATGTATATTTTACATGCTTTTTGGAATTTTGTTAGGGAATATAGTATGCCAACAAGGATTGATGGTAGACGCAACCAAGATAGTAGTTATCATCAACCTAGAATTTCCTACTAATAAGAAACAATTGCGCTCTATCCTAGGACACACTGGTTATTACATAAAGTTCATTAAATGATGCACTCTGATCATTGTGCTAATGGAGAAGTTGCTAAAGAAATATGTGTCATTTTTCTGGGATGAATAATGTCAGAAGAGCTTTGAGTTGCTGAAGGAGAAAATGGTCATTAAACCTATCGTGATATTCCCAAACTGGTCTAAGGTTTTTCATGTGCATGTGGATGCATCTGGTATAGCACTGAGGGTTTTTTTAGCGCAACCAGGAGAAGGATACATTGACCACCCTGTTTCTTTTGCCAGTAGGAAGCTCTCCAGTGTAGAGCACAACTACTCAACCATGGAAATGGAAGGACTGGCCACGGTGTATGCTCTGCAAAAATATAGGCACTATATGCTAGGAGGGAATTTCAAAATGTTCACTAACCATTCTTCTCTAAAATACTTGGCCAATAAGCCTATGTTGGGGGGGAAGATCTGCAGATGGTTTCTTCTCTTTCAATATTATGACTTTGAAACTATTTTGAAGCCTGGAAGACTAAATTTCAGACCTGATCATTTGTCACGAATGGGAAATGGGGAAAAACCAACCAGTCTGGAGCATGGGTTACCCAATGCGAAGCTCTTTGATATCGAGGTGGTCAATGAGCACTTTGTTTATATTATCCACTTCCTGACTACTAGAAGTGAGCCTGCTAAATATTCAGTACAACAAAAGAAAGAGTTGGTTGCATGCACATCTGATTTTACCTTGATTGTAGGTCAATTGTATAAGCTGGAGCAGATGAAGTGTTGCGGAGATAAGTGTTGGAAAATTAAAGGTGGGGTATCTTGGTTGAGGCCCATGGAGGGGTGGCAGGAGGCCACTATGTTGGGAAAGCCACTACGCAGAAGGTGTCGCGTGCTAGGTTATGGTGGCCCATTTTACATAGTGATGCACATGCATACTGTCGAGCCCGTGATGCATGTCAGAGGATAGGGAAGCCCTCACACAGAGATGAGATGCCCTTGCAGCCACATATGGCCCTACAGGATTTTGATAAATGAGCTATAGATCTCGTTGGACCAATCATATCTCCAGGGAAGATGACAGGAGCGCGCTATATCATCACTGCCACTGATTATGTAAAAAGATGAGTAGAGGAAAAGGTAGTTAAGGATTGTACTGCAAATATTATTGCGCACTTAATTTTTGAACACATCTTGACCAGATTTGGATGCCCAAATATTTTTATGAGTGATAGGGGTACACACTTTGTTAACGAAATAATTGAAGATTTGAGAGACGAATTTTAGATCCATCACTAGAAGAGTACCCCTTATCACCCACAATAAAATGGTGTAGTATTAGCTTTCAAAAAAATCTTGGAGAACATGCTCAAAAATATTTGTAATTCCAATCAAAATGATTGGAATGTGTGCATCCCTTTTGTGTTATGGGCATATAGGACCACATGCAAGAAGTTGACAGGGAAAACATCTTTCAGGATGGTCTATTGGCAGGAAGAAATCATGCCAATAGAATATATTATCCCAAGCCTGCGCATCATAGCTTTCACTAATATAGCCGAGCCTGACATTATGGAGGAATGGTTGGCGCAAATCATTGCCTTAGAAGAAGATCGATTCATTGCTAACTTTCATCATCAAGTGCAGAAGGCACGCGAAAAGGCCTGGCATGATAGGAAAATCAGGCAGAAGGTGTTCAAGGAAGAAGAATTGGTATTATTATACGATATTCAATTTTTACGCCACCCAGGGAAGTTCATAAAGCATTGGTTGGGGCCATATATTGTGAAGGAAATCACTGATGGCGGTGTGGTGCACTTGGCCACACTACGCAGTGAGAATCTTCCTGGGTATTTCAATGGAAGTCTTCTGAAGCCATATAGAGACAATCTGGTGTCGACCAAATGACTATATGTTTGGAGAATCAAAATAAATGGGTTTGTGTGCAGTACAGAGGGAAGGCGTAGATAGGTGTGACAGAAGGGTAGGGGTAATGCGTAGGTGAAGAAGCTAGCCATTGGAACAATAACACTGGGTGAAAAAGTGATTTTACTGTTGGATGAAGCCGGTTTTTCGAATTTAATGAGGCTATCTTGGAGGATTTTCTTACAATTTTACAAATTTAAGTGGAAATTAATGACAATATGACCATTTTTACCTTGGATGTCTTATAAAAATAAGGGCGTGGGTCACAATTGGTTCCTTTGCTTTCTAAATATTTTACACCATGATATTGTTTATGATTTTTGCCATAGCACTATTTGTGAGTCCTGTATGTCTGGCCGAGAAACCCCATCTGACATTAGTAATCTAGAGTTTATCTTCCGACCGAGAATGACAACTGCCAACCCTACAGAGGAGCACTATGCACCCCTCACTGTATCAAATACGCTGGGATTGAATGACGTTCGGGAGTGATCCCTGAGGTTGAAGAAGTCATGTCCACACCTCTAAGGGAAAAGGGAAAATTTTGAAGTGGTCTTCCTCGAAGCTGCATACCTCTCCACGAAATATGACGTCCCCACGTCAATTGAAGAAGTTGTGTCCACGCTGGCTAAGGGAAAAGGGAAAATGTTGAAGTAGGCTTCCTCGAAGCTGCATACCTCTCCACAAAATATGACGTCCCCACGTCAAGCCACTAAGGATCGGTCCCCCGTCGGTGATCAATCAAAGAGACCAATGAGTGCCATAGAGGAGGTTGTGTTTGTTGAACCCATATATTGCCGTGCGCCATATGTCAAGTCGTGGAAGCCCTATACACACACACCAAAGAATGTAGATTTTGTACGGGAATACCTCCAGATTCCCTTGATCAAACATTCTCTAAGTTTCTTGAGTTTAAAGCACTGGTGGAGAAAGAGTCGAGGAAGAAAGTGAAGGCTCTTAGGAGAGAAAATGGTGGAGAATACATATCTAATGAATTCAAGAAATTTTGCAGCAAAGAAGGAATTTTAAGAGAACTGATAGCACATCATAACCCATAGAAGAATGGGGTTGCAGAAAGAAATAACATAATGATTGTGGGTGCAGCAAGAGAAATGTTTCATGATCAAGGCCTACCAATGCATCTTTGGGTGAACGCATGCAATGATATGGTATTTGTGCAAAACCATTGTCCTCATAAGATACTTGGCATGAGTATAAATGAAGAGGCTTTCACTGGTAATAAACCTGATGTTTCACACTTTAAGATTTTTGGCTCATTTGTTTATGTGCATGTGAACAAAGACGCCAGGAAGAAGCTATAACCGACAGCTGAGATCAAGATTTTTGTGGGGTGCTCTGAAACACCCCATAATTATCGAGTGTATTTTCCAAATAGAAAAATGATTGTTGTGTGACAGGATATAAAATTTGATGAGGAGAAAGACATGTGGTTGTCCCTTGAGAGGGAGTTGGATTTGCATGCAAAGGAGGAACTATTGGTTCCCAAGGATGAGCCTCAAGATGTGGAGCAACCATATGCGAAGGATCATGGAGTGGAGGAAAACACTCATGTAGAGCCATCCATAAGAAATGGCAGAAGGTGCACCACGAAAGCTGATAGATTAAGATTTGATGCTACAGAGAATGTAGGAGCCCCTACTTCACAGCACAAACAAAGACAGTCTTGAGACAGGTTTATTGGATATATGGCTCCTATATCAAGAATCAAATGTATTTTTACTGAGCCATCTTCCTTTCAGGAATCAGTGCAGCAACCAACTTGGGTAGATGCAATGGTGGAGGATTATGACTTCATTATCAAGAATAGTGCATTGGAGATTGTCCCAAGACCCGTCCACAAATCAGTGGTTGGATCAAGATGGATCTACAAGGTAAAGAAAGTTGATGATGGGAGTGTGGAGAAATACAAGGCTAGATTTGTGGCCCGAGGATTCTCACAAATCGAGGGGATCAATTTTTATGAGACTTTTGCACCTTTTGCAAGGTACTCTTCCATTATATCCATACTTATACTCTTAGCGTAGATGGGCTCACACATTCATCATATGGATGTGAAAATTGTGTTTCTTAATGGGATCATTGAGGAAGAAGTGTACATAGAGCAGCCTGAAGGTTTAGAGATCTTCAATAGTGAGTCACATGTGTACCGACTCAAAAGAGAAATGTATAGGCTGAAGCAATCACTTCGTGCTTGGTACACTCGGATACACAACTATTTCACCCTACTGGGCTTCACCAAAAGTGAAGCCAATGCAAACCTAAACTAGATTGTGGTTGAGGGTAAGCTATTGACTATTTTTCTTTATTTTTATGATCTAATTTTGACTGGTGATGAGGAGTTGATACACTCATGCAAGGAGGATCTCGCAAGGGAGTTCAAAATGAAGGACATGGGACTCAATTATTTCCTTGGCTTGGAAATATGGTAGTAGGATGGTGAAAGTTTTGTGTCTCAAGGCATGTACACAAAGGAGATACTGGGTAATTTTCACATGGAGAGTTGCAAACCCATGGATACTCCTCTTCTAGAAAATTGAAGGAAAGAGGATGCTACTTCTAGAGAGGTAGTGGATGCTACTCTCTACATGCAGGTAGTTGGTTCACTAATGTATCTAGTGAACACTAGACTAGACATTTTCTACGTGGTTAACCAGCTGAGTCAAGCTATGGTTAACCATACCCAACTCTTTTGGAAGGCATGGAAGCATGTATTGAGATGCCCAAGGGGCACATTAGAGTATGGTCTATGGCATAGAAAGACAGAGGGAATGAAGCTTCAAGGCTTCACGGATGCAGAGAAAAGTCCATCAAATAGAAATAACACATCAGGAGGGATCTTTAGCATAGGATCAACAATAGTTTCCTAGTACAGCATGAAACAACGATCTGTCACACTCAGTTTAGAAAAATTAGAGTACATAGCAGCAAGTCAAGCTGCATGTGAGGCTATTTGGATGAGAAAGATCTTGGTTGGTTTTTTTGTTTCTTAGATGGATCCGACAATGATATATTGTGATAATCAGAGTTGCATTAAACTCTTGATTCATATTTTGTTTCATGATAGGTCCAAGCACATATATATCCGGTACCATCATTTTAGAGATTTTGTGAAAATAAGAATAATGTTGCTTCAGTACATTCCCATGGAAGATCAGGATGTAGATATTCTGACGAAGGTGCTTGTCGGGAGAAAATTAGAATACCATAGAGGCAAGATCAGAGTAAAGGATAATCCTTTTCTTGTTGAGAGGGAATTTTGAGATTCAGCAAGAAAATTTCAGCACCCACGCCTCGTGCATTAAGCACCTACACTAGGGTGGGGCCGATAGGGTTAAATTTGGTGCATGACTATTTTATTTATGCATTAATTAAGATGGACAATAAAATGTAATCTAGTCTCAAAATAACTTATAAGAGTTAACTGAGTGTGATAAACTCAGTTAGTCCATGAATTTCGAGTTAGAGGTAGTTGGTGAGGCATGTAGAGTAATTATAGTTCTAACAGAGTTCGAAGTGCAGTGGTGCATTAGTTAATGCAGGTTGTAATTAGTTTAACTTAGTTAAGTGAGTTAAACTAGTTGTGCTAGTTGTAACTATTAGATACACTATTGAGAGATCAAGTGAATTAAATATTAATTAATTCACAATCAGTGATCTCACATGCAACTGAGGATTTGCTATTATTAGTTGCATGCATGTCAGATCCAGTGGAGACCTAGTTGAGATCTAGGTGAAAGGGAAGTTTACTATCAGTTGTAGGATTATTGGGTTGCAGCCATGCAACCAAAAACCCATTGGAGTGCCCATGATACTTGCACAGTCAAGGAAGGAAAAAATTCCTATTCTTTAGGGATTGTATTCATCAGAGATTGTGCAAGCAAGGCAGGCTATTTGGAGGCAGTAAATTGGCTAAGTATTGGTTAGTTTTTTGTGTGATAGTGTGAGACAATTAGCTGAGTACAGGAGGGCCCTTGTGAGAAGAGTTGTATGTAATTGTTTCATGATTCCATGTTGAATATACAATAGAATATAGTGGGTTTTTGAGCAACAAGCATTTCCCGAGAAATTATCTGTGTTGTGGATTCATTGATTCTTCTTTGCTTCATGTGGTTGGCAATTTTGTTTTTAATTACGCAATTGATTTGTAGAAGCGATTCAATATTTAGCTTTAGTACATTGTTAGATCGGATTGAATCCATGATATACATGTGTGTTGTATAATTTATACAAGCTGGGTGGAATTTGACCAAAAAAAATCCATATTGGAGCTTCTAGAAACAATTTCCATGTGTTGGATTACATTATAAAGTGATGCTACTACCTCAATCATGGAGACAGCAGCAGAAATTGTAGAAATTTGAACTGTCAAACTATCATTAGTAAAACCATGCATAATTCTCTTTAATTCATTAAAAATAATAGAAATAATAATAATAAATCATGTAAACATGTATGTGGGAATTTGGTGCATTTATGAAGAAATATGGTTAAAAATGATGACGACGGGTGAATGGAATGATGCAAAAATGGATGGTTTCATAAAAAAAATTACGACAAATTGGAGGCTCAACAGTACCCAATCACCAGCATCTACGTGTGCCAGCTGTTAGCCTTATTCCACGATGGTTTCCTGTGGATTCAAGGGAGAATTTTGATTGACACCATGTTGATCCATCGGATCATTGGCCTGCCCAAGAAGGGACCTCATCCAATGATGGGTTTCGGGAAAAGCAATGAGCTTAAGGTTGCGACAGACGTAAAGAAGAAGTACAAGGTGGAGAGGGACAAAAGTGGATTCCTGGTTCAGACCATCGCTGACCCAGGAATGCTCCTGGGCACTCTAGTACTCGGGTGCAAATTAATGAGAAAATGTAGTCCAAACGAGGTCTTGGAACACGTCATTGCTTTGGCAGGTAAATGTGAGAAAGGGGTTAGTTATAACTGGTCACAATATATTTGTGAGGAGTTTCTGGATAATGTGCACGAAGTGCAGAAGATGGGTAATAAATTTTGCTACTCGTGGCTATTGTTGCTCATTGCATTGGTAGCATGGGAGAGTTTGACAGATGCAATCCTCCCCGTGTTAGACTCATGTATTTCACAATATCACTAGGTGACTAATTATTTTATGAGATATTTCATAATGAAAATAATATTCCTTGCTTATCATTTATTTTAAGGAAAAATGGGAAATCTTAACTGTCAACAGCTTCAAAAGAATCTATGTTCCTTTCATTTCAGTAGAAGGGGAAATTTTTTTTGATAAGCAAAGGAAGACAAAGAAGCATCACTAGAAATGATCATTAAGGAAAAAGAGCAGATCAAGAAATAAATGCAATAAAAAAAGAATATCAAAACAAGAAAAGGCAGAGTCGTGAATGTGGGGCAAGAAATGAATGGGTGCAACCAAAAGCGGAAAACCACAGCAAGGGAGCAGTGAGGACCATTGATCTGAGAACTTGTCAACAACGGAGATTAAAATCACAATTGCAGATCACAAGTATTGCAATATAGGGGCACAAGGGTAAATGTTAAAATGAGAAAAATGAAACTTGTGATGAGGTGGGACCCATTCACCCGTGGCACGCATGTAAGCCTTACCTGTTGCCCACACTTTGCAGTCTGTAGGTTTCTAACCTTACCTCTTAAGACTTACACCAAACCTTGTTTTTCCACCGATGCAATGAAGTGAGACCCGCCATACCTTATTGCATTATCGAAACCGTATGCAAAATATTGTTTCCACCTTCAAATTTACCTTTCTTCATGATTATGCTTTATCTTTATACTTTTCCTTTTTTCACCACCATATCATTCTTTCATCTCCACTTTTACCCATTCCCCGATTGCGTTTAAAGTGGGACTATTCTCCCCTCCGTCCTGCATTCCGTCTATGTCTGCCAACCGCCATCCCTCCATGACTGGGCATATAAGGTCTGTGCGCCATTTATGAGGAAATAGGATACACATGGTAGAAACACTCGGTTCGGACCCCACAAGGGGAAAAATATAGGGCGAAGCTGAACGTCACAAGGAAAACGACAGAACGGGTTGAGTCAGACATTGATGCAGAGATATAACTATAGAGATTGAAAGGGGTAGCAAAGCACATCAGCACCAACATCAATAAATGAAATTAGCTAGCACTGCATGAGACTTAATTACCCAACACTAATCTTATGAAAAGCAGGACCATATGTCAGATCCATCAAAGCGTTTAGATCTATAAAGAGCTGCTAAAAATTAATTTTGCAGGCGATATGTTGTCAAAGATATTTTTCTCAAGCGTTGCATGGTTGTGCCTATTTAATTTCAGTTGTTTTGTAATAAATGAAGTTTGACCCAAGTAGATTAGGGTAACCGACTCAAGTTTTAGTTAAATACTGCTCGAATTTTCATTATCATAGGTTGGAACCTTGTTAGACTCTATGTTGTAAAATATCATTGTATTGGAGCACTGTAACTATTTTGAGTTGGGAATCAATAATAAATAGACCATTCACAGGATTCGTGAGATATGTTAATGGTGATGCTCTTTCCTCTGTGTTAATTTTTTCCTCTGTCTTTTCAAACTGTGCATAAGTTTCTCTAATTACAAAACAAAAGTTTTAGATTAATATTTGCTGAGAGAGCACCTTAATTATGTTTGTTTTTGTTATCTTAATGTTTTCCTCTGTAGTATAGTTAAATAATTCTTAGCTACTCTTTAGCTATTACTGAACTCACTACTTTCTTTCATCTCATATTCACACTGACAGTAAGATCCAATCTGCATTTAGCTTGCCCTATGAATGCCCCTTAAAAAAATTGATGTCAATTTAGCCTCTTATGACTCCATAGCCCAATGGATTAAGCTTCACAGCTCTATCTGTCCAACCACCCAACCAATCAAAACCAACAATTCTCATAATCTCTATAACTATCCTAATCTCATCAATTATAATCATCAAGCTAAATCATAAATCATAAAGAATAGAGAGAGCCCTCTCTAAGTCTAGGAAGGCTAGGTCCTGGACTCCAAAGTGATTTGATGTTTTCCTCTGTCCTTTGTTCTTGACAATCTTACAAATTACGAAGAGCCAACACCCCAGGATAGAGTCGGGTGTATGTGAAGAGGTGTGCTACGCCAATATATGTGATTCCCCTAATCCCCAATGCATAAAGGAAAATAAGATTTTCTAGGTTCTTATCCATTCACAACCCATACACTCTCCAGCAGTATATAAGAAATACAAGAGCATTGTTTAATTCCATGTAACAATGTAGAGTGTGGAGATCAGGGTGCATAAGGACCCTGCATGGTATACCTTGTTGTTCATGGTAACGGAAGTAGAAGTTGACCAAGTCGTGGCAACTTGGACGAAAGCGGGGAAAGTTAGGCTCAGCTCCACCCATCCCATTACACCATCTACATCAACAAAAGAGGCTTCTCTAAGGGACACATAGAAAGAAATCGAGTTGTGCACTAAGAAATAGGTGGGAACAGACGCTGAGAAGACTGGCAGAAAGGACTCTAAAGAAAAAGTGGAGAAGCCTAAAACAGAAAGATAAATAGCATGATCTGGAAGGTGAGCAAGATGTGGACCTTGGAGGTTTAGATGGGATAAAAGGGGATGGTGCCAAATATCCGCGTGACACTAAGAGAGGCACAGAAGCTTCAAAAGGCCTGCACAAAAAGAAAAAGGGGTCCAAGGCCAAAGGGTATGAAGAGGTCACTCTGACAGATGAGGACCTCGATAAGATCATGGACGCAGTTGCTTCTGTGTCTAAGGACCAATGAATTTATATGGAGGAGTAGTATGAGGCCACAGTGGAGGCCTGTCAATCATGATTGTAGGTTTTACAATTGAATATGGAAAATCTGCAAGCGATCGTAGATCAATCAAGATCAGTACAAGCAAGCCTTACAATGACCATGATTATCACAACATCAGAATGTATAATATACCCCTTCCTGGGCATAACAATGACAGTAGAAAAGTGAGAGTTGTGTGCGTAGGTGAAAACCTGCCCTGAGGTTGGAATTGACCTCACAAAGTTGCTCGGTGGAAAGCTACATGCTCTCCACATATTTATGTCCATTGAACTACAGAGCAGGGAGGCATGATCACAACAAAAATTAAGTGAAGCCAAACAAACCATAACCAAAAAAATATTAGAGTCGCTCCAGGCACAAAAAATGCAACAGGAGGTTGTGGATCAGCACGCGGAATTGGAGAGCCTGATAGACATATTGTGTGAAGATATTCTTGAAGTTTTCATTCTGGCATCCATCTCATCACATGTTAAGATTGAAATTCTTGTTGCCACATTCAAGGCCTCCAGATCAAAAATACAGATGGTGAAGGCATAATTTGGACATCAAATTGTTGCATTGCAGGATAAGTTGCAACCTGAGACTCCTCCAGAGGGGCTGACACAGAGGGTTTCCATAGTTAAAGACGCATTTTCAAGCATTTCAGCCAATGTCGAAAATGGATCAGAGCTTATGGAGACTTCCATGGGGCTGTGGACCTTTGTGAAAATAGATCCACTTGTCAAAAATATTACTTAGGAGTTGCGCGTTGATGAGCTCCATCATTAGACATATTTGGAGGGGTTAATGATCACCCTTTTTCCTTCTTAGATCTGTTTTTCTTGCTTTTTTATTATTATTTGATTTTATGATGCTAGTATAGGTGTTGATTAAGGCTAACATACTCTGAGTGCCTAATATGAGGTTGAGTGCAGAAAATCATGAATTATTAAGCATTTTATAATGATTTTATCATAAAGACTTGGAGTCAAGTGGACTCAGTCACCCCAAAGATTCTCTCCAGCAATTCAAGTTCCAGAGCCGGCCAAGAAACTCCAATAGGAGTGCACTCAATCTATGTTTACTTGGAGTCAAGTGGACTCAATCATCCTCTCCAGCAATTTTAGTTCTATAGGTGGCCAAGCAATTCCAAGAGGAGTGCACTCAGTCTATGTTTACTTGGAGTCAAGTGGATTCAATCACCATTTTCAAGGGAGTTGTTGGTGGCTTCCCTATAGAATAAATAGAGCAGAGGTAGAGCTAGGAATAGTTAGTCGATTCTAGTTGGAAATTTGTTGTAAGCTATTGAGATTTTCATTATTTTACTCAGTGATCAGACTTTTAAAGATGTATGAGGTTATTCTTTTATGAAATGAGCAGAATGATTTCATTTTACTGATTTAATTTTCAGAGAGCTAGGCTCATGGGTTATGGCCCAATCCATGTGCCTTAGCTTCTCTATTGTTACTATCTTTTCCTTTCTACTTCTCATAGTTTCACCGTTGTTTAGTTTTTCTTTCAATATGCCAGTGCAGTTTCTCATTTGCTTATGAGTAATAGAATAGTGGAGAAAAGCCAAAAAAAACTATGGATCAAACTCCCTTCTCATCTTTATCAATAGAGCTAGAGGAGGGAGAACCTTCCCATAGACCCAAAAACTTCTTTTTGTTCACTATTTTATCATGCATTCTTTTATGTTTTCCCATGCATGAATCTGCGGGTTAGTTTGTAGGAATAGGCATCAAAATACCTAGAGAGATTATTAAGTAGTTTCGCTCCATTTTCTATTCCCTATCCATCTCTGCATTTACTTCCAAACACCTCTATTATGCTTCTAATCCCTTCTATTTCACTTATTGTAACTGTCGCACCCTTTTATTCCCAAAAACACTTCAAAATGACTAAGTTTGCCTTTTGTTCCTTCATTTTCACATTTTATGGCTATCACAACTATTTTAACGGAAAAACACTTCAAAACCTCATAGGTTGACCTCTGCCCTTTTCTTCCTCGAAACTCCTGCTACCATACTTTTCCTTTTCACAAAATCTTACTTCGCAATATTTTCCCTTGTTTTGTTAAGACTTACTGCTCCGATCGCGATATTGCGATCGTGCTCCACCGTCGATCCCACTGCCACGTCACCCATGGCATTTTGCACTTCACACTGTTTAGTTGGTTTTCGTTAATACTTACCACTTTTTCCTTCTGTTGTCATATCGCATTTTTCATGTCGCAGCTTTTTCTCCATCGCACTTCACACTTCGCAGTTCTTACCTCGTTGCACTTCACATTTTGCTCCCGCTCCAGAACAACATTTTTGCTATCCCTTTAATTTTATGATATTGTGATTGTGATATTGCATATAGAAACTTTTTCCTCCATCACATCTCTGCCATCGCACTTTTAAATTGATTCTTTTCCAAAGCCCTTTCTACGCTATAATAAGGTTTTATAAGGTTTAACCCCGCTCTTTCCACTTCTAAGCCTTGTTTCATGCGCTAAGCCCTCCATTAGCCACTTTAGGAATTTTCTTTCCTCCAACCTACAAATCAACACTTTTTCAATTAGAATTAAGTCATGGATAGCTTAGTTGCATGGGTAGAATCATGGTAGATAGACCATAGGATAAGTAGAGTGCATTTAGCCATTTGGCCAAGTTAAGTGTGGTTTAGAATTAGTTTCATTTCTGCCATTTCTTTTCAACAATATAGTTTAGTTTCTTTTCAGTCATTTCCATTTCTAAAAATTAAATTAGTTTCATTCCTATCATTTCTTTTCAGCAATTTAGTTTTCCTTTCTATCATTTCCTTCCAGCAATTTACTTTCCAATTCTTATCATAGTTTAATAAATAGCACCCTTTCATAAAGTAGAAGAACATGACATGAAAAGATTGCATCTTTTGTGTATATATCATTTTCACCTCCAAGTTTGTAAGAACCCTGAGTTGATGAAGTAAAGTAGGGCAGCCCCTAGGAATTGCAACACTCTTGGTGCAATACTAGGGCTCACCACTTTTTGTTGTCGTTGCTGGGGAGGTGTCTAGTAGATGTTTTGATTTTGTTTTAGCATTCTTTTCTGCTTTCATTTTTCATGTTGTTTCTGAAATATTGAAAAATACAAAAAGATCTAATTTTCATGCCTCGTACGAGTAGGAATACTGAAAGACAAATCCTACCTAAAACCCCCACATCACCTCCTGGCCACCGTTCACTCTTCTTCAGTGGTAGTGAGATTGAACCCCTTATAGGAGAGCCTTCTGAATACTTTGAGGATCCTATTGGGGAAGAATAATTAGACATTGTTTCAACTGAGGGACCTGCTTCACCTATCTTAACCATGGCTAAAATCCCGAGAGCCTTTCCCATAAGAGAGGCAAATGGGGAAACTAAGATGAAAAATATTAGCCCCTCAGCTCTTCCACACTTCCATGGACTTACCTTTGACGACCCTGACACATTCATGTTTGAATTTTTTGTTTTTTGTAGGATTTATGACTACACCTATGATCGAAAGTTGAATTTATTCCCATCCACCCTTAAGGATGCAGCCTTGCACTGGTTCATGGGTCTACCTTGGGACATCATCACTACCTGGGCACAAATAGAAGAGACCATCAATAACAAGTACAAAAACTATTGTAGGTCCAAGGAAACTAAGGGTGAGATATTTAGGATGACTCTATGGCCTGATGAATCCCTAGAGGACTATGAAGAGAGGTTTCAATTAAACTATAGGAAAGCCAACTGTACTCTTGATCCTGCATCACTTAAAATTTCACTTCTTTGAGGGATCAAAGAAGAGATGATAGAAACCTTGAATATTCTATCAGGAGGAGATATCTACCAACTGCCTTATGAAACAATCAAAAATGTCTTCTAGAACCATTCTAGGGCATTTAGGAAGGAGGAAATAGCTAGCCAGAGTACATCCAATACCCCTTCCTCTTCCACCTCCATCAAACATGAGATTGGAAACATGCTAGAGGACTTAAAGGGTGACATGATGCACACCTTTTCTTTAAAAATGGACACAATGTAGGTCAGAAGGAAGCAAGAGGAAGCAGAGAGAACCTAGGCCATATTTTGTCCTAGATGTACCCGGAAGCACCCAAGAAATGAATTTCCAGTGAATGTCATAGAGGTTTCCTTAGTCTGTGAATAGAATAATGCCACAGACAAGTGTCCCTCCTTACTTGGACTTAAGGATGTATATCAAGGTGGGGAAGCAATGCTAGAGAAACTATGTTTCATTAATCAGAGAAGGCCTCAAGGCCTTTGGCCATATCAAAAAGGTATGCAAGGTGCACCTTACTCTTACTATCACAACAATAAAAGTTCACCCATGCAACCTTGGTACACCTCCACTCCTCCATCCTGGTATACACCTCCTACCTAGCCTTACAACCCTTCACATCATTCTCTACTAGTAAACCAACCATTCCAGCAGTATGTTCCACAACAACCTCAATGGAACAATCCATCCCAATGGTGGAGGCCTCAACAAAATCAACCACCTGCACTAATGCCTCCACTCCAACCTCAACCTCAGGTTACTCATGCTTCTTCACCTAGGCTACCCCAAATACCTGCACAGCACAATCTGAAACCGAACAACAGACCGACACAACAGGGTCCCAGTGGAGAAACATCCTATCTAGCTTATGTTGTGTAGATATAGGAGGTTAATCTCAGGTCGGGAAGAGTACTCCCTGTTAGGGTCCTATAATAATAGGGTTCATAAATTTTGAATTGACTTTGATAGTCTTGTAAACACTAGAAAATTTGGCCCAATTTCTGACAGCCACTTTGTCGCTATTCCAACACATAGTCATTGCAAGAGCGACATTTTGAGGCCAAACAAAACGTGGTTAGCCATTATGTCACAATTCCGATGCTTTGCCAAAGCATCTCAATACCGACACTTTTTCTGATGTTTTGCAAAGTGTCGCTATTCCAACATTTTATAAACGTCGGTCTTTCGACGAACCACAACTGTCGGTCTTCTGACTATCACAAACTATCGATCTTTTGATCTCTTGTAGCAATTCCGACGAAATATCATTCGACGTTTAGAACGTCGTGCGTTCGATGCTTATGTAACGTCTCTTTACCGATGAAAAAGTTAAAAATATTTTAAAAAGAAACATCGGTCTTCCGATGATCGAGGCATCGATCTTTCGACGAAAAAGTAAAAATATTAAAAAAAAATAGTGTCGCTCTTCCGACGTCTAAGGTGTCAGTCTTCCAACGAAAATGCCAAAATATTAAAAAAACTAGTGTCGCTCTTCCAACGTCTAAGGCATCGGTCTTCCGACGCTTGGTTAAAAATATTTAAAAAAAAAATTCCACCTCCAATTGTCACCACTTCAAGTTGTCACCACTTCCAGTTGTCACCACTTCAAGTTTTACTGTTGATTTTTCATGCCTCCAATATCATCGAACCCTCCACAGTTGAATCTTTAATCCTCCACAAATCTGTCTTACCTAAGCTTCAAATAAACACTGGTATACACTTCTACAGATTTGTTCTATCTGAACTCCAAGGAAGCACTTATTTACCCTTAAAATATAATCCACATATGTGTTATCACCACTCTACTTCCACAAAGGTAAGTCTGAGGTGTTCTTGGGCTCAATTCCACAGGACTGAGCTTTACAAGCTAGATTGGTATACGAAACATAAGTCACTAAGTCTTATCACAGTCTTGTAACTTAACACTGAGCTCATAAAAAAAATAGGTGACTTAGCTAATTCGTCGGTCTTCTAAAGTGTCGGTATTAGCACATTGGTTGTTCAATCTATATCCTTAAGCCAAGCATGTGTGCTTATAATGCTAGTGCATTGTGATTGGGACCTGCTCAAAGGCTACATCAATGACACACAAGGCAAAAAAAGAGGTACCTATTCAAAGACTGCATCAATGGCACATAAGGCAGCATCAACATATTTCAAGGCTGCATCAAAAATTTTCAAAGGTTTCCTATCAAAATTTAAACATGGCTGCATCAATATGTTCTACAATACCAAGAAGGATAGAAGCTACATCAACATGAATTTTTAGATTTCAAGGGACTTGTGTATGCTCATTTTCAAGGGACCTGTTTAGAAGACAAATACTAATCACACCTACACAAAGCCAACCAATTACACCTGCAAAGAAGAAAAATTAGGATTATATCAACCAGCAAGTGTAAAGGACTGTAAAATTTTTGTTTTTAATACTTAAACTCCTATTTATTTTTTTTGCTAAATTGCGATATTTCTATTATGAACATAAAATTACAAAACTGCCACGGCTCAGCTGAGGAAGCCTGAGGCCGGGCTTGAGTGCTACTATCAGACTAGATATAGAACTGCCCATAAACGGGAAACCAGTTCGAATGTAAGTAGTTACACCGCCCAATAACTGGGAAACCGGCGAAGAGTTAACTGTTCTGAGCATATGAAAGCTATAAAGATACAAAAAATACATGCATCTATATCTGCTATGAGCAGTCATTGAAACACCTGAAACTAGCAAAACTTTTAAAGCAGAGTTCATACTGGAAATTTGTCATGGAGGTGAGAGAGCATTTAATCTGAGGCAGAGTGCTCCTCCACAATTCTGCAGCCATACTGGTTGTCCTGGTCCCCTTCATCAGTATTGTTCTCTTCGTCCTCTGTCAGACCTGCGTCCATCTGCAAATTGAAAAGTCCCGAGGAGGAAGGGATGGGGACAGTAGGCGCGCAGGAGGAAGGGATGAAAGGAGCAGGGTTAGGGCCAGGAGGGGGAACAAAGGCAGGAGCAGAAGGAGTCTGCAAGAGACTGGGGTGCGAGGCAGGAGGGAAGGGGAGCTCCTCGCTCAACGTAACAGTAAGGAATACAGAGAAAGGGTGGTCAAACGCACGGTCGAAGCGCAACTCAGTGTGTTGCGTGGACTGTCTGAGGAACCTACCGCTCGGAGGAGGAGAGGAGGCGGCGACGAAGGGCTGGGGCGGGAACAAAGGAGGAGCAAGGGGCGGAGGGGCAGAACGAGGAGGTGCCATGTCATGGAAGTCAAGGCGAGGACCAGGAGGGTCCGAAGATAAAAGAGCAGAACGCCTAGCAGAAGGCTCCAAAGGGCGGTCGACATTGGGGCTGAGGGGAGGGCGCTCGCCCATGGATCTTCCCCGAGAAGCCCCCTTCCTACAAGCCATTCGCTGCCTCAATCTGGGCATGGTGAAAACCTCAGAAGAGTTCGCCCAGCCTCTGGAGGGAGCAGCAGTTATAACAGAAGAATTATCAAACGAAACCGGAAAAACTTGAGAATTAAAATGAATCGGGCAGAAGTTACTGTGGGAGTAATGTAAGCCTGGAGTGATTTCCAAACAGCAATGCAGCGCACATCGTCAACCTGTATTTGTTCTCTCTCCACCTGTAGCAGAGCCTCCCGGGCAGAGCGAGTTCAAAGGCGACAGAGGACGGTGGCCATCGATGGAGCAATCGGGAGAATTTGATCGTTTATGCGCCATTTGAAGATGAGTGCACTGACCAATGCACAGGAGATGGCGGCGAACAGTTATGAATGCACATCGCAGATGGGCAATAAACATAGCATTTAAGTTGCCATGGGGGGCCATGTGGCCACCCCAAGTGGGTTGCGTTGGGATCATAACCGGGCCTGTTGGCCCCTGCTCGCTTCTAATCATCCGCATCCGGAGAATACTTAAACTCCTATTATTATTTTAGTGTTAAGTAATTAATTCATGGTTACTTATTAATATCAATTTCATAACCCATATTGACCTATACCATTACCCCTAAGCATCTTAATCTATGCTATCACTCTTAAAAACCATAGCACCCATAAGCTATCCTATATGCCTAATGGTTTTATATGCCATCTCTATATCAAAATGGTACTTAAACCTTAGCCTATCTCTCTACATACTCATCTCTATCTCGATACTACCACTACTTCTATATCTCACCACTATAAACCTTAGCCTATTTCTATGCTGGCTATACCCTTAAACCTTTTCATAAGCCTTTCAAATCAACCACTGCCATCAATGTACCAACAGTCTATAAGGCCTCTCCGTCGCATTATTAGACACCAAATGAGAAGACATCTGTTTAACAAGACTGCTTTCAATCGATTTCAATTCATTCTGACTTCCAACTAGTACAAATGGTCTCCACGGCTTTTACTAGACAGATACACCGCCAATGAATATATTCACCGTAGCTATCATTCCATTCCAACATGACTTGTATCCTCTGCAACCATGATCTGTATTCTCTGTAACCACGACTACATACCCTGCAAACAAGATTACGAGCTCTACTAACCAGACCCTATCCTCTACGCCCATATTCATATCAACCTATTTTCATGATAGCAGGCTAAAATTTTGAAACTCTCCATTCACAAAGGTCGGAAAAAAGTCCGAATTAAGGTTGATTAAGTTCGAGCTCTGTGTTTTAAGATAGAAATGTCGAGAATATAGGTATCCAGCTACCAGGATACATTGGTTGGAAAATAGGAGAAAACATAAGCGTTGAGGATTATCCAAAACAATAAGGTCAGCCCAGAAATTCAAGGACAACTCAGAAATTCGAAGTCAACTCAGAAATTCAAGGTCAGCCAGAAGAATGCAACAGAAGAGGTAACAATTAAAAACCTTGGTTAATAATTTTTTTAAAATAACAAAGCATAAGAAGGTAGGGTTAGAACAGAGATATTTTAATGGAAAATAGGGCAGAACTAGAAAAGTTTGATAGTTCAAAATTTCATGAAGATTGTGTCAAAATATTAAGAGAAAAACAGTGGCTACCCTTCTTAGAAAAATTCAATGGGTATAATGAAGAAGTCACAAAAAAATTTGCTTCTTCATTCACTGGAGAAAAAGCCACAGTAGGGAGTCTTTCCTTCAGGGTTTCAGAAGACACTATAGCCCAAATAATAGATATCAGTCCAGAGGGTGAGAAATACTTTAAAACAAAGAAATTCAAGGAAAAATCATGGACACAATTCATGTCTAGATCAAGAGTGTCTTCAGTAAATTGGAAAATAGGAGTTCGTAGGAGTTGGCTTATTCATCCCTGGGATGAAATGGTCTATATCCTTCAAAATTTTATCACCTATGAGGGTAGATATAGTATAGTGTATTTGTATCATATTAAGATCTTGTTGCATTTTAAAGGGGAATGTACCATCAGTCTACCTTATTTCCTTTTACAAAGCTTACCCAAAATGTCAAAAACTATTTAGAATCAGAAAGGTAATATGGATAAAAGTTTATGTCATTTTGGTTTGATAAAAATTTTGATTGAGTCTCAATTACAAAAGACGGGGATGACATGGAAGGGAATTTTAATCTCCAATGGAATCAAAACTAATGAAGAAGAACGGGAAAAACAAGGGAGTACATAATTCATCGTTGATGCGATTGAAATAAATGATGAAACTCTTGAATTCACATCAAACACTATTGCCCAGCCTAGTAGTAGTGTAAGAGCAAGAAAAATGAGACACGAAGATGCTAAGAGAGCTGCAAAATACAAAAATTTTACCACCTACACAAGAAAATACAGGAGGATAAAAGGTAAGAAAATGCAAGAGAATGATGACCTACAACCAAAACAGGATGTACAGCCAGAACAAGATGCAAATATACAAGAAATGGAAATTGAAAGCAATAAGGAAGAAGAAAAAGAGCAAGCACCCTCAAACAGAAAGCAAAAGAAACTAGAGAGGTAGATTGAAGACTTGCAATAAGAACTCAAGGAATCAGAGGTTTTAGAAATATTTGTGAAGAAAGAGAATGAAGCACTGAGAGAACAAAGCAAGAAAATTCAAAGGAAAAATGAAAAATGAAGAAGAAATTAAGAAAACTCAAAGCCAATCAAACTGAAATCTGTAAATGGGTTGGAAAATGGTATAGACAGAAGAAAGATCTCAAGGCAAAGTAAAATAACATGAAGACTGAATATCAAGCTCAGAAGAATGTAGATGTTTTATTGCAGGTAGCAGAAGCAACAAACAAAGGAAGTTCATCAGGTTAGCATGAGGACATGCAAAGTATTGTGTTTGGGGGAGATGTTGGTATCATTTCATGGCCTATCTTTTTATCCAAAAATCTCATCATTATCCACCATTTTCCTTACTAAACCTTCATAAATTCCTTATATCCTATTGAAATTGATTAATATAGTATCATAATTGTTATTTTTACATTGAAATCAATTTTGGGAATTTTCGTGTTAAAAACTAAATTTTTTCAAGAAATTACAGGTTCTGGTAACTTCCTGTAAATGCTTTATGTTCTAACATGTGTCGTGAAAAGTGGACCAAAATGAAGGATGAGGGCTTAATCTAGAATGTACATGGATGGAGAAAAATCTATTCAACCTCAGATTCGAAGTTCCTAAGTAGCTGGTCAACGTTGGTCAAACCCAGCCATTTCAGCAGAAAAATCTTGAATCATAAATGAACAGACTTGATATTTTGCTTGTATTTAGGGATTTAAACCAATTCAAATTATTTTGGAAGTCAGTTAGGCTTTTGAGGAACAAGAATAACCTCCTTTTTTTATGTAATTCATGATAAACAGTTAGAGGAAAAGATATTGAAGGCTAGTTAATACGTAGAGAGAGACATACAAAGACATGAGATTTATGTGCCAAGCTTCAAACTCTGTTTTTATGTAATTGATTTCTAGAATTCAATAGAGACAGAGATTCAGTTCTTCATGGTGTTATATACTAGCATTTTCTCTATTTGAAGTTACTCCAAGTGTGCTTGCAATGTGTGGAGGGCCCCCATGCAGTGCTGGTACACTTTCTTTATGTTTTCCTTTACATCTGCATATTCAGATCTGATAGTACATTTTCACTTAATTCTGATGTTTTAAGTTCATGAATCTTGATTAGAAGTGTGTTTATTGTTTCAGTTATCATTTCTACTTTATGTTCATGGTTATAATTGAAAAATTCAATTACTAGATTAATGAGTAAACCTTGTAAGAGGATTTAATTGTTGATTGAATTCAAAATTATTACCTTGATCTCTATTTTTAAATGAGTTTGATTTAAGTGTGTTGATTTGAAAGAGACTCTGTGAGTTGAGTCCTTGTAAGAGGACTAGGATCTCAAAAAAACCATAGGAATTAGCTAATTTCTTTTAATGTGTTAATCTAAGAAATTGGAAGAGATTCTGTGAGCTGAAACCTTGTAAAAGGACTAGAATCTCAGACAACCATAAGTACTCTGTTTTTAGGAAGATAGATCTGTTTTAATTGGAGAGGTGTTTAAGTGTGTAAGGAACCAAAGGGAAATCTCTTGTAAAAGGGTATTGGATCCTGCTGCAACAAACCCTCATTTAGGAAATTAAATCCTTTTAGGTCTATATATATTAGACAAGTATCTCTAAGCTTACCTACTTGGGTTGACATGAAATGAAAGCCTAATCTACAGTAGTAGAATAGACCAAAAAATAATTAGAAGTGCTTACCACATATCAACCTCATGACCATAATATGTACTATATTCTCCCAAAGCCTGAAGAATATCTCTATTCAAGATTCTATGTTGGCTATGGGAAATCCATGAAAGATATTCTCAAAACTTGGTGGCAAGAGTTGAGAAAATTTTCCCAAAATCCTGACAGTATTTACAAAACCAAAGCATTGAAGAAAATTCACTGATATTTAATGGCTATGTGTTGCAGGTTTTATGATAGTCATTTAGGGCATGGATAAATGTTAAGTGGTCTAGATTCCATAGAGCTTCATGCCATTATCTAGTGCTACCTTGCGTAGAGACCTTAGGATGGATATCGCAACGCATTGAATCTCAAAACATGATCATTAGAAGTGCTTACCACATATCAACCTCATGAACATAGTATGTACTATATGCTCCTAAAGCTTGAAGAATATCTCTATTCAAGATTCTATGTTAGCTATGGGAAATCCATGAAAGATATTCTCAAAACTTGGTGGCAAGAGTTGAGCAAATTTTCCCAAAATCCTGATAGTATTTACAAAACCAAAGCATTGAATAAAATGCACCGATATTTAATGGCTATGTGTTGCAGGTTGTATGAGAGTTATTTGGGGTATGGATAAATGTTAAGTGGTCTAGATTCCATAGATTTTCGTGCCATTATCTAGTGCTACCTTGCATAGAGACCTTAGGATGGATATTGCAACGCATTGAATCTCAAAGCATGATCATTAGAAGTGCTTACCACATATCAACCTCATGACCATAATATGTACTATATGCTCCCAAAGCCTGAAGAATATCTCTATTCAATATTCTATGTTGGCTATGGGAAATCCATGAAATATATTCTCAAAACTTGGTGGCAAGAGTTGAGCAAATTTTCCCAAAATCCTAACAGTATTTACAAAACCAAAGAATTGAAGAAAATGCACCGATATTTAATGGCTATGTGTTACAGGTTGTATGAGAGTTAGAATGTAGATTTTTTTGAGGAACGATGGGTCTATATGGTACACCCATGCGCCACCAAGGGAACCATTTTTTAGTTGGCCCAACCTCATAGCTGAACAATTTCATAAATGTGTTAAAAAGGTGAAGAACATGGCACAAGGTGAGTAACCAGAGTTTTATATGTCCTCATATTTTTTTGATGGTATATATTCTAAAAATGAGATCCCAGGTCTAGGATGGAAGTGGACTTATGCTAAAGAAATACCTCCAGTCCACATATATTGCAAGATATTGTGGGATACTAGTTATGGGGGAATGTATGCGACAATAACTGACATCTTCATATTAGTATTATATTAGATGTTGTTTGGCATAGTGGCACCTTGCATGATAGATAAGGCCAAGGAATCCATAGTATATGTTACAAATTTGTTTGCATCACCTCAAGAAACATTCATCAAAGTATTTGGAGCATATAAAATTCCACATCTCATGCCATTGTTTGTGAAAAATAAGGTGGTTATGTGGGAGGTTGGCTACCATATTTGCATAGGGTTGTTTGGATCATTGCAAAAATAGAAGAAGTCTCCATGGCCCATTTTCCCTATGAAAATAATATCATACAACCTAAAGAGATTTAAGGCAACAAAGGAAAAATTGCATAGCTAGAGTGTCTCAAGTTCGGTGGGATGTGATATCATCGGTATGATCTTAAAGGTATATGCACATAAAAATGTGAAAATTACATAGACTCCTCTGTAGACTCCTTGCTCACGGGAGCTACACTACATATAACAGTGTGCAAAGAACTCAAATCATATTTCTTTGCAATATCGACTTTGTTCGTAGCCTACATGATGGGAGGCACAAGAGGAAAATAGGTGATTCTGTAGTTCTCAATCAACCGAAAAATCTCCACAAGATCAAACTTAGACAGCACAAAAATGGTCGATCCGGATCCAAGAAACACACAAGAAAAAGCTGCAAGCCCATATATATGAAATATGGGCACCATACCTAAGAACAAATCAGTCTGATTCTGGGTACTATTCTCATGACTGAATCCCAAGCGCTTCAGCACAAGACGTTGGTTCTGTTCATACCTAAGAGATAAAATACACTGTCTAGGAAACTGGATCAAGATCGCAGTTGGGTATTGTTTCCCTGGAGAGGAAGATCTAAGGAAAAGACACCTGGATCAGGATTATAAGCTCTCATAGAGGCCACTATGAATTTATTTCATCAGATCGGGTTGGTAATGGGTTTCATACAGAAAAGCCTTCCAAGACCCTGATAACCAAAATGGGTATAGACTCCAAAAATCCACATATTTTCATTTTATTAATGCTCCGAATGTGCCACCAAAGGAAGTCCCAATAGAAAAAATTACAAGCAAACCCATGAGACAAGATCCTGAAGAAAAGCTAAAATTCCAACTTGCAAAATTCTTGTTGTATTGAAGAATAATAGTACCTATTTTTGGAGTTGTGGAGTTGAGAGCAATGCAGAGATCCACACACTGTCCATGGTGCCAGGCTCCAGATCCATGAGCATGGCTCAGGACATAAATCTCCCGCATCCTTCCTCCAAAACTACAATAGTATGGCTTCATCCTTCCTCAAAACTGGTGACAATATGGCCGCATCCTCCCTCCTTCCTTGGACAAACCATGCAAGTGGAGGGAAATGAACGAGGGAAATTAAAACTTTTGATATTTGAAAATTTTTTGACATTTTGAAATGAAACACGTGTGTTATTTTTAAGGCCACTCAAATTAATTTAAATATATATATTTTAATAATTATAATAATTAAAATAATTTTTAGATAATTATGTGTTTGTTTATTTTGATTGTTTGAAAATATTTACAATAAAAAAAATAAAACATGTCTTTTTGAGAAGCAATTAAAATTATATGAGTAAATAATGGATGGATTTTTGCACATAGTAATCCTTCTACCCTACTAAATCATCATTCTTTATTGAAAGGATTTTTAAACTTTACACTATTAAATTATGTTGTATTTTAAATATTTCATTTGCAACCATGATCAAGAATCATAAGAGTTGTTTATTCATGTAACATGCTCAATATGAAAGGTTTTTTATTCATGTAACATGCTCAGTAAATATCCTTGCATATTGAGAACATATCTAATTAGTTGGAGCCTGTGTTACCCTTTATTTTGGCATATGGTTAACACTAGTGAATTATCCATATTTAAACAATTTGATGCTGGGAGGTTTGATATAGAAATGCCAGCTATGTTGCTCAGGGGTCGGATATAGAAATGTCAGCTATGTTGAAGTATTAGCATGTTAAGGTCTTCTCTGTGATGAATAATATGCTCACAATGGTCTTTGTGAGGAGTCGTTGAAATTGTTCAATTAGATGTAACATAATGAGATGACACTCGATAATTTCACCTTTTCCACTAATTTTGCAGCATGTGCTAGTTTACGATGCAGTTCCAATATATTATCATCATTAAAGTTAGGTTGGACTCAAATATATTTGTGGAGAATTCTCTTGTTTACCTATATACCAAATGTTTCAGCATAGAATAGGCATGATTAGTATTTGATAATATGTTTTAATAGAGGGAAGTTAGAGTGCCCCGTGGCAAGGTAGGAGGCCTCTTGATGTGTGCCACATCCCTTAAGGGCCTATTTGGTGACTGTGGGGAGGATCCCAGGGCTGCAGCAAGATAGATCATGTTGTGCCCAACACTTATTTAACTCAAGGAAGAAGTGTTATTCCATCTTAGGTGTGGTAAAGATATTTATAAAATATCTGAAGTATTACAAGGGGCTTTGATCTTTGTCAAATGTGTACTAGGAGATGACTCCAGGGAAATGGGAAAATCTCGAGAACAGTGCAAGTCCTAGATCCATTAAATGGTTAGGGATTTTGGGGTTAAGTGGTTAGGGATTTGGGGGTTAGTGGTTAGGGTGGATTTAAGTGCATTTAGGGTTTAGGGGAATATTAATTATGAGTTAGTGGTTAAGGGATTAGGGATTGGGAGCTTAGGGGTTAGGGGATTTAGGCGCAGTTAGGGGTTAGATGAATAATGATTTAGTGGTTAAGGGATTATGGATTAGGGGCTTAGGGTTAGGGGAAGAGAATGGTCATTCCAGATGCTCTGAAAATGTTGAGGCTTCAGCCAGGTCACAAGATTTGTCTGCTAGGAAGGCTTTCCAAAGAAGTTGGCTGGCATCACTATGACACTATTACGGAATTAGAAGGGAAGAGAAAGGAAAAGGCTTAGGTATCATATGAGAGAAGGAAGCAATTGGAAAAATTGAGATCAAAAGAAGTGGAGTTAGCCAAAAAGAAGCTTACCCCAGAGATGGATAAGATAAAACTTGACAACATATTGGCCAATTTCCTTGACCCTTTATTTGTTGTTTAGAAGGAGTATGAATACACCACTATTAATATCAAGGTAACTGACCCCTAGCAGATCAAGGGGTTAAGGGGTTTAGGGGTTAGATGTTTTGGGTTTAGGGGGTTAAATGGGTTAGGGTTTTAGAGGTTTAGGGGGTTAGTGGATTTAGAAGTTAAGGATTTTAAGGGTTAGGGGTCATTACGGGTTAATGGGGCTAGGGTTTAGGGGGTTAAATGGGTTAGGGTTTTAGGGGTTAAGGGGCTTCGGGGATTTAACAGTTAAGGATTTTAGCTAGGGGTTATGGGTTAATGGGTTAAAGGGTTAGCGGTTTAGGGTTTAGGGGTTTAAATGGGTTATAGGGGTTTAGAGGTTTAGGGGGTTAGGGGATTTAGTAGTTAATCATTTTTAGGGTTAAGGGTTAGGGTAGGGGGTTAAATGGGTTAGGGTTCTAGGGGGTTAAATGGGTTAGGGTTCTAGGGGGTTAAATGGGTTAGGCTAGTTGGGAAATAGGGTTTAAGGGGTTAGGGGTTAAGGGTACATGAAACACACCCGACCAAACGATGCCACAAGGGAGCAAATGGCAAACGGGCCACCCGAATGTGCCCAAGCTAGCACCCGGGTGGTCACAACTTATCAAAACTGATACGGGCACCCTCGAACGAAACAAAACGACCCAAACGTGCTTGGGGCACCCTCAAAAAGCGTGACACGACATGCTCGACCGAACGATGCCACAAGGGAGAAAACATCAAACGGGCCACTTGAACGTGTACAAGGCACCCGGGTGGTCAGAACTTAAAAAAACTGATACAGGCACCCTAGAATCAAATAATCCGACCTGAATGCGCCCGGTCGGGTGACTTGATCACAAGGCGCAACACGGTGCACCTGACCGAATGATGCCACATGAGAGAAAACGGAAAACGGGCCACCTGAATGTGCACAATGCACTCGAGCAATCACAACTTACCAAAACTAATACTGGTGCCCTCAAATTAAACAGGCCGACCTGAATGTGCCTGGTCGAGCGAGCTCACATGGCATGACACAATGCACCCGACTGAACGATGCCACATGGGAGTAAACGACAAATGGGCCACCTGAATGTGAACAAGGCACCTGGGCGGTCACAACTTAGGAAAACTGATACGGGCGCCCTTGAACGAAATAACACAACACGAACATGCTTGGTCAGGTGCCCTCACATGGCGTGAGATGACATGCCTGACCGAATGATGCCGCAAGGGAGCAAATGGAAAACGGGCCGCCCGAATGTGCACAACCTGGCACCCGGGTGGTCACAACTTAACAAAATTGATACAGGCGCCCTCGAACGAAACAGTGTGACCTGAATGCGCTTGGCCAGGCGCCCTCACATGGTGCAACATGGCACGCCTAACCGAACGATGACACAAGGGAGAAAACGGAAAATGGGCCTCCCGAACGTGCACAAGGCACCCAGGTGGTCACAACTTAGCAAAATTGATACGAGCACCCTCGAATGAAACGGCCTGACCCGAACGCGCCCGATCGGGCCGCGTCCTCACACACCGCAACATAGTGTGCTTAAACAAACAATGCCACAAGGGATAAAATGACAAATGGGTCGCCCGAACATGCATAAGGCACCCAGGTGGTCACAACTTAGCAAAACTGATACGCGGGCGCCCTCAAATGAAACGGCCCGACCCGAATGTGCCCAGTCAAGTGACCTCAACCGACGCGACACGAAATTCCTGACCAAACGATGCCACAAGGGAGAAAACGGAAAACAGGCTACCTGAATGTGCACAAGCTGGCACCCGGGTGGTCACAACTTAGAAAAACTGATACGGGCGCCCTCACACAGTGCACCCGACCGAACAATGCCATAAGGGAGCAAATGGAAAACAGGCCACCTGAACATGCACGAGGCACCCGAGCAGTCACAACTTAAAAAAACTGATACGGGTGCCCTCAAACGAAATAGCCCGACCTGAACCCGCCCGGTCGGATGACCTCACACAGCGCAACACGGCGTGCCCGACCAAACGATGCCACAAGGGAGCAAATGGCAAATGGGCTGCTGGAACATGCACAAGGCACCCGATTGGCCACAACTTAGCAAAATTGATATGGGCACCCTCGAATGAAACAGCCCAACCCGAATGCGCTCGATTGGGCCGTGACCTCACACAGTGCGACACGGCGCACCCAAATGAATGATGCCATAAGGGAGCAAATGACAAACGGGCCGCCCGAATGTGCAAAAGGCACCCGAGCAGTAACAACTTAGAAAAACTGATACACGAGCGCCCTCAAATGAAACATCCTCACCCAAACATGCCCGATCGAGTGACCTCAACCTGCGCGACATGACACGCCCGACCGAACGATGCAACAAGGGAGAAAATGGAAAACGAGCCACCCGAATGTGCACAAACTGGCACCCGGGTGGTCACAATTTAGCAAAAATGATATAGGCGCCCTCGAATGAAACAACGTGACCCGAACGCGCTCGGTCAGGCAGCCTCACATGGCGCGACACGGTGCACTCGACCGAATGATGCCACAAGGGAGAAAATGGAAAACAGGCCGCCCAAACGTGCACAAGGCACTCGAGCAGTCACAACTTAACAAAACTGATATGGGCACCCTCGAACGAAACGACCCGACCTGAACGTGCCTGGTCAGACAACCTCACACGGTGCAACATGACGTGCCCAACCGAATGATGACACAAGGGAGCAAATGACAAACAGGCCACCCGAATGTGCACAAGGCACCCGAGTGGTCACAACTTAGCAAAACTGATACAGGCGCCCTCGAATGAAACGACCTGACCTGAACATGCCTAATCGGGCTGTGACCTCACACGGCACACCCGAATGAATGATGCCACAAGGGAGCAAATGACAATCGGGTCACCCGAACGTGCAGAAGGCACCCAGGTGGTCACAACATAGAAAAACTGATACGCAGGCACCCTTAAATGAAACGGCCTGACCCGAACGCGCCCAATCAGGCGACCTCAACCAGTGCGACATGACACGCTCGACCGAATGATGCCACAAGGGAGAAAATAGCAAACGGGTCACCCAAATGTGCAAAAGATGGCACTCGGGTGGTCACAACTTAGAAAAATTGATACAGGCGCCCTCGAACAAAACAACGCGACCCGAACGTGCTTGGTCGGGCGCCCTCACACAGCATGACACGATTTTCCTGACTGAACGATGCCACAAGGGAGTAAATAGAAAATGGGCCACCCGAACATGCATAAGGAACCTGGGCGGTCACAACTTAACAAAACTGATACGGGTGCCCTCGAACGAAACAGCCTGACCTGAATGCACCTGGTCGGACGACCTCACACGGCGTGACACAACGTGCCCAACTGAATGATTCCACAAGGAAGAAAATGGAAAACAGGCCGCCCGAGTCTGCACAAGGCACCTGAGCGGTAAAAACTTAGTAAAACTGATACGGATACCCTCGAACAAAATGGCCCGACCCAAACGCGCTCGATCGGGCAGCGACCTCACACAGTGCAACACAGTGTGCCCAAACGAATGATGCCACAAGGGAGAAAATGAAAAATGGGCCACCCGAACATGCACAAGGCACCCGAGCGGTCACAAATTAGCAAAACTAATACGCAGGCACCCTCAAACGAAATGACCTGACCCGAACGTGCCCGGTTGGGCTACCTCAACCGACGCAACATGACACGACCGACCGAATGATGCCACAAGGGAGAAAATAGCAAATGGGCCACCCAAATGTGCACAAGCTGGCACTTGGGTAGTCACAACTTAGTAAAACTGAAATGGGTGCCCTTGAACGAAACAGCATGACCTAAACACGCTTGGTCAGGTGCCCTCACACGGCGCGACACAGTGCGCCCAACCAAATGATGCCACAAGGAAGCAAACAGAAAACAGGTCGCCTGAACGTGCACAAGGCACCCGGGTGGTCACAACTTAACAAAACTGATACGGGTGCCCTCGAATGAAACGACCTGACTTGAACACGCCCAGTCGGACAACCTCACACGACGCGACATGGCTTGCCCGACTGAATGATGCCACAAGGGAGAAAATGGCAAACGGGCCACCCAAACATGCATAAGTCACCTAAGCGTTCACAACTTAGCAAAATTGATACGGGCGCCCTCGAACGAAACGACCTGACATGAACGCGCTCGATCGGGCCACAACCTCACACGGCGTGACACAGCGCACCTAAACGAATGATGCCATGAGGGAGAAAATGACAAATGGCCACCCAAATGTGCACAAGGCACCCAGGTGGTCACAACTTATCAAAACTGATACGCGAGCGCCCTCGAACAAAACATCCCGACTCGAACGTGCCCGGTCAGGCGACCTCAACTGGTGCGACACGAAACGCCTGACCGAACGATGCCACAAGGGAGAAAATGGCAAACGGGCTACTTGAATGTGCACAAGCTGGCACCTGGGTGGTCACAACTTAGCAAAACTGATACGAGCACCCTTGAATGAAACAACCCGACCGGACCCGAATGCGCTCGGTCGGGCGACCTCACACGGCGTGACACGACGTGCCCGACCGAATGATGCCACAAGGAAGCAAAATGCAAATGGGCCACCCAAACGTGCATAAGGCACCTGGGCAGTCACAACTTAGCAAAAATAATAAGGCCGCTCTCAAACAAAATGGCCCGATAGGACCCAAACGAGCCCGGTCGAGCGACCTCACAGTATGGCGCAACACGGTGCACCTGACCAAATGATGCCACAAGGGAGAAAAAGGAAAATGAGCCATTTGAATGTGCACAATGCACTCAGGTCGGCACAACTTAGAAAAACTGATACGGGTGCCCTCAAACGATACAGCCCGACCTGAATGCGCCCGATTGAGCAACCTCACACTGCGCACCTGACCAAATGATGCCACAAGGGAGAAAACAACAAACAGGCCACCTGAACGTGCACAAGGGACCCGGGCGGTCACAACTTAGAGAAACTACTATGGGCACACTCGAATGAAACAGCCTAACCTGAACGCGCCCAGTCAGGCAACGTCACATAGTGTGACACGACGCACCCAAACGAACGATGCCACAAGGGATAAAATGGAAAATGGGCCACCCAAACATGCACAAGGCACCCGGGTGGTCACAACTTAGCGAAACTGATACGAGCGCTCTCGAACGAAATGACCCAACCTGACCCGAACGCGCCCAGTCGGGTGACCTCACACGGCGCGACACGACGCGCCTGACCGAATGATGCCACAAGGAAGCAAACTGCAAATAGGCCACCTGAATGTGCACAAGGCACTCGGCGGTCACAACTTAGCAAAACTGATACGGGCACCCTTGAATGAAACGGCTCGACCTGAACACGCCCAGTCGAACGACCTCACACGGTGCAACACGGCGCACCCAACTGAACGATGCCACAAGGGAGAAAACAACAAATGGGCAGCCCGAACATGCACAAGGCACCCAGGCGGTCACAACTTAGCAAAAATAATATGTGCACCCTTGAACGAAACGGCCCAACACCACCCGAATGCGCTCGGTCGGGTGACCTCACACGGCGCGGCACGGCGCACTCGACCGAACAATGCCACAAGGGAGCAAATGGAAAACAGGCTGCCCGAACGTGCACAAGGGACTCGAGTGGTCACAACTTAGCAAAATTGATATGGGCACCCTCGAACAAAACGACCCAACCCGAACGTGCCCGGTCAAGCGACCTCACACGGTGCACCCAAACGAACAATGCCACAAGGGAGAAAACGTCAAATGGGCCACCCGAACGTGCACAAGGCACCCGGGAGGTCACAACTTAGCAAAATTGATACAGGCGCCCTCGAATGAAATGGCCCAACCTGAACGCGCCCGGTCGGGCGACCTCACACTACGCGACATGGTGCGCCCGACCGTGGTTGGGGGCACACATTAAAAGTGAACTAAGGAGTGAGCGCATCACGTCTTTAATATTTTATGAAACTCCTTAGAGGTCACATCATAACCACCTTCCATATTCATCACAATGTGATATGTCAACTAAAGATATCTTATTATGTTGCTCCAACCATTCAAAAAGCGGACCCAAGTTAGATTATTATTTATTAAAGGAGAGGCCAAAGAAATTAATTTACAAACTGTCGCTATAGAGACACTTAGCCCAAACTATCACAAGAGTGACACTTAGCCCAAACCATTGGAAGAGCGACACTTAGCCCAAACTGTCGCAATAGCTATGATTGTTCCGAAACTGTCGCAATAGAGATGCTTTTTCCCGAACTGTCGCAATAGCGACGTTTTCCTCCAAATGTCACAATAGCAACATATAGCTCTAATCCGTCATAGTTCTGATGATTTTTCCCAAACTGTCGTAATTTCGATGCTTTTCTATAAATGTCGCAAGACCGAAACCAACTTCTATGTGTTGCAATACCGACACTTGTCTCTAAACGTTGGTATAACGACAGTTGTGGGCGGGATTTGAAAATTTGATAAATTTTGGGGAAATTTCTGACATTTGGTCAGAAGTGTCGGAACCAAAGTGTCGAAATTTTTGCCAAATGTACTAGTGAAATATGTACATACCTTTCTTTCTGCAAGTTTTTTTCCCATATTTTGAAACAATGAACAATAATAAAAAGCCAAAAAGAGGGTAAAAAGTCCTAAAAGATAGATCAAAGAACTTAGAAAAATATAGACCCCAAAAGAAAAAAGAGAAATAAAACCTGAAAGTGAGAAAGTCCAAATGCCACTAATTTTACTTTTACTGCAAGAATAATGATTATGTGTAGAGTATCAATAAATTCCATAATCCATGATCAGTTAAATAGTTTAATCTTAACTTTTCATGCTTTTAATTTCGTGTTTTAGATAGAGAATAAATATTTGTCAAACAGTTTAAACTTGAAAAATCAGTAGATAGGTAGAGAATAATAAGGAGCTCAACAGTTTAATCTGAGCTCTCGTATCAAATGAGGTAGATTTAGACAGTTTTGTGCTTTGAAAGAAAATTGTTTTAAGGTTGCAATTCTAAATTCACCTACAAAATGAAGAAAAAATGTTAGAAATAAAGTTGGGTAGGTAGAAAGCAGTTGAGCAATAATGTAATAAAGCATCATTGAGCAAGATCACTAATTTCCCCTCCCCTGCAAGTATTCAGTGTTCTAAACTATCAGTAAAAAAGGCTCAGAGAATTTCTTTGACTTTTGTTAGGACTGGACCCAAGGCTCAATGACTGGTTAGTTAAAAATATTGAGTTCTACATTAAACCCACATTTATCAGCATTTACCCTCCCTTCATACATTATAATCTTTTTTTCCTAAGTAAAAACACATTTTTTACTTAGTAAAATTGAAATCCTAAAATAATTAACTTCATTCCCTTTCAAAGTCATTCATAAAATCCTCAAAATGCATTTATCCTAAGTATAAGTGAAATAATATTAAAAGGCAACAACACTTTATTTTTTATATGATTTACACTTTACTTAGATTTAATATGTATATTATGACCATTACACTATTCCTTTTTTCATATTAACACTTAACTTATTATATTAAATTCCTAACTACACATACCCATATATTATTAATTCCCTTATATTTAAAATAGCCCCCTTAACCCACTATTTTAAAGTTTAGACCAAAGTTTTATATCCCACATATGCAATATAAAAACCCTGCCCCACAAACCCATTGGTATAAACATATTTTTATTCAAATATCCCGCCCCTATAGTTTGACAATTGTACAAGTTGATAAAACTATATAATATATACTACCGCGCCCGCATATAAAAAATTGAAACATTTCACAAATGTTTTAAATAAAAACATTACTCCTCGCCTATTTTCATAAAACCCAAACTTTAAACTTTATTAAAAGTGCCTTTGTTATGATGTTTAAAGTCATATCTCGCCACATATGCAAGCACCCTAGCCCCACTCCCATTCCAATGCAAATCCCAATCAATCGTGAACGTTCGCACTGATCCCCAAATCCGATGGCAGAAATATAATATCGCGTGGAAAAGTAGCGCGATCACCCCCCTCCATTTTTGCACGAAATAGGTGGTATTACAAATTCCTCTCTCCTCCATGTGGATGTTTCCTATTGGATCATGTGGGTTCAAGCTAAAACCACTTACTGCCAAATTGTCTTGCGATAACAACTGGTTGTTTTGATCCGTTGAATTCTGAAACCGTTGCTCCCACCCGATGTGACCAGCATTCAATGCAAAAATAATGTAACCAAAATGCATATTAAACCTTCGAAATAAACTTCATTCATTTCTCTTATGCATTTAACCTATGCTCGCACCCTCCCGACTGTAAAAGCATCCTTTTAAAGCCATTTTCCGCCATTTATGCCCCCGAAACCTACAAGAGTTACCCTGTGACCTTTAAAGACCGCCGAGGAGCTATACTTTGCTCCAGAAAATCTGCAGAAGCTGTGTTTCATTGAAAACCTCAGAAACATCTTCCAAAACCCCAATACCTGCATACAAATAGGTATTTTTCTAAAATTTTAGCGTGAAACTAATTTTTTAAGGCCTTTTAAAAGACAAATTATGTTCATAAGATCCAAAATTATCCTTAGAAACTATCAAAAAGCCCCAAAAAGAGGCTGGATCCTATCATTTTTTTTCCAAAAACCCTGTTTCTCTGCTGCGCACAAATTTTCAAGAAATTTGTGAGTTTTTCACACTTTGATGAACTATTTCAAGCTTAAATCAAACTAGAAAACCTTTGCAGGTATCATAAGCCTTTGTGACCCTTTTCAAAAGAGTTTTTAGCCCAATTTTCCATTAAAATACTCAAGAAACCCTTGTTTCTTGTTTTAATCTAGTTAAAAGCCTATAAAACTCTTTCACAGACCTAATTGAGAAGAAAGCCCAAAGAAAAAGCTATACTTTTCCAAATTTATCCACTAAGCCCTCTGCTAAAGTAAATTACTTTTGCCAACTGTCTAAACTTGCAGAAGTAGATCAAAATGCCTAAGAATTAGAGTACAAGCAAGCGTGAAGGTTCCAAAGTACCTAAGCCTACCCCTAACATGAATTCAAACACTGCTATTGTTATAAATCCTTTTCAACTACCTATTGTTGACATTGAACACATCCCACTAGTTGATACTGATTACAAGATAGCAGATCCCATTATTGAATTTAACCTGCTAGATATCCGTAACTGGTGCTATGAAAAGTCATTAGATAATGAAGAAGAGGTCCATATTTGGGAATCTCATTTGCAAAAATATGTTGTCCCATTAACTCACCCATGTCAAGAGGTCATTAGATTGTGTCAATAGTATTATGTTTATGAGCAAAAATCCATTGTAAATGCCAATAAAGATGTGCTTTTTACCATTACTACAGAATCAATTAACTAGGTGCTACAACTTCAGCCTGAACCCTAAGGAGTCCCTTTATCTATAGAGGCCCTCACCAAGTTATATATTGGCCTAGATTTTCCCAAGAGGTTCATGATTTTTCAGACATGTATGCCTTTGCATGTAGAAATTCCTAAGCTAAATCTCCCATATTCTACTGCTAAATTCCCTGAAGGTTCAAGACATGTGATTTCCATGCTTTCCTTCATCCTTGGATATTTTACTAATGAACACACAAATGAGCCCATCTTGGGATTCTTATCCACTTTCTCCCCAGGTCAACCCCCATCAGTAATATTTGATTATGTTGGTTTCATTACTGATATTATTCATTATCAATTGACCGATTTGCAAATTGAGGGAGTGTTCATATATACCTCCTAACTTTTCCATATGTTTCTATACTTCCAATCAGATAATTTTCTATTTACTCTCCAAAAACTTGACATACATGGAAATCCTCTATCTGTCATTTTTTGGACATCCTTGCTCATGAAAGAATTTACATATTTCAGTTATTCATAATTTTCAGAGTTATTTTTACATCCAGTGATCACAATGTTGACCAAAACATAGCAGCCAAGAATAAATGGAGAAATGAAAAAGATATTGCAGTTATCAAAGTAGAGTAAGGTTGGTGACTAGTATTTGTATGAAAAATATATTGAGATCATAGTCTTTGGGTCAAACTTGTTACCTTACAAGTTACCCAAACATCCTTCAATGAGGATCTTTGCCTTGGAGTATATCAGGCAGATCCTAAACTCTGATTCCATAAATTTTATGGCAGCTAAGAACAAAACCCAATTCAAACTAAAGAATCAGAGAGGGCCATTCATATAAAGTCACAGGGATGTAGAGAAAGAGGCAGCTAATTAGTTATTGGAATATAAATTTGAAGAGAGTTTCCCTTGGAACTATGATCCACAAGGGATCTTGAGTAAGATAAGGGTTAAATACAAGTTAGCACCGTTCATCCAATAGAAAAAAACTTTAATAGAAATTTTTTCAATTCAATTTGAATGGACTAAAAACACTTTAATAGATGCAGTTAACAAAGGTAATACTAGTCATACCTTAGAAACTGCAAATGAGCCAAAGAAGTCCACTAAAAGAGTAAGGGAAGAAGGATCCTATGTGGTAGAAACTACAACTGAAACCAAGTTCAAGCTGATATATAACAAAAGGTCCAAATTAGATTAGGAAAGTAAAGGAAAAGTGACAATTGATGTAGAAGAAACAGAGCCTTTAAATACCAATACATATTTTCCACAAACAAAAGTTGCTACTGTGATTATCAATGAGCCAAATACTACAAATCAGAACGAAGAAATCAATAATGAAGATACACAGTTGATGGAAAGACAACAAAGCATGGAAGCCTCTTCCTCACAGACAGCTGAGGAAAAGGATTTGGATATCAAAGAGAAATATAAGCATATTAAAATGAAGAATGAAGAGATAAAGAATAATATTTATTCTCAATATCTCAAACAAAATCCAAGTGTGAAAAATAGGCTCCTTTCTACATTTGATTATTCTAATCAAAAGCTAATCATGTCAGTGTTGTAGCCAATAGTCAAATCTCCTAAGACAGTGGTAGATTATAAGAAAGTTGATTTGGAAGTCCAAACAGATAAGATCCATGCTCTTGATCAAATTGAGTTCCATAGACAAACCTCTGAAATGCTATATTCTACTATCACAAATAAAGCCATGAGTGCTCAAAAGCTCCAAAACACCATCTCCAACATGCAAGATCAGATGAAGTTGGACAAAGCCTAATTGTATGCCAAGGATCGAAGGATAAAAGCCTTAGAAGAACTAGTGTTGCAGGTGGGATATGACCCTGTTAATATCAAAGCAGTAGAATTATTGGTGAAGAAGAAAAATGAACATATAGCAACCTTGAGGAAACAACTAAAACTTCCTCAAAGGAGCATCCTCAAACAAAAGAAGTCATACAGGAACAGAGTGAAAAAGATGACATGATGAATTTAATTCTTCAGTTGGTATCCCAAGTTAAGGAGATGGAAATACAGATGGACAAACTTGTCCAAGAAAAGGAAACAGTGAAAGAACCAGAAATTCCTATAGTTATTCCAGTTATCACTACAGTAGTGCCTTCAACTTTAGCTGAACAGTTGGCACCCAAAGAACCACTAGCTACTGAAGTACCAATGACTTCTTCCACAACATCAGCTACTAAATCATCTACAACATCAGTACAACCTATAGATGAGGCCAAAAAAACAGTGAAAGTAATGGAAGAAATGTCTTTAAAGACAAATGAGGTTAATAGGTTGACAAAGATGGTAGAAAATCTTGATAATTTAAATAAATTATCTCAGATAAATGCAAAGACACATGAAAAAAATGGCATCAAACTGAGTGAATATTTGAAGAAACTGTAGAAGGAATTGACATTAAAGGAGCAAATATCATACATCAAAAATCACCTTTGGAACAATGTCATTGAAGCCATCCATGATGTGTGTCCTTCAATTCAGGTAATTTTTTAGAAAAGAGAGTTATTACTAAAAGCACAAGAAGAAATTCAAAAGACTCAAAGTGAGTTGGCTGAAAAACTAGAGCAAGCTATAAGGCTAATCACTTTCCTTGATAGCAAAAACAAACAGGAGTTGGAAGAACTCAAGATTACAGACATAATTGAAACTATCCTAGAAATTAGGAAAGTTACCACAAAGAAGAATCTGATGAGGCAACTAGAAGAAAAATGTGAGAGTATGAATACTACCATAACCAGATTTATGGTTAAATTTACAAATTTGAGGCAAAAAGGACTGCCTGATATTATGGTCATTAATGATAAAATGATGCCTCAAAATGACTATGATTAGAATATTAGAGAGTTTGCAAAAGAATAGGTAAATAAACCAACAGGTCAAGGCATACCAACAGGAAAAGTGTTAAGAGTTTTGAAGATTTATTCTACTTGCAACATGAGATAAAACACTTGTTTATCATCAAGCCAACCTTTGCTAGATATACTGAAGCTGATGAAAACTTCAAGAAATTAAAAAAGATACAAATTCCTAAAGATGAGGATTGGAAAGCACTCACAGATCTATTATGAAGGATTAAAGATAGAAATATCAAAGAAGGAAGAAAAATGCTTTCTAATTTGCAGTCAAAACAGAATTTTACAGCAGCAAATAGATTTTGATTATGGATAAAGAGTATCAGTGAATAAAGAGTATCCAAGAAAGAGTACTAGACAAGGTAGGTTATATTCCAAAAAATATCTAAGAGCCAGCGAGGACACCAGGACAGCCATCTCCATCTAATCCTCAAAACAATTTTATTTATTTTGGATAAATAGGACATCTTGCTGATTTGTTAAGCAGTTGTCTCTATTATTTTTGTAAAGATATTTTATTTTCCTAAGATAATTCCTAGAATTCTTCTAGGATATTTTGTAAAGAACTATGTATAGATACTTCATCTTTAGAAGTATTTTGTGTGGAATAAAATTTTTATGATTGTTATAGTCATTTTTGCTTGGACTTCAAAGCTTTTTAGTGTCAAATTTTGAGTTAATGGGCTGGATCAAAACAATTACATCATACATTAGGATTCCTGTGATGAGATATTTGGAGTGAATTATTTCCTCACTTTTCATTGTTTTATTTCTTCATTACATGCATCCATCTATGTTTATGCTAAATATGAATGTATAACTAGGAGTATTACTACATGATTTGTTAAAAGCACCCTGTTTTTAACTAGTTATCATTTATATGTTTTCATTTGATTTCCAGTGTAGGGAACCCTTAATTGCTCCCTCTCTCGTTTGACCTCTTCCTACTACTTCCTTTTCTGGATCTAAGGATTCTTAAGTGCCCTTTATCTCGATCATGCCACCTCATTAAAAAAACTTTCCAAGATCTTCAAGGGTTATCTATCTTGCCCTAAAAACATTTGAAATTTTGGCCTTGATCCCATTCCTGTTTTCTTGATTTTGACTCCTTAGCCTAATGGAAAAATATATTTCCCACTATCCTTCCTTTCAAGTGATTTTTCCCACCAAAACTACCAAAACAAAACCAAATTTTCACATTCATAACTAGCCTAATATTTACAAATTGAAACAAAGTTAAATTTTAAAGAGAGAGCCCTCTCTAAACCCTAGGAAGGCTAGATCCTAGAGTTTGAAGTTGGTTTGTGGTTACCTCTAGTATTCTTTGACTAAAAACCAAAATCTCACAACTTTAGAATTACTAGAGTGATAACACTCCCAAACAACCATCCTCCATATCCACCTGTAGAGGTTGAGGAGGAAAAGGAATAAGGTAACACTCAGATCCAACCACCTCCTTTTCCTGAGCACTTGATCCACCCTAGTCAGCACACCCCAAAGAAGACTTAAATTCTATGAGAATTGGAAATTTTTTGTGTAAATATACCACTTCTCTAGGACATTAAGGATGTCCCTATCTATAATAGGCTCATCAAAATAAAGTGCTTCAAGAAACCTGGGAGAAGGAAGAGAGATACCCCCACCATCAATGTGGTTGGACAATTGTCTGACCTAATGCTGGCAAGGGTGATATTTCCAAAGTACCTGGACCCTAGTAGTCTAGTTGTTGATGTGCATGTAAATAGTGTCATAGTCCCCAACACTCTGATTGATCTAGGGGCTGCCATCAATATCATGACCAAGGAAACTATGTTGAAACTTAATCTCCAAGGGACTTTGAGGAAAACCAGAACAGTTCTGCAACTTGCAGATCGGTCCATAGTAACTCTGGAAGGAATTGTTGAGGATTTCATGATTACCATTGACTCTTGGGAGTATCCTACAGATTTCCTTGTCTTAAAACCAAAAAACAAGTTCAATGGTCATCCTCTCATCTTAGGGAGAGCTTGGTTAGCCACTGCAGATTCTTACATTAGTTGTCAAGCCGAAAACATGACTATTAAAAATGGTCCTTTGTCTAAACAGCTAGTGTTATATCCTCCAACCCAGCCTTCCATTGATCATGACGTCCCTAGGATGAATAATATGAGTTATATAACACTACCCCTATGTGTACCATAGATGTTATTCTTAGAGGGGGGCAGCTTGATGAAGATGAACTCATTGACCATGCCATTCAAAACCAGTCCTCCACTAACATTCCTCTCAAAACCTTAGTCAAAGAGTTTGAAATCCAACTTTGAATGGAAGTGCACTCAGTTGAGTTGACCTCTAAAACCACCAAGGCTATTGATTTTGGCCCATCCAGATCTCTGAAAATCAACCCAGACCTCTCGAATGAAGAAGAGAAGCAACTATGCCAACTTTTGAAAGAAAATCTTGAAGCATTTTCTTGGGATTGCAAGGACATGAAAGGGGTGCATCCTTTAGTATGCAGACATCAAATTTACAGCAAAGAGGGAGGCAAGCCTGCGAGACAACCCCAAAGAAGGATGAACCCAACTCTAAAGGACATAGTCAAAGAAGAGTTGCAAAAACTATTGGATGTAGGGTTCATACATCCTATTATCTGATAGTGAATGGGTATCTCATCTTTTCCTAGTCCTCAAGAAGAATGGTAATTGGAAAATTTGTGTTGATTATCAAGAACTTAACAAAGCCACCAAGAAAGATCATTTCTCTTTTCCCTTTATAGACCAAAAACCTGTATGGCCTTGTAGGGAGTAAATTATTTTCCTTATTAGATGGGTTCAGTGGGTACAATCAGATTCAAATCATCCCTGAAGACCAAGATAAGACTACTTTCAGCTGCCCTTGGGGTACCTTTTCTTATAGAGTCCTTCCCTTTGGGTTGTGCAATGCCCCAGCTACCTTCCAGAGAGTTGTCCTAAGCATATTTTCTTAAGTATTCCATGACTCTGTCAAAATCTACATGGATGATTTCACACCATATGGGGATGAATTCCTAGAAGCTCTCTCTAATTTGGGTAAAGTACTAATAAGGTGCATTGAGATGCATCTCTCCCTGAGCCCATAAAAGTGTGAATTCCTGAAGAAAGTAGGGGTTTTGTTAGGACACTCCATATCCCAAGCAGGAATATAGGTAGACCTGAACAAAATCACTATCATCAAATGGGTACTTGCTCCTCAAAAGAAGAAATATTTTAGGAGTTTCTTAGGATTAGTTGGTTACTATAGAAGGTTCATCAAAGATTTCAACAAGATAGCTTCGTAATTATTTGGGTTACCGGCCAAGGATCATGATTTTATTTGGTATGGTCCTTGTCAAAAGGCTTTCGAGCTCATTAAGGAACAGTTGAATACTGCCCCCATCCTCTGAGGTCCAAATTGGAATATGCCTTTCCACATCCACATTGATGCATCTGACAAAGCTGTAGGGGCAGCATTAGGACAATTAGAGGAAAAATCCCTTATGCCATTTATTTCATCAAAAATAATTTGTCCAAGGCTGAGCTGAATTATACTACTACTAAGAAGGATATGTTAGCCATTGTCCATGCTTTGAACAAGTTTAGGCATTATGTAACTGGATATTATACCTTTGTTCACACTGACCATTCAAACATCAAGTATTTAATGAAAAAGCTAGATGTTAATGGTAGGATAATTAGATGTTTGTTACTTTTGCAGCAATTTGATTTGAATATTATTGATAAACCTAGAAAGGAGAATGTTATTGCAGATTTTTTGTCCAGGTTAGTGTTGGGGTTCCCATGTTTTCGCAAGGTTGGAAATACCAAAATATCAGACAACATCAAACCACTTTCAGACCCTAGGATCTGGCTCTCCTTGGTCCAAAGAGGTATCTCTCTATGATTTTCAAAGGTATATGTATTTGAAGCTCAAAGTTAAGGTGTTAGGCTAGTTATAAGGCTCGGAGTTTGTTTGTTTAATTGTATGTTTGGTTGCTGAGAATTAGGAAAGAAGGGTTCAATATAAGACAATGCTGAGCAAAGAAGATTTAGGCAAAAGGAGAGATAATTCAGGGAACATGCAAGACCATTGGGCAATGGATTCAGGAAAGGATTTGCTTGCTAATCAATATGCAGGCTTTCAATTGGGCTAGTCATCTAAAGCATTGGATCTTAAAGATGATAGTGTGGTAGGATAGGCAAGAGGGAAGGTGAGAGCAAGGAAACATTAAAGATTCAGAACACAAAGTTGAAAACCTAAGATCAGAGAGAGAGACTTTGAACTCTCAATGCTTCGGCCTCCAACTTGAGGGATCTTAGAAAAGGTTCAATTAACTGAAAAGGATCCTAGTGAGATAGAGACATAGTTCTAGACCTCCCAGTGTTCCCAATTCATTCAACTAAACCTCAACAAGAACATCTAAGAAAAAATTCATTAATTCATACATAAGCTAGTAGGCAATAACATCCACTACACTGGTTAAATTAATTGAAACCAAACCTTAGATAACACATATAGTAGAAAAACATTGAAGGCAAGGAGAGAAAAAACATAGGGTACCTAACAAGGGTAAATCCTATGCCAAATTTCTGATGCAAGCTAGTATAAATGCAATGAAATGAATTAAAATACAGAGATAGGAAAAACATCACCAGCTACTTTAAATCAGGATCCAAATAAATGTGCTTGTCATATTAAGAGCAACACCAGTCAAGTACAACATTGCCAACAGCTTGAAAGTTCAGTTTGAATACATCTTCCTCAGCCTAAATCTTCTTTGCTCAGCCTTGTCTTATATTGAACCCTTCTTTCCTAATTCTCAGCAACCAAACATACAATTAAACAAACAAACTCTAAGCCTTATAACTAGCCTAACACCTTAACTTTGAGCTTCAAAGATATATACCTTTGACAATCATAGAGAGATCCCTGTCTGGACCGAGGAGGGCTAGATCCTAGGGTCTGAAAGTGGTTTGATGTTGTCTCATCTTTTGGTATTGCCAATCTTACCAAAACATGGGAACCCCAACATAATGGCGACTCCACTGGGGAACTTCTGAGTATTTTCCACCATACTACATCACAAGAGCCTCAAAAAACCTAAAATCTTTGGTCAGGTTGGTAGTGAAACACTTCCATTTTCATTCCAACTTCTCTACCATTTGTTGTGTTTCTCCCACACTCTTAGACAGATTCTGGAAAGGGCCAAGTAGCCTCCAGATCTCACACTCTTTAGAGGTGACATATTTGGTAAAAGGCCACCTAGTCAATCTCTGGTTAGAGTTTGCTGTGTTTTAAAGATATCTTTGAAAAAGGACATCTCATAAGCACTATGGTGGATAGTGTACCCTCTAGAAGCATCCTAAACCTTCCACCTAGCGACTCCAAAACTTTTTAAAGATCAAAGACTCCACTGGAAGACCATCCTCTAAAACAACATCAACCACAATAAAGGTAACAAGTAGGGTTAAGCTGCCTTATTGGAAAACAACATTCTGGCTTCAAGAACCATTCACACAAGAGCTTATCCTAACCCAAACCCACCTGAAATAGTTGAAAACCCTGAGAGCATCCTTAAGAGATCTCCTGCACCTATAAAATCAACTATTTCCAGCCGCATCCATAGAGCTAACTCTACAACAGATGACTTTACAACTCTATCAAACCCATTTTTTGACCTAGACCTACCGAACAGACTACCGAGAACTAGGCCATTCAGTGTTCTAGACCAGTCAGACCTCAAGCTTCCTGGTTCACCAACTCAAAGTGGTAAACACATTAGGGATAGAGGAACCCCTCCATCTACTCCTCCTGATATTCACTTCATTCAAAACTTGGGGCTCAATCATCCTAAATCTACTCAACAGACTTCTGCTGGTCCTAGTATCCTTGTCATCCATATACCAATTGCTCAGATTAACCCTTTACCTCATCAGAACGTCATCATGGCAGCCTGGTATGCACCTTTGGTTTTACCCCAACCTCTAGTACCTTTACCCAATGATTATCAATAAAAAATCCCACACTTCACTACCAAATAATCTACCACAACACAACACCATGTAGATAGGATGGAAGATTCTTTTGACTACATGGAGATAGATGATGATACAGTCAAAATGAGAATCTCTGCCTAGAGTTTAGGAGGTGATGTGAAGAAATGGTTCAAGAGCCTACCTCCTAATAGTATCCAAGACATTCCTGCTTTATATCAGACTTTCATAAACAAATGGGAGGTTAAGGCCAACCCTCTCTAAATCCTAGCAGAATATATGAACCTTAAAATAAATGTAGGAGAGAGTGTCCATGATTACTCAACAAGATTTAATAGCATTTACAATGCTCTTCCTCCACATATGAAACCTCCCCAAGGTATGGCTCTAGTGAAATAACCTAAAGGCTTTGATGCTGACATGGCCTACCAGCTTAGGGAGAGAGATTACAACACGTTGGAAGACATGAAAAAAGGAGCAGTGAGTGTAGAGGTTAATTTGATTGAGAAAAGAGCAAGATTGAGAGCTGAGAAGAGGGTAACATATAGAGATGACAATGTAGCTTCCACATCTGACCCCAATTATGACCGCATATCCAAAAACATGGAAAAGCTACAACAAATGATGGAAAAAATGGTTGTCATAGTTAGCAATCAAAGCAGAAACCAAGGTCATAACTAGAACCAGAACTTTAGGAGAAACAACACCACTCCCAACAGACAATGAGAGTCAGATCAGCAAGTTATTCCCCAATTTCAAGAGAACTTTCTTGATGAAGATGATGGAATCATAGAAGAGTCTAAAGGGAACAAAATAACATGTTTGAAATAGAATATTCAATCCATAACTGCTACACAGAAGAAGATCAGCCCTCACCCTCATATTGGTATGAGGAAAGATTAGAATCTGAGGATTACAGACTTGGATTTGAATATGCTATCATGCAGGTCAGAGAACAATATGAACTTAGGAGCAAGAAAAACCTAGATAATTCCAAACCAAAAGCTTTGAGGTCACTATCAAGAAAAGGCCCAAGAAAAGTTCTAAAGCAGCTTCCGAGAGCAACAAATCAGCAGCTGAGAGTTCTGGGAAGAAAAAAGAAAAAGACAACCAAACCACTGATAAACAGGGTCAACCAACTAGCAGCACTAGCACCATAGTTATTGCTCCTGATAAAACAATTCCAAACACTATACATAATGAGAAGCATCCCACTGATTCAGACACTAAGGTAGTGGCTAACAAAACAAATTTGAACATTCCAAAGAGTCAGTCCAATTTCAATCTAGAAAGTGAGATTGCGAAAATTAAAATCTCTATCCCACTCTCTGAGTTGGCCACTCAGGATGTGTATAAAGGCCAAATTTTGAAAGCTTTGAACCTAGGTGAAATTAGTGACACTGTCAACTTGAGTGATGACCAACCAGCCCTTCTGTTTGGTCCAAATATTGAAGGGAAATTTCAGGAAGGGGTAGTTCCTCCTTTTTATATCAGTCTTAATATCCATGATAAGATCCTTCACAATGCAATGCATGACTTTGGGGCCTCACACAACCTGATGCCTAAGATAGTTATGGAAATATTAGGCCTAGAGATAACCCATCCCTATAAAGATTTATATTCATTCGACTCTAGTAGAGTAAAATGTCTGGGCCTAATCAAAGACCTGTGTGTAAGCCTAACCTAGATTCCAGCAAAATGTATGGTCATGGATGTTGTGGTGGCTGATGTGCCACCTAAGTATGGTATGCTACTGTCACGATCTTGGGGAGCCAATCTACAGGGTACCATGCAGAGGGATGGGACATATGCCACAATCCCTGTTTTTAGCCAACTAAGAAGACTGTATAGGGAGGCACAAATGAAATTCCTGGTTAGTAGCCCTAAAAAGCCTGAAAATTCTTCTCTTTACTCTGTACACATAGACCTAGACTCCTTTATCTTCTGTAGCGATGAATCTTTGGGAGAGCCATAACCAGAGGACATAGATGTAAGTAGAGGGTTTAAGACTACGGATTTTAACATAATGGCCACTCTAGACTTAGAGGAAACCAAAGGAGAAACCCTTAGACAGTGCACTGAAACAGAGATTCAGACCAAACCGGGAATCGACTGTAATCAGCCGGTTAGTCACCCCTCACAAACTCATATACCACGCGAGCATCGAAACCCTCCACAGCAAAACGCATAACCCGTAATACAAAAAACCAGTGAAACCCACGATAGGGAGGGAAATGATGATAAAATGAAAAATGGGCCCCTGTGGGAAATGAAATTTTATGGGTCATGCACCAAGAGAACTGCCGGAGCTGGGGTGTGGCTACATAACACAGAGAGTGACTACGCGGAGAGCCATGCCTGTAACCTGCATTTCAAATGTACAAATAATATTGCAAAGTATAAGGCTCTTATCCTAGGTTTAAATATGTTGAAGAAAATAGGAGCCTGTAGGATAGCCGTGCAGGGAGACTCTGAGTTGGTTATAAAACAGGTGAATGGTGAATACACAGCCAAACACCCTAGGTTGAGAGCATATAGGAACGATGCTGTGGATATATTGAAAACATTTGTTGAATACAAATTAGTGTTTGTTCCTAGGAGTCAAAACGTCATTACAAACGGATTAGCTTGCTTAGCCAGTTCATACCCTAAGACTCCAAGTGACTAGAAAATCATAATACATACCAAATTCAAACCTGAAGTGCTGGATAACAAAAATTATTGGCAATTTTTCGAGGGCGATAAGCAGATTGAAGATTTCCTGATAGGCAAGAACGAGTTTGAATTTTCTGACTCAGACTCTATGTCCAATGATAGCTTCCTAAGTGAGGAACCCTCAGACGAGGAAGAACCACCCCGTAACATAGAAATAAACACTTTGAACAAACAGATTGGAAACCCAAACAGAAATTGTGAAAACACGGAAAATGAAGAAGTTGAGGTGCTGCAGGCAAAATATAAGAACATACCTTGGGGTCTGGCGCCTTTAGAGGACCTTTTTGACTTTGATGATGTAGCAAAGAAGCCTATCATAGAACACGTGGACTCTGACATTGAAGAATGCAACATAGGCATAGAAGATAAGCCCAAAATGATTAAATTGGCTAAGTCTCTTCCTGCAAACATGAAAAATGAATACATTGACCTTTTCAAGGAATTCATTGACGTGTTTGCTTGGAGCTATGAAGACTTAAAGGCCTATGACACGAACATTATAAAGCACAAAATACCTTTGAAAGAAAATCAGAAGCCCTTTAGACAAAATCTTCGCAGAATAAACCCAAAGCAATTGTCTGCAGTCGAAAAAGAGATTAAAAAAATGTATGAGGAAGGCATAATAGTTCCTGTGAGGTTTTCTGAATGGGTCTCAAACCTTGTAGCGGTGAGAAAGAAAACAGGTGAGATTAGATTGTGCATATATTTCGGGAATCTTAATAGAGCCTCACTCAAAGACAATTACCCTTTGCCAAAAATGGAACACATTCTTCAGAGGGTAGTAGGCTCAAAAAGGATCTCCTTGCTAGATGGTTTTTCAGGTTACAACCAAGTCTTAGTAATCCTAGAAGACCAACTCAAGAGAGCCTTTACCACTCCATGGGGCACCTTTATGTATGTTAAAATTCCTTTTGGACTGATGAACGTTGATGCAACCTTCCAATGAGCGATGGATATAGCTTTTTCCGATGAGATAGGGCACTTCATTGTCATCTATCTGGATGACATAATATTCTACTCCAATACTGAAGAAGAACACCTAAAACATCTGATAAAGGTCTTTGAAAAATGTTGAAGGTTTGGTCTGTCATTGAATCCTAAAAAGACTGTATTTGGGCTGCAAGAAGGTAATCTTCTTGGCCACATCATATATGAAAAGGGGATTAGGATAGACCCACAAAGAGTTGAGGGAATACTGCAAATAACACACCCAAGAAACATCAAAGAGTTACAGTCCTTCATTGGGAAAATCAACTTCCTCAGGAGATTTATCCCCAACTTAGCTGAACACCTTAGGAATATGACTAACATGTTAAAGAAAGGTGTAGGAGTTAAGTGGACTGTTGGGGCTAAGAAATATTTTAAATCATTTAAACTTGCACTCACCTAGGCTCCCGTCCTAATCAGCCCAGATTTCTCAAAGGATTTCCTCATCTTTTCATTTTCCTTTGAGCATACAGTAGATGCAGAAAAATCCAAAAGGAATGGAACAACCCATTTCCTTCTTCAACAAAGCACTGAGAGATGCACCCTTGAAATACAACATAATGGAAAAATAGGCCTATGCCTTAGTCAAGGCCTTGAAATACTTTATGGTGTACATTCTGCATTCCCACACCAAAGCCTACATGCCTAACATAGTGGTCAAAGATATCTTGTCCCAAGACCCAGACGGGAAAAGGGGCAAATGGATTGTTGTGATCCTAGAATACGACCTTGAGATAAAACCCACCAAACTGATCAAAGGTCAGGGCTTAGCTCGACTAATGGCTAAATAAAATCTACAAGCCCTTGACATTAGCATGGTAGATACCTTGGATGAGCAGCAAGGATTTCCTGATCCCACTGTTGAAGGAAAGTTTCAGAGCTCTCCTTGGTATTCTGACATTTTGTATGTGCTTACACACCTCAATGCCCCTCCTAAACTATCAAATACCAAGGCCAAATTCTTAAAGCTAAAAACCAGAAGCTATTGCATAATGAATGAAGGCTTATATTGGAAAAATCCAAATGGCCTATTGCTTAAATGTTTGCCTGAGTTTGAAGCAGAAAGGATTAAACAAGAATTCCATGCAAGAGAGTGTGGACGCCACCTGAACTGGAAAGCCACTGCAAACAAAATACTCAGAGCTGGCTACTATTGGTCTACACTCTTCAATGATATCCATAAGATGGTAATTGCCTGCCACAAATGCCAGATTTTTTAAGGAAAAAGAAAGCTCCTCCCCTTACCTCTACAACCCATCATTGTTGAAGGTCCCTTTATGCAATGGGGCCTATATTTCATAGGAGAAATTCGCCCTGCTTCTTCTGCACAACACAAATGGATCTTAATAGCCACAGACTACTTGAATAAGTGGATAGAGGCCATACCTACTAGGAATGCCACATATTTTGTCATCATTAGGTTCCTAGAAGGCCATATCCTCTCTCAGTTTGGTTGTCCAAGAAAAATAATCACTGATAACGCTACTGCTTTTGGATCCAAGAAAATGGTTGATTTTTGTCACAAGTATCAAATAACACTCGGTCATTCAACTGCCTATTATCCTCAAGGTAATGGCCTAGCTGAATCATCAAACAAAAGCCTGGTGACTATCATCAAGAAGCTGTTGGAAGGGAACAAAAAGTCATGGCATAACAAGTTAGTGCACGCTTTGTGGGCTGACAGACTTACAATGAAGAAATCCATTGGCATGTCACCAAATCAGCTTGTCTATGGGATGAAAGAAGTTTTTCCTACCAGTTTGGGTGTACCAGTGATCAAAATTGTCCAAGAGATCCAAACAGAAGAAGACAGTATGGTGAGAAGGATAAACCAAACAATTCATCTCCAGCAAACAAGGGAAGAGGTATATAACAGAGCTATCAAGGTTCAAGAAAGTATAAAGAAGTTGTTTGACAAGAGAACTAAGGCCTCTAATTTCAAAATCGAAGATAAATTTCTGAAGTGGGACTCAAGGAGAGAGGACAAAGGAAAACATGGCAAGTTTGACAGTTTGTGGCAAGGTCCCTACATCATCCAGGCCATTGTGGGTTCAAATGCCTTTTTTCTACAAGAGTTAGATGGTACTGAGCTTTTTGGGGGTCCTGTCAATGGTAGGATGCTCAAACACTACTACTGATCTCTAATTTCCAGTTTCCATTTTCATTGTACATACCATTGCAGTGTTTTGTTTTCAACAAAAGAGAAAATGTTCCAAAAAACAGAGAGAAAGGAAAGGTTCAGGCATGCTTAAACATGGACCTCTGAAGTGAAAATATTGGCTCTAATATGATCAAAACTTGAGCCAAAAAAAATAAAATAAAGATAGTTGGTTCAAACATGCCCAAAACCTGGACCAGCAAAGAAGATAAAAGAATCAGCTCTAACAAGCCCAAAATCAGAGCTGAAATGAGGAAAAGAAAGTGACTCTGACAAGCTCAAAACTTGAGTCACAAAAGAAGAAGGATACTTCAAAACTTTAGATTTCAAGCCTTAAAAGTTTTTTTTTAGTTTTCTGCAAGTTTATGTCCATGTGCAATTGTCTTTATGCCTTGGATCTACAGCAAACTATACTGTTGAATCCTAGTTTGACTGTTTTTAAATTTCTGTTGTAGAATGTATAGAAGAAATCTGTTGAACAGTCTAATCCCAACAGATATTAGATTAGGTAGAGAAACATATGAGACCAACAGTCTAATCTGGTCTCATGGAGTGATAAGGGTAGAATTAGAATAGGTTTATTTTTTGTTAGAAAAATAAATGATGTAAAGGGTCTGCTAGTCCAAATGAACCCTAGAAGAAGAAAAATGCTAGGATTGTAGGATGGGTAGGTAGATTGTTTGGGTGATGCTTCTGCTAATTGATGTCTTCAAAATTGTGGCAACTGAAAACCAAAGAAGAAAGGTGGCTCAAGCAGTAGGCAGCTGGCCTACTCCAAAGATCATTTCTGAATTCTTGAATCCTTCAAGAAGAAGCCATCCCCTTGTGGAGCCACTGTTAGCCCCCTATAAATTCCTTGACAAGCAAGCAAGGGGCTAATTTGTTTTATGAGCCTGCAAGGAATGCATTTCCCTTGAAAACACATCATCCTTGAAGCCTTTCATGTTCCCCACCCTTTGATCATTTCCCTCTGCTGTTCTGAAGTCAATAAGCCTCAAAGATGATGAAAAATTGTGCTCCAAAAGGCCTTGGTTTTCCCCTTGTATCCCTGCAAAATGTCCCATTTTACCCTTTTATCTCCTTTGTCAAAGTCCCCCTTTCACCCTCTAAATCCCCCCAAAATCTCCTTTAAATCCTACATTCACCCCTTGTTTGGTCTAATTCCCCTTGTTTTCCTCTATCGTTACCCTTTTTCAGCCTTGAAATGCACTAAAAGGGGCAAAATACCCACTTTGCACTTTATATTAAGGCCTAAGCCCCTTTCGACCTACCTCGAAAACCACTTCCCCTCGTGACCCCGCACCCAGGACCAAGCGCTAATGGCCCAGGCGCTAATCTCAATCGCACCATTGGGTGAAAGAGAATTTCCTTTGTTAAACGAAAAAATCCCGATGCGATTGGATTTGGTCTGAAGTCCCGCGCCATGATACCCACCGTCGATCTCCCTGCCAAATCCAATGGCTGGCGCTAAATCGCACTCCTGCTTCCGATCGCAATTGGAACTTCCACCATGCCGCTCTTTGTTTCCCCCCGATTGCGATTTCCCCGACCAGATCGCAGCCGTCCATCCATGATGAGAATCAATGGTCCAGATTTGTTCCGCTCCCCTCCCGTCGCTTCTTTTTATCCCCCACCGATTCAATCTCCACTATTGATCTACCACTTAGATCGGACGACTCGACGCTAATCACACCCCGCCCCCATCGCAAATGTAAAGGTCTTGCTGCACCCTCCGATTGTGATCTTGTGATCTAATCTCCACCGTCAATTCCCCTGTTGATCTAATGGCCCGCGCTCTCTCGTTTCAATCACAATCGCGTTTTTCAAATGCTATCCCCTTCTGCCCGTTGCGATTGAAATTCCTTGATATAATCTCAACCACCCGTTTAATCTAAGATCCAACGGTCGTGAACTAATCGCACCATCGTCCATCAGACTGTCAACCCTCCCATGTCTCCCCTCCAATTGAATCGTAGCCATCGATCTCCTCCTGAGATCCAACGGTCCTGGATGGATCGCCCTCCACCCATGCTGGGTCCCACCACATACGATCGTTTCTATTGCATTTTTGTTCATTTTAATGCATTTCACCCAATTTCATAAACCATCCCACTGATTAATCTCCATCGTCGATCTTCGTCACCGGACCATGATCGAATGACCCACGCTCATTTCTCCACCATAACCCTATAGGTCACTGTTTATGCCACATTTATGCATTTTTCACCATTGCTTCGTTATGTTATCACCGTCGTGCTTCCATCCTCTTTACTCCCCTACATCCACCACCTCTATGTATGTTTTTCTTAACAGTTTTTCATGTTTTGCAGGGTTATCAGGTGGCAAAAGCTGCCATGATTACACAGTCTTTAATACAATGGAAAAACGACAGGACTTGCATTAAAAGAACAGGATTTGAACTCTGTAAAACCTCCCCAGAGCCATTAAAGCACAAATTTCACTGACAGAGACAGAAATGGAGTAGTAGAGAGTTTAAGGCAAGAAGATGAAGGTCTTTGAGCCTTAACTCAGTGGTTTAGAGGCAAAGTACCATATTGAAGACATCATGGATCTCTCAGAAGGTCCAGCACACAGAAAAATGTACTATCAGGGTTCACATCAGCAGATTTTTCTAAAGGACAAAGTGCCCATATTGTCCCTTTATTTACCGTGTTCCTGAAGAAAATTAAGCCCCGACCACAATCCTAAGCTACCAGAGCATTTGTTATGCAGCATGGCGCACTTCACTATCATTTATTTTCCTTTTTAATTATTCACCAGAGTAGTACAAAGTACTGCAGCTAGAGTGCATCAAAGTCATACCGAAGTAAATGGAAGCCTGAAGAAGATTGCTCTTGCATCCGAAAGAGTGCCAGAGATAGATGTGCAGGATTTGAAGTAGAAGAGGGTTAGGCCCTCTTTCTTTTCTGAGTTTTAATGCTTCATTTAGTGTTTCACCTACCTCCTCTGCCCTCCTCAACTATAAAATTCAGAAAGAAACTCATTGTAAAGTTGTTGATCGATTATCAGAGAATTGCAAGCTGATTCCTTTGAGACATGTTCTCTGTGTAAAGTTTGTAAGATAGGCTGAGGAAGATGTATTCAGACTAAACTTTCAAGCTATTGGCAATGTTGTACTTGATTGGTGTTGCTCTTAATATGACAAGCACATTTCTTTGGATCCTGATTTAAAGCAGTCGGTGATGTTTTTCCTATCTCTATATTTTAATTCATTTCATTGCATTTCTACTGGCTTGCATCAAAAATTTGGCATAGGATTTACCCTTGTTAGGTACCCTATGTTTCTGCTCTCCTTGCCTTCAATGTTTTTCTGCTATATGTGTTATCTAAGGTTTGGTTTCAATTAATTTAACCAGTGTAGTGGATGTTATTGCCTGCTAGCTGATGTATGAATTAATGAATCTATTCTTAGATGTTCTTGTTGAGGTTTAATTGAATGAATTGGGAACACTGGGAGATCTATAACTATGTCTCTATCTCACTAGGATCCTTTTCAGTTAATTGAACCTTTTCTAATATCCCTCAAGCTGGAGGTCGAAGCATTGAGAGTTCAAAGTCTCTCTCTCTGATCTTAGGTTTTCAACTTTGTGTTCTGAATCTTTAATGTTTCCTTGCTCTCACCTTCCCTCTTGCCTATCCTACCACACTATCATCTTTAAGATCCAATGCTTTAGATGACTAGCCCAATTGAAAGCCTGCATATTGATTAGCAAGCAAATCCTTTCCTGACTCCATTGTCCAATGGTCTTGCATGTTCCCTGAATTATCTCTCCTTTTGCCTAAATCTTCTTTTCTTAGCCTTGTCTTATATTGAACCCTTATTTCCTAATTCTCAGCAACCAAACATACAATTAAACAAACAAACTCCGAGCCTTATAACTAGCCTAACACCTTAAATTTGAGCTTCAAAGACATATACCTTTGACAATCATAGAGAGATCCCTCTCTGGACCCAGGAGGGCTAGATCCTAGGGTCTGAAAGTGGTTTGATGTTGTCTCATCTTTTGGTAGTGCCAACCTTGCCAAAACATGGGAACCCCAACAGTTAGCTCTTCTTGTAGGCGAAGAAGAAATGGTGGATAACCAGCTGCCAGATGAGCATCTCTTTTCTATATCAACAATCTCACCATGGTTTGCTGATATACCAAACTACTTGGTTGCTGGGAGACTCCCTCCTAATATTTCATTCAGGGGGAGGAGAAGAATCATAAAAAAAAGCGCCCCTTTCACATGGATAGGGGGGGAACCTTTTCAAGCTAGGCCTTGATCAAATCCTAAGGAGATGTGTGAAGGAAGAAGAAGTTTTTGATATCATCTCTACATGTCATGACAACCCATGTGGAGGCCACTTTGATTTAAAGAGAACTTCTTACAAAGTTTTTTAGGTAGGATACTATTGGCCTACCCTTCACCAAGATTCTAGAAGATACACCAGCAGGTGTGACCAGTGCCAAAGGATGGGGAAACCCATGAAAAGGGATGAGATGCCTTTGCACCCTCAGGTGGCTCTTGAGCCATTCGACAAGTGGGGCATGGAATTTTTTGGACCTATTGATCCACCATCTGGACAAAAGAATTATATCATAGTCTGCACTAATTACCTAAAAAAGTGGGCTGAAACAAAACCAGTGAAGGTAGCAACCAAGGAGAAAGTAGCAGAATTTATGAGGGAGAATGTGTTTTACAAGTTTGGATACCCCAAAGAAATAGTCACTGATCAGGGAGCACAATTCACCTCTCACCTCATTGAGAATATTTTAAGGAAGCACAAGATTCAACATAGAACTTCTACTTCCTATCACCCTCCGGTGAATGGCCAAGTAGAACTAACTAACAAAGCTTTAGAGAGCATCCTCACCAAGGTTTTGAGCAGCAGCAAAAAATATTGGGCAAACAGATTGGTGGAAGTGACTTGGGCCTACAGCACTACTTGGAAGACAACAACATGATTCACTCCTTATGAACTAGTCTATGGTAGTAAGGCTCTACTTTCAGTTGGGTTTGAATTCAGTACTTTAAGTATGGTAGCCGAATTAAATCTAGATCTATCAAATTCCCAAAAAGAGAGGTTGTTGCGACTAAATGGATTGGATGAGTTAAAAATGCAAGCACTTCTTCACACAAAGGTGGTTCAGTTGCAAAGGAAGGTCTGGCATGACAAGAACATCAAACAAAAGACCTTCCAAGAAGGATATTGGGAATTGTTGTATGATTCAAGGTTTAAATATTTCAAAGGCAAGCCGATGACAAAATGGTTGGGACCTTACATAGTGGAATTTTTTTTTGTTAATGGCATAGTTCAAATCAGAACCATATATTAGGAAGGAATCCCCTTGCTCATCAATGGTCACAGACTTAAAATTTATAAAAAGCCTTTGTCAAAGGTAGAGTTCATAAATTCAATAAGAAGAGAGGTGTATGTGATGGGAAAATCCATAGTTTCCCACACCTCCTGACAAAAGAAAAAAAAAATAATAAAGATCTATGGGTGAAAACCTCTCTGAGGCACCCAAGGCAAGCTTGTGAGTTGAAGACCTCCATGGAGGCAGCTCACTTGCTCAAAAAAAAAGAGAGAATAAAGAAAAAAGAATAAAGATACATGGGTGAAAACCTCTCTGAGGCACCCAAGGCAAGTCTGCGGGTTGAAGAACTCCATGGAGGTAGCCCACTTTCTTTCAAAAAAAAAAAACAAAAAAAATACTTCTGCATCTCTGTGTTTTTTGTGTTTGTTGTTTTACACGTTATTAATGGTTTCTGGAAACAAAGGGAAGCATTCATCTTCTTTTCCCTTCTTCTATTTTACCATCCATCCCATCATTCACTCCATTCACTTTTATAACTTCCTCCATCGCCTCCATGCACCACATTCCTCCATTCCTTAGCACAATGTAGCAAGGAATCAAAACATAGACTGCGACAAACATCGGGGAATTCCTACAACACAGACATATGTTCTTGAGTAGAAAGATAAACAAGGGAGGAGCTCATGAAGCATAACCTAGGAAAGACAAGAGTGCCACCCATGGAATTTGGAACACCCCCACGCAACATATACAGTGGGAAGAAACATCAAGAGAGATCAGTAGCCCACTCAGAGAGTTGCTTATTCAGTAGCTGCTCACTCAGGAAAATGAGGAAGAACGCATCATATGAGAGGTTTGTCTCCTAATTCTAGCTCCTGCAGACACCTCGACAACAACAGGTAAACTCAGGTATAACTTCTCACCCCTTTCTATGCATTTATAATAGCCATAAATAATTAAATTTACAGAATTATAGTTTAAGGGGCAGAAAGGTGGCCATTTAGCTTGGCCACCATCGTGAAGAATCACCAAGGGAGGAGGAAAGAATCGAAGAAATATTTTTGAATGAGAAGTTGTAGAAGGCATAGGCAGATAATGTAGCACTGAAGGAGAAATTGCAGCAAAAATAATAGCAAGTAGCCACCCTGGAACACTTATGCATAGAAGCCCTTCAGCATAGATTCCCTTTTGAATCATATGGTGTGTACCTGAAGGAGAAATGGCTCCTATTTCAAATCAAAACTCTAGCCTCCCATGGATCACTACCTTTCCAAGATTGTAGGAAATTCATGAATTTCTACAAGCAAGCTAACATGCTTGATCAAGAAAAGATGGCAGAGTTTTATGCGCATAACCTTGTGCTGACAAATATAGATACTTGGGATCCCAATCCTACAATGGGGGATATGCAATTGATGGCTCTAATATCTTGGATGATGAATGAGGACACTAGAGCAAAAGAGATACGGAGGTTCATGGGAAGAAGAAATAGAGAACCCTTATATATTAGACCAGAGTTGTTTAGCCCAATAGGATTCATCCTTAACTTTCGAGAGATTGAAAGGGACCCTGCACTATTTGAAACCTACCTTCAGACTCAAACATAGGTAATAGGCCACCTTGATGATGTTTCTAGGAAGATAGAATATGAGTACATTATGGCAAGCCATAGGAGATGGAACAACCTCCCTCATAGCCTCAATAACAGAGAGTACCATACTCCAAAAAGACTAAGGGGTGCATTAGAAAGGGAACCATTATACAAGAGGGCCATGCAAGCCAAAAGGATCCAATGGTTGGGACTAAAGCTCAACGCACCTTTGCTGTTGGGGAGGAATGATGAAAACGAAATAGATGCACAAGATAAATAATGGTAGAATCCAACAAGGAATAATGGTTTGTACCCCCTTGGGGAAACTCCCACACTTCTTCCTCAGGAAATCAGGGGGGTTGTCAAAGCCTTGAAGGAAATGCAGGAGGAGGATTAGTTGCTCAGAGGATGAGCAACCATTTAGTAGGGGGGTGATGATGAGCTCCATTATTAGAAATATTTGGAGGGTTTAATGGTCACCTTTTTTCCTTCTTAAATCTCTTTTTCTTGCATTTTTATTATTATTTAGTTTTATGATGCTAGTATAGGTGGTGATTAAGGCTAACATACTCCAAGTGCCTAATATGAGGTTGAGTGCAGAAAATCATGAATTATTAAGCATGTTTATAAGGATTTTATCATAAAGACTTGGAGTTAAGTGGACTCAATCACCCCAAATATTCTCTCCAACATTTCAAGTTCCAAAGGCAGCCAAGTAGCTCCAAGAGGGGTGCACTCAATCTATGTTTACTTGAATTCAAGTGAACGCAATCATTCTCTCCAGCAATTCGAGTTCCAGAGGTAGCCAAGAAACTCCAAGAAGAGTTCACTCAGTCTATTTTTACTTGGAGACAAGTGGACTCAATCACCATTTTCAAGGGAGTTGTTGGTAGCTGCCCTGTAGAATAAATAGAGTAGAGCTAGAGCTAGGAAGAGTTAGTCAGTTCTATTTGGAACTTTGTTGCAAGCTATTGAGCTTTTCATTATTTTACTCAGTGATCAAACTTGCAAAGATGTATGAGGTTATTCTTTTATGAAACGAGTAAACTGATTTCATTTTACTGATTTAAGTTTCAGAGAGCTAGGCTCATGGGTTAGGGCCCAATCCATGTGCCTCAGCTTCTCTGTTGTTACTATATTTTCCTTTCTGCTTCTCATAGTTTCATTGTTGCTTAGTTTTGCTTTTATTATGCTGTTGTAGTTTCTCATTTGCTTGTGAGTAATAAAATAGAGGAGAAAAACCAAAAAAAACTGTTGATCAAGACTCCCTTCTCATCTCTTTTAATATAGCTCGAGGAGGGTGAACCTTCCAACAAACCCAAAAATTGCTTTCTGTTCCACATATTTGTTTGTAGGAATAGGCATCAAAAACCCCAGAGAGATTATTAAGCCATTCTGCTCCATTTTCCAGTCCCTATCCATCTCTGCATTCACTTCCAAACACCTCTATTATGCTTCTAATCCCTTCTATTTCACTTATTGCAGTTGTTGCACCCTTTTATTCCCAAAAACACTTCAAAATGACTAAGTCTACCTTCTATTCCTTTGTTTTCATGTTTTATGGCTATAACAGTTATTTTAATGAAAAAACACTTCAAAAACTCATAGGTTGATCTCCACCCTTTTATTCTTTGAAATTCCTGCTACCATACTTTGCCCTTTTGCAAAATCGCACTTCGCAATATTTTTCCTTTTTCGTTAAGACTTACTACTCTGATCCATCGATCGCGATATTGCGATCATGATCCATTGCTGGTCCCACCTCCACGTCACCCATTACATTTCACACTTCACACCATTCATTTGGTTTTTGTTAATACTTACCACTCCTTTTTCCAATAGCGATATCTCATTTCACACGTTGGGGCTTTTCCCCCGTCGCACTTCGCAGTTCTTACCTCATCGCATTTCACATTTCACTCCTGTTCTCGAACAACATTTCCACTATCCCTTTAATTTTGTGATATTTTGATTGCGATATCGCATATCACAACTTTTGCCTCCATCGCATCTCTGCCATTGCACTTTTCAATTGATTCCACTCCAAATCCCTTTCTGCGCTATAATAAGGTTTTATAAGGTTTGACCCCACTCTTTCCACTTCTAAACCTTGTTTCATGTGTTAAGCCCTCCATTAGCCACTTTAGCCCTTTTCTTTCCTCCAAGCTACAAATCAACACTTTTTCAATTAGAATTAAGTCATGAATAGCTTAGTTGCATGGGTAGAAGCATGATTTATAGACCATAGGATAAGTAGAGTGAATTTAGTCGTTTGGCCAAGTTAAGTGTGGATTAAAATTAGTTTCCTTTCTGCCATTTCTTTTCAGCAATATAGTTTAGTTTCTTTTCAGTCATTTCCTTTGCTGCAAATTAAACTAGTTTCATTCCTGTCATCTGTTTTCAGCAATTCAATTTTCCTTTTTGTCATTTCCTTCCAACAATTTACTTTCAAGTTATTATCATAGTTTAAGAAATAACACCATTTCGTAAAGAAGAAGAGGATGACATGAACAGATTTCATATGTTGTGTATATAGCACTGTCACCTCCAAGTTTGTACGAACCCAGGGTTGATAAAGTAATGTAGGGCAGCCCCTGGGAGTTGCAGCACTCTTGGTGCAATACCAGGGCTCACCATGCATCAAGGAGTAGGATTTTGATGACCTGCAGGAGGCCTTACACACGTTCATTCCTTCCCAACACATGGCTTGCATTCAGACTAGTCAGGTGCTACAAGATGAAGTCGAGGAGATCCACCAGAAGAAGAAAATTTTCACTAATCACATGAATTTGTGGGCGGATGAGGCAATGAAGTTGTCTCAGGACCTTGATGCTACAGTAAGGACCCTCAATCAGACCCTGTAGAGTGTCACCCTGGCCATAGAAGGGTTGATTTCACAGAATCTAGTAGAGACCGCACAGAGCACATTGGATAAGAGTGTGGAAATCTTGGCGCCCTTTTTTGCTACCATTGAAGAGCTCCAGAACAAGATGAATAACCCAGTGTCATTGTGACTCAGGACGAGTCACAATATTATGTTGGGGACCTGTTGGAGCGAGGTCCCCTAAGTTAGAGCTTTGAACATATTTTGACATAATTTTGTAAAATATTTTGTAAGTTTAGTTGTGCGCAATACAATTGAAGGGGCTTTGGGGTGGGTCAAAGCCCCTCATGAGTTGTAATGGGTAAAAAGGGAAGAAATAGGGGCTGCAAACCACAGTTTACGAACCTTAGAAGAATGCAGGCTAAAAGTATAAATAGGAGTCTAGATCGAATCAGATAAGTCAGTTTTTAGATAAGAAGTGAATGATTGATGATAGATTTGGTTGTGTTTTTATATTTTGTGTGGATTTGTCTACGTTAAAGGCTCCTACTGGCTATGTGCACTGAGACCTTAGTCCTACTATGTGTAGACCCCCTTGGCTATGTGCATGGGTGAACTAAAGTTTGTGTAAGGAGGATTTGAACTATTTATAAATAAATAATTGTTGTTGCTCATATCTAAGTCTGAAATTCATATGTTGTTTACTTTATGATCGTTTCTACATGTTATTTCTGATTCATGTGTTAAATATTTTTAGATTGATTGTGAAATTGCTTCTAGATTTAGATAAATGGTTATTGAATGGATCTAGTGTTATTTGGTTATGATACTATCTGTTAAGATTTATTACCTGGATTATGGACTATGTTTTAACTTGCGTGCAAGACATTTTTCATAATTGACCTAAATATTTCTGTAAAGGTTTCTTGGTTAGGGATTCTGTTGCGGAGGTCCGTTCATGATTGTTTTTTATCTAAGGGCCCCCATGTCATTCAAATCTCTCTTAGGGTGTGGAAACCTAGTTCCAGCACCCCCCCATACTACTTCGGGTGAGACTTTGACTTGCGTAAGCAGGTCACTGCTGAAAGGGCCAGTAGTAAGAGGGTTTTGTTGGTTAACCTCAACTACAAACATGGGTTAGGACCCCTCAAGCTAACACTCCCTGATCTCAACTTCCTTTTCTTTGACAATCTTCTCTAGTGATTTTTCTTCCTCTTGCATATCTATGTATGTCATGTGAGTGTCAAAATTTACCTGTTCTTCCTCTTGCAATGGTGCCCCATGTTTATGTGTTGATAACTCTTTTTCCACTGATGTAGGATGAGCCCTTTCCCCACTACTAGGAGAAAACATCAACCTCTATCCTCTATTATATGTTTTAGTCACCTCAACCCTAGGCATTCTTGTTGCAGGTTTTCTTGTGGAACCCACTTATTTTTGTCTTGGTGAAGTCAATGGTGTAGACTGTCTGCTTGATTGAATTGGAGTAGGCAAAAGAGAGGATGAATGCATGAATCCATCCCAAGACAATTTAACCTATGTAAGCTGATGAGAAACAATGATTTTCACCAAGCCATGATGGAACAAGCTTTCATTGTGATATTTCCCTTTACTATGTACTTTTTTTTTCCATTTCGACCAAGCTTCTGTAGAGGTAGTGAGGTAGGCTAAGATCTTTAACATCGATGAAATGCATCAGTAATCTGACATGATACTAATATATCCTTGAAAACCTACCCTCACATGTGAAATATTTCATGATCATCTTCATGAGAGGGGCATACTTGTCAAGCAAGTGTATAAAAGAAAAAATGTGCTTTGGAGCAGCTTTGTATGTAGGTTTCAAAAACATCCCATAATTTCCAATATCTAGGTATCTCCTTTTGAATCAAATCTCTCCATGGTTTGGGATTGCAATGGCTATTGCAATGGAATCTACTGAAATAATAAACACAACCCCTGCAATGGTTACCTTATCCCTCCTTAGATTATTAGCAAAGGTTCTTGTAAGTTTATCACTAAAAAATCAAGGCAACCTGCATCTTGGAATGACTTCTTCAGAAATGGCAAAGCCATGATAACATTTACTCCGTGTTGGTGTTCAGATATGAATTATATAATTCACCATTTTCCCACATTAAATGTAAATATGGGATTCATATAGTTATTTAAAATCTACCGTGCAAAATATATGTAGAAAAAAATTATACAACTCCATGTTGATCATTAATCAAACAAACCATATGTAACAAAAATCAACTATAATGGAAATTAGAGTAACAACAATTAAGATTCACAACAATCAAACTTAAACCATTACAGTGATAAAGAAATAATCACAATATAAATAAATCTACACACACCAGTAATACAACAACACTTGATCAGGAGAGTGGGTCCAACTCTCCAATCAGAGATATGGAATAAAAGATCGAAGGCCAGATAATACTTAGAAGATCAAGATTGCATTAATAAAAAGAAAAATACAGAAGTCTGTTGTTACATTCTCCCGGGAAGCCTTCAATATCTTATATGCTCCCTATATGCGTTATATCCCCCTTTTCTCTTTGATTTGTGTCCTTTGAATATACAAACAACAAAGGGAAATAAACTGATTACAATATCTCAATAAGCAAGACGAGATCTGAAAGATATTTTCATGATGATTCAGTTGGCACAAGTCGAATCTGGTAATTAAAATTGGGGAAATTTGAAAAACTGTCGCAACAGAAAATATCCGAATATGTCTTTCGAAGAACCTTTTGTTTCTCTCAATAAAGACCGAATTTTGGAAAACTAATTATTGGAAAACTAATTTGGTCCGTTCTGCACAAAAACCATGTCTTGGATTTTCAGGATTCTTCTTCATTTTCTCGAAATGTCCAACGCAAAATTGTCTCTTGTTATCCCAATGAATTTATGAGTTAGAATATTTTATTATGAGCTGAAGCTCAAATCTAAAATCTTGAGGAGATATTGCAGGCTAAAATTGTGAGTGATGTTATAACAAATTCATTAATAAACCATCATTGTAAAAATCATGCATAATAATCATTAATTTATTAAAATAAAGGAGAACAATTATTACTTATACAAAAGAGCATAAATAATTATGAAATAGAATTATATAATAAATTATGATAAATAATGTGATAAAAGAACATTATAAATGAATGAAATAGATGTTAAGAATTGATAATAATAATGAAAAATTAGTAGCCCAACATCTCCCCCAAACTGAAAATGTTGCATGTCCTCATGCAGTCCAATGCATTTGTTTTAAACAAGTTGTAACACAATAATAAAAATGCTCACCCCAACGCATGATATTGATGGAGAAAAATTATTCTTCCCCAAATGCTTCCTTAAAACAATAGTTTTTCAATTCTAGCAATATTGGTGAATTTGTAACAATTTTCATATTTAATTTCAACCATATGTATATGAAGTTGCAGCAAAGTATGATACAAGTAAAAATAAACTTCATTTACCAAAAAAAAATTACAAACTAGATTTTATTGAGATTTTGCAAGAAAATCAATGCTTCTCCGATCCAAAAATCAATTGTATGTGATGCACAGATCTCAGGATATAAACAAAATGGCTGTAGGTAATGATGTTTAATTTCTTGAAAATCGTAAATCAGTTTTTCTTGAAATTTCACAGGTTTTTTCCTATTACCTTAATACTTTTCCACACCAAAAATCAATGCAATCCAATGAACCGATTTTAATATATCAAAAAAATGGTTGTAGGTAAGAATGCATGATTTTTTTGGAATTTACAAATTGGTTTAGCATGAAAATTTATGGGTTTAATGATACCTCTTTGTTGTCCAAAAATCACAAGAATCCACTTGATATTTTTAAGGATATACACAAATCAATTTATGCACTGTAAAGAAAAAAAATGAAATTGTATACCTTAAATGAGGAAGAGATGAGAAAAAATCCATCATGCATAGCAATTATTCCCCCATATTGGAGAATTAGCATGCCCTCATGCTACACTAGAAAGAAATTGAGGTGGTTGCTAAAATTGTTCTTGAAATCTTTGCTAGGTGTATAACAACATGGAATAAGGGATATTTTGATAATGGATAAGGAGATCGATGGATGATAAATAATATTAATGGCATGTTCATGATAATGAAAGTGACACTCCTCCAAACTAAGATATTTTGTGTCTCTGAAAAATAGAAAGTGGTAAATAATGGGAAATAATGGTTGAAAAATATGAGTAAATAATGCTCAATGGTTTTTCATGAAATTCTTCTAAACTTTTAATAAATCAAAAAATTATTCTATTTTATCTCAATTTTTACCTTCGTAAAAATGTGGAAGGGAATTTATGGATTGAAATTTGTTGAAGTTGATGTAGGCCAAGGTGATGTTGAAAGTGATGCAGAAGGTGGAAGCCATGAAAGCTAAAAAGAGTAATTAGAAAGTGTAGCGGGGTTTCCTTCCACCAAACTGATTAGTTTCCTTGTCATCGAGATTTCTATAACAAATCACATGACTATCCGTAATCAATAATTCATCATCTCAATTACCTCATTATATATAAAAGTGGCATAATCATGTTGTGAATGGCATGGGATAATAATGGATAAGAAGGGAAAATATACATTCCCTATACACATAAGCTTTGGTTGTTATGAGCACAGAAATTGCAAGAATTAGTTATCTCAGTCTTTTCTTCTCAAGGTCTGTCTAATTACCTGGCATTCAAAATTAGAATTAGGCTTCTTTATTCTACCTCAAAATAGTAGTGGTGCGTTAAGCTATGAATAAATGGTGACTGATTGAGTAAAGAAACTATCTTTGGTTAAAGATATGATACTTGTAGAATAAAGGAATGATAGACTAGATGATACAAAATGTCAAATATCAAGTATCCTAAAATTTTCATCCCGGTGTAAAGTAAATATTTATAACTCAATAATAGATATAAACCATAACCATCATTACCTAAGAACTGATTAAATATTACCCCATGAACCATGAGTTCTGGCAAACCTTGTATATGCAACAATAGGCTTTATCGACAATTAGTTTTGAGAAAGCGAGGTAACCATGTAGATTATAGTATTAAATTAACTTTTATTCCATAGGCATAGCCACTTTTTCCATTAGGCATCCATAGCCTCGACGGGGATGCCTTTTTAACCCATTGAGATGCTAGTGTCTCATCTATTAGAAATAAGGACATAGTTACAAAATCATTTCAATTTACTTAGGTAACTACTGAAGATCATTGTTCTAGCTTGGTAACCATTTAATAATAATGTCATCCAAGGGAGCTAACAAAAGTGAACAAGTCGGCTCATGATGAGACCTCTTGTCCTTCAGTTTTATGATCGAAGGCCATTACCCTAGCTTGGTGACCAGTTGCGTAATGTCACTTTATCAGGACGTATGATCATGGTAGGTCGGCTCGTGATGAGACCTCCTATCCTCTAGTTGAATATTTATGTTTAAAATTCAACTATGTTAATTGTTAATGAACAAAATATTACTTCATAGATGGGGTGGAAGGTCATCTCCTTAAGAGCTAGGGATGGTGTAAAGTTTTTTGTAGTAACTATTTTCAACTTGGACAGTTTTTCTTCCAAAAAAAACTAATAACCTTCAAGTGATTATTCATAAATATATTTTTTATTCCTAATATTGGGGTTGAGGAAGAGTTCATTAGCTAGTGACAGAAATATTTAAATACAATTCTGTGGCCATCATCATAAATTTTACAAGATTAGGGGTTTGACCAATCAGGAAAGTTAAAAGTTGGCATGATGAAATCATCTTGGCATAATTATTCCTCTAAAATAAGATTAAGTTTATAGATAAAAAAAGATAAATCGAATACCCAATCATTGTGTCAAAGAGGGTCTAGACCATTAAAAATATTTCTCATTCACCAAAGAGAAAAAAAAATCAGAAATACATACATATGTTGAATCCAACATGAAAATTGGCCAACAACAACAAATGTGACTGAGGTAACAACAACCATGACTTAAGTAATAACAGGGAAGGGGGAAAAAGGATGTTGTGACTAGAGTAACAACAGGAAAAGAAAAAAATGGTGATGTTAGCAAGGTGACATGAAGGAGGATTAGTCACTTTAAAAAATAATGAGGAATTAAGAGTGAATCATTTCTAACAAGACTTACCATAATAATCATCCTTATTATTAAATACGATACCTTCCCTCAACTAAGGTATGATTTTCATCGGTCATTTCTGGTCATGTCATAAGTAAAATACCAATAAAATCCACGGATTCGGTCGAGGACGTACCTGAAAACTTACCTTGGCAGAGTAAAAACACCAGGTACTTAGAAAAATATCACCATGGAGTAACAACATCGGAGGAGTAACAACATCAGAGGACTAACATCACCAAAGGATTAACAACACTGAGTACTTAGAAAAATTTCACCACGGAGTAACAACACTGGAGGAGTAACAGCATCGGAAGAGTAACAACACCGAAGGAGTAACAATGCCAGGTACTTCGAAAAATTTCATCACGGAGTAACAACAACAGAGGAGTAAAAACATCGGAAGAGTAACAACACTGAAGGAGTAACAACACCGAGTACTTAGAAAAATTTCACTATGGAGTAACAACACTGAAGGAGTAACAACATCAGAACAGTAACAACACCAAAGGAGTAACAACACCGGGTACTTAGAAAAATTTCATCACAGCGTAACAGCACCAGAGGAGTAACAACATTGGAAGAGTAACAACACCGAAGTAGTAACAGCACTGGGTACTTAGAAAAATTTCATCACGTAGTAACAGCATCGGAGGAGTAACAACACCGAAGGAGTAATAGCGACGTGTACTTAGAAAAATATCACCATGAATTAATAACATCAGAGGAGTAACATCACCTGGTACTTAGAAAAATATAACCATGGATTAACAACACTGGAGGAGTAACAACACCGATGGACTAATAACACCAGGCACTTAGAAAAATATCATCATGGAGTAACAACACTGAAGGAGTAATAGCATCAGAGGAGTAACAACACCAATACTTAGACCAAATCATCACGCGCGGAGTAACAACACCATGAAACTTAATAACTTGCTTGTTTTATTTTTGAGAACAAAACAAAAAAATGTGACTTTGAAGTAAACAATACCTGAATCATAAAAAAAATAAGATAAATCATAAATGAAACAACTCTTTATTGAAAATAAATAAATAAATAAATATCTTAATTTAAAATGGTTGTGATTTTGGTTGCAACAAAGATGTTTCCTAAGGGAATCATCTATTTTTCAATGGTGAATCAATGGAAAAATCCTTTGGCGGAAATGACCTGGATCTTAAAATGGAAATAAATTCTCAATTTCTCCTATTATGAATCAGTTAAGTGATGAAATTTCTTCATGTTTTTTTCTCCATGTGAGGAAACATCTCTCGAAATTCTCTTATTTCATTATCATTATCTTCAAGAATCACTTGTTGACCCCCTTTATTCTCCTGGGACCTGCAAAAAAAAAAGCATCTACCTGCAATAAAATATGAAATCATGGAAGAAAAGAGATGATCAGGCTCTCCTAATCCAATACATATGAAAAAAATAACAAGTAGTTACTCTATAAAATAAATACATGGAAAATAACAAAGTAAATTAATGCGGGGAAGTGGTGGCCAACCATACTAACCAACAGTGTTTTAATCATAACTTCTTTGTTTTTCATCTGATTTGAGTGATTCCAAATCCAAATAAAATTGAATTAAGAGAGCTATCTCCAATAGAAACATGTTTTTAAAAATTTGATGTGATTATATATTACATTTTCTTAGAACAACCTGCATAACAGAGTCATTTTTTATTTTCCGACTTAGACCAAAAGTTGATATTTTAAGCATAAATTTTTCGTTTTATGATGGATTAAACTGATTCAAATTATATTTTTAATCATATTAATGTATATATCCCCAATATTAATAGGTTTTGAAGGAAATAATAATTTATGGGTGTTGTCCGAATAAATCGTTCTTGCGGACAAGACCGATCTCCCTAGTGTCAGAAGACAATCTAGCAACAAACAAACAACTAAGTTTGTCTTTCTCTAAATATATTCGTTTTACAAATAAATGCTATGAAGGTGTCGATCCTACCTTAGATCCAAATGATTATTTGTGGCCGTAGTGCTTCCGTCGCAACAATAATCCTTTTGTCAATCTGCAATCACAAACAAGAAAATATCAGTAGCACCTGTATAACAAATAATTATAAAACATACCTATAATAGTGATCAAGGAATCTATGAAATAAACGATCAAACGACAGCTTATTTAAATAAACAATCAAACGAAAATTTATTGAGAAAAGCAAAACTTGATTGTATTAATCTTAAAATATACAGAAGAACCTTACAACCTTAGCCTTGATGTTCGAAAGGCCTTCTCGGGGTCCGAAGCAGGAGTCTCCTCTACTTTGATAAGCCTTGCACTCTTCCAACCAAGACAAATAGAGGTATGTAATCTCTCCTCACAAAATTCTTAGTTAACTGAGTCTGAATCTTAACAGCACTTGACCTCAAATATTCTAAATCTTCAACTCCTCAATCCTCCAATAGTTAACCAATAATCTTCTTGTTAACCCCTTTGAGGCTACCCAATGCCTCCTTTTATAGAGCAGATAAGGAGGTTAGGATTCCACCTTTTAAGGGATAGAATCCTCATTCAAAGGGATAGGCTCCTTACATCAAGGGATTAGTTCCTTAATGTGTGGGATACATGCACCTTACTAAAGTGTACTCATCCCCAAAAAATCTCATCCAAAACCTTCTAGAATTGACCAAAATTCAATTTTTTTCATTTTTCTTTCGCGCTTTTTGACTTTACAGGGGTACCGCAGGCATTACACTGGAAAAATGCGTTCTATAACGCAGTTTCTCTTCACATTACCTGTGTACCCTAGCTAAAAACGCAAGAAGGTTTCATGTTACCTGCGTACCCTGAGTTTCAGAGATTTTTAGGGTTTTTCTTCCAGTTCTGAGGCTTGGAATAGGGAACAAAGGTTGTAAGACTTGCAGAGGAGGTAAGTATGAGTGTCACTGAGCTCATACAGTCAGCAGAATGTCAGGGTGACATTTTTTAGTATAACAATGGGTCAAATACGCTAGTGAAGAGCCAGAAAAACAGAGTTTTAAGATTCCTGATTTATGGTATACAATCAGTATTTGGGCCATAAATTTCTCATAAATTATCTAAATAAAGTGATTCAAATTTCCTTTTAAACTAGATGCATAAGGTAATATATCATAAAAACAAATTTCCAAAATCTAGTCATTTAGGCCTCCAAAAATTGATTGTCCCAACTCTGTTCCTGAGCTGCCTACACGACATCCTGTCAATGTTTTGGTCATAACATTTTTGTTTCAAATCTAAATCAAGTGATTCAAATCGGGTTAGAAAATAGAAATAAAGCGCTACAGAGGATAGAAATAGGTTTTTAAAATATTCCCATTTGTTCCCTCAAAACATCACTGTCCCGAATGCTTTTCCAGAAATTTCATCAAGCCCACAAGCCACAGGATATGATAATCAAGGGATTTTTCAAACATGGTGATCAAAATTAATATGAGTGTCTGTATAAAATTTATTTTCAATATTATACATCTACATACATAAATAAATTCGAATATTGATCACTGGTATTAGTTTTCACATCGTGTTACAACAAAAACAACTATATAAATAAATTTATTTATATATCTCCTTATTTATTCTATTTTCTACACTAGAGTACTCTAATTTGAAAAATAAAATATACTTACGTATAAGATTAATTCCAATGAAGCTATTTTCTAAATAAGGCCTCAAGCATGCACATACCCGTATTTGAAAAATATATGTTAATAAATACAAGGGTATGAGAGACCAACTTCCCTGTTAAGGATGGTGCAAAGAATTGCTGAAGTATGGTTTGATATTGCAAGAAAGAAATAGAGTGAAATGAGTCTCAATATATTTTTGATTTCCCATATTTTTCACATCATGAAGTTCTTCGATTAGATTCTGGATTGTGTTTATGCTTTCTTCCTTGACTTCATCTCATGAGTTTTGGGGGTCTTCCTCTACCTTTTTTTGTTTACATCTGTGTTCATACAACCAAAGAAATGAAAACGTTCAAACCATTCTTAAATATCAGGACCTAAGGCAAGGTAAGAAAAATTCCCTCCTCAGGATGAGAGAGTGGTCCCCAAAAAAAGAAAAAAGAAAAATTAAAGCAATCAGCAAATATAAGCTAGGGACCTGGAGCTAGGTAAGAAAACTTCCCTCCCCACAACGAAAGATTGGTTCCTATGAAAGAAATAAGCAACTAATGCTCAGGACCTGGAGCAAGGTAAGAAAAATTCCCTCCCCAGGACGAGAGATTGGTCCTAATATCAATATTGGTTGTGCTTTCACACCTTTGATAGCATCCTCGACAATGGTGAAAAAATGTTGGTGTTCAAATATGAATTATTGAATTCACCTTTTTCCCACATTAAATTTCAATCAAGGATTCATTTGGTTATTTCAAGGATACCTTGCAAAATATATGTAAGCAGTGATTACACAACCCCGTGTTGATCATTAATCAAAAAAGCCATATGTAACAACAATCAATTATAACAGAAATAAGAGTAACAACAATTAAGATTCATAACAATCACACTTGAACCATTACATCGATAAAGAAATAATCACAACATAAATTACTCTACACACACCACTAATCCAACAACACCTGATCAGGAGAGTGGGCCCAACTCTCTAATCAAAACTATGGAATAAAATATCAAAGGCTGGATAATAATAAGAAGATTAAGACTGCATTAATCAAAAGGAAAATATAGAATTTTGTTTTTGCATTCTTCCAGGAAACCTTCAATATCTGATCTACTCCTTATATGTGTTATATCCCCCTTTTCTCTCTGATGTGTGTAATTTAAATATATAAACAACAAAGGGAAATAAAATGATTACAAAATATCAATAAGCAAGATGAGATCTAAAATATCTTTCCATGATGACTCAGTTGGCACAAGTCGAATCTGGTAATTACAATTGGGGCTATTTGGAAAACGGCCACAACAGAAAATCTGTGAATATGTCCTTCAAAGAACCATGTGTTTCTCTCAATCAAGACCAAATCTTGGAAAACTGCTCATTGGAAAAATAATTTAGTCTATTCTGCACAAACCCTATGTCTCTAATTTTCAGTATTCTTCTTTGTTTACCCGAAACGTCCAACGCAAAATTGTCTCATGTTATCCCAACGAATTTCTGAGTTGGAATATTTGATTATGAGCTGAAGCTCAAATTTGAAATCTCGAGGAGATATTTGAGTCTAAAATCATGAGTGATGTTATAAAAAATTCATTAATAAACCATCATTGGAAAAAACATGCATAATAATCATTAATTTATTAAAATAAAGGAGAACTAGTATCACTTATCCAAAAGAGCATAATTAATTATGAAATGGAATTATATAATCAGTTATGATAAATAATGTGATAAAAGAATATTAGAAATGAATGAAATAGATGTTAATAAGTGACAATAATAATGACAAATTAGTAGCCCAACATTCTGGTGGGTTCATATCTGATTATATGACCTCCTTTATGCCTCTTATGGTCAGTGGTTTCTGAATTCATGTGAAACCCTAGCTCACTAGGAAGGGAAATTAGGGTTTTAGTTTAGGAAAACAAGGGATTTTGGGTAGTTTGAGAAATGGAGGGGGATGAAGGGGTTTGACGGTGTCTAAATTCTTGGGAAAATTTAGGGGGGTATGGATAGACGTTAGGGAATGTAGGGAGGTGGAATTTTTGGAAATGAGTGAGGGGAAGGGGTGCAAAACTGAAAAACACAGGCCTAGCCTAAGAAAGTGTAGTGTAGGCTAGGGTTTGTAGGGAAATTATGAAAATGGGGGAAAGGGATGAGGGGAGGTGTCAAGGAAGGTGTATGGAAGGTGAGGGATGGTGTATGAACATGAATTTTAGAGTTCTTCTGAACAAATGGACCAAAGGGACTTATTTGACCAAAAACGCAGCAAACCCTATGAAAGGTTGATTTCTGAGATTTCAAAGATGAAATGAAGCTAAAGAGAGGTAGATGAGGGACCCACTTAATTTATTTTCATGATATGGAACCTTTACTTGATGAAGAAACCACTGGAGAAGAGAGAATGTACTCCCTTGTGAAAAACGCAACAAAGCTAAGAAAAGCGCAGCGTAAGAAATTGATTTTTAGAGGATGGCAAGCTCCTTGTTGAAAGAATTGTATCATGAGGGTAGAATGATAAAATGACATGCTTTTTTGGTCTTTTAAATGGATGGAAGTCAATTTTTCTCTTTTGTGGTGATGTGGCCCCACCTTTTCTTTTCAGAAATTGACTTGATTTCTTGTGTACTACAATTTTGAAACTTCATTACATATATTTACATCTTAATAAAGATAAAAATGCACTTTATATTGAACACTTTTCCCTATTATTACTCCCTCTAATGGTGACTTTGATGATGACATGACCTATTTACATGATATTTGACAATATGACCTAATGATGACACTATATGGAATGATAATGTGAATGATGACCAAGATGATCAATACACTCTTCCAAAAAGTGATGACATGACCATGAAGATGAAAGGAGTAGTAATGACCTAACTATAATAACCAATAATCAAATTTTTATTTGAAAATCTATTGAAACTATAAAAAAATTCCGTAGGACCCTATCGACCATATGAAAGAGAATAATTTGATCACTGGTGACTGACATGACTGACAGACACTAACAAATGGTAAAGATGGAAAGTTTAAGGATCCATTAAACATAGAGAAATTAAGAATTATATTGTTCAATTTCAGTTGAAAACATTAACTGTGTTCAGAAGCCAGAATTGAGTGTACTTATACAAATTTAGATCACTATTTTTCTTTGAACAAAATAGATAGGAGAAACATATGTATTGATAGCGAAGAACACATTAACAAGACAAGATAACTTCACTAATAAGTCTGACACGGGCACTACAAGGAAAAGACCCTCTAGTAGATGTTTTTGAGGAACCCCTTATAAAAATACCCCAAACATCCATTTCTAACAGAGGTTACTAGAGGAGGTTGGCGAGTGGATGTTTTTGTGGATGTTTTTCGTCCGGTGCATTTAGCATCATAAACCGCACCAGTGCATTCAACAAGAGAAATCACCGATGCGTACAAAACATTGGCACATCGGACATCGTGCGCTCCATACACACCTGACTGGTGCATCTTATTACTATAGCGCACTAGTGATTTACAACTCTTCTGCACCGGTGCGTCATAAAACACAGCACTAAAATAGAAACTGGTCAGTGTAGTCTCACGCAACTGCACCGGTGCCCCTATAAAACCCCGCGCACCAGAACAGGGTTAAATAAAAAAAAATACGGCCAAAAACTGCATTTTTCACTTTTCTCTGTGCCCCAGAGCTCTCAAGCACTGGTGAAATTTATCCTTGTCTGAGCTGCCCTGACATCGGTGTTCCCACTACACCCATTGCATGCACTGCTATTGTGCATTGTCCACCAATATCCAGCTTGAATTTTGCAAAACGGTGGGAAAATTTTCTTTTGCAAATTCTATAGCCAATATGCCTCCTCGACGGTCAAATGTACAAGTTATTTTCTTGTTTTTCCATAATTAAGCCTTTCAGCGAATTAGAATTCAAATAACCTTAAAATTAACCATTTAAAAGAAGGAAAATCGTCGTACGGTGCGCTCAAGCTGTTCGGCTCGAACCGGTTCACGGTGCTACCTGTAAATTTATAGGCTGCACCACAATCGGTGCTAATGGTATCCGCACTAGTTATGGGGTAGTATTGAAGGTGCACCATGTTATTTTAAAAGTTTTAAAAAAGTGTGGTGTGCTCAGTTACCTAGCCGCACCATTGACCAAGTGGAATAGTGGCAATGCGATGTGTCGACTCAAATATCCACCTCGGGGCGGGTATTTTTGTCAGTGCACCGCATTCTGCATTTTGACAAGGTCAACGGTGCTGCTTGGTAAAATACCACACCGTTGACTATGTAATGATGTCAGGAGGTCAGTATGTTGACCGAACTATACGCCCCAGGATGAATAGTTTAGTCAGTGCACGACACTTCTAACACCGTACATAGTCAACAGTGCACTGAAAATTTCCAGGTGCAACGTCGCCGGTGCGCGACAAAAAATAGACGCACTAGAACCAGTGCATGATTGTTTTTTGTGGCACACCGACTGTTTTTTTTTTTTTTCCCAAAAAAGGAATATATGTATATTCCTAAATTCATGTCTCATTTAATAAAAAAAAATTATTTAATATGTCAATCACTCGAAGAGAAGAGGGGGAACAATAGCAACAATAGGCAGAGAAGTATGACATGGTTCACCTATGGGAGGCACGAGAGAGGGAGAGAGATGCGTACCCTCACCCTATTACAACAGCTACCCAGGGGCTCCTAAGGCAAGTAGGCCTCCTCAATTTCTATGAGGAGGCTACTTCCCTAAAGGGCCATGGTGTGTTTTTGAGACATCTTATCCGCAGGTGGAATGCCCACTCATAGGCTTTTTGGGTTGGTCCTAACCAGTGGTACACACCCATTGAGGAGGACATATATTTCATTACAAGGCTATCGAGGAGAGGGGTGTATTTTCCCTCGTTTCCATAGGTTCCAGTTGGCTATTCAACAAGGAGTCAGTTGGTGTACTCCCAGAGATACATTAGCGCAGATATATTGTCTCCTTCAAATTTTCAGGTCTTCAGAGGTCAGTTACATATTGGTGCATTTGGTAGTCAGGAGGTGAGATGCCTTTCACTTCTGATTTTGATCATTTCACACAACACCAGTGAAAGGCAACACATTAGTTTCTCGCTTCTATTTTATGTTGATTCTTTTGTAAAGGAGCCACGACTTGTCAGGTGGTCTACCATTTTTTTGTGTCAGTTCTATACAGCCTTAGATAGATGTCATGCTCATGCACAAGGGAGGGTCAACTTCCCTTTTGCTTCAGATATTTTTTGTTTAATTTTTTGATAGGTTTCCAGAGATGTGGCCTAATTTTTTTCGGCAGCTTCGTAGGTCGATGTTCGAGGCACAGATGCACATGTGGGGGCAGATGATGCCCAAGAGGGGTGAGACTGTGTTTCCAGCGAGTATATCGCATGATGCACTAGAGTTGCTAATCAGTGTTGATGAGTTGCATCCCTTCATTACGGTCCCCTGTCCTTATGCTGGTTTGGATTGGAGAGGATGTGCCAACATCCTCTTCATAGATGATGAGTTGTTGGATGATAGAGGTAATATTACTGTTTTATTTAAATTTATTCTAACATGTTTTTTAACTTGTTTTTATTAAATTGTGTAATGAAATTATCTAATTATTGTTGTTTACTTGTATATATTTTTCATATATTGGGTCTTTTGATGGCGAGGACATGCCAACACCACCACATGATCCAGGTGTGGATCCTAATGACGATCAGAGCATGCCAAATGCCAAGGATCATCATGAGACCGGTGCAGAGAGACCTGCTCCTGCTGGTGTGCCGGTACCGCCTTTTGCTAGGCGCAGTTGGCTTGATAGAAGATACAGGATGGAGTTGGGCGACCGACTCACTGTATTGATTGTTGAGGCGGGCATTAGGCCCGCTAATATGAGAGACATATAGGACAATAGTAGGCTTTTACATATGTGGAGAGGAATTTTGCATGACATGTACATCTTGATGTGGCATATTGTAGGAGCTATGACCTTAGTTACACGGATGAGGAGGATGGTTGCATGTTATAGGCGTGGTCGAGATGTAGCACGTGATCTACAGTCTGCAAGAAGCAACTCATCATCTGATGATCGTTCACCTCACATCGTGCAAGATGAGAAACCTCCACTAGCATCTAGCAGTAGTCATCATGGATAGTAGATTGGACCATCGACCACGTCCAATCAACAACTTGCAACATCCAGTAGTACTCATAATCATGAGCAGGCTGGACCATCGACCGTCGAGGTTGCACCATTAACTGAGCAGACCTCGACTAGTACTGCTATTGATGTTGTACCACCAATTGATCCATGAAATTTATATTAAAGTTGTATATTTTTGAAATTATTCAGCTATATATATATGGTCCATGTATTTTATGTTCATGTTGTAGTTGTACTTAATTTACATGTTGGTGATCATCATGATGTGTATATTTTTCGGTCATGTTAGATATGTTCATTTCATGTACAGCTTGTAGATAGATGTGTATGTGATAGAATGAGTTATTTGACATGAGATGTATATTTGATGTTTGTGTTGTGATGATGTTATACAATGCTAATTGTGTTGTGTTAGATGATCACGATCACAATGATGTTAGTGAAATTGAATGTTTTTTTTAGTCAAATATGACATTTGTATGATGGTTATCATGATCGTGATGTTTATTAATTAATTTAATATTAAATAAACATGATATTTATTAAATATTATGTCGTGATTGTAATTGAAATTATAATTTTAATTGTATGTAAAATTGTAAAATTGTATTTGTATTTGTAATTGTAATTTTAACTGTAATTGTATGTAAAATATTTGTAAAATTTTAATTGTAATTGCGATATTTAATTTATTGTGAAATGATTGTAGTTGTATATATGGCAATGTTGAGATTTTATTTTAATTAAATTTGGATAAAATCTCATGAATGTGAAAAAAATAGGATTTGTTGCTAAATTGACTCCATGTAATCCTGATGTGGAGTTAATGCATCCTATATTTGTTGTGAGTGAATTTATGATTCAGTTTCTACTCCCAGCTATAAAATGTAAGCCCGTAGAGGAAAATGAGCATGATGAGGAATGTGAGGTGAGTGGAAGAGATGAGCAGATGAGAAACTCTGCTATTGTATTTCTCCAGTTGATGAATGAGATTGTCGATGCCCTGTTAGGCGGACGTAGCCCATATTGGTTGGATGAACCATGTTAAAATCTCTATTTTTTCATGGTTGAATGTTGTGTGTGTCTTATTTGTTTTAAGTTTCCACTGTGTTAACTCTAACACTTGGTATCAGAGCCGGACAAAGCTGGCAGTTCATGAAAGCCGCCGTGTAAACCGATTGTAGAAGCCATGAGCTATTCATTCATAGCTGTACACTGCCAAGTCATGAGCTGCTATGTTGAGCGTAAGAAGGCTATGTTAATGTGATGAGGGTGAGTCGAATGCTCCAATGAGAGGCCGCATACGAAGCTGTTTTTTTATTTCGTTGGAGTATAATCAAACCAAACATTTCGCTGCTGCAGAAGAGCTGTGAGCTCCTGTGCATTGAACCGTGCTGGTGAAACGTGGCTGTTGTGTGCCACTGAGAAGGCCAAGAGACCGAGTTTGCTGTGGTGGAGAGAAGAGCATAGTCGTGGCCGTTGAACAGCGCCGTGAGCTTTAGGATTTAACACCGATCTGTTTTGGATGTGCGTTGATTATTGTACTGTGGGCATCATAAGCTGGAGGCCGTGGGGTATATGCTCCACCTAGGAACATCAATTCTGGATTGCTGTTAAACTGGGCGTGAGGGATATCCAACCGTGGAATTTTTGACTAGAGAAGCCGTGAGTAGGAAACAGTGCTATGGGAAAGCTGCGTTGAATGGTGTTGAACGGTGAGGGCTTGCCATTCATATCATTTTTTGGTTAATACCATTTTTTTTAAATCAATTCAATTTGAAATAATGCAATTTCCATTTTTATTTTTTAATCGACATGCAAATCAATATATAAAATGCCATATATATTTAAAGTCGATTTATATCCATTGAAAATCGATATGCAAAATCGATGTTTGGTATAAGTTTTGGTATATCTATTTGAGGGTGGCCCATTAGAAATCGATTTGTATATTAAGAGGAGGTGGCCCATTAGAAATCAATTTGTATATTAAATGCCATTTGCATATGGTATTAAGGGAAAGGCATGTTATAAGGTGAAGGGCATTTTATTTTTTCTTTTAAATAAAAACCTCATTTATTAAAAGTTGCAATTGGAGATTTTGTGACACGAGCTAATAAATATGGCAAAAACAAAAAGTGATCGATTTGAGATCGAGAAGTTCAATGGAAAAAAAAACTTCGAGATCTGGAAAGTGAAGCTGTATGATCTACTCATGCAACAAGGCATGGCGAAGGCGTTGTTGAGAAAATCCAAACAACCTTACACCATGATAGATAATGAATGGAGTGACTTGGATGAAAGAGCACTGAGCAGCATTCGACTGTGTTTGGTGGATGATGCTTTGTTTAACATCGTGTCAGAGAAAACTACGGCTAGTTTGTGGAAAAAGCTTGAAAAGATGTACATGACAAAATCCTTAACCAATAGGATTCTTCTGAAGCGACAATTATATAGCTTGCGCATGAAGGAAGGTACGATGATAACTGATCATCTGAATACCTTTAATACTCTCCTGGTGTAGTTAGAAAGTATAGAAGTAAAATTTGAATCAGAAGATAAAGCTGTAACTTTATTATGCTCGTTGCCCGAGTCATGGGATCATTTTGTTACTTCTATAAGTCTTAGTTCATCAAAAACCCTGGAGTTCGATGATGTTGTTGGAGATTTGTTTTCTGAAGAAACAAGGAAGAGGTCAAATTCAGAAACATCTAAATCATAAGCAATGATGGTTAGAGGTCGTTCTAAAGAAAGACGCTTCAGTAAGCACAACAGCTCACGTTCAAAATCGAAAGGGAAGAAGAGTAAGGTAAAGTACTGGTTTTGTGGCAAATCAGGACATTTGAAGAAGGACTGTTGGAAGAGACAGAAAACATCCAAAGGAGACTCTTCAATAGAAAATAAATAATAAAACACGATAGATACAGGTTCAGCATCCATTTCAGGTATGAGTGATGAAGTGTGATCAGTTAGTTTGTCTAATCATGATCAACATTGGCTGTTAGATTCTGGTGCGTCAAATCACATGTGCATTCATAGAGAGTGGTTTAAAACTTATAAATCAATCAATGATGGAGTTGTTTACATGGGAAATGATGTCTCATGTAATATTGTGGGAATTGGAAGCATCCAGATTAAAATTTTTGATGGGACAAATAAAATTCTAACTGATGTAAGAAAAAACCTCATTTCACTAGGAGTACTAGACACTAATGGATATAAAACCTTTATTCAAGGTGGAGTAATGAAATTTTATAAAGGAATTTTACTAGTAATGAAAGCAAATAAGGTTGGAAATATTTTTTAGTTAGAAGGAAGAGAAGAGTCAGATCGTGCTTCTACAGTATCTGAAAACGACAGTAATTCGATTCGTTTATGGCATCAAAGTTTGAGCCATATGAGTGAAAGAGGATTAAAAATTTTATCTGATCGTAAGTAACTTCCTAGTTTAAAATCTTCTAAGTTAGATTTTTGCAAACATTGTCTATATGGGAAACAAAGCAAGAAAAATTTTAAAACTGGAAAACATACTAGTAAGGGAATCCTTGATTATATCTGTTTTGATGTTTGGGGTCCATCTCATACAACCTCATATGGAGGATCATCATATTTTGTATATTTTATTGATGATTTCCCTATAAAAGTGTGGGTCTACATGTTAAAGAAGAAGTCCGATGTATTCACAGTTTTCAAACAGTTTAGAGCATTAGTTGAAAACATCACTGGAAGAACCATTAAATTTTTAAGAACTGACAATGGTAGTGATTTTACTTCAAAGGAATTTGATAATTATTGCAAGGATGCTGGGATCGAAAGACATAAAACCACTGTATATACTCCTCAGCAAAATGGAGTTGTTGAATGCATGAACATGACTCTCTTAGAGAAAGTAAGAAGTATGCTTAGTAGTGCCAATTTCCAGAAGGAATTGTGGACAGAAGCGATTTCTATAGCTTCTTACTTGGTAAATCGATCACCATCAACTGCGATAGGGTGAAAAATTCCTCAAGAGGTATGGAAATGTTATCCATGTGATTATTCTAAATTGAAATTTTTTGGTTGTGATGCATATGCTCTAGTTCCGAAACATCAGGGTTCTAAATTAGATCCTAAGTCAAAAAGATATACATTTGTTGGATATGGTGATGGGAGTAAGGGATACAGGTTGTGGGATCCTACTACTCACAAGATCATCATTAACAGAGATGTTAAATTTAATGAATCTTCACTTGAAAATCTATATGTAGATGATAAATTGAAACAAGATAATGTACCTATGCTTCAATGCATTCAGTTTGAAACCAATTCAAATACTGATGATAGTCTAGATGAACAAGTTTCAAATTCAGATCATGAACAAGTTTCAGATGTAGATCATGAACGTGTTTCAGATGTTGATCAAGAAGAAGTTCCTACAGATAATAATCAGCAAATTGTGGAAGTACCAGAAACATCTTTAAGGAGGTCTACGAGAATCAAACTTCTTCCTAAAAGGTATTATGATTATTTTACTTTAGTTGCTTTAACTGCTAACGATGATGAACCTTTGTGCTATCAGGAAACTGTAGAAGGTTCTAACAGTAGTAAGTGGAAAGAGGTTATGAAGGAAGAGATGAGGGCATTAAACAAGAATGCCACATGGGATCTGGTAGAACTTCCTAAAGACAGAAAAAATGTGGGATGTAAATGGGTTTCCAAATTGAAAAGGGGTGTTGATGATACAGAAGACAGGTACAAAGCGAGCCTGGTCATGAAAGGTTTTTCTTAGAAAGCAGGAATTGACTTTCATGAGATATTTTCACCAGTTGTAAAAATTGTTTCAATTCAGATTGTGTTAGCATTAGTTTCTTTACTTGATTTATAATTACAACAACTAGATGTTAAAACTGCATTTTTACATGGAGATTTAGATGAGGAGATTTACATGGAACAATCGGAAGGGTTTGTTCAAAATCACAACAAGAAATTTGTCAGCAGGCTCAAGAAATCATTGTATGGTCTAAAGAAGTTGCCTCGACAATGGTACAAGAAATTTGATTCTTTCATGATGAGTCAAAATTATATAAGAAGTGAATATGATCATTGTGTTTACTTTAAGAAATTGAGTAACGGCATGTTCATTATCTTAGTGTTATATGTTGACGATATGCTTTTAGGAAGCAAAATAATAAGCGAGATCAACAGGTTAAAGGCCCAGATGGCTAGGACATTTGATATCAAAGATATAGGAGTAGCAAGACAGATTTTGGGCATGGATATTTTCAGAGACAGGAACAATGGTAAGCTGTGGCTATCACAAAAGAAGTATATTGAGAAAATACTCTTGAGGTTTGGTATGAACAATGTGAAGCCTGTTTCAGTCCCTTTTTCTTCCCATTTTAAGCTTTCTTCAAGTTTATGTCCTAACACTAATGAAGAAAAGGAATACATGTCTCGAATTCCATATGCCAATGTAGTAGGTTGTTTGATGTATGCGATGGTTTGTACTCAACCAGATATTTCACATGCATTTGGGGTTGTTAGCAGGTATATGGAAAATCCAGGAAAAGAACACTGGTCAGCAGTGAAATGGGTGCTTCAGTATCTGAGAGGCACAAGTGATTATTGTATCACTTATAACAGGAGTAGTGAATTTGTTTTCCGATATGTTGATTCCGATTTTGCAGGTGATTTGGATAAGAGAAGGTCAACTTCAGGATATGTCTTTACTCTTGCAGGTGGAGCTATTAGCTGGATGTCAAAGCTACAGAACATTTTTGCTTTATCCACTACAGAAGCAGAATACATAGCTACTTCACATGCTTGCAAAGAAGCGATTTGGTTGAAAGGTTTGTTTGGTGAGTTTGGTAGGTTGCAGGACAACATCAAGTTATTTTGTGATAGTCAAAGTGTAATTCATTTGGCTAATAATCTGGCCTATCATAGTAAATCAAAGCATATACCTATCAGGTACCATTTTGTAAGACATGTTATCACTAAAAGGGGAGTTTCTCTTGAAAAGGTGCATACAAAGGAAAACTGTGCAGACATGTTCACGAAACCAGTTTTGTTAGAGAAGCTACGATGGTGTCTGGCTTCTCTTGGCTTGTAGAAAAGATAAAAATAATAATGGAACAGGGTATCAGGCTAATTGTTGTCAAGGTGGAGATTGTTGAGATTTTCTTTTAATTAAATTTGGATAAAATCTCATGAATGTGACAACAATAGGATTTGTTGCTAAATTGACTCCATGTAATCCTGATGTGGAGTTAATGCATCCTATATTTGTTGTGAGTGAATTTATGATTCAGTTTCTACTCCCAGCTATAAAATGTAAGCCCGTAGAGGCAAATGAGTATGATGAGGAATGTGAGGTGAGTGGAAGAGATGAGTAGATGAGAAACTCTGCTATTGTATTTCTCCAGTTGATGAATGAGATTGCCGATGCCTTGTTAGGTGGACGTAGCCCAGATTGGTTGGGTGAACCACGTTAAAATCTCTGATTTTTCATGGTTGAATGTTGTGTGTGTCTTATTTGTTTTAATTTTCCGCTGAGTTAAATCTAACAGGCAAATTGTAAAATTGTAATTGTAATTCTAATTGTATGTAAAATTCTAAAATTGTATTTGTATTTGTAATTGTAATTTTAATTGTAATTGTATGTAAAATATTTGTAAAATTGTAATTGTAATAATAATTCTAAATCTAATTTTATGTAAAATATTTGTAAAAATTTAATTGTATTACTGTGAAACGATTGTAATTGTAAAATTTTAATTGTAATTGTAATTGTATGTAAAATTCTAAAATTCTAATTCTAATTCTAATTCTAATTGTATGTGATATTGTAAAATTGTAATTGTAATTGTAATTGTAATTCTAACTGTAATTTTAATTGTAATTGTATGTAAAATATTTGTAAAATTTTAATTATATTCATGTGAAAAATTTAATTGTATTAATGTGAAATGATTTTATTAAAATTTGTAAATTTGTAAAATTGTAAATAATTGTAAAATAATAAATCAAGAATAGTATGAATTTTTGTAACATAATAAAGTTTAGAAAATAATGCAAATAAGTTCATTTATTTTAGAATTATCATTATTTTATTATGATCTTACATACCAAAAAAAATAACTTTATACAATACACCATTTTTATTGAGATCAACATAATTGCAAATTATCAAGTGAAATATTGATTCTAACATTAATTCAAAATACATATTATAATGTTTCGAAAAAAAGAGTCTTATAAGGTATAAGGTAATTAAGTTCTCTTCTTTATAAAAACCCATTTTAAAAAGTAGAAATATTGATGAATTAATAACACATGTACCATTTCACATGTACTAATTCCATTAAACATATTTCAGAAGAATTCGAGTATATTACCATTACGTTGCCTCTTATGGATGCTAATTCCATGAACAGATTTTAGAAGAATTCGAGTGTCGAGAATGCAATAGACAAAAAAAAAATGGGACTATTTTGCATTTTATTAAAAGGTTTTTGAGATTTTTTGTGGGGTTTATGGATTCATGGGACAGTAGACGGTACCGACCCTACCGTATTGGTATTTCAGTTGAATTTTTCCTAGCCGCGATATGACCAAATCTTGTAGCTATGCATTTAACAAAGAACCCATATATTTTGAGAATATGATTGAAGACTGTTGTCATATACTTGAGCACTATTCCATTTCTTCATCATATTAGCACAAAATATAAAGAATAATTTCTTTCACCATAATAACACACTACTTTCAAAAAAGAAAACACTCCATTCTATGTTTCGAGACATTTTACGCAAATGATAGGCATTTCTATGGAGTTTTATCCATATTCTACAATCTACTGAGGGTTGGAGGGAGCTTACAATCCTGTATATATTAGTAACTGCACCCTTTGGTAGAACCAAAGAAAATTCAGGTAGATTCCTCTGCGAAGTAGACTGGCCATAATCAATTCCTTCTAGACCTCAACAGAAGAAATAGATATGCATGTCAGAGGCTCTTGTTGGCACCTTTTATTGTTGCAGGTTGTGGAAAGGTTCAAGTTTCTTTTTCTGAAAGAAGAAGAGGTGTATTTTTGAGAAGAAATGGCCCAAATATTTTCACAGCAAAATTTACATTTCCAACATGTCTAAAAACTAAAATATCTCCAACTTCGATAAACTACTCAAAAACAAAACTTTCCCAACCATTTGAGAAAACTTCCCACATCTTAGCATAGCACAGGTTCACATGCCACAATTTCCCACTTGGGCCCTATAGTATTGCATCTTCACATGCCCCATATTGCATTCTCTCCACATAATCAGTGGGGACCTCGTGCAATAAAAATGCATTGGAAGAAGAGTTATTTCCATCAAGAATTTATCCAATTATAATTCTCAAGAATAAACAAAATTATAATTCTAATTGCATATTTCCAACCAGAATAAACAAAATTCTAATTCTCAATTGGTATGGTTGGAGTTCGCTAAATTTTGGTGTACGCACCTAAAAGTAATTTTGGTGCCTTAACCGCAAATCGGTGCTAATGCACATATAACTACACCGGTTCCTTTTAGTTATTGTGCACCGGTGCATTTTAGTTACTACGCACCGGTGCCGTGTTACCAATGGCTACACCGGTGACGAATAACCGTAAATAAAAAAAGCGCAATTATATCTTTTTTAAGTAAAAAAAAAAGTGGTAAATTGAAAAATGGGTGGAAAAATATTTTCGAAAATCTAATTTCGTAAAACAATTCTTTAAATACTAAACACTTTTCATTATTTCACTATTTTTGCAAAAAAATTCAGCCAGAGATATGCAAGAGACATACCTGGAGCAAGAGTGCACGAGAGCACTATGGAGCAATGACATATGTTTGAACAGAAGTATTCAGACAATCATAATTCCAAACCTCTGGTGATTCAAACCCTGTAGCAAAGAATTTCAAACGATCTCGTGATTAAATTTGATTATTTTTTTTTACTTTTTTCTGCTGTTTTTTTACGAAGTAAGAAAAAATTTTCAATTTTTTTTCATTTTCAGAAACAAAGAAAAAAAATCCATTTTTACCCTAAACCCTTCATTCTTTTTGTTTCTACCCTTTCTTCTCCCTGTTTCTGTGATTTCAGAATTAGGGTTTTTCATTTTAGATTTATAGGGTTTGTATTTTGTAATGAAATTGCTTCTGGATCCATCGCATTCAGTGGGTTTTTTTCTTCCATCGATGTTTCGAACCAGCTACTGAGGTTCATCATCAAGATAAGATTGACATCGAACCCACAAGACAGCTTGCATGTTGGATCCCAATCCATGTCGGCCCTTGCGTGAATTTTTGAAAAGAAATATTGTTTTTATCGGTGCACCCTACATAACCTAGCACACCGGTGCGTTGTATATTCCCAGTGCACCGTGAAAGTACTATGTAAAAATAAAATAAAAATAAAAATTTTAATCAGTACGCCATATGTAAAATAGGGCGCCGATGCGCTATTTCATTATGGCACACCGCGAACGTGCTGTTTCACAAAAAATAAATTTATTGTGTTAATCGGTGCACAATGTAACATATAACGCACTGCACCAGGTCTCCTAGTTGACAAAGAGCACCATATGGTGGTCCCTTGTTTAAGAGGGGCATTTATGCTACAAAAACTAACATTGGACGATTTTTTTATTTTCTTTTTGTTAATCGGTACAGTGGTTAACGTGTAATGCATTGGTGCTCCTTGTTGACATAGAGCACCCTACAATCTATTATACTATTTGGGCAGTGCGTTTATAAGACCCCCACGCACCAACGTCAGTGCGTACACCATAAATGGCGCACCGGTTTCTTTAGATTTTTTTTTACCTAAAAAGTTGACAATTTATTTATAGATATATTAATGAATGGTATGGTACAGGTTTTCGATTGATAAAGAAATTACTGACAAGAGATCAAGTAACAAAAATACTGATAACACATCAAGAAAAGAAAAAAGGGAAAGTTCTTTGTAAATTATTTACAAAAAATATTATTCTTGAACTATATGTAAGTTTAACTAATATGTATTGTTTATTGTGTATCATGCAGTGCCACAAAATGATGAAGCTCGATAAGATTATTTCTGATATAGGACCAGAAGAACATAAAAGCTTGATGGAAAAATTACAAAAGGATGAATCAGGTGAATGAAAAAATACTATTGATCCAATATAAGTTTCTTTTTTTAATTTTCATTAATAATATACTTAAAATTATTAGATAACATGTGTCAAAGAATTTGTTAATTCACATCTATTTAATGTTTTATAGGGACCAACAACTCAGAAAAGGAATGTTGTTATGTTGGCTTAAGGGGTCCTGACCCAGGTTCAGATTTAAGGTTTTCCAACAAACCCCTATACTATTGTCCCTTCCGGCAATGACCTACTTTCGCAGGCCAAGGTCTCTCCCAAAGAAGTATGGGTGGGTGCTGGAACTAGGTTTCCCCACACTGGGAGAAAGTGGGTAATTAAGGCAGTCCAGTTGATATCTATTAGGTTCGCACAGAAGAAATCTTATTTCTGGGCCTTTAATAGTATGGACATCATGTAATCATAAAAAAAGATACTATTATTAAGTGGAACTTAGCAACACTTTCGCATCCACGTGTGCATCAATAATTATCATCACAAAATAACACAATTGCAGCTAATTCATATAACACAAGCACAATCACAGCTAATTCAGATAATGCAGAGGTACTTCAATAGTAAATGCAACTAGTTCAGGTAATATAGATATACTTCAACAGATTCTTCATTCATTAACATCCAAAACCAAGATACAAACCCAAGTCATAGCCCGCGCACACAGCCAGCGATGTCTACACACAGCAGGACTGAGGATCTGCGCGCACACAGCCAACAGGATTCCTTACCCAATACTACCCGAAACAGATGTCAATAGTTTGTACTTAGCGTCAATATTTCTTACTTTGTCCTAGACTCAAACTATCTATTATTTATATTATCATAGTCTGTGTTATCCTATGGTCCGCAAATCGTGGTTTGTGGACTCTAGGTCTACCCTTTTACTGATTACAATACATTGGGGGCTTTGAACAGCCCCAAAGCCCTTGTGCTGGAATAATTACTACAAAATATATATCAAAAAACACAGCTAGGGGACCTCGTTCCAATAGGCCCCCAACACAATCTTGTGACTCCTCCCGAGTCACAGTGACTGTGGGGTTTTCATTTTTTCCTGGAGCTACTTGATTACATTGACCAAAGGGGGCAACACTCCTTCGCTCTGCGTGGTAGCGTTCTACACAATGTCCACCAACTTTTGTGAAGTTGGGCCTTTTGTGGCAGCGGTGACACTCTCCAGGGTCCGATTTAGTTGTTTGACCACGACATCCAAGTCCTGAGATATCTTGAGGGCTTCATTGACCCATTGCTTGAGGTGGTCACTCAAAACCTTATTCTTGTGGTGAAACCCTTCTAGGTCATCTCTAAGTGCATGGTTGGCTCGCAGATGGGCCAAGATCAAGGCTAGAAGCTATCACACAACTAATTTGGTGATATTGTATCAGCTAAAGTGAGGTATCCACAACAAGTTTAATAATCCTGAACCTTCTAACCCATGCACTCATGGCATTGGTATTACTTATAGCACATCCTCCTCCAGTACTCTTTCGAGATATAACTCAGGTGCCAATTCTGGGAAGGCCTCCAAGTTGGCAAGGTCATGTTCCTCGAACTTAACTGAGGAGAGTCTGCCAAATGCTTCTCCAATTATGGGGAATTCATCTGGAATCATCAAAATTTGCAAATTGGAGCACACAACATCAATATTCTTGGGCGTGCGCACCGAGGGTCTTCTAGGCCGAACATAGGGTGGTAGCCAAGTTAGCAGGGCAGCGAGCAGAGCTTCTTCCTGAGCAGACAGAGGTCGCTTTTTTGGGTTAGGTGAGCTTTCCTTAGGCACTTTCGGGGGGATCGCACATTCCGAGGGGAGGTGCATGGCTTCAACCCAACCCATTTCATAGTCCTCCCTTGCCCCTACTCCTGGCCTTTACACTTACTCTTCTTTTTCTCGACATGCTTCCCTTGGTCGGTGTGGACATGACCTATTCAACTTCAAGGGTTACCTCCAATACTTCATCAGATGCTCTCTCAATAGAGGCCACATTCTACGATGACTCAATGGGATTGATCGCAGTCATTCTTGCTCGGAAGACAAACTCAGGGTTGCTTCTCTCAAAGGGGGTAGCACACCCAGACATGAACAAAACACAATAGTTACTGAAATTGTCAAGGCACAAGACTTTCAGGACATGTGAAACCTAATTCTGATCTACTTTCCTCCATTTATAGCTTTGGATAGTGAACAACGGTCGAATGGAACTTAGCTGAAACTTACCATCAAGGAAACCATATAAAAATCCTAGGAAATCGCCGCATTATTTTCCTACTGCCCATTCCTTCCAATGGTAAAATTGGCTTTTTACCCAGCTTTATTGTTCCAACATCTATTGTTCATAGCTGCACATTATCCCTTCATACCTAACACACCTTTCCATGTTGCGATCGACCCCTGCGAGCCCAGCACACCTTTCCATGTTGCGGCCAACCCCTATGCATATAACAAGTCTGCCTGCGTTTTTCCTCTAGCTTGCGTGTACCCCTCCTAATACAAATACTCCGGCCATATAGTCATTTGGTATGCATTGAGTTGGCCTGGTATGGTTTGAGACGACTACCATTAACGTATCCTGGCAGGGGGTCCCTGCGCAGCTTAGCCAATCTCACTGCACCGCCATTCGTAATTTCTACTATGATATAAGGTCCCAACCAATGCAAGTGGAATTTCCCTGGGTGGTGCGCAAACTGGCTGTCATATAATAATACTAGCTAATCTTCTTTAAACGACTTTTTTTGGATATGCCTATCATGCCAAAATTTTATTGGGCCTTCTAAACTTGCTGATGAAAGTTAGCAATGAATCGATCTTCGTCCAAGGTGATGAGATGCACTAAGAATTCCTCCATTATATTGGGCTTTGCCAAGTTTGTAAAGGCCATGATGCGTAGGCTAGGAATGATAGACTCCATTGGCATAATGGCCTCCTTCCCATAAACCATCCGAAATGACGTTTTCCCCATCAATTTCTTGCACGTGCTTCGATAAGCCCAAATGACTAATGGGATGCACAAGTCCCAATCACTTCGATCAAAATTACAGACCTTGGTAAGCACCTGTTCTAGAATTTTATTAAAATATTCTACCATTTCACTTTCCTGCAGGTGATATAGGGTATTTTTTTCATGGTGGGTTCAAAACTCCTCAGTCAAAGCTTTAATTGTGTCATTAATGAAACACGTACCTATATTGCTCATCAATATCTTTAGACAACCAAACCTGGTTAAAATATGCTCAAAAATAAAGTGCGCATTGCAATCCTTCACATCTTTCACTTTTTCCCTTTTGGTTATATAATCAATCGTAGTGAGGATGTAGCGAGCACCTATCTTCTTACATGGTGGATTGATGGGCCCAATGAAGTCTATTTCCCATTTACCGAATGTCTGTAGGGCCATCTATGGTTGTAAAGGAATTTTGTCCCTGCACAATGGTCTTCCTATCCATTTGCATGTGTCATAGGCTTTGCAATAGTTGTGAGAGTCACTATGTAGTGTGGGCCACCACAGCCCAGCTTTAATATCTTTTGCATCATCGCTTTTCCTGCATAGTGACCTCCTGCTATGCCTCTGTGGTATTTTGCTAAAATAGCTTGTCTTTCATGCTCCAATACTTATCTTCGCAGTACCTCATCAGCTCCCAACTTATACAAGTGGCCCGCAATGATGGTAAAGTCAGCTGTGCAGGTTACCATCTCTCTATTTTTTTGTACTGAATATCCTGCAGGTGCCATCCCCGTAGTTAAGAATTGAATAATATCGGCAAATATCTCATCAAACACCTTAATATAAAATAGTTGTGCATTGGGAAATCCTTCCTCTAGGTTGGTTGGTTCTTCACCACTCTCGATTCTAGACAAGTGGTATGGTCCAACATTTAATTTCCCCAACTTCACAATTATCTCAAAGTAATATTCTTGAAATAGTAGTAACCATCGGCAAATCTCCCCCCCCAACACAGGCTTATTGATGAGGTAATTCAAAGTTGAGTGATCCATGAACATCTTGAAGTGCCCTCCCAACAGATAATGCTAGTATTTCTATAGGGCATACACCATTTCCAACCCCTCGCATTCAGTAGTGGAGTAGTTACACTCCACGCTAGAGATTTTTCTACTAGCAAACACAACTGGGTGGTGAATGTCCCCCTCCCTGGGCTGCATAAGGACAGCTCCTAGGTCGATCCCTGAAGCATCCACGTGGACATGGAAAACCTTCTTCTAGTTCGGAAATATGAGGATAGGTGCAGATACCATCTTTCCTTGAGTAGCTCAAAACTCTTATGACACTATGTGTCCCAAAAAAATGATACATCCTTCTTTAGCAGCTTTTCCATGGGTGTCATGATCAATGCGTACCCTTGAATAAACTTCCTATAGTAGCTTGTGTGCCCGAGGATGGAGCGCAACTATTTCTCAGTTGTGGGGACTGCTAAATTGATGATAACTGCAACTTTGGCAGGGTCAACCATCAATCCCTATCGACAGACTATGTGGCCTAACAAGATCTTGAAAGGTACATAGAATATGCACTTCTTAATATTGAGGGAAATATGGTGCTTTCTACAGGCATCCAACATTAGGCACAGGTTCGAGACGTGATTCTTTACCAATCCAAATATTTTCCAATCGTCAAAGTATACTTCAGGGAACTTATGAATGAACTCCTTGAATACTGCGACCACTACTCGCAAAAAGATGGCAAGGGCATTTTTTAGCCCAAATGGCATGACAATGTACTGGAAGGATCCCCATTTGGTGGTGAAAGTAGTTTTTCTATGATATTCAGGTACGATCCTAATCTGATGGTAGCTCGAAAACCCATCAGTGAACGAGTATGCTTCTTGCCCTCCCACACTGTTGAGGATTTCATCAGGGAATGGTGTAGGGAAGGGATCATGTACGCAAGCATCATTCAGCTTATGCAGGTCGACGTAGATTCTTATTTCTCCTTTAGTCTTTTTATCTTGGACCACCATAAGGCTTACCCAATATGACTGTTCTATTGGTTTGATGATACCTGCGGCTAGCATTTTTTCGATTTCTTCTCTGACTTTCTTCTTATACTTGGGTTTCAATTGGTAAGGTCACTGCTTGACAGAGCATGCATCTAGTTTTAAAGTGATTCATATGACCCCCAGGTCCCCTGTGATACCTTTGAGTTCTGAAAATTTCATGGGAAACAGATCCTGGTACTATGTGAGAAGTTCCACGTCTTTCCCAACGGTATCATCATCCCAGTAATCCCCAATTTTTTCCAGCTTAGGTTGTTCTTCTATTCTAATGTTGACCTCCCTTAGTTTAAGAGGCTTGGTTACATCAACGGCTTGCAGTGGAGGTCCAGCAACTACTCGTTCACCCTCAGATTCTAGGATAGTGACATTTCGTGGGTCTTCGTCACATTCCTCCATTGATAGATTGTGACAGTTAGCAATATCCGATATCTATGTTTCCCAAGCTTGTTCCCAATACTCCACACGAGGGCGTGATTCATAAAATAATAGAGCATATATATCTTGTAGGGCTTCATCTAATTCCTCAGTTCCTCCTATCAATCCGAACATCCCCACAAAATCATCCCTCATGGTATCCTAGTGGTGGGTGCAGTGATGTAGCTCCGCATCCAAATAACATGTAGTGTGAATTGGTCCCAAGGTATGAATAAACTAGTGGACCCCTTCATCCTAGGTCCTTTCGCACCACACTTCTATCCATGTAGAAAAATGCTTGCGCGGGTCCGTGCGGCCAAGGAAAATCTCCATGGGTAGGTGAACCGGGGGTTCATACCATAGGATCATCATTGTCCAACATTCCTCCCAATCCTGAAAAGTCCCCTTATGATTTTCCCACCACCACGTAGGGATCACATGCATGGCTAGGTTAAGTGTCCACATTCTTTGTTCCCTTGGGACTTCTGCTTCGAATGCTCTAAGAAAATCCCTAATACTACTAGAATCATCAAAGTAAGGCAGTTGTCTTACCTCTGAGGAGATACGCAAGAAGTTCTTTGTGATCCTTAGACACCGTAGCGCAGATATGTCATGCAACCGGTTCTATCAATTTTCAATCTCCCCATAAAAATCAGAGAGGCATTCATTTTCTTTCTCTTAGCATAGCACACCATCAGCCGTAGGGTTAATCCAATCCTCTTCCTAGGCATTTATTTTATAGATATGATCAACGTCGTCTTCTTCATGCATAGGGTCTGTATACCACTCTCCCTCTGCTGGGTCTAGAGGGACTATTACTCTCATCCCCCCATTCTCAAAAAACCATGTTTCTTTTCTTCAAGTTGATAATGCCTCCCATGTCTATAGCCCAGTCTAGTCCCAGGAGTGTAGGATAAGGGTCTACATCCTCTACAATTTGAATTACCTCAAAATCCACGTATACCTTAACTCCTGCGATATCTACCATAATTTTTTATAGTCTCCCCAATGGTATGATCTTATGTTGGTTAGCCATGTGCAGGTGTATAGTAGACCATTCTAGCTTAGGTTCTCCCATCATCTGCCATGTCTATTTGGGAAGGACATTTGCATCAGATCCCAAATCTAGGATGACCTGATCCATTTCATAATCGCCAATATGCGTAGTTAGCTGCATTTCTCGACTAGTGTGTTTCTTATACCTATAAATTTTGTGGACATCTTTAAATTTTGTTGGAGGGCCAGTCCTTTCCGTGCAACTGTCTATTAATGCTTGAATATTTTCTACTACCTTATGGTTGTGTAGCAGCTTCATACATGCCTGCAGGAATGGTTTAACTTCTCCATCTGTTTTTAGGTTTGTTGGAGCCTTGGAGGTAGATGCCTCGTTTTTGGTAAAGTCTTTGTGAGCTTCTAGGAAGGTTTCTTTCTCCTTTTGTAGGTCCAATCTTTCCTTTTTGATAGCGACTTTTCAGATCAGAGGTTTAGTCGTAGCTCTTTCCTCATCTCATCCAGTAGCCATGCCACTATGCGTAATGACATTAATACCGGGTTCTTTATCACGTGGTTCTTCCTTAACCCTTTGTACATTCTGCGTTGTTGTCTACTTTTTTTCCTGCATCTTTGCTATCAGTACCAGAAAATATTTGATCACATGATCCAACTGTCTACAATATCTACAATATTTTCATGTAGGGTTTGGACATTCCCTTGTGAAGTGCCCTACTTTTCCACAATTATAGAAAATCAATTTCCCTCTTCCTCGACCTGTGCTTTCGTCTCTTCCCCCCCCGACCTCTGGCATGGGAGCCTCCTCGTCCCGAGGGGGATAGTGGTGATGACGGGTCAGCGTGTACCCTGTACAGGTTTCCTCTGTCTATCATAAAGTCATATTTCTGGCAGTTGTGTTCATCATGTCCTAGAGATGAGAAGAATCGGCACCATTGTTGCTTCAACTCTGGAAATAGGCACCAAGACGGGGGCAATTGTTGGTATCATGTAGTCTGGCTATGCGGCAGTTGGCACACCATAACGTGGGGTGCTTGGTCCTGCAACCTCTTTAGGGCACAATGGGTTGGACCCCCCCAGCCTGCAAGTAGTCTACCAGCAGAGGGCACTGATCCTCGGTGTGGCCTGACACCTTGCATCTTATGCACCAAACGTTTGGACTAGCTTATTTTCCTCACTCCTTTCACAAATTTTGGATTTTGAGGTGCATTACCTCTAGCCCTCCCTAGACCTGTTGTACCCCAAACTGAGCATCGTCTCGTGGCACAGCTTCGATATTCATGGCAATCTCCGAGGCTTTCTCCTGTGTATCAATCTCTTGTTGACCCATAGGCCCACATAGGTGAGGTAATAGCATGGAAATGAACCATTACTTATGTTTTCTATCCTCGTACTTAAATTCTCCATCTTTGATAACCTTCTTTAACCTCTGATCAGACTCCCATACAGTTTTAGTGGGTCCCTATTTAAAGTCTTTCAAGTCAACCACCAGTTGAGCGTAGGACTTAGGCTTCCAAAAATGTTGTTTTAAAGCATCCTTAATTTCTTGTATTGATAGATCCGCATGCTGGCCCACATACCCCATGAACCAATCCAAGGCCCTTCCTTCAAAGTGTAGGGATAGTTGTGCCCTTTTTACAGCATTGCTTGCAATATTCTACACAGTCCATACTGATTCCTCTACGAACCAAAATCGGTCCATTTCTTCATCCCCTACACCATTGAAGGTGGGCAGCTTCATGTGTGTGGCCATATCTTCTTCCGGTAGAGGCAGAGGGGTAGGGGAGTTCTTGCCCTTCCGCTGATTTGACGATGGTGTAGCCGGAGGACTAGTTCCTTTGTGCATAGATGGTTGTCTTAAGGGGCTATAGACGGATCTATCCCCTTTTCGATTGAATTTTTAGTACTTACCACTTCATGTTGTACTCTCACCCTGATCAAAGGTCATTCATTCGATGTGGCTACACAAAATTCCTTTTTTGACGAGTAATATTTTAATTAGTAGTGGCAATGTTTGTAAGAACTTACCTCGGAATCCATGAATAACATTTTCTCTGCTTTAGAGTAGGATACAAATTGATTGACTGATAATTCTGTTACAGATCCTCCTAGCACACTATCCACCAAGTGATCTACGGTTCGAGTGATTGTGTTGTCAGCCTTCTCCAATTGTTGAATCAATTCTGGAGTCCATTGTGTTACCTAATCATCCTTCCAACACGTCTAGAATTCTACTAGCCTTGTTAGCCACTCCTGTAGCTCGTGCATGAAATTTACAAATAAAATTTCATACAATTCTGTGAAAATATATTTTGTGCTGTGATTCTCTTTTATGGAAAATTCTTGAATCTTTTTTTTGAACTAGTCTTCAAGCTTCAATTTCTCAGGTCTCCAACGACCTCATCACATTACCCGATCTCTTTCTCAAAATGCTCCTTGTCCTGGAAATGGAACCATTTTTTAGCTTAAGTGGTCCGGACCCAGGTTCAAATTTAAGGTTTTCAACAAACCCCTATACTACAGGCCCTTTCAACAATGACCTATTTTCGTAGGCCAAGGTCTCACTCGAAGTAGTATGTGTGGGTGTTGGAACCAGGTTTCTGCACCCTGGGAGAAAGTGGGTAATTAAGGTAGTCCTATTGGTATCTATCAGTTTCACACAAAAATAATCTTATTTCTAAGCCTTTAACGGTACATAAAACATGTAATCATAAACAAAGCTACTATTATTAAGCATATCTTAGCAACACGTTTGCATCCACGTGCACATCAGTAATTATCATCACAGAATAACACAATCGCAGCTAATTCATATAACATAAGCACAATCACAGCTAATTCAAATAATGCAGAGGTACTTCAACAGTAAACGTAGCTAGTTCAGGTAATATAGAGATACTTCAACAGATTCTTCTTTCATTGACATCCAAAACCAAGTTACAAACCCAAGTCATAGCCCACGCACACCACTAGTCGGGTCCGCACACAACAATATTGAGGATCTCTGTGCACACAGCCAATAGGAGTCCTTATCCAATACTACCCAAAAAATATGTCAATAGTTTGTACTTATCATCAATATTTCTTACTTCGTCCTAGACTCAAACTATCTATCTATTTATATTATCATAGCCTGCGCTATCCTGTGGTCTACAAACCATGGTTTGAAAACTCTAGGTCTACCCTTTGACCCATTATAATACATTGGGGGCTTTGACCGACCCCAAATCCCCTGCGCTATACTTATTACTACAAAACTTATATCAAAAAATGCAACTAGGGGACCCTGTTCCAACATGTTCTAAGAAAAGAAAAAAATAGAACATGCAAATGAAAATGAATTGCTCCTTAGCTCATCTGGAGTGGTGCTGGAGGTTAAAAAAAGGAGGAAAATGTCTTAAAAATGTTTGAGGGATCTATTGGAATGAGTTTATAGATGTTTTTTCCACTTACACTACAAAAATCAATCCAATGATTCCAAGAACCAAATTTTATCTAAACTACAGGAAGTGTTTCCAGAGAATTGGTTAATGATACATGTTAGACCTTTAATAGCAAAAACGTACAAAAAAAAGAAGAAGGAATTTGTTTTCACAAAATTTCACCTGATAGGTTTCTAATCAGATAATCTCATGTAACTATTTCAAACCAATATTTTGACTAAAGCTTAGCCTCTTCAGTCTGAGAGGGCTCTCTCAAAGGGTTAATGATATTGAATAAAAATGTGCTTAGATGGCTAACTCTATTTAAGAAACAAATTTCTTTATGATGAGTGTAGGTTTAAAATAGTATCACTATGCAAACATTGGGCTTATGGAGTCAACAATTTCAGTGATTCAGTAGTAATATTACTTGACATGGAAGCTAAGAGAGGTAAGAGTTTTTAGCAGTAGTACACACACACATGAAATAGGAAAATACATAGTCATTTCATCTATAAAGGAAGTCAGAGCATTACAAGAATTAATTTTGAGTATTATAAAATGAAAACCACTACAAATGGGATACATAAAAGATATAGATAAGATAGATCGGCACTAAAAACTCAATTAGAATCTCAGGTTGGTCAAGTAACAAATCTTTGTATTGCTGAAACAGTAAAATTACATAAAGCTTATCTTTGCCAAAACATCTCCAACCCCTGACAAATTTGGCTCTATGGAATTTAATAGACTTGTTACATTATGAGATGATCTGCCTCCTGGCTAGATTCATCGAATTTTTTCCTAATGACACCTTGCATAACCATAAAACATGTACTTAATGACAAAATGACAACTATCCTACTTGACAGTCCTTATCCAAATAGGACCCAAACTGCTCATTATTACATTTAAAAACTTTATCTTCTAGAGAAATTACATCTTTGACAAGTCTAGTTTCACATGTTGGAATTGGGATGATGGAATTCCTCATTACATGACCACTTAATTTAACCTCCTATAAAACTGGAAACAAAATCCTGTTTTTTAGGCAAATTGATTGTCTTCTTCCACGAATGCTTTGGCTGCTAAGTTATCTTCATTTCATGGTCTTTAATTGTTGAATAACCTTTTTTCATGGTTCCTTAACTCTTAGATAAGATCCAGCTTCTGAAAATGCTCCAAAACCTACTAAAAGAGCTCCAATACAGTACGCTATGAAAGTAAGGCAGCTTTGTAGCGTACATTTGTAGCGCTTCAAAAATTCAATTTAACCTCAAAATTTTTTATACTTTCCTTTGGCATGGTCTTCATCATCTTTATAAAAATCTCCCACATCAAGTTTACCCCTTGACAGCTACCAAAACTGGTTCAAAAAGGAAAAATAACAGATATAGTGGTTTCGTAGCGTTTTGGTGTCCTTCAAGCCTAGGCACACTACGAAACTACTGAAAAGTGCTGACAATCCAGATTTTTGTATAACTTGCAAAATGAACCTCATAAGTTCCAAAACCTTTTTTTTAACATATAATAGCCTTAACAACCATAAACGAACTCACCTTATGATTCTTGAGGCATTTCTTCCTCATTTATAATTGGTTGAGCTATTGGCTCTTCAAGCACTGTCATTTTAAGGCGTTTTTTCTCTAACTCTTCATGAATTAGTTCAATTTGCTCTTGAAGGTCCTTAACCTGGTCTTTCAATCTTCTATTGGTGGCTTTCAACTATGTGTTCATCCTCTTGACATGTTTGGCCTCTTTCCTTGCTAGTATAATCCATTTGATAAGTTGTTGTGTGTTATCCAAAGTCTTGGAAACAATGTCAACCTTTTCTTCCCAAATTGCCTTCATATTTTCAAATTGAATCTTCTCTAAACTGTGTTTCCTTGCTTCTCTTTTCATAACAGCAATTTCATGATTGGCCAATTTCAATTGTTCTTCAAGGAGCTGCAACTCTGTTTTTCCATCACCTTCTCTTTTCCTTTCTTTGTTTTGCTAATTTTATCTTTCTCTGCAGGTGATGAAAGGTAAATGACCTCCTGTGGTGGTTGGATTGTGATAGTAGGTGGTGGAAACTCTTTACTACTCTCTAAAAGCTTCCTAGCATGCCTTGTCATATTTTTTTTTTCTTGGAACATGAAACCTGCATCCTCTCCCTCAAATTCTAACTTCTTTACAATTTTAGCCTTTTTAAACTTTTGTCTACCTTCCTCTATGTCCTCAGTCTGGACTATAGGAGTTTCTTCTATGTCAATGGCATGTAAGATATCTTCAATATTTCCTTTAGCTATTGCTTTTTCCTCTACAACCACTATTTTCTCTTCTAAGGACATTGTTTGGCTCCTTGTCCTCCTTTTTGTTTCTTGTTTACTCACATCTTGTTTTTGTTTTGCAGGTTTGACCACTTTTGACTTTTGTTTTTTAGGTGGGATACTTGGTGTGTCAAAACTCTAAAATTTCTCTCTCTCCATCACAATTGGCTCATTTAGTTCTACTCTTGCATGTCCACTTAGTCTTCTATCAATGGTTCACTCTTCTCTGCTTCTAATGGTGATGGAACCTTCCTAGATTTTGGAGTTTTTGAAGGAGTAAGAGCATCCAACTCAAAACCACTAACAAAAAAAAATGATGACCAGTCTCTTCTTAAACTTTGGAGTTCATATAAGACCAACAGCTTCATTAAACCATGATGAAATAATGAAGTCTCACTCCCTTCAGAATTTTCTTAGACCTCATCTGCCATTTTTGACAAACTTCTATGCAAATAGAAAGGAAAATCAAGGGAAATATTACCAGTAAAGTGCAGAAGTAATTTTAAATGATATGAATATAATTTGTGGTATATCCCTTCACAAGTAAAGTACTTTTGGATGATAAATAGCAATTTTGAATAGTTGTCTTTTATGTAGCTTCTTGGAACAACATTGGTGAGATCCATTTCAATGTTTTCAAGCTTCATGAATTCTTTGCATTGCTCCATGTTAGCCTTGAAACCTTTGAACCACTTCTCTTGTCCTTTTTGGATCCCTGTAGTAGCTGCAATAACCTCTGGTGTGATGGAAATGTTTATCATTCCCACCTTGGTGGTTGTTCCACTGAAATTCAGAGGAAACTCTTTGGAAACCTGTGTATGACAGCCTTGTAATTTCTCACAAAACTATAGGCAACCTATCCTTCTGAAAACTTCCACTCTTGTTGGGTATTCATTGATCAAATTCATGTCTTCAGGTTCATATCTCAGGCATTGACCACCCTTTTTTATCTTTCTTTTCTCTGCCATGGTTGCTTCAATGTATTCACAGCCTTGCTTGATGATGCTCAATGTAAACCTTTGAAAACACCAGCCACAACTTTGGCTTAGTGCACTAGCTCTCCAGAGCTTAGTATCACGCAAGAAGGAATGGGAAATAATAAATGACTAAATTAGGAAATGATTTGAAGTTTTGATGTCTTCTCATGACCTTATGTTGACTCATACATACCTAAACTGATCATGATGACTACAGACCTGAGCATGTACCTTGGTTTTATCCTTCCATGACTCGAATGGCATCTAACCTACTCATTCCCAACAAATTTCTGACACCTAACAACTAGACTGACAAGATAGACAGGAAACTGCGCTTTTGTAGCATTTTTAGTATTAATTTGGTTGTTTTTGCTACAAAACTATTAGCACTTCCATAGCGAAAAGTGACTTTTCACAATGTATTTCACTATGAAACTGTGGTTTCTTGTCTAAAATGGAATTTCGGTACAAAAACCTTGGAAATTGAAATCAGTAAGAAAATGATGAGTGATGTGACATGAGGGAGTTTGAAAATGAGTGGGTTTAGATGTTAGGGTAACCTAAAACAAGAAGAATTTAATATTTCCCTTAACCGAGCATAAAAAATGAATCCTACAACCTAATTTTTGACACATGAACTTATTCAGCCTTGTCAAATGATGTTTCATTTTTTTGAGTGATAACATAATGAAAAAGTAATACTCCTTTAAATGTTTGTCTGGAATTATTTATAAATATCAATTTTTATATATTTACTTTTCATATATCAATATAAAAAATAAATAGTTTATTGTCATGTTACATTTTTAGGAGGATTATGAAAATCTCAAAAGATGAATGAGCTGATAGCAGAAATATGCCAATAGGAATATCGAAAAAGGTGTACAAGGAGATGGTCAAAGTAATGGACAAAATTGCATCACAGGAGGAGCCATCTCAACAACAACGTGCTTCAAATGTAATATGTAATCATTGAATTTTTAGATCATTAGGTACAATAAATAAACAATTTAGCATTAAATAATAATTTTCAAGTATTTTCTTGTAGAAAAGAAAAGAAAATGGAACCCATTTAGCACATAAAACAAGACGATAAGGAAGAAAAGGGTTGATATCTAAGTTTGTGAGTAATTGTTACTTCCTGATAACAGCTTAACTAGATTTAATTTTTGTATTTTTTAAGTTGTTTTATAAAAATCATCATTTAATGTCTTCAAACAGGTGCTAACATACAAAGAAGAACCATCAGACGAATTGATTGAGATTGGGTTAAATATGGGTTGTGAGTATATGTTGGCATATCACAAATTAATTGTGGAATTTGTAAGCATCTATCGATCTTGTTTTACTTAGCTCCGTCTATAATTAATAGAACAAAAAAAAACTTTTATATTAAATATATGATTTTTTATGGGGTATAAAACTTGTAGGAAACAAAGTATGGAACTGCACCAACAAATGAAATCTCGAAATATGGCATGGTACATGGTTTTGAAAGAATGTGTATAGTTTATGAGTCAATTGTTGCTATGGTACGTCATTTATTTTCGATTTACATTGATGTATATTATTAAATATTGAAATTTTCATTATTCTCACCAATGTATATACACTCATTACAGTTTATTTTTATGTTTGTATATGGAAGCTGAAGAACAAGGAAACAATCAACACCTTGAACAAAACATTTCTGAAAGTAACCCAAGTCATGGAAGTAGCTCTAGTAGTGACAACAATTCAAGTGAAGAATGATGATTACTATGTTTGGATATTAAAGCAAGGCATTCTATTTTTTGAAATATTTGTGTGTGAAATCAGACATTTTGTTTAATGTAATGGACATAGTGTCCCAATTGAAAGACAAAGGGATACCAATAACTATCCCATTTTGTCTGAGAAAGACTGTCATATATATATATATATATATATATATATATATATATATATATATATATGTTTTAGTTTATTCTATTGTGTTCTCCATTGTCGCTGTGAAATGTAACACCACTGATTAAATTTATGGATAATTAAATATTATAATTAAGAGATGTGAAATTTGATGATATGATATAACAAATTAATCCAAACATCACATTCAAATGCACTAATAAAAATTTAATTCATATGAATATTGTTATAAGATATATGTGTCGACTTTTGATGAATTATGAATTTTAAAAAATCACAATAATTATGATATGATGTAAAAAATTAATACAAACATCACATTCAAATGAATTAATATGAATATTGTTATAAGATGTTTCAAAATTTGATGAATAATTAATTTTAAAAAATCACAATAATTGCACTGTCACAAGTCGATGTTTCTAAAAAATACAAAATGAACACCGGTGCGTATCAGTTACTGTACACCAGTGCGTTTGTATGCTACAATGCACCGGTGAGTTTCAACGACCTATGGGCACTGCACAAATACCAAAACCAATTAAAAATATCAGTTTGTTTGTGGGATACTGTGCACTGGTGTGTTTATGTGAGACTACGCACCGGTGCATTTGTATGACGTATGGGCATTGCACAAATATCAATACCAATTATAAATTTTGATGCGTTTGACTGATACGGCGCACTAGTGCATTTCTAAAAGTTTACGTACTGGTGTGTTGAGATGACCTATAGGCACCGCACAAATCCCAAGACCAATTATAACGACCCCATGCGTTGTATCACCAACACTATGCCCGGTGCAGTTTTATACCTTGACGGGCTAGTGCATGCACCTTCGACCGCCCTAGGGCCACCGTCTAGATGACACGCACTGGTGCGTTAAAACCTTAGTAGCGCACCGATGAAAAAAAATTCCGTAATAACCTCTGGCCGCCCAATTTTTTTAGTTGTGTTGAATTTCCATTAAAATCTCTGCCGAAATCTCCGTAGCCATAAACGGATGTTGTAGAAAATGTTTTTTTGACAATTTTGGCCAATTTTATAACACTAAAAACCAAGGAAAATTTTAGGGGGCTAATATTCGCAATTGGGCTAATTCTCTATACTTTTTCCAAAAACAATTTCGCCAATTTCCATTTTTTCTAAAAATATTTCGCCCAAGTTTTATACCAAGAAATTAATTTACCTTAAAAATCAAACATTTTAAATTTTTTCTATTAGAGATTACTAATATTTTCCAAGGTTTCTAAACTTTCAAATAGATATCAATCCTTAAAATTTTCCCTGCTAAAAACCTCCTTTATAACCTTCGCTAGAGGGTCTTTTCCTTGTAGTGAGGAATCCTGAAAAAAAGCTTTTTGTATTACTGAAAATTTGTCCACGTGAGACTAGGGAACAAATTTATATCAAAAGTCTATTTCTTCATACAAATTTCAACCCTATTACTTTGAATTATGAAGTATTTATATAAATTTATCAAAAAATAACTTGAGTGAAAACCTCAAGATCTTTTACAAAATATCCTAAATTTTTTGTAAAAATAGAACAAAAATATAGGACATCTAAACTACTGAAGATGTTTGGCACTATCTTTGAGGATATCTGGCATGATAAGGAAGAGCAAGTCTAGTTTGATGAGGTGGCATCCAATTCACTAACTGTCCATGAGCTTTTTTTGTAGAAATTATATGCACTAAGCATGCATATGTCCAAGATCCACCTAATCTCACACTATTTAACTTTATGCAAGATACTGAATCTATTCCACTTGTTAATCTTTTGCGGAAAAATTAATTGCACACACATGTGAAGCATAAACAAAAATTATCAATCACACATAACACAGTTTTTAACCGGGAAAGCCTGAAGCTGAAAACCTCAACTATATATTATGTAACATCGAGATCATATGAAAATCTAATACAAGCATGAAAATATTATCACAAGTTCTCAGTACAATACAATTGTCATACACTATACAGGCCTAATCTTTCAAATCCATGCACCGATCTTTGCCACCTTCTAACCTGCCTCCATTGCGCAATCTCTGATGAGGAATAGGTTTGAATGAATTCAAATTACTCCATCCTTGACTGCGCAATCCTCATTGGCATCTCCATTGAGTGTGTGTGATGTAATCAATGCATCACTATAGTCACAACAGATAGTCTATCTTGCCCTTTCACCTATCTCTCCTATAGTCTCCACTGAAACTGCCATGCACTATAGTTAACTGATGTATTGTTCAATTGATTAATGAGTTATTATTTATGAATTAATTAACTAATTAATTCACTCCACTCTCACTAGTGTGTCAATTAGTTAGACTAGATACAACTAGCTCAACTGAGTCTAACTTAGTTAAACTGAATACAACTCCATAACTACTTCTTCCAACCGTGTCATAACTCTGCCACTTGAGTTCTAACAGAGTCCTCCATGCATTAGCTCCAGTAAACCCTCAAGAATAGCGTAATTCCTTCTGTCAGCTGATGTGCCACATCTGTGCACTAAACTAAAGTGCTCCAAGAGAATAAGTTGTTGTTTAGAGTCTGATTATTATTAAGAGCTAATAATAATAGACATGCATCTATTTTTAGATTAACGATATATAAATAGACTTCACCCAATATTCTAAAAATAGAATTTCATCTATTTTTCCAACTTGACCAACCATCCACAAATAACATCCTGCAACTTTTGAAATATGATCATCATGTCTAAAAATAGACTTGTGCCAAAAATAGCCTGCGGGCCCACTTACTGAAGGCAACTCTTTTCACTAAGCTCATCATCTTGTTGAATCTCAACACTCCCTCTCAACAGGATAGGGATTATTCTTCACCCCAATCCTACCTCTATGGTATTCAAATTTTCTCCTCGTGAGCGCCTTCATCAGAATATCTTCATCTTGATCCTCCGTAAGAATGTACTGAAGCAACATGATCTTCCGCTGCACACAATCTCTGATATGATGATACCAAATATCAATATTTTTAGATCTATCATGAAACATAGGATTAAACGAGAGTTTAACACAACTCTAATTATCACAATGAATCACTGTGGGATCTAAATGTGAACCGAACAAACCAACCAGGATCTTCCTCATCCAGATAGCCTCATATGCAGCTAAAATTGCTACCATGTATTCCACTTCTGTTAAACTGAGTGCCACAGATCTTTGTTTCCTGCTGTACCAAGAAACTACCGTAGATCCAATGCTGAAAATCCCTCCTGATGTGCTCTTTCTGTCTGTTGGGCTTCTTGCCCAATCTACATTCGTGAAGCCATGCAACTTCGCCTCATCCGTCTATCTGTACCATAAACCATACTCAGATGTGCCCTTGAGATATCTCAGGACATGCTTGCTGCCTTCCAAAAGATCTTGGTAGGCTTAACCATCGCTTGTGAAAGCTGGCTCACCGCATAGCATATGTCCGGTCTTGTATTGACTGAATACATGAGCGAACCCACCAACTATCGATAAACAGTGGCATCCACTACCTTCACACCAGTATCTTCTTTCCACTCCCCTTAGAAGAGAGGTCGAGAAGCTGGCAGGCCCAGAAACTTCTCCAGTATCTCCCGGGCATACTTGCCTTGAGACACAAACAGTTCACCTTCCTGCTACCATATTTCCAATCCAAGGAAATAATGAAGGAGGCCCAAATCCTTCATCTCAAACTCTTTTGCAAGATCTTCCTTGCATGAGTGTATCAACTTCTCATCACCTGTTAGTATTAAATCATCAACATAAAGTACAATCATTAAAAGCTTACCCTCAACCACAATCTGGTACAGGTTTGCATCCGCCTCACTCTTGGTGAAGTCAAGTTCAGTGAAATAGTTGTCGATCAGAGTGTACCAAGCACGGGGTGCTTGTTTTAGCCCATATAGCGCTCTTTTGAGCCTCCACACATGCGAGTCGCTACTGAAGATCTCAAATCCTTCAGGATGCTCAATGTACACCTCTTCCTCAATGATCCCATTAAGGAAAATAGTCTTCACATCCATCTGATGAATGTGCCAACCCATCTGCACTGAGAGAGCAAGGATGGTCCATATGGAAGAATACCGTGTGACAGGTGCAAAGGTTTCTTCATAGTCAATCCCCTCAATCTGTGAGAAGCCCCGGGCAACAAATCTTGCCTTATAATTCTCGACACTCCCATCAGTAGCTTGCTTTACCTTGCAGATCCATCTTGATCCTACAACTGATTTTCCCACCGGCCTTAGAACAATCTCCCAAGCACTGTTTCTGAAAATGGAGTCATACTTCTCCACCATTGCATATACCCATGTGGGCTCCTATGCTGCTTCTTCAAAAGAATATGGCTCTATCACAATACACTTGCTCATAAGAGCCATGTGTCCAGTATATCGGTCAGGTGACTCTCTCTGTCTACGCTATGATGTAGGAACTCCTACATTCTATGCCACATCAAGCTTCAGTCTCTCAGCTTCTGTGGTACGCTTTCTACCTTGTCTGATGTTTGGTTCTGCATGAGTGGACTCCTCCACTCCATGAATCTCCTCCTATGGTTGATCCACATCTAGAGGCTGATCTTTGAGAACAAGAAGTTCCTCTTTCACATGTAAGTGTAGCTCCCTCTCAAGTGACAACTTCATGGCTTTCACCTCATTGAATTTTATATCCCGTCACACAATAGTCATCCGAATGTTTGGAAAATACACATGATAGTTATGGGGTGTTTCTGTGTACCCCACAAATATCCCAACTTCTGCAGTCAGCTCCAGCTTCTTCCCGGCATCCTTCATCACATGAATCTAAACAGGTGAGCCAAAAATCTTCAAATGAGAAATATCAGGCTTCTTACCAGAAAATGCTTCTTCAGGTGTACTCATGCCAAGTACTCTATGAGGACAATGGTTTTGCACATAAACTACAGTGTTGCATGCTTCTTCCCACAAGTGCATCGATAGGCCCTGGTCATGCAGCATCGCTCATGCAACACCCACGATCGATCTGTTCTTTCTCTCCATGACCCCATTCTGTTGTGGGTTATGAGGTGCTATGAGTTCTCTCTAAATTCCTTCTTTGCTACAGAAGTCTTTGAATTCACACGAGATGTATTCACCACCATTATCACTCTGTAGAGATTTCACTTCTTCCCCAACTCCTTCTCCACCAATGCCTTGAACTCACAGAACTTTGAGAACGTTTCACTCTTCTTCTGCATGAATAAGATTCATAATTTATGAGAATAATCATCAAAAAATATCACATAATACCTATGTTTTTTTGTTGAAGAAATCGAGAATGGTCCACACACATCTGTGTGAATTCTCTCCAGGATCACCGAATCACAGTTCTCGTTCTCATGAAAGGTGGTCTTCACAAACTTACACATTGTAAATCCTTTGCACTGATCTGAATGTGCAAGAGTACCCTTGGGAATTCCAGTAGAAATTTGCTGCAAAATCTTCAAAGCATCATGGTGAAGATGGCCCAATCTCCTGTGCCATAATTCGCCCTCATCCCGGCTCATCACTTCTTCTGCTTTGCCCACCATTGCAGCGTAGCCATCTACCTCCAGCTTGTAGATATTCTTAATTTGAACCCCTATCTTCTTGGTTTGACCCGTTGTTTTATGTCGAAGGAAGGCTTTTCCCTCACTGAAAAACAACATCATAACCTCTATCTTCCAGCATTGCGACTAAGACCAAGTTCTTCTTCAGACCTGGAACATGCATGACATTATTCAACAAGAATGGATTACTGGACTCCCTCTCAAAGGTAATGGTCCCAATTCCAGTCACACTGTACCGACCATCGTCGCCCATATCTATATGCATCTGGACGTCCTTCTCCTCCAAGTCACTAAACAACTCTTTGTCTCCCGTCATATAGAAAGACGCACCACTGTCAAGTTACCACACCGATCCCATGCAACTTGCAACCAAGCATGCGATCAAGGAAAAATCCAGCTGAAATTTTGAGGCTAAAGCATCTCCAACTGCAGATCCAGCATCCTGCTTATTCTTCTTCTTCTATGGACAATTAGTGGCAAAATGGCCATGCTCGTGACAGTGAAAACACTTCACTTTAGACAAATCTTGCTTCCTTCCTTTAGCACCGAATTTTGAAGGATTTTTCTTCCCCTTCCCTTTCCTTGCTTTGGCAGCCAAAGCGTAATTCTCTCCATCTTCATTCTTCGATGAAGATCCATCCCTGGTACCCCGCCTTATCTCCTCTTGCACAAGATCCGACCAAAGTCGCTCCCATCCCGACAGTTTCTCCCATCCATTGACAGAGTTTTCGTAGCTATGCAAACTCTTCGAAAGCCCAAGAAGAGCCAAGCTCACCAAGTCTTCTTCATCAACAGTATCCCCCACACTTCCCAGCTCATCCTTACAGTGGACAAACTTTGTGAGGTATTTTGGAATACTGTCGCCTTTCTCCATTTTTATTTTTCTGAGCTTGTATTTAAGCGCCAAATTCCTCTGGTCACTTCTGATTTGGAACAAGTCTGTAAAAGCATTCCACATTAATAATGGAGTGGATTTCCTATGAAGGTTGGACACAATATGGTCCTTCACACCTTCCAACAAAATCCTCCTTGTCTTTGTAGTCTTCTTTTTCCATGCATCAAGTAATGCAGCATCGCTAGTTCCCGGCTTAGGAACATCACTATCAATGAATTCCTTCAACCCATTAACCTCCAGCACCGCCTCCATCCTATCCTTCTAGGCTATGTAATTTGAGCTCCCATCAAGTGCATACTCCAATCTCAACCCATTAAAATATATTTCAATGTATACTCGATTTCTGCACCAAGAATCTTCTGTAACAAATTTGAATTGTCCACCAGCACAAACTCACTTCACAATTGCAATCTTCAATCAACAATGCTCTGATACCATGTAGAAATTATATGCACTAAGAATTCATATGTCCAAGATACACTTGATCTCACACTATTTAACTTTATGCAAGATACTGAATCTATTCCACTTGTTAATCTTTTGCGGAAAAATTAATTGCACACACATGTGAAGCATAAACAAAAATTCTCAATCGCACATAACACAGTTTTTAACTGGGAAAGCCTAAAGCTAAAAAACCAAACTATATATTATGTAACATGGATATCATATGACAATATCATACAATCATGCAAAGCTTATCACAAGCTCTTAGTACAGTACAATTACCATACACTATACAGGCCTAATCTTGCAAATCCATGCACCGATCTTTGCCACCTGCTAGCCTACCTCCACTGTGCAATCTCTGATGAAGAATAGCTCTGAATGAATTCAAATTACTCCATCCTTGACTATACAATCCTCATTGGCATCTCCACTGAGTGTGTGTGATGCAATCAATGCATCACTATAGTCACAACAAATAGTCTATCTTTCCCTTTCACCTATCTCTCCACTGGTCTCCACTGAAACTGCCATGCACTATAATTAAATGATGTATTGTTCAGTTGATTAATGAGTTATTATTTATGAATTAATTAACTAATTAATCTTTAATTCACTTAATTATATCAACTGCTAGACGATACAACTAGCCTAAATCGAGTCTAATTGTTAAACCTAATACAACTCATAACTTACTTCCAACTCATTATAAGAAATCAAGCAATGAGTTCGAACTAGAACTCCAGAGCCAGTCTCAAGAAACCCTCTAAGAAAGTAATCTTTCCTGGCCACTGATGTGCCACATCTATGTACTGAACTGAAGTGGTCCAAGAGAATAAGTTGTTTTTTAGAGTCTTATTATTATGAAGAGCTAATAATAATCGACATGCGTCTATTTTTAGATTGACAATCTATAAATAGAATTCACCCAATATTCTAAAAATAGAATTTCATCTATTTTTCCAACTTGAACAACCATCCACAAATAGCATCCTAGAACTTCTGAAATATGATCATCATGTCTAAAATAATACATAGTCTAAAAATAGACTTGCACCAAAAGTAGCCTGCGGGCCCACTTAGTGAAGGAGAATCTTTTCACTAAGCTCATCATCTTGTTGAATCTCAACATTTTTTTCATGAAATTATGAAAAATAGGGTCCAGTGATCCCTTTGAATATCTCAATCCATGATAGCTATTAGAAAACTGAGAGAGTTTTTTTTTTAAATGGGTTCATTCTGTACAAAAGCCTTCTTCGGTTTTGATAAATTCATTCTCATTTGTTTGTAAACCATGCTCAAAATTATTGTGTTGTATGGGAAAAAAACATAGTTTTAACTGACCATTTTCCAACTTGGTGTTGAATTTAAATGCCAACGTTCACTATTGATTTGGCAGGAGTGGGATGAAACAGATATATGACATGGAGGCAAGAGGTGACATGGAGGCGGGGAATGATGTGGAGGCACATGGTTGGCAAAAAAATGGAGTGGGAGGAAGGCGTAGGAATGGAGTGGTAAGTGGGAGCGAGAAAATTTATTTCAAAGGGGGGTGGGTTTGTAGTTTGTTTTAGGTGGGGGGGTTGCACAGTGATGAGAAGCCTACACATATTTGATTGATTCCCGGCTGGTTGGATCGTGACCATTCCTTAATGCACATTTTTTATTACATAGCGACAAAATGTTGTGTCCAAAACACTTTATTACAACTTTAACTAATCGCGAAAGAGATGTGATTAATTAATATAAACACTAATAATTAATCTATAATGACGCATTTTGATTTGCAAACCTATTTTTTTCTTTCTTGGAAATAATTTGCAGAATAAATTTTTTTTAAAAATATAATCATATGAAAATCAAAAGACAATCATCAATTGAACCTATGAATCATAGGACCCTAACACCAGGATTGGAAAGAGTTTTGGACATTGATGGCTTTGCTTATGCAGACTAGGCTGAAGATCTAGATCAGATAATATTTACAATTGGGTATATGTCTAACCTATTTGGAGGAGTAGCCATTTGGATGAGAAAAATATAGTTTGTAGTGTCTCTTTCAACCATATAGGCTGAATACATGGAAGCCACTCATGAAATCAAGGAAGCAGTTTGGTTGCAGATATTGTGCTCAAGTATGGGGTTGGTACATCGAGCTATAAGGATAGACTGTGACAGACAAAGTGCATTTTTCTTGGCAAAGAACCATACTTATCATTCAAAGAAAAAGCACATTTATTTTCAGATTCACTTTGTGATGGATATGGTTGAGGTCAAAAAAGTGTTTCTGGTAAATATGGATACTTTGAAGAATTTTACAGATGCATTAACAAAGTTTTTGAGCAGTGAGAAGTTTTCTTAGTGTAGAGAAACAATGAGAGTTGCAGGATTGGACCAATGACTAAGCTATGTTGTGACCCCCTATGTGGAATAGAAAACAACAAGTGGGAGAATGTTTTTGTGTGTGTTATATTCTTTCCACAACTAGTCGCACAGGGGGGGTGTGAATTAGTATTTCATTCCCAAATCAATCATTAATTAACTTATTCTTTCAGTTACTGTATTTAGCATAGCACAGTGATATATGTATCTTATTCAATAAACCATGAGAAGAAATAAGAAAAATCACATGTAAATATCAAGGCACATCAACACATCAATCACGTATGGACACCGACATTTTAGGTGGAAATCCAATGTCGGATAAAACTAAAAATGATATCGTCTTTTTCTTCTTATTTTACTATAAATAAAAAGTCTTAATTACAGTATGCTCTTATACTAGCGTAGACTCTGGCTAGCACATAAGCTCCTACCTGTAGGAGTCTACAACCTCCTGTCATTCTCCAACACCCACTAGAATGTTGGGTGTGTATTATATTCTTTACACGACTAGTCACACGCGTGAGGGGGTCACAAGGGGGGCGTAAGTCCCCCATGTTCGTTGCGTCGGGCACAGCATGGGGAATTTGTATGGGGGTAGTAGCCCCCATACACGGGGTCTGACGCAATGCCCTGGGAAACAAAATTTGGACCCTGTAATAGGTGGCCATACCTACCTATGGTTTTGTGCATCGGTTTTTCACATGGTTTTGGGCATGATGGTTTTTTTCCCGTGGTATTTTGTAGATACGGTCAAGGAAACTATGGTTATTTTATAATACAGGGTTAATGGATTATGGTTTATGAATGCTAATTTTCCATATATATATATATTGTAACATTAAAAGGAATATAATGAAAAATGAATCTAGTAGTCTCGGTTTTTGGATCCAGGGGAAAATATTTGTGTATATTTGTTTTATGTTCTCGCCATTGTTTATTTTATTTTTTAAGAAATTTTTTGCAGGTAATTTATGTACAGGGTTAAAACCTACATGGAAGGAAGCTACAACTCCCTGATCAAGTTTACCGACTCCTACTAGAAGGAGGATCCTACCCCCTCACTGAATTATACAAGCCTCAACATGTCATGGACCATGTTTCATAGTTTTCATACTATATCCACCTGTTAATTAACCATCAATATCATACAGACCACCTTTCATCAATTTTCAAACTGGACCCATGCCTGCAATTAGCTAAAAACCAAGATACCAAACCGAACCACTATAAATTAGTGTTTAATACCATTGTGCTAAATTTAATATCAAATATTAAATGAAGCAAAGTAGTCTCTATAATCAAACCAAACGAATATACCAAAACTACCAACACCAAGCCAGTCAATTACTGGGCCACTAAATACCAATTGAGTCACTGAATCACAATTTAATATATTGTGACTAGATCAAGTCAAGCATTAAATCATCAAATGCTAAGAATAAATTTCAATGTACTAAGAATGTAAAGATTTATCACATAAAATATCATATCATGCTCATAAATATAGAATAGGAAAACAAAGGATCTTTGTTCAAAAATATGTTCTGAAATGCATGTGTCATCAATCATCATCAAGCCATACTATTGATATGGAATGAATACAATACTACTGTAATTTTCAAGCATATAACATTGCATACTAAGGAGAAACAATGGCATGAGTTGTCATGTTATTGTAACATATCATCCTTCCATTACCCTTGTAAAACTAGACACAGTTGTTAGCTCCTTAATTATTTCTAGATTTGAGCATTGATCCACACTTCTTGCTTACTGGTACACAACTTCTCAATAATATAGAAGACTCATCGAATTTTCACACCCCCTTAGCTCATCATCGATCCTCTTTTTATAGTTATTTGACACCATCAATACCAAGGGTAAAAATAATTGATTTATGATTACCACAAGAAAAAATATCATTGTAAAATTTGAACATAATCAATACAACCCAGCACACAAATCGTAATGAGAAACAACCCCTCAGTGACCATATTTCTTAACAAAATGGTGCTTCCTTATATTAGAGTCCTATATTATAGTAGTCAAATTCAATTTTAGTTTTTTTATTATTCTAGTCAGTTTGTAAAGTATTGTTATTATCTCATAAAGATCAATTTTTAGTGTCAATTTAGGATAGGATAAACTAAAGTTTTGAGTGGTGAAAGAAATCAAGTTATTATTTTTTTTATTTTTTTAAAGGTCTAGGGTTAATGTGTCATCCAAGTCATGGATAAAGTTAATAATGGATTTGGTTTCTCATTATTGGGATAAGGTATTGGTGTCTTTTTAGTCAATTACATTGTCAAATTATATAGTACATCATATCATTGCACATCACAAGTGTCAAGTTGTTGTTGCGCTTCTCCCTTTTGCTACATTTGAACAATTTAAACTTGAAAAGTCATCATTGTAATTAAAGGAAGTCATGTACTGCATGGAGGATTACAAAGGCATGTTTTTTCTTCCAAAATTCCAATGAACATGTTACTGATCCTCTTGAAATTCCCTAGATATGAAAAAAATCTTGTTGCATTTTGGTTGCAGGGGATTTATTGTGCTTCTGCAAATTGAGGATATTTTCACCACCATGACCGCATTCTAGTTTCAAATTTATCTTTTCTAAAATGACTCATGTTCCATGTTGTTTAAACAATTTAGGAGAGAACCTAGATGGACTTTCATCCCTCAAAAAATTTAACTTGTTGTTATTTCTTGCTTACACTTGTGTTCTAGTAATTTGTTGCGTAAAAAAACAAATATTTTGTGTGTTTTAGCTAGCGAATTAAATTATTGTAGTTTTAGCTTTTAAAAATAGACTTTTTCCATTCAAAATATTTCCAAAAATCATCACTCAAACCCTAATTCCATTGTTGTTTCATTCTTGTTGTGCTAAGTTGTTGAGTGTTGACATTGCATTTTGAAACACTAGAATTTTTTCATTGGGAGCAATGACAACACCAACTAGGAAGAAAAGGTAAAGAGGGGGTGACATAGTCATATTTGAGCCTCAAGACCTTGCATTTGTGAATTCAGGTCCATCTATTAAGGTTGCATTTTAGCAGACTAGTTGCATCAAGTTTTGTGAAAAGATAAAGGGTTACAGTGTTCAGGTGACTAAATAATTTTCTTTAAATTTCAATGGTGTGGAAGCCAAGGTTGGAGAATTGGGTTTCCAAATTTCATAGGTTACTATCTCAACAACTACATAGATCCCTTTGCATGGATAAAAATGGTTCAAGGGAATTCCATTAGATATGGTCAACTAAAAATATATTCTAACGCCAAAGTATAAAAAAAAATAATATGGGGCTATCATGCCAAGGGAATATATTCTTGAACCTTACAGAAAAGTACTCAAGGTGATTAAAAAATATTTCACTTATGAAGGCATATTTGGTAGGTTTTATCAGTACATATTTAAGTTGTTGATGCATTTTATAGGTAAAAAACCTTTAAATATACCGTTATACTTGTTTAAGAGCATTGGTAAGACGGAGGATAAAGTTTAGGGTAAAAATATTCAAGTGGAGCCCACACTATTTCATTTCTCCTTAATCAAATTGTTAGTGGTGGAAGAGCCGAGGAATAAAAAAAATTTATGGAAAGCATTTTTTGATTCATCCAAGTTGACAACTGAATTTTGAGATAGCCCCTAGAGCAAAAAATGAACACCCTCATCAGTGGAAAATGATGTTCAACCAGTAGTAGAAATCTCATTCAAAAGGCCACAAACTTTTGTTGACCCATTTGATAGGAAAAAGGGAAAAAAAATTCATTTCTCTCCTCAGGTGGTGGAGGTTTCTAAGAAACCAGATACAAGAGATGTTGAAAAAATGTTATCCATGGAGAAAATACCTGAACATCCTATTGAAGTTCAAGACACCATATCAAAGAACATTGATTTAGATGACAAGGATAGAGATATTATGGAATTGCAGAAGTAGTTGAAAAAGTCCCATTTAGTCATTGCTCAGCTTCAACATGATAATAGGGGGTTGAAAAATAATATTTTGGAAAAGGAATCTAAATTTGATGAAGCAGAACCAACAATTAAGACAACTCCACTTTCCATAAAATCTAAAGGTAAAGGAAAAGCATAAACAAAGTATATCCAAGAGCTAGAGACCTCGCAATCAAGGATCCATGTAACCAGTTCTTTAGCCAGGAAATTTCAGCTATATCAAGAAACTCTGATGAAAGGAGAGTTAGTGCTAGAGAAGGAAAATATTGAGTTGGATGAGGGATAGAAAACTCTAAATAGGCTAAGGAGGACGTTGAGGAATGCTCACTATGAAATCATCAGGCTCAGATAACAATATGAAAGGACTAAATAGAAGATACATGATCACCTAAATAGTTGTGGGTCAGAAATTTTTAAAGCTAAGTATTTGTTGAGGATACAATTTACCCTTCATAAACAACTCAAGAAAATGTGTAGGTAACATCTCGCCTTGAAAAAGGAGTTGAAGGCTACAAAAAAAGAATTATAGGAGGCATTGCAAGAAAAATAAGAGGAAAGAAGAGAAACATTGGACCTATTAGATGAGGAAGTGTTGTAGTGGCTATAACCACCCTCCAAAATTTTACCATTGCTTACATTTTGGAGCCTAGCTTCCCTTCATAGGAGCTTTCCTTGCACTAATATCAGATATCTATGCTTTTACTGATGTTTATATTTGAGTTTTGCTTGTGTTCAGTTGCTTTTCCACATAGCAAACTTTCCTAAGTCACAAGTTTACCTCTTGTCCAAGTCTTGCACAGCAGTTTTGGGCTTGCCCCCAGAAAATGCATAATTCATGAAACCAGTCTTGTCCCTGATGATTAGAATTACACAATCATGGTTGGCAGCCCATCCTTGAGCTCGACAACTGTGCATTAATGACAGGCGACCTAGCACTAAGCCCAAAAATTTCACAATCACTCATTGAGCTTAGAAACTACGTAGTTCACTGAGCCAAGAGCTGCCAGTTTCCCGAAATTGGGCAATCCTTCCCGATGAGATGCCTGGAAATTTTTCCCAGAAAATTTAGGGATCTATTTTTAGTAACCAAAACGAAGTACACTTGTTATTTTCAAAGTTTCCACCAAGTTTGTCTTTTTCCTCGATTTGTGGCATGCACACATAAACCCTAATTCCTCAAATCTATTTAGTCAATGCCCCTAGATTTCATTCTCACATTCAATCTTGAAGATCTAGCATTCCTAAGGAGATTAAGGAACCTTCAGTGCGATCATCATCATTTTTCCGAGTGAGTTTTGAATTTATCTCTTTTAGTGGCTTTTTCCATTTGGATTTCATGAGTGTTGTTGTTCTTGTTTCTTTGCATGCATGGTAGAGTTATAACTTGGTTTAGCTTGTAGAAGTGTTGTTTCAAGTTTTTTTTTTCCTTTCACAAGTGTTTCATTCTACACTTCTCATTTTTTCAGTTTCTACACTTGATTTGTCTTTATTTATCTACACTTTGTCAAATCTGCACTCATACCTTCACCATATTTCATATCTTCTCATTTTTCACACTTCCCTTAGGAAGACCTGCCTTTCCCTTGGATAGAATTCACTTTTCCCAGTTGGGCATTGCGCATTATAGAAGCTCAAGCCTCAAGCTTGGCCTCTATAAATGTGCAATGCGTAGTACAGGATAGCCTTTTTGTGCATTTCATAGTTCTAGACCTCATCTGACCTCCTTAGCCACTAAGACCATGCAAAGTGCAACCTCTCTTGGATCACTACCCAGGTTGAACCATGCATTGTGTAGTTTCAAGCCACAAGCTTTCCACTAATTATTGGGACTACACAGTGCAATTTTCCCCACCCAGTTAGACCCTATTCCCATCACTAACAGTGCAATCCTTTCAGCTAGTTGCTCAGTTTGCTGCATGAACATGTCCTGAAAGTAGTTTTTCTTATAGATGATATTTAATTGTTGTTAGTGCCTTTAATTTCCCGCAAGTACAATATCTATTAAGCATCTCTATAGCAGTCACTTTCACAATGGAATCGAAGAGAGATGGATCAAAGGAAACTGTTGAAATTAGTACTAGGGAAGAATTTGAGTTCTGGCTAACTTGCCATTTTACTCGTAAAATAAATTGTTAATAGAGAAGGGATAAAAATGGACATGCCAACATATCAAATATGATTTCACAAAGGAATTTCAGGAAGACTTAGAGGACCGACATGTATATATTATGTATAAATTATATAACTGATATGTTATACATTCGAGATTCTCCTGATCACACACTATTTGACTTCATGCACAATACACAGAATTCCTTCTATTTACTGATCATTACTGGATGGCTTGATCATTACTGGTGGAAATAAAATCAATTGCATGCACAATATTAAAATCATAAAATTACACATATGAACACAGTAATTTATGGGAAAGCTTAAAGCTGAAACTTCAAATATATGTATATTGTATGTCATAGAGATCATGTAATTTGGAATCATCATACAAAGTCTTCACAAACTCTTTGTAGACAATCTCCACTGTTGAATACCCAGGGTCCATCTCCAGAAAACTGCAGCCTAGATTCCCCCACCTGCTAGCCCTCGCCACTGCAATCACCACTCACATTCATCAACAACTCAAATTGGTCTAGCCTTGCTCACGCAATCCTCTTTGGCATATCCAATCACTATGTATTGCAAATCATGCAACACTATAGTCACAACTGATAGTCACACTGCTCTTTCACCTACCTCTTCACTGGTCTCCACTGAAACTATCCATGCACTATATTTAACTGATATATTCTTCAGTTGATTAATGAGTTAATAATTATTGAATTAATTAATAATTAATTCACACCACTCTCACTAGTGTATCAATCAGTTAGACTAGATACAACTAGCTCAACTATGTTTAACTGAGTTAAACTGAACACAACTCCACCAACTACCTCAATAACTCCACCAAACTCTGTCACATGAGTTCTAACTGAAGTCTCCATGAAATAGCTCCACTTGACCCTCATGAATAGCATAATTCCTTCTGTCAGCTCCTGTGCCACATCTATGCACTTAACTAAAGTTCTCCAAGAGAATAAGATAATGTTTATAGTCCAAATATTATTAAGAGCTAATAATATTCGACATATCTATTTTTAGACTGGAAATCTAAAAATAGATTCTGCCTAGTATGTCTAAAAATAGAAGTCCATATATTTTTCCAACTTGACCAACCATCCACAAATGGCATCCTGCAACTCATAGAATATGATCGACATGTCTAAAAATAGACATAGTCTAAAAATAGACTTGTGCCAAAAATAGGCTGCGGACCACTTAGTGAAGGCAACTCTTTTCACTAAGCTCATAATCTTGTTGCAATCTCAACACTCCCTCTCAACAAGATAGGGATTATCTGCTACCTTGATCCTGCCCCTGTGGTATTTGAATTTTCTCCTGGTGAGCGCCTTTGTCAAGATATCAGCATCCTGATCCTCCATAGGAATGTAAGAAAGTAACATGATCTTCCACTGCACACAATATTTGATATGATGATATCGGATGTCAATGTGTTTAGATCTATCATGAAATACTGGATTAACTGAGAGTTTGATGCAACTCTGATTATCACAATATATCATAGTAGGATCTAAGTGTGAACCGAACAACCCAACCATGATCTTCCTCATCCATATAGCCTCGCATGCAGCGAAACTCATTGCCATGTACTCGGCCTCCGCTGAAATGAGTGTCACGGATCTCTTCTTCTTGTTGTACCAAGAAACTATTGTCGGCCCGATACTAAAAATCCATCCAGATGTACTCTTTCTGTCCATTGGGCTCCCTGCCCAATCTACATCCATGAAGCCACACAGCTTCACCTCATATGACTGTCTATACCGTAATCCATATCCTGATGTGCCTCTGAGATATCTCAATACATGCTTGCCTGCCTTCCAAAAGAGCTTGGTAGGCTTAACCATAGCTTGTGAAAGCTGGTTAACAGTGTAGCATATGTCAGATCATGTATTCACTAGATACATAAGCAACCCCACCAACTATCGGTAAATAGTGGCATCCACTACCTCTGCTGATGTAGCATCCTCTTTCCTCCATCCACCAGGAAGTGGAGTGTCGATAGGCTTGCAGCCATGCATGTTGAACTTCTCCAGTATATCCCGGGCATACTTGCCTTGAGACACAATAATCCATCACTACACTGCCAAATTTCCAATCCTAGGAAATAATGAAGGAGGCCCAAGTCCTTCATCTCAAACTCCTTTGCAAGATCAGCCTTGCATGAGTGTATCAACAGTTCATCACCTGTCAGAATAAAACAATCTACATAAAGTAAAATGATCAGCAACTTACCCTCCACCACAATCTGGTATAGGTTCGGATCTGCCTCACTCTTGGAGAATCCAATTCTGGTGAAATAAATGTCTATCCATGTGTACCAAGCACGAGGTGCTTGTTTCAACCCATACAATGCTCTTTTGAGCCTGCACACATGCGACTTACTGCTGAAGATATCGAAACCTTCGAGCTGCTCTATGTACACCTCCTCCTCAATGACTCCGTTGAGGAACGCAGTCTTCACATCCATCTAATGAATGTGCCACCCCATCTACGTTGAGAGAGCAAGAATGGCCTGTATGGAAGAATACCTTGCGGCAGGTGCAAAGTTTTCCTCATAGTCGATCCCCTCAATCTGTGGGAAGCCTCGAGAAACAAATCTTTCCTTGTACTTCTCCACACTCCCATCAGCTGCTTACTTCACTTTGTAGATCCATCTCGAACCTACCATTGATTTCCCTTCCGGCCTTGGGACAATATCCCATGCACTGTTTCTAAAAACCGAATCATACTCTTCCACCATGGCATCTACCCATGCAGGGTCCTCCATAACTTCCTCGGAAGAGAATGGTTCTGTCATGATACACTTACTCATCAGAGCCATTTATCCAGTATATCAGTCAGGTGACTATCTCTATCTGTGCTATGATGTAGGTGCTCCTACAATCTTCTCTGCATGAAGATTCAGTCGCTCAGCTTCTATAGTGTGCTTCCGCCCTCTGATGGTTGGCATTGCATGAGTGGTTTCTTCCACTCCATGAATCTCCTCTTGTGGTTGATCCACATCCTAAGGCTCATCCTTAGGAACTAATAGCTTCTCATCTGCATGCAAGTGTGGCTCCCTCTCAAGCGAACACTTCATCGTTTTCTCCTCATGAAATTTGATATCTCGTCGCACAACAGTCTTCCGACTGTCTAGAAAATACACACAATAGTTGTGGGGTGTATCAGTGTACCCAAAAAATATCCCAACCTCTGCGGTCAGCTTCAGCTTCTTCCTAGCATCCTTCATCACATGAATGTAAACAGGTGAGCCAAAAATCTTCAAATGAGAAATATCAGGCTTCTTACTAGAAAACGCCTCTATCGGTGTACTCATGCCAAGTACTCTGTGAGGACAATGGTTTTGCACATAAACCACAGAATTGCATGCCTTAGCCCACAAGTGTATGGGAAGGCCTTGATCATGCAACATTGCCCATGTAGCACCCATGATCATTCTGTTCTTTCACTCCACAACCCCATTCTGCTGTGGGTTATGAGGCGCTATGAGCTCTCTTCGAATTCCTTTTGCGCTGCAAAATTCCTTGAATTTGCCAGAGATGAATTCACCACCATTGTCACTCCCAAGAGCCTTCACCTGCTTCCCCAATTATTTCTCCACCAATGCCTTAAACTCACAGAAATTAGAGAATGTCTCGCTCTTCTTTTGCATGAAGAAGATCCAGCACTTACGAGAAAAATCATCAACAAATATCACATAATACCTATGCTTTGTTGTCGAAGCTACTGAGAAAGGTTCACACACGTCTGTGTGAATTCTCTCAAGGATTTTCGTGGCGCGACTATCCTTCTTGTGAAAGGTGGCTTTCACAAATTTTCCCAAAGTACATCCCTTGCACTGATCTGACTACGCACGTGTACCTTTGGAAGCCCAGTAGAAATCTGCTACAAAATTTTCAAAGCACCATGGTGAAGATGGCCCAATCTCCTGTGCCATAACTCGCCCTCATCCCGGCTCACCACTCCTTCTACCTTGCCTACCATTGTTGCGTAGCCATCTAACTGCAATTGATAAAGGTTCTTAACTCAAAGCCCTATCCTCCGGGTTTCACCAGTTGCCTTACTGTGCAAGAAAGCCTTTCCCTCGCTAAATACAACATCATATCCCTTGTCTTCCAACATGGCCACCAAGATCAGATTATTCTTCAATCCTAGAACATGCATGACATCCTTCAATATAAAAGGTTTACCATACTCCCTCTCAAAGGAAATGGTCCCGATACCAGTCGCACTATATCTACCATCATCGCCCATCTCTATGTGCACTCCAAGATCTTTCTCATCCATATTAGTAAAAAAATATTTGTCTCTAGACATGTGAAAAGAAACACCACTATTAAGAAACAACACTGATCCCATCACACTTGAGACCAAGCATGCGATCAACAAAAAATCCAGCTCAAACTGCGAGGGTAAAGCCTCTCCAGCTGCAGATCCAACAGCCTGCTTATTTTTCTTCTTCTGTGGACAATTAGTGGCGTAATGTCTATGTCGGTGACAGTGAAAGCACTTCACCAAATTGTCTCCGAATTTTTGAAATAGGGCTTTGTAAGTGTTAATATATTCCATTTTACATAAAGCACCTATATTAATGTTTTCAATAATTCCTGGTTTAACTGATATGTCGATAGGAACTATTGTAGAAATATTTCCTAAATTAGTTTTAGAATCCGAATGTGTAATCGATATGGGATTATGTGGTTCCTTGACATAATCAATTGTAAAAATAGATGAAAAATCATTTTCAAACTTATCAAGATCAGGTAAAAATGAAGATATATGATGTAGACCATCCCAAGGTAATTCATCTGATGACAAAATTTCTCGAATACTTTCATCAGTGTTAAATACATGTTGAAAGGGATTGGAAAATGATGTCAAGGTTGAGCTTGATAGAGAAGAGAATTCTTCATTGATCACATTCATTTGATTAGGAGTAGTTGAAAGTGTGTCAGAATACAGTTTTACTGCTACATATGCCTTTTCAAAAGGACTCAAAGGCATCTCGCCATTGAAAGAGTCCAATCTTGATTCTAAAGGCACGATCCATATATCATCAAATGGTATAGTGCTTGATGAGATCATATTGATGTTGGAAATTGTGTGCTGTACGTTGGGTGGAGGTACAGAGAATGTTCCCATAAGAGCATAATCTTTCACTAATCCCACACCAACATCTTCGTATGGGATAGTCGTTTTTCCGACATGATGGATGTTGTCTGTAGAATTAGGGTCTGATGAGAAGTATAACAACTGATCTATTTTCATAATCTTTCCTTTATGATGAAGCATGATTACCCAAAAGACTCATGAAATGACAACAACCATTGCATAAGAACAACTATGACCCAAAAGAAGGTTGTAATCAAGAGGGGCATCAACAACTTCCACCTCTAGATTAACGGTTTTTCCTTCTACTTCTATAGGTAGATCCTGGAGTATTTTGTAGGGATGAAATCCTCTTCCATCAAAGGGTTTAAGGATAGTTGGTGATTGGTTGAGTGTCAGAGAACCAAGATTTTTCCAAGATTTTAATGAAATTATACACGTAGATGCCCCCTCATCAATTACAGTACAAAAGACTAGTCTGGATTTGACTAACACTGGAATCTGAAAAGGCATATGATGAGGGAGTCTCGATGTAAAATTTTCAAGGTCAAATAACATGAGGATCAATAGCTCCGATAGCTGACAACAGTAATTTCCTTTGTGCTGGACATGATTGTAGCACTTCTAAGGCCGAAATTGTTGAAAGGGATATCGCCAAATCTTCAACAATGTAATTCTGAGAAGCTCTCGCATGTGGATTCAAATCTGGCTTTCAAAGTAAACCTTCAGTAGGCAGTTTAATCACTAAATTAGGATTAGTTTTCTTGATTTGAAGTTGTTCAAAAACTAAAGGAGGTATATTTGGTGTTTGACTAGAGTTTTCTGTCTCTTTACCAGTTACAAGATTTTGAGTTCCATATTATTGAGATCGTGTCGCAACCATAACTTGAGACATCATTAAAATATTTTCCGATGAATTTGAAGAAGATCCTATCATTTTACTATCTTGAGTGGGAAAAGGATCCTTCAATACAATGAGTGTGGGTGAACCTTTGACAAACTTGGAGACCTCAAACCGATGTTGACACTCTTTGGTATAGTGGTCCTCATCACAGATAAGACAAGGATAACGAGGTTTCTATTTTTCATTAGCTGGTTCCTTCTTTTTTGTTTTCTCTTTGGGAGATGTAGTTTGTTTGTTTTTATTCTTTCCTTTATTCTTATTACCAGTTTTAGATTTAGCTGTGGATGAGTCTACAACATGAATGTCAGCAGAAGTTTCAAGGGAAGAATATCCTTTCAGTGAATCTGGTAAAGTTATAATTGGATAAATAGATTTGGATGACTTCTTCTTACTCTCGTTAGTGCTAACTGTACCAATTACACCATCTACAGAATGAGAACCAAAAGGAGTCATAGTTATTTGACCTGGACACTGCAAGTGAAGAATTTTTTCGTACAAAGTACCAAACTGTGTATATACAAGGTCTCAGTACTGTGCTTGAACTATAACCTGTTCTTCTGTAACAACACCTCCCTTAGCTACATCTTCAGTGATATTTGGAAGTAATTATTTGATAAACCATTCTGCCAAGATTTGATCCGGAATGAAAACTTTCAATAAATTTCGTCTACGTCTCCATTCATGTATGTGATCCTAATTGTATGTGGACGTACTTTGTTTTAATGAAGTTAAGAGTTTTGTGCCATTCTCGTAACAAACTAGCAACCGAAAGTGTGTTAAGAAAGTTATTGCTAATGTGTTGAAATTGTTGAATGAGCCATGTGGTAATTCAATATACCACTTTGTAGCTAAGCCTATAAAAGTTCTTTGAAACATTCTCAATTGAATGGAATCATCGATTAAAGAGTTGAATGCACACCAAAGGTGGTAATTCATGACATGGTTTGAGGGGTCTTCTCCTAATTTTCCTTCAAACTTAGGAATATCACTTGGTAACTTATTTGGCATTGGCGGCCAAAACGGAAGATAATAAATTGGATCGTTCATGAGGTGCGAAAAATCTAGCAAGTCCAAAGTTGCAATGAATGGTAACCGATGGTTAGGTTCTTGTTTAGAAAATTGATAACCTTGAGGAACGATACTAGTACGAGGAGGAGGATATCCAGGGTAACTTGGAATAGCCTATGTGGTTGGGATTGGAATGCCTCTGGGATAACCAGTGTTAGTCATACCGAACTGATGTTGAGATGGTATTTGATATGTATAACCAGGGTAAGGTTCACTTTGGTATACCTTATTTTGTCCTACGGGTCTATATTGATACTGCCCTTGATACGGTTGGTAAAAAAAAGACCTGCATAAGGTTGGCTTGTTACAATTGTAGTTGTACTAGGTCTCCCTGTAGATGTTTGAACAGTAAAATGAACTATAGGTCCAGGTTGATGAGCAGTGACTTGAGGGATTGGTTTTGATACAGTTTTTGTCGTTACTATAGGGGTTGTAGAAATAGGGACCTGGGAAACTCCTGGGATAGGTGTACTAGGTTGTTGAATAGAAGTTGATGCAGCAGTTTGGACATGAGTTCTAGGTGTACTCGGACTAGGTTGTTGAATACTACTAGGTGCATATACCTAAGGTATAACTTGAAGCATAGGTTGGAAATGTTTCTGGATTTGGGTATATCTAGTTGGCTGACCAGGCTTATTATAAGGATCTTTCACAATAGGCTGCAAATTCTATTGATTCAATGACAAATTCCACACTGTGTTTACTCCATGATAAGGAGCTCCCATCAAAGGTTGTGGTGTGTAAGGTTGACCATAACTAGGTTTATATTTTGGAACATAATTTTGATGATTTGTTGGATAATTTCAACTAAAATATTGACCTCCTGGAAACAGTTGTTGTTCTTGATAAAACTGCAGCCCCAAAGGAGGTTGTTGTCCTTGAAAAGGTTGTTGCAATGGCATAGGGTACTACCCTTGAGATTGAAACTTTCCTTGAGGAAAATACTTCCCTTAAGGTTGATACTGCCCTTGAGGTTTCCCCCCAGGTGGTAAATTACTACCTTGAGGGTCAGGGATAGGAATATTTCTAGACATCATGTAGACTTGTTCCATTGTCAAAGTTTCGGTATTAGATTCATTGGAACCAGTTGATTGTATAAGTTTTTCGGGAGAGGGAGATGCTCCCGAGAAAGTATCAGAAAGAAAATGGAATCCCAAAGGAATGGATGGACCACCATACAAAAAATTTTGTGGCAATGAAGAAAACATGGATGTCTCACCAGACATGTTGGATGAAGGCCTGTAACTACCTCTGGGTATGGAGTAAAAAGGAAAACGGGGTGACGAATAATTGAGACCATAATTATGTAGAAATTTGGTTAACTGAGAATACTAAGGATCCGGTTTAAAAGGGCTATAATGGTAAATTGATTCACTATGCCTTAGATCTAAATAATCTTGATGTGAAGGAAGTATAACCTCTTCTTCTGTGACAATAATCTCTTCGATACTAATGAGGCCAGAGGGAAGGTTCTCAATGTTGCAAAGCTTCACTCAAGGTGAATGAGGAAGACCAAGGGTTCATGTTATGAACTCTGAAGTAGGCTCACATAAAGAAGATTCAGTTTCAGGTTTAGAAATTTTGGGTTCAATAGCTGATAATTCACTAGTTGTAGATGCAACTTCAACTAGTTTAGAAATTTCTGGTTGTTCTTGATATGTAATATTCCAAATTTTGTGGAATATCAATTTTTTCCATTTTCACCTAGGATATGAATAAAATGGGTAGGAGACCCATTCATTTCATGAGTAGGGAATAAAAAATCCTCTTAGTGTGAAAGAGGATCACTTATAGAGCTGGATTTCACACCTCCATGTGTGAAAAGAGACTTTTGTAGGAGGACTAGGTCAAGTTTGACCAAGTCAAACTGCGAAATGGTAAGAGGTGGAAGGCATCTTGTGGGAAAGTGCAGTGAAAGAGGAGGGAAGCTTCTAGAGAAAGGAAACCCTAGTGAGTGGGGTCCATGGAGAGGGAGCTCACATTGTTTAAAAGGAGGACAAGGCAGCCATTGTTTATGATGTTTAGTATTATTCATATTTGATCCTTTGGGCTTGTTGCACTCTCTTGGTGTTTAGCAATAATTGCCGAGGAAATTCATGTTTAGGATTTACTTTCCTTATTGAATAGATCTTGGAGGATTTCACTCCATTCCCCATATTTAGACATTGAGGTCAGGCCTCATCCTTCTTCATCAGCACAGTTTCAGCTAGAGATTGTGTAGTGTTGCTGGGTGTTGCTGGGGAGGTTTTATACAATACCATCCTTGGCTATTTTTTCAAAGGAGGGAGGTTCCATCCCTTTGGGAGATCAGTGAAGGAGGTTCATTAGCTTATTCCATAATATTTGGCACCAGGCCAACCACTTGCCATCTTACGCAGCGCAGTGTCTCTCTTAGACAACGTTATTCTTGGAGAGCATTTGCTGTGAGGGATTAGCAGATACCTTGGAGGGTGAGAACTTTGGTGAAGGGATCATCCTTTCACTGTACATTTCCATTGGAGGAGGGTTATTCATTTTATGCAGCCATTTCATCCTTCTCCATCTATATCCAGTTCTTTATTTGCTACTGCTACCCAGCAACTCCAGCATTTTTGCAGGAATGCCAATTTGCTTGTATTTCAGCCAATCCTCTTAGAGGATTGATGTATTATATTTTTAGGGGTTGAGATCATGCTCCCCCACTTTATTTGAGCTTCATATTGTCATATATAAATTTTTTTGACATTTTGCAGCAGTTCTCCTTCAAGGATTGCGCAGTCATAGCCTAGGGCTTTATTCATGTAGCAATGTTCTTCATATTCTCATGTACATTTCTCTTGAGGCTTGTAGTGCCTTTATTTAGTGACTATTTCCTCATGGATTTGTATATCTTATGCTGTTATGATATGAGATGATGGCTATTTCATTATTCCAACATTTTTTGTGTTAAAGTATCACTGTTGTTTCCCTTGGTGTATTTGTATATTGCTGTGGCTCCACATTGGAATATCTTAAGATATTCCCAATAGTGTATATTTTCCCTCATTTCGGATATTACAGTGGCATAAGAGCACCTTTGTTGTCTCATATTGTGGCCTTAAAGCACAATAAAGAAGAATAACATGATGGAGAAGATGAGCTTGATCTCATCTATTTTCAAAACCAAGAAGAGCCTCCCCAAGGAGGAGAAGCAAAGAGAAGAAGAGGAAGGCCCATGCATTTCCTATTCTCAAAAAGAAAGCAAGCATGAGATATGCTTGGATCATCAGGTTCTAGATCAATACCTGAGTGAGTATAAATCCCATTCTACAGCATTCAGGGGAGCTACAACATTCCCAGAGTTTATTCAGCAAAAGGAGGAGAGAAGGCCCTATGGAAAAAGAGAAATCAAACGTAATAGGTTTCTATTGTCTACATTTGATGGGAATACTTCAGCTAGAGCTTGGGTGAAAAAGCTAGAGGCATTTTTCTTGCTACATCCAGTGGCAAAGAAAGAAACAGTGGAGATTGCAGCACTGCACATGGAGGATGAAGCCTCTAATTGGTGGTTCAAACCCTTGGTCCATTCAAGGGTGAGTTATTTTGCAGAATTTTCTCAAAGGTTGATGAAAACCTTTGATGGAGAGAGGACAAAGGAAGATAAATCCATTCCACCATGGGAGGAGAATTGCACCAACGTTGTCATAGATTTGGGAGGGCAGCCTTTTACATCTATAGAGGAGGTAGCCATTGCATTGGAGGAGACAAATAATGCATCCATACAAGAAGAAAACCCCAAGTTCCACCTGTTGAGCCTCAAATTTGTGCTTTCCTTCACCTCATTTTACCTCATTCTCCCTTGTCCATTTCTATTTTAAACCCAATTGATCAATAAAAATAGTTAAAATTACTTCTAGAATGGTTTACATGACTGACTTGTTGAATTTTGTGATTGTTGCCATTGTTAAGCATTTTGACCGGAACTAGCTGCAGAATGCATACATTCCGTAGCTAACCGGCGATTCTGCAGCTACCTTCATGTTTGAGTATGTTCCAGGTGGCCTCTTGAGGAAAACCGCATATGGGCATGATCCACGTCGTGTCTACACGGTTTGTTGCTCATCATGGAAGAGGAAATGAATTCTGGGTACGGTTATGCACGTGGGAACACATTTGTGAAGGAAGACTTCTACTAGGACTGTCTCAGTCCAGATGTCTTTTCTTCTTCACGTAGCCACCTCAAAGACTCCTAAGATGATTCGGATAAGGAGAGACATTATTCCTAAATTGTTGTAATTATTGTTACTTGCATTTACTTTATAAACTCTTGAGTAGACCAAGAGCTTAGTTAGAGAGATTTTATGTTAGATTTGCTGCTAGATTTTGTTCAAACTATGTGATACATTCCTAAAAACGCAGAGTGTCATGTTCAAAATATTGCATCGTTAATGGAGCAGACAAAGTTATTCTGAAGGCGTGATTTAATTTGGAGTTGAATGCCGTCAAGTGGTAGAGGGCCCCTGCCTCTTGCACGGATTTCTTTTGCGTAAAATAGATAAGTTTTTCCTAGCTGCTTTTACGTTTTGCATTTGAATTGGTAGTTGTTTTGTTTTATCTACTGTAGTCGTATTCGTTCCAGTTCTTCCACAAGAAGACACTCTTCCAACAGACCAAAATGATGAATGTTTAATGACTATGGTATTGTAGGATAGGAGTTAAATTTGTATTTGTTTTAACTAGCTACTGTAGTCATATTCGTTCCAGCTCTTCCACAAGAAGACACTCTTCCAACAGACCAAAATGATGAATGATTAATGACTATGGTATTGTAGGATAGGAGTTGAATTTGTATTTTTTTTTAACTAGATACTGTAGTTATATTCATTCCAGTTCTTCCACAAGAAGACATTCTTCCAACAGATCATAACAATGAATGATGAATAGCTATAGTACTGTAGGAATTAGTTGTAGTTTTTTGCTATTCACTATCACAGTTACACTTGTTCTAATCACTCTTCCACAAGAAGAAATTCTTCCAATACATCCTTAAGAAGTTCAAGACATGACCGTGATAATGAAAGATTTAGTTGTTTGTTTGTACTAAGTATCATCTCTGATCTTGTTCTTAAACGCTTGCCCAAGAAATCATAATGACGAGTAGGGTATGGGTGTGATAACTTAGTTTTTCATTTGCTTTCAGTTCATTTGCTTTCAATTGCATACAAGTCCACAGTCAGAATTGTTCTACCTCTTCCACAAGAAGGAACTCTTCCAAAATATCACTAATGATGAAAAAACAGATTGTGTAACTTCATAGAATAATGCATGTTAGTTAGAATGCTCCGGAGTTTCATTTGCATTTAATTCATGTTCAGTTACTCTATTTCAAGTTTGATGATGACTTATCGTTCAACATTGTTCTAGTTTAGAAGCATCTTAGATCCATTCTTAAGTTAACTCATTGCACTTACATCTCATAGTCACACTGTCATCCTTTGCACAATAGATTATTTTAGTTGTTAGGATTCACAAGACAGCCTTCATTATTCACAAATATCTTTTTGTTCTGAAAACTACAAGTGATCCATAAACATAGGAACAGAAGATAATATCACTATAAGGTCTGAAATCTCTCTGCAATCTCCTCATCATTTTATGAACAGAGCTCTTCCTCAAAAGAACTACTTTGAACAAGAAACCAATAACTCTTTGAGTATAGGTTCTGAGACATCCAATTAAATTGCAGAATAGAACTAGGAATTAGTCATGGAATATATGAGCTTAGAACAGAATGTTGCACCATGATAAAATTAGTGTTTAACTGTCTAGTTAGAGAACTTGCATATTTAGTGATCATTTCTCAAGTTTAGTTTGTGTCATTTGCCTAAGAAGTCATTATCAAGATTTTGTTTCTATTTAGTCATAGTTCAGATTTTGCTTCAGTATTTCTAATTGCATTTGCCATTCCATACATTAGATTTAACTCTGTTTTGACCACCAACTTCTTTCCATTAGTTTTCTAGGCAGTTTCATTGTGAACATAAAACACCAAAAGACCAAAAACATCACAAATCATCACAAAAGACCAAAAACATCACAAAACCACATACAACGCATTAGGAAACAAGCACCTAGGTACATATGGTACACTTCAATTCATCAGTTTACAAATCCTGGTTGAAAATTAAATGAACTCAGTTTAGGAGACTAGATTGAGACCCAACATTTTGGCGCCGTTGCCGGGGAAGTGAAAACTAGGTAACTTTTGTTTCTTAGCATCCAAAAACAATTTTATGCGTAGGGAGAGAGATTCAAGGGGAAGATTTATAAGCAGCAGAGGCAGAAGTTTGATATCTAGAACACCATTTGTTTCATCTAGATCCAGAGCCAGTACACCTTCAACTCAAACCCATCTTCCATCCTTTACTGATCCTGGACTTCTAGAAGATCTAAGGTCACCTATTCCATTAGAGAAACCTTCCACTTCATCCACTGAACCTGCCATAGAAGAAGATCCAAAAACTCTTGTTGAGGATACAAACCTTTCTACTTCCACAGGAGAGTCAACCATGGCATAAGAAGGAGGAGGAGGAGTTGTTAATGGAGAACACACATTATTTGGAGGAGGTAGAGGTAGAGGTAGAGGAGAAGGAGGAAGAGGAGGTAGAGGTGCAGATGGAGGAAGAGGTAGAATAGGAAGCTCTTTTGGGTTCCCTATACTTGAGGAAGAAACCAATACAACCATGAAAAACATTTCACCTTCTGTCCTTCCGAACTTCTATGGACTTAAAACTGAGGATCCTGAAACTTTCTTATTCGAATTTGAAGTGCTGTGTAGGACTTATGACTATCTTCAAGATGCTCAAAAATTGAAATTGTTTCCTTCGACTCTAAAAGGAGCAACATTGAAGTGGTTTATGAGTTTAAACAGTAGTTCCATTAGAACATGGGAAGACATGAAACAAGCATTTCTAGAGAGATACTTGGATTATTGTATGCCGGTTAATCATAAGGAAGAAGTGTTCAAGATGTTACAAAAATAAGATGAAAACTTAGAAGATTTGTTGGAAAGATTTAAATACAACATAAAAAGGGCAAAAATGGAAAACCTAGATCAAGACACTTTAAAAGCTCTTTTGTTGAAAACAATTAGGGATGAATGGTTGGATATCCTTAACATGATGGGCAAAGGGGATATATCACAACTCACATTACCTGAAATATCTGAGTTATGTATCAACCTTTCAAGAGGGAAATCCAAAACTGTCAAAGGTCCAAGAGATCCTGCTCTTGCAAGGGCAAGTAAATCTGCTTCTGGGACAGTAAGTAGATCAGAAATAAGACACATGCTTGATGATTTTAAATCTGACATCTTAGGGAGTCTTAGTGAACAAATAGACACCCTTAAGATACAAAACAAGCAAAAGCCTGAATCTGATAGTCTTTGCAATTGTCCAAAATGTAGGAAGAAACATGCTCGAGAGTGTCCTCTAGATGTAAAAGTTGTAGAAACCGTTATTTGTTCTTGAGAAAACATGAGACCAAGAATCATCCTCTTCCAACTTCAAGGTCAAGCCAGAAGAAACTCCTACAGATCTAAGGCATTGATTCAACTTTGAATCTAGGGCACTGCGCAGTGGATCCTCACACAAGGATTCCATGATCAAATGCATAATCAACCTCCACCTTGGAATTCTTGGCAGCAACCTTGGCCCCAATTTCAAAATCAATCTCAAGCTTGGGCACAAGGATCACAAGGTCCCTATGGAAGATACTCTCCATATTATCAGTATCCACCATCCTATCCACCATATCCACAAAATTTTTCTCAAAATCTTCAACAAAATTTTCAACAAAATTCTCAACAACATCATCAGAACCAACCTCATCAAAATCAACCACTTCCATTACCATTCCCTCAAAAATCCAATCAATTACCAGCTCAGCCCATACCAAACCCCAATAATAAGAATCCTCAGAATACATATATGATAGAAGGACAACAACTTCCAACTTATTTAAATACTCATCTAGACCTTAGTGATGTTCAACTTAGGTCTGGAAGGATACTTGAAAAGAGGAAACCTTCTGTGATCATACAAGAACAAGATAATTCTGAGGAAGACTCCCTACGGGTTAATAAAAGTCTTGAGGAAGGTACATCCTTTCAAGGCCAAAACATTGAAAAACTGAAACAAAAAGATCCAATAAATCCAACTCCAATATTAGAGCAACCATCCACATCTACTTCTATACCTCCCTTTCCGGAAAGACTACAAATTGATAAATGTGTAGAAAAACAAATAATGGTGCCTAATTATGATTTCTTAGATGAATTGAGAAATGTTTGCATTAAAATTCCATTATTGCAAGCCATCAAGGAAATCCTAATTTTAGCCAAAACAATAAAGGAGTTGAGTATGAAGACAACAAGGAAAAGAATAAGAGAAACCAAGAAAATTCAACTGGTAGGACAAATAGTAGACATTATGATGGGTAAGATTACTATTCTGGTACCAGAGCGGCAGTCCGCCCTCACCGCCTTATTGATTGTCCGCAAACTGAATTCAGCACACTATAACCCGAAAGATCTGGAGAGAAAAATGAGTAGACAAATCATGGACAAACTGAAACTTCCTAATCTTCTCTTTACACCCACACTATTACAATTAGCAGATAGATCTGTGATCAGACCAGATGGGGTAATAGAAGACATTCCAGTGTCCCTAGACTCTTGGGAGTACCCCGTGGATTTCATGATCCTAACACCCAAGAATAATCTAGGAGGCCATCCTGTTATACTAGGAAGACCTTGGTTGGCTACAGCTGATGCCTTTATTAGTTGTAGGTCCGGTGATATGTATATTTCTGATGGTAGTTCAACAAATAAATTCACTTTATATCCTCCAGCTAGGACAATTACAGAACTAGATGACACTCAATGGATAGAGGATGAAGAATATTTACAACCACTCTTCACAATTTCAGAAATTAGTAAAGATAATCAAATTCTGAATACTCTAGAAAACTTTGAATCTTCTTCAGAACACAAACAAGAATCATTTCAAGAGAGATCCAATATTGAGTTCTTGTCATCTAGACAGATGTCTCTTCATTCTATGGACAAATTTGGCAGCTCTACAAGTGAAATTTTTCCAGGCAAAACCTTGAACATAAACAAAAACCTAGAAAGATCTCAACAGGAAGAGTTAGTCAAAGTATTACAGAGACATTCTTCCGCATATGCATGGGAATACACTGACATGAAAGGGATAAGTCCCAAGACTTGTACTCATCACATCTATATAGAGGCAAATTGCAAACCAATCAGACAGCCTCAAAGACGGATGAATCCAAATCTTAAGGAAATTGTCAAGGAAGAATTACAAAAATTGTTAAATGTTAACTTCATCTATCCTATTTCAGATAGTCAGTGGGTTTCTCCTTTAGTGATTGTGCCTAAGAAAAATGGAAAATGGAGGGTGTGTGTTGACTACCAAGAACTGAATAAAGCTACTCTTAAAGACCATTTTCCCTTACCTTTCATAGATCAAGTATTAGACACATTAGCGGGCAAAAAGTACTTTTCATTCCTAGATGGGTTTAGTGGTTACAATCAAATCCAAGTAGCACTTGAAGACCAAGATAAAACCACATTAACCTGTCCTTGGGGTACCTATGCTTACCGAGTATTTCCATTCGGATTATGTAATGCACCTGCAACATTCCAAAGGGCAGTATTAGGAATTTTTTCTGATCTGATACATGACTGTGTAGAGGTGTACATGGATGATTTTACAGTTTATGGGGATACATTTGAAGAGGCTTTAGAAAACTTGGAAAAAGTCTTAAAAAGATGTCAAGAAGCAAACCTTTCACTTAGTCATGAAAATTTTTTTATGATGTTCACTGAAGGTATTGTTTTAGGGCACCACATTTCAGGGGATGGGATTAGAGTAGATGAGGCGAAAGTTGAAGTTATTTCTAACCTATCCATTCCAAATTGTCAAAAATATGTTAGAAGTTTTCTAGGATTTACAGGGTATTATCGGAGATTTATAGAAAACTTCACCAAAATAGCATCTCCTCTCTTCAAATTACTCACCAAAGATTGTGAATTTAAGTGGACTTCTGATTGCCAGTTAGCTTTTGAAACCCCGAAAACCAAAATTTCTGAAGCACCTATATTAAGGGGACCTAACTGGAAGTTACCTTTTCATATCTCGACAGATGCTTCCGATACAGCTCTAGGAGCAGTATTAGGACAGAAAGATATAATTCCCTATGCCATCTATTATATCAGTAAAAATTTGACTCCTGCAGAGTTAAACTATACTGTAACTGAAAAAGAGTTTTTAGCTGTTGTTCATGCCATTAACAAGTTTAGACACTATATAACAGGCTATGAAACTTTTTTTCACACTGATCATTCTGCAATTAGATACTTAATGAATAAATCAATTACTAATGGCAGAGTTATAAGATGGTTGTTATTATTGCAAGAATTCAACATTACTATTCTAGATAGGCCTGGAAAACAAAACACTGTGGCTGATTTCCTGCCTAGAATTCAAAATATCAAAGATGACACTCCGGTTGAAGATCAATTTCCTGATGAATATATTTTTGCAATCTCTACTCAAACTCCATGGTTTGCTGATATTGCCAATTATTTAGTTTCAGGAAAATTTCCTTCAACTATGAATGCAAGGGATAAAAGAAAATTCATTAATGATAGTGCAAGATATTCATGGGTCGCTAATGAGTTGTACAAGACAGGTCCAGATTTGATTATTAGAAGGTGTGTTCGTGAAGATGAGATGCCTGAAATTCTCAAGGCATGTCATGATGAACCTTGTGGCGGACACTTTGCAGATAAGAAGACAGCGTATAAGATCCTTAATTTAGGATATTATTGGCCATCTTTGTTTAAAGATGCAAGGGAGTATGTAAAAAGGTGTGACAGTTGCCAAAGGGTAGGGAAACCTTCTCCTTTAGGTGAGATGCCATTACAACCTCAGGTACACATTGAACCTTTTGAAAAATGGGCTTTGGATTTTTTAGGACCTATTAGTCCTCCATCAAGACAAAAGAAATACATATTAGTTTGCACTGATTATGTTACTAAGTGGGTAGAAGCTAAACCATTACTTGTTGCTAATGAATCATCTGTAGTTACTTTTCTTTTGGAGGATATTTTTACTCGTTTTGGTGTCCCAAGGGAAATTGTTACAGATCAAGGAGCTCAATTTACATCAAGGCTAGTGGAGAAAATGATGGAGAAGTACAAAATCAGACATAGAAAATCTACTCCTTATCATCCACAAACAAATGGTCAAGTGGAATCTACTAATAAGGTCATTGAAGGAATCCTAACAAAGACTGTTCATTTACATAGAAGAGATTGGGTAGATAGGCTTCCTGAAGCCTTGTGGGCCTATAGAACTACATGGAGAAACACAACATGCCATACTCCTTATGAGCTTGTTTATGGAAAGCAAGTTTTGTTTCCCATAGAGTTCCAAATTCAAACCTTCAAGATGGCAGTTCAGCTAGGACTTGATCTAACTGAGGCACAAAAGCATAGACTGGAGCAAATTAATGAATTGGATGAGATCAGACAAGATGCAGTTCAGAAAACAAGTCTAGTCCAACAGCAAAGGGCTAGATGGCATGACAAGTACATCAAGGAGAAGAAATTTAAAGAGGGTGACTAGGCTCTCTTGTTTGACTCAAAATTCAAGGATTTTCAAGGTAAATTTCAGACACATTGGCTTGGGCCATATGAAATTGTTCGAATTTTTGATAATGGGGCAGTAAAAATCAGAACTATAGATGAAGAGGAGGTCACTTTTCTTGTGAATGGTCATAGACTGAAGCTATACCACAAGCCACTCTCCAGAGAAGAGTTTGTCAAGAAGTTCCAAGAAGACAATGATGTGAAGTTAATGAAGAAGAGTCTCTCTTCTTCATCAACTTGATTAAATTTTCTGAAGCATTTCTCTTTTGAAAAAAAATAATAATAAAAAATAATAAAATAAAAAAATAAAAAAAAATAAAGGTATAAGCATGAAAACCAATCATTGATTGGCATGTTTATACAGAAAAGATAGAGTGAAAATCAGAGTCTCTCTGACACTCTAACTTTTCCCATTTTTGTTTTAAGCAGCTGTTATAAAAATCATAAGTTCAGTTCCATAGTGCTTATGATTCATTTCATCTCACTCCATTCACTTATCCATTCATACTCCATTCCATCCATCATTCATTTCATCTCACTCCATTCCACATTTCATTCATTTCATTCCATCTTCCATCCATTTCATTTTCATGTCAAAACACAAAATTTGATATCATGCTGTAAGTGAATAAAATATGTCATGAATTGCAGTACAGCCCTTATGTTCCTTCATTCCATTTAATGGACCGAATCCATTCCATTCCACTTATCCACTTCATACATATCATAATCCATCATCCATTTTCATGCATACCACATAACATTTCACCCATACTCCAAAAACATTCCATTTTCATGATTAAGGTGTTCTACAGGAACATTCTGCAGCTCAGTGGACATTCTACAGCTGATCAGCCTTTCTGCAGCCCGACAGTCTTTTCGCAGCTATAAACCCTGAAGGCATCAACCAGCAGACATCAGAATTACAACAAAGTGATCCAGTGAATTCATGAATCAAAAACATCAAGAAAATTGTGAAAGATTCCTCCAAAGATGAGCAGAGAAGACAAAGGCTACAAAAACATCAAATAAAGGGCAGAGGTAACAAATTTAAATTACGATGGAATTTCATAAAAGTTTAGCATAGTTTAGTTGTGGATTATTCGAAAGGTTGTTTTAATTGTTTTATTGATCAAACACCAACAAACCCTCTACAGACTTTGTATTAAAATCTTCCATTTCAAAATTCATATCCGATAGCATTTAAGCGGTGAAATGGCCAAAGCATTTGAATTTTCCACGTCTCTTAACCAAAGCATTTAATGATGATGATTCCCTCTGCCATCGTAAAATCCTCCGCCGTCTCCTCAATCATTAATACAAGCCCTCCACCTCACTCCACTACTCTATTCCGTGACCATTTGCCATAACTTCATTCCGTAGCCGGTATTCCATTCTGAAGACAGAGATATTATTATCACCAGGAGCAGAGCTAAAGGATATTAGTTTGAACAGCATTGAGCATTGTAAACGCAGAGCAGAGCAGAAGAGGTAAATTTGGAAGTATAACAGTGTGAGGACTCAAAGCCACTTGATCCCGTGGACAGATAACATATCACTGTGGACGAAGTTTGGAGCATTTTCACTGTCAACACAGAATTGTGGCCGTGTAGAGTTTAAAGTCTGTTGTTACCAAAAGACAGAGGTGCTAAAATTGAAGTCTTTTGCTACAAAAAACAGAGGTGTGGTAGTGATTGAGTTTGAAAACCATTTGTTACCAGAGACAAAGGTTGAGTTTGAAGTCTGTTGTTACCAGAGACAGAGATGTTGTAGTGTTGAATTTGAAGCATACCATTTGCTACTAGAGATAGAGGTGTTTTTCAGTGATTGAGTTTGAAGTCTTTCTGTTACCAAAGACAGAGGTATTGCAGTATTAAAACTGAAACCATTTGCTACTAAGAGCCAGAGGTATTGCACAAAAAGAAATCTGAAGCCATCTCTCACTGCCTATCAGATACATATCATTTCGAAATTTGAGATTGCTTTCATGATCAAACAGAAGCATATCAGCCAAAGGTTTTGAAGATGTTGCCACTATAAAACAGAGGTATGTCATTCTAAGAATTGAAGCCATTTTCATTTAGAGCTTGAAGCCATTTTAATCCGAAAGTGAAAGTCATTGTTTTGTGGGTAGAAGAGTGTTAATTTGATATTGAAAAATCATGGGTTTCATCGTAAGGACTGAGCCTATGGGATCAAAATATTTAGAAGGTTACCAACAATGCAAGGAAATGTTACAACAAATAGGATGGCTTCAATTTTTGGAAAAGTTTAATGGCTTCCATAAGGAAGTCACTAAAACATTTGCCAGATCATTCCAAGGAACCGAAGTTGAAATAGGGGATGTCAAGTTTACTGTCACTGAAGTTTTTATTGCAGAGGCTACAGGATTGTCCAGAACTGGATAAAGATGGTTTAAAAATAGAGAATTCCATAATGACTCCTGGAAACAAATTTTAAAATCACCAAATATGGATGTTAGTGTGTTCAAGAAAGGAATTCCCAGTACTGCATTGAAAAGCAAATGGAGAAACATACTAATTCTTTTACAAAAAATTGTTATATGTGAGGGTAGATATGGGACATTTTATGTCTACCACATCAGACTAATGATGCATTTTCTGGGAGAAGATTTAAATCTACCATATTTCTTGCATCAAAGTCTGAAGAAAATGGCTTCTTGTGTTCAGAGAAGAGTTCAGTTTTTAGAGACAACCCTGTATCATCATGGGTTGGTCAAAATTTTGATTGAGCATCATCTATCTAAAACAAATGATACATGGGATGATTTCTTCATAAGAAATCATTTTGAAGAAGCAAAAGAACTATCACCTGAACCACAGCCCACAAAGAGAAGTAGGAAATGGAGGACTTCAAAAGGTAAAATTGACAAACCAGTTCAAGAAAGCAGTGAGGAAGTCATTTTGGAGAAGTTGACTCGAATCAAGAGGGAACTTAAGGAAGAAAAGATAATCAAGGAATCTGTCACAGAGAAAGGAGAGGGATCCTCTCAGCTTAGGAGAAGCCACAGATTAAAAGGAAAACTGAAGAAAACACCAATCAAACAAACAGGGGTAATCAATATTGAAGATGAAGAAACACCCATTGAAGAGGATGATGAAGAAAATTTTTATGAAGGCACCCCTGAAATTGATCCTGCTCAACAGGAAATTTATGATTATGTGGAAACTTTAGAGAGGACAGCTTCAGAAAGCAGAGAGAGAACCCCCAGTCCTCCACTGTCTGAAATTGATATATTAAGGAGGGATAGGTATGAATTGGAATTGTTGAATAGACACATCAAAAATGAGAATGAAATTCTCAAAGATCAAATCAAGCTCAAAACTGATATGAACTCAACCTTATCCCTGCATATAGACAAAGTGGAGAGGACCAATGAGAAGATGAAGACAAGGAACAAAAAGTTAATTAGGGCACTCACAAACCTCAGGTTCAAACTTGTGATCAGGAAACCCAGAAGGCCTCTAGCTTTCAGACAAAGGAGAAGAAGGGGATTAGATGTCCTTGCAGAAGCCTCTGAATTCATAGGATAATTTGCATGAGGACATGCAAAGAGACAGCAGTGGGGGTATGTTGAGCCTCAAATTTTTGCTTTCCTTCACCTCATTTTACCTCATTCTCCCTTGTCCATTTCTATTTTAAACCCAATTGATCAATAAAAATAGTTAAAATTACTTCTAGAATGGTTTACATGACTGACTTGTTGAATTTTTTGATTGTTGCCATTGTTAAGCATTTTGACCGGAACTAGCTGCAGAATGCAGGCATTCCGTAGCTAACCGGCGATTCTGCAGCTACCTTTATGTTTGAGTATGTTCCAGGTGGCCTCTTGAGGAAAAATGCATATGGGCATGATCCACGTCGTGCCTACATGGTTTGTTGCTCATCATGGAAGAGGAAATGAATTCTGGGTACGGTTATGCACGTGGGAACACATTTGTGAAGGAAGACTCCTACGAGGACTGTCTCAGTCCAGATGTCTTTTCTTCTTCACGTAGCCACCTCAAAGACTCCTAAGATGATTCGGATAAGGAAAGACATTATTCCTAAATTGTTGTAATTATTTTTACTGGCATTTACTTTATAAACTCTTGAGTAGACCGAGAGCTTAGTTAGAGATTTTGTGTTAGATTTGCTGCTAGATTTTGTGTAAACTTTGTGTTACGTCCTTGAAGACACAGAGTGTTATGTTCGAACTATTGCATTGTTAATGGAGCAGACAAAGTTATTCTGAAGGCGTGATTTGATTTGAAGTTGAATGCCGTCAAGTGGTAGAGGGCCCCTACCTCTTGCATGGATTTCTTTTGCGTAAACTAGATAAGTTTTTCCTAGCTGCTTTTACGTTTTGCATTTGAATTGGTAGTTGTTTTGTTTTATCTACTGTAGTCGTATTCGTTCCAGTTCTTCCACAAGAAGACACTCTTCCAACAGACCAAAATGGTGAATGTTTAATGACTATGGTATTGTAGGATAGGAGTTAAATTTGTATTTGTTTTAACTAGCTACTGTAGTCATAATTCGTTCCAGCTCTTCCACAAGAAGACACTCTTCCAACAGACCAAAATGATGAATGATTAATGAATATGGTATTTTAGGATAGGAGTTGAATTTGTATTTGTTTTTAACTAGATACTGTAGTTATATTCATTCCAGTTCTTCCACAAGAAGACATTCTTCCAACAGATCATAACAATGAATGATGAATAGCTATAGTACTGTAGGAATTAGTTGTAGTTTTTTGCTATTCACTATCACAGTTACACTTGTTCTAATCACTCTTCCACAAGAAGAAATTATTCCAATACATCCTTAAGAAGTTCAAGACATGACCGTGATAATGAAAGATTTAGTTGTTTGTTTGTACTAAGTATCATCTCTGATCTTGCTCTTAAACGCTTGCCCAAGACATCATAATGACGAGTAGGGTATGGGTGTGATAACTTAGTTTTTCATTTGCTTTCAGTTCATTTTCTTTCAATTGCATACAAGTCCACAGTCAGAATTGTTCTACCTCTTCCACAAGAAGGAACTCTTCCAAAATATCACTAATGATGAACAAATAGATTGTGTAAGTTCATAGAATAATGCATGTTAGTTAGAATGCTCCGGAGTTTCATTTGCATTTAATTCATGTTCAGTTACTTTGTTTCAAGTTTGATGATGACTTATCGTTCAACATTGTTCTAGTTTAGAAGCATCTTAGATCCATTCTTAAGTTAACTCATTGCACTTACATCTCATAGTCAGACTGTCATCCTTTGCACAATAGATTATTTTAGTTGTTAGGATTCACAAGACAGCCTTCATTATTCACAAATATCTTTTTGTTCTGAAAACTACAAGTGATCCATAAACATAGGAATAGAAGATAACATCAGTATAAGGTCTGAAATCTCTCTGCAATCTCCTCATCATTTTATGAACAGAGCTCTTCCTCAAAAGAACTACTTTGAACAAGAAACCAATAACTCTTTGAGTATAGGTTCTGAGACATCCAATTAAATTGCAGAATAGAACTAGGACTTAGTCATGGAATAGATGAGCTTAGAACAGAATGTTGCACCATGATAAAATTAGTGTTTAACTGTCTAGTTAGAGAACTTGCATATTTAGTGATCATTTCTCAAGTTTAGTTTGTGTCATTTGCCTAAGAAGTCATTATCAAACTTTTGTTTCCATTTAGTCATAGTTCAGATTTTGCTTCAGTATTTCTAATTGCATTTGCCATTCCATACATTAGATTTAACTCTGTTTTGACCACCAACTTCTTTCCATTATTTTTCTAGGCAGTTTCATTGTGAACATAAAACACCAAAAGACCAAAAACATCACAAATCATCACAAAAGACCAAAAACATCACAAAACCACATACAACGCATTAGGAAACAAGCACCTAGGTACATATGGTACACTTCACTTCAGCAGTTTACAAATCCTGGTTGACAATTAAATGAAGCTCAGTTTAGGAGACTAGATTGAGACCCAACACCACCAAGGCATGAATGAATTTCCACTTTTCATTTTAGCAAATAATTTAAGGGAATGTGGAAACTCACATGTAGAGGTCCAAGAATCTACATATTTTTCTATTCTAGAGCACAATGATTGCACTGCGCTATGAAAAGGGTTCAAGGAGGATATGACCCCTCATCCTCATACATCTTGGTTGAGTTGCATTCAGCCATTGAGGTTGGAATGTGAACTTTTGGAGGATGGAGTGAACCATGACACCCCCATGAAAAAAAATGAAACAAATTTTGAACCGAAGGATGAAATAGTTGCCACATCATTGGAGGAATTAGCAGCGCTGTTAAACATGGGTGGAGAGGAGATGTTACCTCCATCACAATTGAGTCCTCATGGATACAACATAATAATGGGTGAGAGATCTTCTCTAGGATGTCTCCAAGGAGTTGCATTTCAACTTTCCATGAAATGCAAAGGGGAAGATATGGCTTGGGAGAATGGTATCCCTCATGGGAAGAGTACGAAAGGAGGAAGAAGGAGAATACATCCACAAGGAGCTGAGTGGGTGTGGACGAGGAGCAAGAGCCTAATTTTTTGCTTGAAAATATATGATATCGGGCAGCAAGAGGCTTGGCTGCGTTGGCTCCTCTTGAAGGAGTTTGGCCATCACTTGGTGTACCCTTTTTCTAGGAGGATGGGAGTAAAGAAGAGGTAGCAGGATGCTTACATCATTGAGCAGCAGAGAGTAAGGATACATGGAGCTAATATGGTATATATATCAGTCATGATACCTTCATCACATGAGTTAAATCATGTGAGCATGAGGAGGCAACAATCACTTGGGTTGCTTGAACTATCTTGGAGAGAGCACAAGAAGATTTGCTCTCATATGATGTATGGTGTTGCAAGAGTAGAGGAGGGCACTCTCATAGTGCAAAGGGATTACTCCTTGGCTTGGACTAATCAGGAGGCATATCCATCTTGGGAGAAGCTTCATATTTGCAGCAGCATCACCAGAGGTGTTCTTGACAAGGAGCATGTCAAGAGACAAAGATTGCAATGGACAAGAGCCTTTTTGCATCAGCTCACAGTGCTAACACTTGGGAGAAAGGTCACATACATGGATCCATCTATCATCTTACTTCCAACTTATGGTAAGAGTCATTTTTTTACATTTTCTGATTTACATACTCTTATCATTATGTTGCAGTGCATGGCTCCTCAAAGGGGTAGATTTTTCATGTTGCTCCATGAGCAAAGTTGGGCCAAACCATATGATGGAGACAGACATCTTTTATGTGGCTTTGGGCAAAGGTTTTCTCATTACATGTATATTCAACAAATTCATGTACTTGACCATGTATTAAGAAACATTTTTCCATGTAAAATTCTGAAGCAGCAGTTTAAAAAGCTGCGTTGTTGCTGCTTGGGAGACTGTTGGTGCCATCAAGCATCATGTAAAGCAACAGTACCTCCTCTAATTTGATGATGAGCATGTTTCCATTTGCTGATATTTTCCATATCATTATTGGGAGCATGATTGGTGAATTGACGCATTATTTGAATGTGTCTTTGAGGGGATATGATCCCCATAGTTTATGCATTGCATGTTCTAGTAGGGACATGAGGGGAAACATGGCCACCACAGCCACCTATTTGCCTTATTTTGAGGTGGACCATGAGTTTGATGATAATATCCATCCATTGTATGTATATGGGCATGTATTTGATTTTGTATTGCTGATTCACTCATCTATTTACTATTCAGTAGTAGAGGTGATATTTTATGTACAATTCTTGCCATGTTATTTTCTGCAGCTGCAGTGGATGAGGTTGGGTTGTAACCCTATGAGAAATTTTTTGTACCTTGATGCACATGGTATAACCTACAAAAAACATGTCCTTGGGGTATTCTATGATGATCATGTCCTACTCATCATGGATGAAATGTCTTGGGCTAGCTGGATCACCATTGATGGAGGAGAGTTCCTTGAAGGACTGCTTTTCATGTTTCCACTTGAGGGAAATAATCTTACAGCCCATGATCATCACACACTCTACACTTATCACAATTGGAGAGGAGGAAAGCATGGGTGAAGCTATGAGGCTTGCCATATTCAGATTTTCAGCCCACCTTCATTTCCGGAGCTCACGGTGGAGGGAGATTTATATGAGTTGCCATGTTGGGAGGCAGCTTATGTTGTATGGATGATTTCTTGGGGATGGGAGATTCATATGGGGATGATGAGTACCATTTTACATCATATCTCATACCTCAAGGAGGCCCTTAGACAGTCCATTGTTTCCTTCATGGATATTTGTTTCTACATGATAGCTATTTGGGTTGTTCACCAAAAGCTAGATTGCATATGTTGGAGGGACAACTTGGACAAATGATTGATGATATAGCATCCTTTTCTTGGAGAATTTTATCATGCATGGATGCTACAAGGGAATTAAAGGGAAATAAATCAGTCTATCCTTGTACTTGCTTGAGGACAAGCAATCTTTGAGAGGGGCGGACTGTAATATTCCAAATTTTGTGGAATATTAATTTTTGCCATTTTCACCTAGGAGATGAACAAAATGGGTAGGAGACCCATTAATTTCATGATTAGGGAATAAAAAATCCTCTTAGTGTGAAAGAGGATCACTTATAGAGCTGGATTTCACACCTCCATGTGTGAAAAGAGACTTTTGTAGGAGGACTAGGTCAAGTTTGACCAAGTCAAACTGTGCAATGGTAAGAGGTGGAAGGCATCTTGTGGGACAGCGCAGTGAAAGAGGAGGGAAGCTTCTAGAGGAAGGAAACCCTAATGAGTGGGGTCCATCGATATGGATCTCACATTTTTTAAAAGGAGGACAAGGGAGCCATTGTTTCTAATGTTGAGTATTATTCATCTTTGGTCCTTTGGACTTGTTGCACTCTCTTGGTGTTTAGCAAGAATTGCCGGGGAAATTCCTGTTTAGGATTTTCTTTCAGTCTTGAGTAGCTCTTGGAGGATTGAACTCCTTTCACCATATTCAAACATTGAGGTCAGGCCTCATCCTTCTTCATCAGCGCAGTTTCAGCTGGAGATTGTGCAGTGTTGCTGGGTGTTGCTGGGGAGGTTTTCTACAACACCATCCTTGGATAGTTTTTCAGAGGAGGGAGGTTCCATCCCTTTGGGAGATCAGTAAAGGAGGTTCATGAGCTTATTCCATCATCTTTGGCACTAGGCCAACCACTTACCATCTTATGCAACACAGTCCCTCTCTTAGACAGCGTTATTCTTGGAGAGCGTTTGTTGTGAGGGATTAGCAGATACCTTGGAGGGTGAGATATTTGGTGAAGGGATCAACCTTTCACTTTAGATTTCCATTGGAATAGGGTTCTTCATTTGATGTAGCCATTTTAGCCTTCTCCATCTATTTCCAGTTCTTGAGTTGCTGCTGCTACCCACAACTCCGGCATTTCTGTAGGAATGCCATTTTGCTTGTATGTCAGCCAATCCTCCTAGAGGATTTATGTATTGTATTTTTCAGGGGTTGAGATCATGCTCCCCCACTTTATTTGAGCTTCATATTGTCATATCTAAATTTTTTTGACATTTTTCAGCAGTTCTCCTTCAAGGATTGCACATTCATAGCCTAGGGCTTTATTCATGTAGCAGTGTTCTTCATATTCTCATGTACATTTCTCTTGAGGCTTGTAGTGCCTTGCTTGAGTGACTATTTCCTCATGGATTTTTATATCCTATGCTGCTATGATATGAGATGATGGCTATTTCATTCTTCCAGCATTTTGTGTGTTAAAGTATCACTGCTATTTCCATTGGTGTATTTGTATATTGTTGTGGCTCCACATTTGAATATCGTAAGATATTCACAATAGTGTAGATTTTCCCTCATTTGGGATATTACATGATAACTGTCTATTTTTTGAGGTTGATCTACTTCATAATCAGGATGTATTATTACAGATGTTTCCTCTTATTCAGTTGATCTGGTTCCTGATGGTTGACCTCTTTCAGATTTAAGATTTTCTAATTGACTTGGTGTGTACTCAGGAGGTTTCCCCTGCATTCTACAGGAGTATCTCGGTAATTCAGCCACGGTTAATGTTTAACACACAAAATAAAAAATATGTCAAAAAAATAGACCTAACGTCACTAAGGAAATAATAAAACTTAACACACCTACAAAATCTAAGAGACAATCCACACATAGATAGAATGTTTCCACACTAAAAACACTAGTTGGTGATGAAATCCAATGTCATAGAATTCTAATGTGGAAAACTTGGCGGTTGGAACAGTTACCCCAACAACCTACTTAATGAAATAGTCTGGTGCAAGTCCCTCCACTAATGCCATCTCGAAGTGAAGAGTACCCTCCGGAAATTCCATGTGAGTCTAGTCGACGTCTATTCCAGTTACAGTGGGACCTTCCCTCCACTATCACCTTGGGAAAAATCCTAAATATTATGGTCACTAACGTCACCAACAGAAAAAAATGTACCTAGGGGAACAGTCTATGATCTGATAAACATGCAAAGGCAGAGTATCAAGCTCAATCCCCTTGAAGGCTCCTTGATATGGTAAATCTGAGGTTTACCACCAAGTGACCCTAGGCTCCTCGACAATGGTTAATCAGAGGTTTACCATTTGTATTACATGCACATATTCTATCTTTCCCAATGAGATAGGTACGATTACATCATTGGCTCTCGTGCTTAACTCTTTTAAGAAGAGATTCCCAGAGCACAAATGCTACAATTGGATTTTCCTACCGCAATATTCTACTTGTTTGTTTAAACTATCTTGGAATGTTTATTACAACCTATTCCAAAACACTAGCCTAAGCAATGTTGGTGGAATGATCCCTAGAAAATGTAAAATATCTAGATTGATTTTATTAACACATTGTATTAATTTTGCTGTTGCCTAAGACAAAAGGTATGGAGTTGAAACTTTAATGATGTTTGTGACCCGACTTAGAAATACTCTAAATGCATCTAAATGAGAAGTGCAACTCTTTCTTTTCAATGAATCTTATTTAAGGGAAATATTGAGATATTTATCAATTTCCAAAGCACCAATTATTTCATTCATAAAAAAAATCCTTTTTGAAAAGAAGACGATTTCGTAAAGAACTCAATTTTCAAGAATGATCAATTACTATTTTGAAATGAAATTCCTTGAAAAATTAAATCAAAAACTACAATGCAATAAACAAGCCATTTCCAAAGGAAATTTTTTTTTAAAAAACTCTAAAAACATAAATTTCAAAATCAAAGAAAAATCTAATTTTGAAGTCTATCTAGAATGTTTGAGGACGTTTTCTCCTAGTTTGTGATCAGACTAAGAAAAATTTCTACTTATCTCAGCAGAAATGAAAACATCCAAAAATGCTTTGGTGTTATATCAGGCTTCAGTAAGCTAAAATCTCTTCTAGATTTGCAAATGAAAAAGAATTCAATTTTCATAAAAGTAAGGTTTGCAATGATCCTAATGGCTCAAAAAGACAATATCATCATACCAGTAAGTTGAGGTAAATGAAGGTATCTTTTTTATGGAGCAGCACTAAAGTAGGGAAAACACTCACTTATAAAATGCAAATAGGATGATAAATCACACAAACGCAAAAGTTTCTAAAAATAAATTCTTGATCATGATTTGACAGCTAAGATAGATTAGGGAAAACAAAAAGAATTAGGTGATCTGGCTCTAAAAAAGAGAAATTTTTTTTTTTTCAAAAAAATTCTGGGGGTGTGCAGTTTATAGTGGAAGACAGAGCACATGTGCACTGAATTGAAATAAAAGTTGTGTAGGTTGTCGCACTGCTTTCTGTTGAAAACTGCACAGACAAGGAAAAACTTGGAAAAAATAATTAATCAGCTTTCTTTTTCAGGGATTCTTAAAATTTATCTATCCAACCCGTCTCAGAGAATTCAAAATAAAAAAACTCTAAAATTCAAATTGAAAATAAATAAGAAAGCTAAGCTCTAGATCCCCAATATGGTCTCCATTTTGTTACGTGGATTAATCCCTCTTGGGGACAAGAGCGATCTCCCTAGTACTCAGCGAGTAGCTAGAAAAAAACATCCATTTGAAAACATTTTTCTTTAGATTAATTGCATTTTAGAATTATTATAAGAAATTAGAGAGGACATGCCCCTACCTTGAAATCTAAACATTCAATGTAATCTTTTATCCCGTCACTCCAGAGTGGTTTCTCCAATAAGTAGAACATGCAATCAAAGACAAGACAAAGGATCAAAGCATCTGCAACATATAATAATCAAGAAAAGCTAATCCAACTTAGTGTTCAAGGAGTCTAAGTATTGATGTTATTTCAATAAGCATAAGAACAACTCAATGAGAAAAAGAGATCCATATGTATTATCTTGAATAAAAAGAGTAATCTTACAACCTGATGCCTTGATGCCATACATATTTCTCTGGGGGCCCTGAACAATCATTTATCCTTCAGTTTGATAAGCCTTCCTCTCTAAATACTAGAATGGAGTTATAGACACAAGGGTGTGATCATTCTCATGCCAAAAACAACTCACTAGTGTAGAAAGTATGCACTCTCGAGAATTTTCTTTAGCAACTCATTTACCATCCACCCTTCAACCTGAAACTTGAGCTCAATTTATAGGGAAATGGAGGTAGTTTCAGTTCCATGAAGGGATTTGAGCTCCATGGAGTAAGGGATAAGCTCCATGAGTGGAAGGATAAAGCTCGAACTGGTCGCGGCTATAGAAGCTTCCAGTTGGGAGAATATTCAACTAGCTAGGCTTATAGAATTTAATTTTTCTTTTAATTTTCTTTTTGCAGGGGTGTGCAGGTAATAGTGGCAAAAATTGTGGGGGTTGCCGTAGTTTATTGACCAAACAACAACGCATGCACAGGGAAAGGCTAGAAAAACTGCGTAGGTAGACTTTTAAGGGTTTTAAAGATATTTTCTCCAATTCCAAGACTTGATTCAGGAACATTAAGGTTTTTGACTTCTAATGGAACATGATATAGGTGGTGATAGACGCATATGACGAGTCCAAATTTCATAGTGAAAAAATGACGTGTAACATATTTCCCCCTAAAGTTCGATGTTTGAGGTTTTTCTGAAGAGTGAAATGCTTCATCATTTCGAGGATTGGATTGGAGATAGTAGTCAAAAACCTGTAAAAACATTCAATGCAAACATATATATATATATCATCGCTAAGGTAGGCATTCGCATACTTAGATAAAAAATAACTAAATGTTCTTGTATAGATATGGTTTCAATATTACATCAAAAGTAGACACAGTATAGGCACATCCATTGATCATGAGTAGTCTACTATATCATGAATAATAAAACTCCTCAGAGCTTGTATGGTGGAAACTAGATCCAGGGTCTTGATTTCTGCTTCCCTAACTACTAAAAATTTATCCATGCAATTGATTGTGTCGAAGTCGAACATGGTAAAAACCACTTGATTACCGGTCAATGATGTAGGTTTTAACCCTGAACAGAAATTATCTACACACGAATCTTATAATAGAAAATAAACAATAGCAAGAGCATAAAACATAAAACAGATAAACACAGAGATTTTCCCCTGGATCCAAAATCAGGACGACCAGCTGGATTTTTCATTATGTTCCTTTTATTGTTACAACACATATATATATACATGTCGAAGCATACATAAACCCCAATCCATTAACCCTGGATTAGAACATAACCATAGTTCCCTTGACCGGATCTACAAATACCAGGGGCCAAAAACCATCGTACCCCAAAACCATGTGCAAACTCATGCACAAAACATGGGTGGGTCTGCCTATGAGTGGGTCCGCACACCAAAAAAAAATTTTTACCCCCCTGCTGTGCCCGGCACAACATATAGCGCGTGAGGCTAGTCATGGAAAGAATATAACACATACCCAACATTCTCCCACTTGTTGTTTTCTTTCCATAGGGGGCCACAGGAGAGCTTAGTCATTGGGCCAATTCTTCAACATCCATTTTTTCTCTACAATAAGAGAACTTTTGAGTGCTCACAAACTTCGTCAATGCATCTGCAACATTCTTCAAGGTGTCTACCTTTACCAGCAACACCCTTTTAGCCTCAACCATATCTCTAAAAAATTGATATTGAACATCAATGTGCTTTGTCTTTGAATGATAAGCACGGTTCTTAGCCAAGAAAATTGCACTTTGGCTATCACAGTCTATCCTTATAACTTGTTGTACCAACCCCATAATTGAACACAATCTCTGCAACCAAACTGATTCTTTGCTTGCATGATTGGCTGCTATGTATTCTGCCTCTGTAGTTGAAAGTGCCACTACAGATTGTCTTTTACTCATCCAACTGACTGCGCCTCTAAATAGGCTAAAAACATACCCACTTGTAGATATTATTTGGTCCAGATCTCCAGCCCAATCTGCATCAAAAAAAACATGAATGTCCAACATTCTTTCCAATCCTGGTCTTCCTTGGTAGCACAAACCATAATCACTAGTGCCACGTAAATATCTGAAAACCCGCTTCATTGATGTCCAATGCTCCTTCCCTGGGTTTGACATAAACCTGCTCAATACTCCCACTGCATGTGCAATGTCTAGTCTAGTACAGACCATTGCATACATCAGGCTACCCACTCCACTTGCATATGGAACACGGGACATATCCTCCTCTTCTTCTTGTGTCTTGTGACACTGTTCAACAGACAACTTTACACCTACAAGAATAGGAACATTCACCAATTTACTATCCTACATATTGAACCTCTACAATATAGTCTCGACATACTTCCTTTGGTTTAACTAGAGCTTCCTCTTTGCCCGATCTCTCTTAATTCCATGCCCAAAATATAGTTTGCAGCACCAAGATCCTTCATGTCGAATTTGGAGAACAGTTGGGTCTTCAAATCTTGGATGATTTCTTTGTCATTTCCAATCAACAACATATCATCCACATACAAGACCAAATAAATAACACGGTCACCAATTAATTTAAAATAAACACAATGATTATCCTTGCTTCTGGTGAAGCCAAGTCCCCGTATATGGGTATCAAATTTCTGGTACCACATCCTTGGTGACTGTTTTAACCCATATAGAGACTTTTTCAACCTGCATACCAGTTCTTTCTTACCCTTTGTTATCTCTCAGGTTTTCCTTGAAGTTGTAAGAAAAGGAAAGTATACCCGAGGTAACCACAAACCAACCTTCAGATGTAGAATCTAGCCAATCTGCATCCAGAGAGGGCTCTCTCTTTATGATTTATCTTTGTTCTTAGAAGGTTTTAGGCTAGTTATAGATCCAAGAATTTGTGTTTGAAAGATGCTGGAATCCACAAACTAAGGGAAAGGTTGAAATTTTTCAGTCCATTGGGCTATGGAGTCAAAGGATGGCTTTACTGGATTTCTATTCTACACACAAGATGGCTTTACAGGGCAAGGTAGCTAGACAGAGAACAATCCTTAAAATTTAAAGTGGATGGGATGATTTTGAAGGGATGAAAGGCAGCTAAGAATCTTTCACCATGTTCAAAAGAAAGAAATGAGATGATTACAAACAAAGAGAAATGAAGAATTCTTTATTATAGTAATCAATAATGTTTAAATTAGTAAAGCAAGAGCATTTAAGAATTCATGCTTATAACCAATTTAGAGGAAAACATTAAGAACAATCACATCTGAAATCAGAGTACAATTAAGTAAATTCTGATTCAATCCTTTATGTAAATTATTCAAAAATGGACATAATGATATTATAAACCGATATAAAACTTAAGACAAAGGGTAGAAAGACTTATTGAACTGCAGTCCAACACATGAATCCTGCAAAAAGTCCTGAGCTTCAAATCGTCATCCAGTAAGCCACGAATAAATTTCTCCAAAATGCTTTTATTCCGAAAATCTCAATGTTACAGCAGAGTAATAGAATCCACCCTTAATACTCTCTTTGAGGGTTTATTTATACAAGAAATACTTGAAAAAATCTCACACTAACCTAGCCAATAATCTAGGGTGACTAAGGAGTAATTTACAAATAAACAGGAGACAAATGGTCTCGTGGATAGAATAATAGGTAACTGCTGATGTGTTGTTCCCTCATTTTGCTGATGTGCTGGAGGTAAGTGCTGAAATAGGGCTCGGTGCTGTCCCTTGGAGTAATTTCTTTGCTTGTTTGATACTTTTTGTCTTTACGGATACTCTTTAATCTTTTCAACTGATACTCTTTCATCTGTGCTCATTTTTATCTTTCACATAATAGTAAAAAGATAACATTCTCATACTGAAGATAATTTTCATAGAATTTCCAATAGGTCATTCCACCATTGATCTTCTGGTATCATAGTCCTTTTAAGTTTCCTCAATGTCTCATCGGCCTCTGTGAGTTTGTAAAAAGTGGGCTCATTAGGAAACAAATACTTTATTTCATGTTCAAGATGAAATAAATTCTTCAACCTGTCATAGATATTTCTCCCTGTTGGCAACGTTGTTTCTGTCAAACTGATAGAACTAGCAGTTATATTTTGAGCATGGATATCTATTTTCTTAACATAGGTTTCCAGGTCCGATATCTGGTCCTCTGAGAGCATAGGACTGGGTAACCCACTGTCCAACAAAACTTGAAATTTTTCTCTGAAAGCATTAATATCAGCCAAAATATCCGAACACTTCCTTTCTAAATTCTGCATAAAAGTTCTTTTGATGAAAACTCTTTTTATCATCAAAATAGTGCCGGTCCTGTCTTCAATTCCTAGTACTGCACGCTGTTGCTTTGTTCGGGTGTTAAAAAATTGAATAAGTTGATTGGCCTGCTCAGGTCTACCTCTTAGTTCATCTCTTGTTCTGTTTATTTCTTCCTGAGCTATTTTAATCAAGTCATTTTGTTCAAAAATTGCTTGAATAGAGGGCCAAATACTTTTTATTAACTCAATTATATTACCCCAAAGAATTTCATTTATTTCCTTCAAAGGCTTTTCTAATGAAAGATATTTTTCTAAAGCCTTAACTAATCTGTCCAATCTTTTAATTTCCCTGTTATTATCAGCAACTGTCTTCTTAGATGTATCATACTTCTGCTCCAAATTTTCTAATTGTAACTTTGTGGTTTGAAGTTCTGTGACTCTTAATTGTAAAATTTCCATTTGTTTTATCAACTCATCAGAACTTAAACCAGAAGTATTTACCTGCGCTGGCTCTGTTTGTTGCTTTGTTGTTGTAGTAGCTGTGGTTGTAGTAGCTTCCGTGATGGATGCCTGCTTGATAGCTTCCTTTTCCTGTAAAGCTTGTTCCAATCCTTTCTCTGTTTCACCTAGTCGCTCAGTCATCTTTAAGAGCAATTCCATTATCTCTTCTTGTGAATTCCCCTTCAAAACTTCTTGGGTCTGGGGGTGCCTTGAGGCTGGCAATTTTAGCTGCTTTCTCAGTGCAGCTATGTCATCATCTTTCTTCTTAATTAATGCCTCAATGCTTTTGATATCTTTGGGGTTGTGACCCAAGCTGATAATTATGTCTTCCAGAGACTTTATTCTGTTATCTTTGGCCTGAGAAGAGGCCTTCTCAATTTGCAATTGGGCACTTGTGTTATTTAAAGAATCTTGCAGCGTTAGGGCTGCCATGGCCTTATTAGTAAGAGTGGAATAGACCATTTCCCCAGTTTGTTTATGCAGCTCTATCTAGTCCAAAGGATGAATGTCCTTTGCCAGGACCTCAAAATTTGTTCTAATATAGTCAGACGTTGTCATGGGTTTTGGCACCTTTGACTTGAAGTGGCTCATCATCATTTTGCCTTGTGAAATGTCAAATGCTGACATTAACCTTTCCTGATTATGTGGAGCCATTTTCAAATATTGATCATATACCTTCATTCTTAATGGATCATTCTTTTCCTTTATATTGATGAAAGTTCTTTTTATATCCCCTGTATCTGTTTTTGGTGGCCTAAAGGAGGATACTTCAGTACTCAACTGCTTGTGCAAAGCTTTTCCTTTCTGCTCTGTATGGGTCACACTAACAGAACCAGTTAGTTGACTCTCTTCTCTTCCATCATCAAACACCTCATCTATGATTTCCACATCTGGAAGTGGATCTGGTTTGTGTTTTTTGGCTTGATGTATTCCTGAGGACTCTTTAGGAGGAGTAGTGTCTGGAACCTGCCTTTTCTTTCCTATTTCTATGTTGGATGGAGTTTGTAATTCTGAAACTTCAAGATGTTTTACCTGAGTGGGAGAAACTTGTGTTTGATCAGGTGCTCTGGAAGTTTGAGGTTTCTCTGCCATGACTAAAGTTTCAATGACCTGAATTTCAGGTTCCTTTCCTTTGCCTTTTGATTCTACTGCCACTGGTGAACTTCCTTCCTGTAATGTCTGCTGTAGATTTGCTGCTAAAGAAGTGCCAATGTGAGGTACCTGCACTTGACCACAAGATTCTAGGTCATACTTCTTTTCAAGATCTTTCATCATTCTGTTCATTTTTTCTTCTTCACTTTCTTCTTCAATTAGTGTTTCTGCCACCCATTCATCTTGATTGGCATATTGTTCTAATTCAGGAATCTTGTGGTGTATGTAAGGGGATGATTTGTTCTTTATTCTCTTTTCACAGATAAAACCAAATGGGTCATAAGGAACCCAGCGAAAACTTCTTTGGAACTTGCAATGGTTTTGTAGTATGTTTTCTGCTTCTTGCTCGGCCTCCCTAGAGTTGCAGATGAAAGGAACTAATTGACTTTTGATCCTTAATTGGGCTTTCTTCTTCACACTACAAAAATGGATCACATCTGAATTATTCATTTGCCTGAAATATTCCAAGGCAAAAATTCTCATGGGCACATATCTTGGCAACTTGAATGGATGTAATTCACATCCATAGATTCTAATGACTGAATGGTTTTGATATAAATACCAATCTCTGACTTTATAAGTCCTTGAAAGTTGCAAGGTCTTCTTGATTTCATTACCGAGCCTTGGAGGAGGGATTCCTGTCAACAAGGTAGTTGCAGGATATACAAAAAGATCGATGAACTCAGTATAGGAATATGGAGAATTATAGGAAGAATGAATTATGGGAGACCAAAATATAACTGACCTAGGGTTTCCCTTGGCATCAAGCTTTTTAACAGGGAAAGGAAACTTTTCTGATTGATAGAAGATAATGAGATGATAAATAACTGAGGAATATTTGAAAACTTTCTCATCATCTAGCCTCATGAACTGATCATGGATCTTATTGGCTATGAAGGAGGCAAAGTCATATTTAACTTCAGGAGGTTGCCCAGGAGTAAAGATAGACAACAAAACTAGGGTTATCTCATCAACATATTCACTGGTATTGAAACCCAAGACAAAAGATATCATATTTAGGATGAGCCTTCCCAACTTAGTGAAATAATAAAAACCATAGGGAGGAATTCCCTTAGGTTGATGTTCAGGCAGCATGAAATTCTGGCAAATGGACTTCAATTTTTCTGGGGTCAATTGATTAGACTTTTCAATCAGTGCTTCTATAGACAAAGGTGCTAGTTCTTGACCTGGTTCAAAATGTAGCATTGCATTGATAGCCTGGGGAGTAATGTGGAAAAGAACACTCTGGTCAGGGGATATTACAGCTCTCTGAGTGGGACCATAGTTAGAATGGCAATAGTGGATGATTTCTGGGAAAGAAATGACTGAGGGGATAAGATATCTCGGGAGATTGGATTCCCACAACCCAATGACATCCTGCCCCTTCAAGTACTCGTCTCTGCAGCGACAATAACTCAGAAGGGGGCTTTCATCAAAATGCAAGTCTTTAATCTGAAAATCTTTATCTACTAAAGGCAAATATTCTAACTCTCTGTGGGGGGCATTCAATGGAGTCACATTCAGGGCTGCCGGGGCTTCCATTTTGGTTCTTGTGGATTCAAAACAGAAGTTTCCGGGTTTTCTTCACAGGCCAGGCGCGATTTCAATTTAAATGAAGGAAATTAGCACAATTGCGGTTTCAGGGGAACAATTCAGAGTTTTAAACCTCAGGGAATGATCTCAGTGATAAGTTTTAATCACTAATCCAGTGGAAAACAAGGAAAATAGACTTTCTTTTGAAGTTCAAAGCGCTATAGGATAAATACCTGTTCTTGGAGGAAAGCTGGCTTTTAACAGGTATCAGGCGGTAGCAGGAGGATGCTTGAACACAGGTCTGGCGAAATTCTGGAGCGAAATCGAATAGAACAGTGGATTTCAGTGGAAATTTGAAATTCGTAGTGAAAAGCGCAGTCGCGTTCAAATGATGAAAATGACACAAAAACACGAAATTTTGTTTTATTTCCAAAGTCAAAAAGGGGTTTGTAGTTTTTCGAGGAGTGACGTCACTTTAGTACGGGCTGATGTGTGGTGGGGGGCCGGGCGGTAAGCGGTTAGTCCCCGCACCGCTTATGGACAAAGGTGGTATTGAGCGCGGGGGGAGCGATTCCATTGGGCGATGGACGCGTGGCAGGTGGACTATTCCAATACCACCTTTCCCCCGCGCGTTAATTTTCTGACATTGGATGGCTAGCAGAATGAGTATTAGCCTTAGATTTGTGGAGGGGTGATCCAACGGTTGAAAGGACGGAGAGATAGTGGGGTGGTTATCACGCGGGCCTAGCATAATTAACGTTTAATTAATCATCCCGGGTGGCACATGATTGGTGGAGAAAAGGTTATTAATTAGTCCTGATAACTAATTAATCCCATAATTATAATGAAAATAGGGGTCGCGGCGGGGTTTCGTTGGGCGCGGGTATTATAGTTAAAGTGTCGAGTGGGATGCCAGGTGGATGAGCCACGTTGGCATGGGATTTTTCCAAAGTTTTGGTTTAAAAAGTAAAACTTCGGGTTTATTCTTTTTGTATTAAACATATATATCATATGTTTAAAGATTTTCTCATATATGTTTTTTTTTATTATTATATGATAAATTAACCGATATAATTAATTTACCATAGGGGCGGGAGTATTATATAACGATAAATTTAACCAAAGGGCTTGTATAGTGGGTTTTTATTTGAATGCACGGGGAAATAAATACTTTGGTTAAACTTTATAATATAGGGGTTTTTGGATATTTATATAAAAGGAGTTATTATACTTAGGATAAGGCACTTTCACTAGGGATTTAATAACTAGAGTTAAACATTAATATGACCAAGGGACAAGGGAACTCAAAATACTTTGCACATCTAAGAAAGTGACAATTTCTGAAGTAAATTGCAATATCTCATCTTCAACACTTAAACTTAGAATAGTAAGTTATTTTGAGGGATTTTTATGGAATTTTACATAATTTTCCTAAGCAAAATGAGATTTTACTTAGGAAAAGGTTAAAGATGAATGATTATAATGATGAATTATCTCAAGTACTTAGGTCTTTTTGATCATTAGGCCGAGGGTCCGGTCCCTCCAAAAGTCAAGGAAATGCCTTGAGCCCTTTTGATCTCCAAATACCTTAGTAATTTGGGGGAAATTAGTAAAACTTTTAAGGGGAAAGTGATGAGGGAAGTTAATGATTTTGACTTTGCTTGCTGTGATTTTCCAGTGTATTTCCTGCTTCAGTATTTGTGATGAAAGTAAAGGATCAAAAACATTTAGCAGCATAATTCATCAGATAAAACTTTGCAACCCCATCTACCTACCCTATCTACTACTACCATTTTCTCTCCTTTATTAGGGTGCATTTAGACTTGCAAACCCTTTTCAACCTTTTCTTTTTACATGATAAATCTATCTATTTCTACCCTTATTACATCGAAGGGCTCAGATTAAACTGTTGAGCACCTTTTAATAACTCTACCTATCTACTTATCTGCCAAGATTAAACTGTTTGGTTAGATATTTATTCTCTATTCTACAACATGAAATTGAAAGATGAATGAGTCAAGTTTAAACAGTTTGACTCTTCATAAATTGTGGCAAAGTTTAACAAGCTGCACACAATTACTTATTTACAAAAATGAAATAGTAGTGGCATTTGGATTTGCACACTTTCCTTGGTCTATTTTTTTGCTTGGGGTTCATTTCTTTCACTTTTTTGACCATTTTATTTTTCTTACCCTTTGATTTTTCTTTTAGGGTATACCCTCTTTACATTTTTTTTTCAAAATTTTTGATTTTTGGTTTTTCAAGAATATGGAACACCTTTGCTCAAGAAAAAGGTTTGAACATATTCCATAGTTCAATCAAGACAATCATGAAAAATGACACCTATTGGTATAGGAGACTAACACCCTTCACCATAAAGCCTTCAAGTTGCTTCATGTAGATCTCCTCTTCTAGATCCCCGTGAAGAAATTTTGTCTTCACATCCATATGTTATATCTCAAAATCAAATGCAGTAGCAATAGATAAAAGTAATCTAATAGAAGTAACTTTGGCAACAGGAGAAAAAATATCACCAAAATCAATTCCTGGCACCTGGGAATAATCTTTTTCTACCAACCGAGCTTTGTATTTATCCACCTTGCCTTCTACATTCATCTTCTTCTTAAACACCCACCTGATGGGCTTCCTTCCAGCCGGCAACTCCACCAAATCCCAAGCCTCATTTTTATGCAAGGATGCCATTTCATCAACCATGGCCTCCTTCCAAAGTTTTCCATCCTCTGAATCTACTGCCTCCCTGACAGTTCTAGGATCATCATGAGTTATAGTTAAGGCAAAACCTGAACAGAAAGCAGATGGACTATACCTTTTTGGTTTCCTTCTTTCCTGAACTGATATTCTCACAGCTGGAGTTTGTGTCTCTTCCTCTTCTAAGTCTTCTTCTGTTGTAGAGTCTGATTCATCCTCCTTTAGCTCAAACTCTATATTCTCAGGTTCCTTTGGTAGGAATTCATGTGTAACAACATCTTTCACCTCTCTAAACACCACATATCAGCTGTACACAACCTTCCTTGTTTCTGGGTTCCAAAGCTTGTAACCCTTTAAACCATCCTTATACGCAATAAAGATGCACCTTTTATAATTATTATCCAACTTGGTACTTTTCTCCTTTGGAACATGTACATATGAATCACATCCAAATACCCTTAGATGTGAAAGAGAGGGTTTCTTACTAGTCCATACCTCATGTGGATTCTTATCCTCCAACGCTGATGAAGGAGATATGTTAACTAAGTAACATGCAGTCTCCACTACCTCTACCCAGAATTCTTGTCCTAACCCGGTACCACTGAGCATGCTTCTTGCCATTTCCATCAACGTTTGGTTCATTATTTTTGCAACTCCATTTTGCTGAGTTTTTTATGGACTAGTCTTCTGCCATGCTATACCACACTTCTTACAGAACTCTTCAAATTCCTTCTTGCAGAACTCCCCACCATTATCTGTCGTCAATGCCTTTATCTTCTTCTCTGTCTGGTTTTCCACCAGAGCCTTAAATTCTTTAAATTTGTCAAAGACTTCAGATTTCTTCCTCAAGAAATATATCCATGTATTCCTTGAGAAGTCATCTATGAATGAAACATAGTACACAGACTTTCCGAGTGATGGAACTGACACAAGTCCAAACACATCACTATGCACAAGTTATAATATCTTGTTCACCCTCTTAGCACCAGAAGGAAAACTCACCCGATTCTGCTCCCCATATACACAATGTTCACAGAAATCAAAATCCAGAGAGAAATTAGACATACCTTCTACCATACCATTTCTATGCAGTATCCGAAGGCCCTTCTCTCTAATATGTCCAAGCCTTTGATGCCATAGCATGGTATTTTCTCCATAGACAACTAGGCTTTCTGCTCCACTTTCAGGAACCACAGAACTGTTACACCCATCAATAACAGTGCTGCCTTGTAACTTGTACAGATTTCTAGTCCGAACTCCTCGCATTAATACCAGTGCTCCCTGAAACATCTTGTAGGCATCTTTCTCGAACACTGTTTTTACACCTGCATCATCCATCCCGCTTACAGAAATTAGATTTCTGGCCAATGCAGGAATATGTAGAACACCAGGAAGTGTTCTAATCCTTCCACCTTACAGTTTCAGCTTGAATTTTCCATGTTCGAATATTCTGGCCTTCCTATCATCCCCTACGAATACATTTCCGCCATCATATTTCTCATACTCGCAGAACCACTCCCTATGGGGAGTGAAGTGAAAGGATGCGCCCGAGTCAATCAACCATGACTCATGATCTACATGTGTATTTGAAGAAGAAGCCAAATACACATCTCCACCTTCATCTGAGGTGGTTTTTGCCTCTGCAGAAGGAGCATCATTAGATCCCTTTCCTTTCTCAAGAGCTTTAGATATGTAGTCCTTTTTGTAGTGTCCTTCCTTTCTGCATTTCCAGCACACCTTTACAAACTTTCCAGGAGATTTAGATCTCCCTCTAGATTTAGATCTCCCACTTGAAACCTTATTCTTGTTTCTGTTTTGGGACCTTCCTCGTACATATAAGGCATCTCCATTTTGACCTTCCATATTTCTCCATCTCATTTCCTCCAACATCAAGGTTGAGACAATGTCATCAAAATTCAAGGTAGTTGTATTGCTACCTATTGCAATAACCAGACTGTCCCACAAGTCTGGTAGAGAAAACAACAAACTAATGCACTTATCTTCATCTGAGATTTTAATATCAACAGATGACAGTTGACTTACCAAAGTATTGAATGAGTTTAGATGCTCTGTCACCGAGTCTCCATCCTTCATCCTCAGGTTATATAGCTTTTTCCGCAAGAACAACTTAATCACCAGAGACTTAGATTGGTACAAAGTCCCAAGTTTTTCCCACAAATTCTTCGCCGTAGCTTCCCCAGATACATTCAAAAATACTGAATCTGAGACACACAACCGTATTGTGCTCTTAGCCTTCCGATCCAGTTTCTTCTAGTATTCATCTGACATTGTCATTGGTTTATTACCTGGATCTACCATGATCCACTGATCTTTATCCACCAGCAGATCCTCCATATTGAGCTTCCACAACTAAAAACTCTGATCATTAAATTTCTCGATCTCTATCTTTCCGCCGCTCGCCATCTTCTTTCACTGCAAGAATCGATCCCGCAGATCTCCCACTGAATAGGGTCTTCCTCGGGCCCGAGCAAAAAACCCTCAGTAGTAAAGGCATCCCCTTGAAGTCAAAACATCTCTGATACCAAATGTAGGTTTTAACCCTAAACAGAAATTATATACACATGAATCTTATAACAGAAAATAAACAATAGCGAGAGCATAAAACATAAAACAGATAAACACAAATATTTTCCCCTGGATCCCAAATCGGGATGACCAGCTTGATTTTTCATTATGTTCCTTTTAGTGTTACAACACATATATATACATGCTGAAGCATACATAAACCCCAATCCATTAATCCTTGATTAGAACATAACCGTAATTCCCTTGACCGGATCTATAAAATACGAGGGGCCGAAAACCATCGTACCCCAAAACCATGTGCAAACTCATGCAAAAAACATGGGTGGGTCTGCCTATGAGTGGGTCCACACACCAAAAAAAATAATTCTGGGGCACTGCCGCCCCCCCTATGACCCCCCTACTGCACCCGGCGCAACGTACAGTGTGTGGGGCTAGTCGTGGAAAGAATATAACACATACCCAACAAATGATGTGAATCGTTAACAAGTGTGACAGAAACCACCAATAATGACAATGACTCTTAAAATACTCCAGTAAAATCTATGAAGTGTGAATGAATGATTTGGTTTCGAACACTCATAGAATCATTTGATTGAAGTTTAATGATGCAACATGTCATCAAAGGTGAGAAACCTGCCATTAGGGCATGTAGATCCCAAGGTACTGATAGGATTCTAGATCAACTTTCTACATAATGAGTTGATGTCGATAGAAAGTGACCTGTCGTAGGATAGCCCACAACACGAAACCATTAGAACACGTTTTGAAGAAAAAATTGCAAGGACTGACTCAGTGATGGTCAACGTGAATTGAGACAAATGTTTGCAATGAATGGTTTATTTTAGCTCTCTCTTGAACACATAACGACACTACAGATGGCTTGGAATCATTTTACCTAAAGATAATACCCAGAAACTAGCCAAATAATTTCAATGTGGTTCGATTAACTGTTAGAAAAAGGATTTCCTAAGCCAAGTACAAGTGTGACAAAGTGTCGTGTTCAAGAGTGGCATGCTGCTTTTTAAACAAGGGTGACAATTGGATTATTTTTCTATCTTTTCCCCCCACCATTACTAGCAAGTACCTCTTTATTTTTGTCAAGCTTGAGGAGGATAAAATTTTATTGTTTTTGTAAGCTCATCCTTCAGATGAGTCCATCTTAGTATTAAAATCAAACCCTAAGAAGGAGTGGTTGTTTGTAATCTATAGGTCCTTTACTGTTAAATTTTAACAAGTCTAGTATAGGATAAACTCAGCATTTTTCAGTTTTAGGGAATCAGAAGAAAAACATAAGTAAACTCCATGGTTGTTCTTTTTCGTAAATGTAGTCTCTCAGGCTCGAAAAAGGATAAAATAATGTAGGAGAGAACTCTATTGCCCATGATTAGTCAACGTATACATTTTTTGTAATTATTCCATTTTAGTCCGAAAAAAGGGTAAAATTATACTGAAGGGACGACTATTCATTTACTTTAACGAGTTCAAATAGTCAAGTACTCGGTGATATTTTCATATTTCAAGAGTATAAAAATGGCTTAAAAGAGAACTCTAGGGTTTCGTATTTTCATAATTTTACATAGCCCGAGAAAGTGATAAAAGTATACTCAATGTCAAAATAATTCTTTTCACCAAAAAATCCTGTATCCTACACAAAAACTAAAAATATTACACATACCTATTTGCAAAAAGTAAAAATATGTAAAAATGACCTTTTAAAGTAAAAAAATAAATAAAATAATAATATTTTATTCCTTTAAAAACTATAAAAAGGGGTTAAACAAATCATTTTCACCTTTTCTATTCAGAGCAGTGCATAGAGAAATTTTGGCTAAAAACTACCGAAGCATATATCGGGAGAACCGACCATCCATTTCTCAAATCGTAAGAACCAGGTAATCCACATCATCCTTAGCTTCATTTTTATCTGTTTCAATTTTCATTTTGATCCTTTATTTCATTTTTTAAGAGGATTTAATGCTTTAAAACATTCCCTTGGGGGTCTGTAGGCAATCGATGTGATAACCACGGACCTCGATAATTTTTAAAAGAAAAAATTATCAGGCTACCATGGGTTCTGCATGGAGTGCATGCCATCGTTCGCACTGTCTGCACATAGAACCTGTGGAGGCATCCTGAACATTTCAAAAACTCAAATTTCTCTTTAAAAATGGTTCATATTTTCTTCCAAATGGTTTTAACTATTAAATTTTTTTCTTTGTAGGTTGTTTCACCATGTTGGAGTGGTGAGAACACAGACACAAGCTCATAGATAATGAAGCCATGGATGAAAATACAACCATGCATGCATTGAATAATTGTACTTTATACAAATTCTGGGCTATCCAAGGGATGAAGGCACAAGTGGAGTTAATGGTTTTGCTTGTAAATACATGGGATGTTCAAGACCAATGATTCATAATTGGTGACCACTAGCTCGAAATTGAGCTAGAGGACATTTATTTCCTTACCAGATTGTCCTGGAGAGGGAGAATCATATCCTTATTTGAGGCCAGATAGGGAGGTCTTCCCACTGCCAGTTATAAAGAAAAATATTGTAGCAATGAGGCAGATTTGAAGGATGGTTGCATAGATATTAAAACTATCTTGCGATTGGATCTTAAAGTGGTTGCATTTACAGTGACTATATTGTGGGGGAGTGCAGCTCCTCATGTGGCTACTTAGTCATAGATGCAAAAAGAAATCGAGTGCCTTGGAGGAACCATATTTAACTGGTGCGAAGGAGTATTGGCCAATATGAAAGGCCAATTGACTAGAGAAAATAATGAAAAATTGAAAAAATTCGGATATGGCACCATTCTCATTTCGTTTTCTTTAGATATAATTTCGCTTCTCACTTCGCAACTGATTCTAGTAGATAGTGGGGCTTCCTAAGAACCTCGGATGGTGCGATGGGTAGCACTAATGGCTCGCCATGGTGACGAGGGTGGCTCAGTAGTTCATTTTACTCTGGCATACTTCATGTGGCTTAGGAACCAATTCTTCACCATTGAAGACTTTCCTTATGCAGGAATGGATTATAGGGGTGATCCTAAAACATCTTTGCCTCCAAGGGCACAGTGGGACGAGACAAGTTACTGAATTATTTTTATTTTTTTAATCTAATTTTTATTTTATTTTTATCGTCCAATACTAAAAAAAATATTTAAATGCAGATGTCAACAATGACCAACAACACTTCGTCACTTTGAGAGGCGAGAAACACAACCTGTAGCACCTCCACAGGACCAGGCAGCAGATATCCTAGCAGACATGGAACAAAACCTTGAGAGGTTGACCATAGATATTTCTCAGACATGAACAGATGATATCCCTCTCAGGCTTCAGAGACACGTGACAAGTCTTCCAGGTCCGTTCAGGATATTTCTGTGCAAGGTGGCGCATGCTATAGTCTATTACCATGATCATCATCATGGATAGTGGATGATCATTGTAGATCAACATTTTTTTTATATCAGTATCTATTAGATCATAAGGTGTTTTAACCTATGATCACAGACGATGGAATATTTTTTGAACACAAACTAATCTATCCTAATAATATTACTACTTTTATTCTCTAGGTATCTTTTTCAACATGGATTGAATGTTGTTCTGGTTTAATTTGTTAACGTTGAAAATTTATATTTAGAACACGATTAGCTAATGCATCATCCAATGTGTTTACATTTTTTGAAATATCTTGATATTCAATATAATCAAATTGTCTTTCCAAGAGACGAACCTTCAAAAATAATCTTAATAACACTGGATTTCTAATTTAATAAACCTTGTTTAAAAGTAATACAATGAGTTGCAAATCCAACCTAATGATCAAACGTAGAATACCAAATGAAATGACGTCATATAATAACTCAATGACTGCACTATATTTTGCAATATTTTTCATTTTTGACCAAGGCATATTTGATTAATTGAAACTAACTCATCGGTGGGTGAATAGATAACTCAAGTCGCAGAAGAGATATTCTGTGTACTACGATAGGCACCATCAACAAAACTAATGTATGTTTGAAGGGATGTCGACATCTGCAATATCAAGAGTAATCAAGATAAGCAGCGATAGTAGTAACAGTAAAACTAATCTAGGCACACTTGTCTGACCTAAGGCACACTATTCTAAGAATTAATTATTGTACAAGAGAGATCTTCACATGAAAGTCAAGAATAATATCTCGTAATATAAAGACCATTTCTAGGCTTATCTAAAGATACCCCATCATAATCAATTAATTCATAGGCTCCTTTTGCAAAAACATGCTTGAGAATATAGGGACGATTCCACATTGGTTTGAATTTTCCAGCACCTAGCTTATCGTTAGCTTGACCGTACACTAAAAATAGGTCACCTTCTGTATAAATGTGAGGGTTAACACTTTGGTCATACTGAGCTTTCACACATTTCTTATGAGCTTCAGTAGCAAATGCAGTGGTGTGTCGAGTCTCATCATATTGTGCTAAGTATAGAAAGTGTTTCTCCTCTTCAGAGGTAGAAAGTAACAACTCAATGGCTAATTTGAGTTACGTTATTTCACATTCAATGGGTAGCACAGCTTCTAAACCATAGACAAGTTGAAAAGGATTGAACCTTACAACAATTTTTAAAGAGGTTTAGTATGCCCGTAGTGCCAAAAAAAGCATGGTATGCTAATTTTATTTATGAGTTCCGATAATACGTTTAATCATGGTAGTTAAAACCTTGTTGATGGCTTCAACTTGACCATTAGCCCGTGTTGAACCCTTGGTTAAACTGAGAGGGGGGGGTGAATTAGTTTAATACAGTCATGGTCTTGTAAAACTTTATTTTACACTTATTTACATATTCATTTCGTGATAAAATTTATATACAATGGAACAACAATCTTAATAAGTGAGCAACAAGTATTAAGTATATTAAATACAAAATATCAACATATAATCATCATGCACATGGAAAAAAGATATAAGTGGAAATCCATAAGGGATAAAACCACATCTTATTATTGGTGTGATGCAAAGGAAAGCTCCAACTCCCCCTCACCACTAATTTTCTATAGGCTCCGACCTACAAGAGGCTACTACCTCAATTATGCAAGCTACAACTTGCAAGGAAGCTCCAACTCCCATCTATTTTCTGTAGGCTACAACCTATAGGAGGCTCCTACCTTAGCGAGCTACAATTGGACATCTATCAAGCTACAACTTGGTATGGAAGCACCAAATTTCTCATTATACAATAAAATCATATGCTGATTTACCTGGATATCAGCTCTGTTTTTCTCCTTCTTTACTGTTGTCCTTCCAGCCTTCAAATTTTCTTTATATCATCTCTGGATCTTCACAACTCCTCTCTCTGCTCCTTCTTCTTACATTCTCTCACATATTTCTCCATTCTCTCACCCCTTATGCATATGTTGGTAACATTATTTATAGAGATCACCTCATAACTATTTGCATTCCACAGGGAATTCGAAATCAACAGGTATGACTCTTAGCCTTCCCCCTTCTCATTTTCTTATCCAGCACATTCAAAATAATATAACAGACTATATACATTTGTGTATTACAGTGGAGTTTTTCTTTGCCTACAGAGACTTTCCTTTGCATCACATACAATAAAAATAATTAATTCATTTACATTTACAGTTACAACAAATATATTTCACCCAACCCTTTCATCTCTTTGCTCGTTGTGCATTTGTCTTTTCTGGTGCTGTCAGAGTCATTTTTCTCGTTCTTCCGTTATATTCCACCTTTGTTGTATAACAGCCCTGTTTCTTCCATTACCTGTGTCTTTATTGCTATGTTCACCCTTTTCATCTGCCTGTGCTGTCGCACCACTGTTTTGCACGAGTTCTTGTTATCTGTTCATTCCATTCCTTTGTGACCTGTAGAGTACAGCCCACATACTATTTCCTTTATGCCCACGACGGATTATAATTTCGGGCTTTAGTCATCATGCATACGTTTAAAATAATCAACAGTGTAAACATTATAATATAGCGCATTTAACATATATGAAACAAGGGCTTACAAGGTCCCACACCAGACTTCGATTCCTTTAAATTTTAGCTTTGAACTATATCACGTCCGCTTTCTATTGCATTTTAGTATTTCAATCGTTCTTTGATATATGGCTCTTTTGCTCTCCAATGCGATTTACAAAGGGAAAATCCATACTCCTGGACTTAAAAAAATTTAGGCTTTAGCTTCAGTCTTAATCGTGTCCGCTCTCTTTATCACACTTTGGTGATTCTAGTTATCCCATGTGCCTTCGTCCATCTGATCTCCCGATATGCGATATGTGATATTCCTCCTGCCTTGATTGCAATTGCAATGAACTTCACATCGCTACTTCGCATCACATCGCATCTTTGCATTGCATCACATCTTCTCATCACATCGCATCTCATTGCTACTTTGCAGTATACGAGGAACTTCGCATCGCAGATGTGCGATATTGTGCTGTGTCATCACGTGTCCCTTCACATCGCCCCATCGCATCGCAATGCATCTTCGCATCGCACCGCATCTTCTCATCGCATTGCATCTCATTGCTACTTCGCATCGTCGATGTGCGATATTTCATTGTGCTGCCACGTGTCCCTTCGCATTTCCACATCACATCGCATTGCTCTTGCTTCCGATTTATGATATGATTTCCGCCGATGCGATCATCACCGTTGATCTGTCCAGATTTATGTTCCTCGTTGCTGCTGGCACTTCCGATTAATACTCAAGCGCTAGCATAATATCATCTCCACTTATGATTCTCAACTCTATTGTTTAAACCCCAAATAAACCATATAAACATTTATGGGCCCACAACTTTATTTCAACGTACCTTTTACACCGTCGATCTAATCGCTTATATATCTGACGACTATTGCATAACAAAGATACATGACCTTAAATTTTTCAATATCACGTGAAATAGCCAGTTTTGTGTTGCTACGTGTCAACTCCTTAATGCTATCGTGTTCATTTCAAATTTTAGCACTTACCACTCTAAAGCTGCGCAAAAACCCATTTGCTGGTTTTTGAAATGGTGTTCACTGTTCCATCTCTGCTATTGATTCATGGTTCCATACTCCGTTGACCAAGGTTTCTCTCGCTTATCCTTTCCAAAATTTTGGTCTTGTTATAACTCCACACAAATACAATTCATCTATTGTGCCATTCTGCTTCCTCTAGTCCACTATGCCATGAATTATAGGTTCTTCTTTCGACAATTTCATTCAGCTTCACCACTTATCTTGCGATGAATCTTATCCATTCATTTCTTTCCTTTGTTGTTGCGATCTAATCGTGATTGTCCATTCACCTCACTTGGAATGCATCTGCCTTAGTCTATTTTCCATTTGTTTACGCTGTCCCGCTCTGTGACACCAGTCCCTCCTCGCTACTCCTCTTGAGCTTGTTCTTTATTCTAAGTGCGTTGATCTCTCCTGAGCTTGTTTTGTTGCCTTTGCTCATTTTCTTCCTTAGCTACTTCTTTGCTGCCTCTACTTCTTTTTGCTGCCTCTCTACATTTGTTGTTTCTCTGCTTTTGTTGTTCCTCTGCCTCTCTTTTATGCTTTCTTACTACATTATTACCTGATCTACTCCTTTGCCTTATTGCTAGTTCTTCTCTACTCCTTTGCCTTAGTGATAGTTCAAGTGCTACTCCTTTGTGCTCCTTTGACATCAATGACAATATTTCCAACAGTCTCCCCCTTTGTCATTGATGACAACACATCCACCAATACTCCCATACTTCCTTTAGGACTTCCTCCCCCTTTCATTTTGAGAAGTATCTTGTCTTTCTTCCTCTGCCTGCTTTATAGAAGAGCCTTTCTTATTTTTCTTTCTTTTCCTCCCCCTTTGACATCAATGGCAAAGGGTTGCACTTTTCCTAGTGTGGTTTCTATGTTTTCATAATACTCTGATCTTGAGGACCTATTCCATGCATTGCTCCATTGCTCTAGCTCTTTTGTGACAATTTTATTGACTGCTCTCCCCCTGGAATGATACAGACAATCACTTGACTTCTGTTATGATCCCCTCTTTTGTATGTAGTCTTTATATATATATATATGTGTGTGTGTGTGAATTTCTAATCATATCAGAGAGTAGCATATGCAGACATTACCCCTAGTTTGTCTCTTAGATGTTCGAATGGTTCTTTAGCAAGAGGTTTTTTGAATATGTCTGTTGTTTGTTCCTTAGTTGGTACATATTCCAACTTCACTAATTTCTGTGCTACTTGTTCTCTGAGGAAGTGGTACTTTATTGGCATGTGCTCTTTTTTTTTAATGAAGTACAGGATTTTTTGATATACTTATTGCACTTGTATTGTCACATTTGATAGAAATGGGTTCATCAATGCTTACCTTCATGTCTTGGAGAGTTTGGTTCATCCACATTACTTGTGTGCAACATGCTGCTGCTGCTATGTGTTCTGCTTCTACTGTAGATAGAGAGATAGAAGTTTGCTTCTTGCTTAGCCATGCCACCAGAATTTTTCCCAAATAAAATGCACCTCCACTTATGATTTTCCTGTCATCCACATAGCTGGCCCAATCTGCATCTATGTATGTTGTCAATGTGAAGCTTTTTCCTTTTGGATACCATAGGCCATAATGTGAAGTTCCTTGTAGATATCTAAATATTCTCTTGATTGCAAGTAAATGATTTTGTTTTGGTGTTGCTTGATATCTTGCCACAAGTCCTACTGCCAACATAATGTTTGGTCTAGAAGCAGTTACGTATAGCAGACTTCCTATCATGGATCTGTAAATTTTTTGATCTACATCTGTTGATCCATCATTAGCACATAGTTTGAATCCAGTGATCATGGGAGTTGACACAGGTTTGTAGTCTTCCATTTGAAACCTTTTCAACATTTCTCTTAAGTATTTTTCTTGTGAAATGAATATTCCTGTGTTATTTTGTTGAATTTGAAGTCCTAAATAGAAGGTGAGCTCTCCAATCGTTGACATCTCAAACTCTAATTTCATTTCTTCAACAAATCCTTTTGCTAACTCATCTTTGTTTCTTCCAAACATGATGTCATCTACATACACTACTACAATCAAGATTTCATTTTCATTAGCATTTATGTACAAATTGTTGTCTACTCCTCCTTTCTTGAACCCTTGTTTTTGCAAGTATTTTTGTAGCCTTGAATACCATGCACGAGGAGCTTATTTCAGACCATATAAGGCTTTCTTTAATTTGCACACATAGTCATGTTTATCTGTGAATGAGAATCCTTCAGGTTGTTCCATGTAGACTTCTTCCTATAGATAACCATTTAGGAAGGCAGACTTCACATCCATTTGATATACCTTGAAATCATGATAGCATGCAAAGGCCAAAATCATTTTGATTGCTTCCATTCTAGCTACAGGGGCAAAGGTTTCATCATAATAAAGACCTTCGATTTGAGAGTATCCGTTGCATACAAGTCTGGGTTTATTTCTGATTACCTGACCTTGTTCATTCATCTTATTCTTGAATATCCATTTTGTGCCAATGACATTTTTCCCAATGGGTCTTGGAATTAATTCCCAGGTATTGTTCTTCTCAATTTGGTCTAGTTCTTCATTCATAGCATTTACCCATTTTTTGTCTTTGCTGACTTCTTCAAACTTCTTAGGTTCTATTTGAGATAGCATGGCTAGGTATACTTCTTCTGTCTATTCAGCAAGTTGTCTTCTTGTCTGGACTCCCACACTCTTGTCCCCAATGAGTTGATCTTCTGGATGGTTCTTTTGAGTGTGTCTTGAGGGACCTTTTGACTTTAATTCAGTATCTTCTATTGTCTTTCTATGTTCATAATTATATTGGTTCTTAGCTTCATGATCATCTGGAGGATTGGTGTAGCTTGTGCTTCTTGTTCTGTTTGGTAGATCTTCATCAAATCTTACATCAATGTTTTCCACAATTTTGTGCAGTCTTTTTTTGTAGCACCTATAACCCTTACTCTCGGATGCAAATCCTAAAAATATTCCTTCATCAACTCTTGCATCAAACTTCCCCAGTTTTTCATCATTATGTTTTATGAAACACTTGCTTCCAAAGACTATAAAGTGCTTGATTGATGCTGGTTTACCATTCCATAATTCGTAAGGAGCCTTGTCACAATTTGGTTTTAGATGAGCTTTGTTGAGAATGTGAACAACTGTGTGTACTGCTTCTACCCAGTAGGTTTGGGGAATGTTACTTTCTTGCATCATAGCTCTAGAAATCTGTTGTACTAACTTGTTTTGCCTCTCTGCCACTCCATTCTGTTGAGGTGTACCTGCAATTGTAAACTGTTGTTTTATTCCATGCTCATTGCATAGGTCTGCAAAATCATAGTCTATGAATTCACCTCCTTTGTCTGATATGATGCACTTTAGCTTGCATCCTGTTTGATTTTCTGCCAATGCCTTAAATATCTTGAATTTTTCAAGTGCTTCATATTTATATTTGAGAAATTCCACCCATGTCAATCTGGAAAAATCATCTATTATCAGCATGAAATAATATTCTTCGCTTGGTGCTTTAGTTCTTGAAGGTCCACACAGGGCCATGTGTACAAGCTGAAGAGGCCGACTTGTAAATAGTATCTCTTTGGTCTTGAAAGATATGCGGGTCTGCTTGCCCAGTTGGTAGGATTTACATATGGTATTTGAAGGCTTCTTTATTGTTGACATATCTCTCACTGCATTCTTCTTGTGCAGACTGATGATGTGGTCAAAGTTTAGGTGTCCCAATCTTCTATGCCATAACCATGATTCATCAAGTTTTCTTATGTGGCATGCTTCATTCTCTTCTTTCACTCTATAGACATTACTTTCTATTTGAACACCTTTGATCAAGGTCTTTCCTGTGGTGCTCGATCTTAATTCACAGTCTTGGGCTCTAAAAAGGACCTCACAACCTTTATCACACATTTGACTGGCGCTTAGCAGATTGGCTTTCAGCCCATCCACAAATAGTACATCTTGAGCTTTTCCTCTTCCATTATTCAGACTGACTGAGCCTTTTCCTTTGATTTTCCCTGCTTTATCATTGCCGAATGTTACATTCCCATATTTCTTTTCATCAAAGGTTACAAACTTGCTTTGATCTCCAGTCATATACTTTGAACATCCACTGTCCAAATACCATTGGATTTTTTAATCTTGGGCTATTAGAGCTAGGTCACACTTATTCAAATTCTTTTTCCACTACATGCATCCTTCTATTTGGTACCTTTTCTGAGAATATGGACCACATTCTCTAAAAGGACATTTGTGACACTTGTGCCCGAATTTATGGAAGTCAAATAATTTGATTATGTTTCTGAATGGATTATGTACACGAGTGAATTCTCCATTGTTCATCAATATCCTTGAGTTTTCATACATCAGTTTTTTTCCATTCGCTCTGCACTCCATGGCTTTATGGTCGTACCCCTTACAATAAAAAAAATACCCATGGAAATGATTAGTGTACCTGGTGAAGGGTTGTTCTCTCCATTTGTTTGCTTGAGGTAGTCTTTTCATTTTCTGCATCCTTTGTTGGTTGGAATCGATTCTCTTTATCTGACAGTATGCAGCAATATGTCCCAGTTTGTGGCAGGCAAAACAAGTGACATTTCTCATAGGAGGAAAGAATCTCCTTTGACGGCTTCTAAATTTTCCATATTCAGGAGTGTAAGAAATTTTTCCAGCTGACTGTTTATTGATTTCGTTCTTTGTTATTTGAGATTCCTTCTTGCTTCTGTTTACTTCATTGCAGGTCATGTTCTTGCTGGCTTCTACTTCTGTAGGAATATTTTGAGTTTCTTCATTATCCTATATAGCTTTTACAAAAATGATATTCCGGTTATCTTTTACCTTGGATTTGTTGGTTTCTCCTTTGTAACCTATCCCAGTTTTTATGAGAGGATATCTTTTAGAATTTAGTATTTTATTCAACTGTTCAGAGCTTGTCATTTGCGGAGTGTTCATTGAAAATTTCCTTTGTGTGTTTTCTAATTTATTTCTCAAGCATACTACTTCTTCTTCCAATTTCTCTTGCTTCTGAATTTTATCCTCAATTTTCTTTAGTAGGGTGTCTTCCACCTTCTTAGCTTCTTCAAGTTTTACTTTCAATTGACTAAGGTCTTCTGAAGTTGGTTCTTCTTTTACATATTTGAGGAGAATATCTTTCTATTTTCTGCACTTTAGTTTAAGTCTGTCAATTTCCTCCAAGGCACTTCTTAGTTCCCCCTCAAGATATACCTCACATTCTTCCTTCTCTTCTAAAAGGAATCCATCTGATTCTTCTTTGGCCATCAACACAAATTCAAAGGATCCTTCTTCATTTGAGGATTCACCTGAGTTTTCAGATGCACTGCTATCTTGCTGAGCATAAAATGTTCTTCTATTGAATCTCTTCCCTTTCTACCAGCTATTTGTTTTGGTTTTCTTTGTCTCTTAAGTCTGATTCTTTGTTTTCTTATGAGGACACTTAGATGCATAGTGCCCACTCTTCCACAGTTAAAGCATTTAAATGGAAGTTTAACTTTATACTTTCCTGAGCCTCTATCCAATCTTCTGACAAATTTGGCCTCTTCTTCATCATAGCAGGAGCATGTGTCTTCTTTTTCTTCTTTGCTCTTCTCTGTCTTAAAGGATGCCTCCCTCACATTTGACTTCCTCTGTGGAAGTCTCATCTCATAGGCTATTAAGTTTCCAAGTAATTGGTTCATGGTCAATGTTTCCCAGTCAGTTGTTTCTTCTATGGCAGAAACCTTGGGGTTAAAACTGGATGGTAAATATCTCAATATCTTTTGAACAATTACACATTCTCTAATGGTTTCTCCTAGATATTTCATGTTATTCACAATTTCTGCAACCCTTAAGAAGAAGCTAGCAACATCTTCTTCTTCATTCATTTTTATATTTTCAAATTGGGCTCTATAGACTTGTAGCTTCGAAACCTTCACCTGTTTATCTCCCTGATGGATACTTTCTAATGTATCCCATATTTCTTTGGTAGTCTTGTTGTGCATTACTTTGATAACTTCTGCCTCACACAAACCACTTAAGTGAGCATTCATGGCTTTTTCATTAGCTATAAAATATTTTTTGGCTTCTTCCTCCATGTCAGAATCCTTTGGGGCATATCCTAATTCCACAGTATCCCAAACTTCTATTCCTAGAGACATTATGTACGTCCTCATTATTATTTTCTAGAAGGCATAGTTTGTGCCAGTAAATAGAGGGGCTTTATTTGTTGAGCATCCTTCTATACTAGTCATCTTAGGGACCAAGGATCTCCTTCCAGTTGTTAAATTGATACAGAAGGAACTTGCTCTGATACCAATTTTTGAACCCTTGGTTAAACTGAGAGGGGGGGGTGAATCAGTTTAATGCAGTCATGGTCTTGTAAAAAATTCTTTTACACTTATTTACATCTTCATTTTGTGATCAACTTAATATACAATGGAACAACAATATTAATAAGTGAGCAACAGGTATTAAGCAGATTAAATACATAATATCAACATATAATCATCATGCACATAGACAACAGATATAAGTTGAAACCCATAAGGGAGAAAACCACATATTATTATTGTTGTGATGCAAAGGCAAGCTCCAACTCCCTCTCACCACTGATTTTCTGTAGGCTCCAACCTACAAGAGGCTACTACCTCAATTCTGCAAGCTACAACTTGCAAGGAAGCTTCAACTCCCATCTATTTTCTGCAGGCTACAACTTATAGGAGGCTCCTACCTCAGCAAGCTACAACTAGACATCTATCAAGCTACAACTTGATATGGAAGCACCAACTTCCTCATTGTACAACAAAATCATATGCTGATTTACCTGGATATCAGCTCTGTTTTTATCCTTCTTTACTACTATCCTTCCAGCCTTCAAATTTGCTTTATATCATCTCTGGATCTTCACAACTGCTCTCTCCACTCCTTCTTCTTCTTACATTCTCTCACCTCTTTCTCCATTCTCTCACCCCTTATGCATATGCTGGTAACATTATTTATAGAGATCACCTCATAACTGTTTGCATTCCACAAGGAATTCGAAATGAACAGGTATGACTCTTAGCCTTCCCCCTTCTCATATTCTTATCCAGCACATTCAGAATAATATAATAGAATATATACATTTGTGTATTACAGTGGAGTTTTTCTTTGCCTACAGAGACTTGCCTTTGCATCACATACAATAAAAATAATTAATTCATTTACATTTACAGTTATAACAAATATATTTCACCCAACCCTTTCATGTCTTTGCTCATTGTGCGTTTGTCTTTTCTGCTGCTGTCAGAGTCGTTTTTCTCGTTCTTCTGTTATATTACACCTTTGTTGTATAACTGCCCTATTTCTTCTGTTACCTGTGTCTATAGTGCTCTGTTCAGCCTTTTCATCTGCCCGTGCTGCCACACCACTGTCTTGCACGAGTTCCTATTATCCGTTCATTCTATTCCTTTGTGACCTGTAGAGTATGGCCCATATACTATTTCATTTATGCTTGCGACGGATTACAACTCCGAGCTTTAGTCATCATACATACGTTTAAAATAATCAACAGTGTAAAAATTATACTATGGCGCATTTAACATATACGAAACAAGGGCTTATAGGGTCCCACACCAGACTTCAATTCCTTTAGATTTTAGCTTTGAACTATATCGCATCCGCTTTCTATCACATTTCAGTATTTCAATCGTTCTTTGATATATGGCTCTTTTGCTCTCCAATGTGATTTACAAAGGGAAAATCCATACTCCCGGACTTGAAAAATTTTAGGCTTCAGCTTCAATCTTCATCGTGTCCGCTCTCTTTATCACACTTCGTTGGTTCCAGTTATCCCATGTGCGTTCATCCATCTGATCTCTTGATATGTGATATGCGATATTCCTCCTGCCCCGATTGCGATATGCGATGAACTTCGCATTGCATCGCATCACATCTTCTCATCTAATCACATCTCATTGCTACTTTTTGGTATGCGATGAAATTTTCATTGCCGATGTGTGATATTGTGTTGTGTCGCCACGTGTCCCTTTTCCTCTCCACATCGCATCACAATGCATCTTCGCATCGTGTCACATCTCATTTCTACTTCACGGTATGCGATGAACTTCATATTGTCGATGTGCGATATTGCGCTGTGCTACCACGTGTCCCTTCGCATCGCCACATCACATCGCATTTCTCTTGCTACCGATTTATGATCTGATTTTCGCCGATACGATCATCATCGTTGATCTATCCAAATCTACCATCCTCATTGCTACTAGCACTTCCGATTAATACTCAAGCACTAGCATAATATCATCTCTTCTTATGATTCTCAACTCTATGGTTTAAACCCCAAATAAACCATATAAATATTTACGGGCCCACAACTTTATTTCAACGTACCTTTTACACCATCGATCTAATCACTCATATATCCGATGACTATCGCATAACAAAGAGACATGACCTTCAATTTTTCAATCTCATGCGAAATAGCCGGTTTTGTGTTCCTACGTGTCAACTCCTTAACGCTATCGCGTTCATTTCAACTTTTACCACTTACCACTATAAAGATGCGCGAAAACCCATTTGCTGGTTTCTGAAACCGTATTCATTGTTCCATCTCTGCTATTGATTCATGGTTCCATACTCTGTTGACCAAGGTTTCTCTCACTTATCCTTTCCAAACTTCTGGTTCCGTTATAACTCCACACAAATACAATTCATCTACTGTGCCATTTCGCTTCCTCTGATTCACTGTGCCATGAATTATAGGTTCTTCTTTCAACAATTTCATTCAGGTTCACCACTTATCTTGCGATGAATCTTATCCATTCATTTCTTGTCTTTGTTGTTGCGATCTAATCGTGACTGTCCGTTCACCTCACTTGGAATTCATCTGCCTTAGTCTATTTTTTGTTTGTTTACGCTGTCCTGCTCTATGACACTGGCCCCTCCATGATACTCCTCCTGAGCTTGTTTTGTTGCCTTTGCTCCTTTTCTTCCTTAGCTGCTTCTCTACTGCCTTTGCTTCTTTCTACTGCCTCTCTACATTCATTGTTTCTCTACTTTTGTTGTTCCTCTGCCTCTCTTTTATGCTTTATTTCTACATTATTTCCTGATCTGCTCCTTTTCCTTAGTGATAGTTTAGGTGCTGCTCCTTTGTGCTCCTTTTCCATCAATGACAATATTTCCAACAGCCCGTCGGTAATACGGAGTAGAATTATCATGGCGTAAGCCTAGTTGATCGGAAAGTTCTGTCATCATAATATTTCAAAAATGACTCCTATGGTCCGTGATAATAGCTTGAGGCACACCAAAACGAGAAATCACGTGATTGAATATGAAATTAGCTGCAGTTCTTCCGTCAGCCACGAATGTAGGCATCACCTTGGCCCATTTGGTAAAGTAATTGACAGCAAGAATAATATACCCATGCCCCCTGACCGAGTGAGGGTTACATGTAATGAAATCAATTGCCCATTTCGTAAAAGGACTGATAGTAATGATTGGGTGAAGAGGAGTTGGAGGTGCATGCATATTTCGATCAAAAATTTGGCAGTTGTGGCATTTTCAGACCGCAATGATACGATCTTTGAATAAGGATGACCAAAAATAAACAGCGCGCAATATATTTTGGGTTGTGGAAATCCCAGACATATGACCACCACACGCTCCAGAGTGGCAATCATTTAAAACCTTTTCAACCTTGGTGTGAGTTATACAACGTTGGAAAACAAAATCTGCACCACAACGATAAAGAGTGTCGCCAACAATATTGTATTGTTGGGATTGATATCAGATTCTCTATCAATCTTAATGCGAAAGCTCTGGCCAAAAATTTTGGTTTTGAAGATATATAATGATATTTCCATACCATGGGTCTAACGTACTGATGAGAAACATATATTCATCTGTGATGCGATTCTCCACCACAATTTCTATATCAGTATTAGGAAAGTCACACATAAGTTCAACAAACACTAGTGATTTATTTGATTTAGATTTCTCAAATTCCAAATCAAAATCTTGTAGGATGACTATCCATTTAGAGTATTTTCCCCCGAGTAATTGTTTTTTTCAAGATATACATCATCGGGTTGCAATTATATATCACGGTTGTTTTACTTAATAGCATGTAGTGACGGAATCGTTGGACAGCTTGGACTGCTGCCAAGGCCAATTTCTCCACATGTGAATATTTGATTTCCATTATATTGAGATTCTGAATTAGATAATAGAACATATGTTCATTGTGATATTCATCTTCCTGAACCAAAACCATTCCAATGGTGGAATCAGAGGCACCTAAGTATAAAAATTAATACTGGTGGTAATTGGGAGGATGAAATAATGGTGCATGGTTCAACGCGTGTTTTAGTGCATCAAAATATTTATCAGGAATCTCATCCTAAATAAAAGGAACACTTTGTTTCAACAACCAGGTAAAACCTTTTGTTAACTCAGCATAGTTCGGGATAAACCTACGTAAAAAAATTTCTTTCCCTTTCAAACTTGGAGTTGGAGAAGAGTGGAAGGAGGAGGTAAATTGATGATGACCTCAACCTTCGATGGGTCGACACGAATGCCATCTTTTGAAATGATGAATCCAAGTAATTTTCTTGATTGTACCTAAAAAACACATTTGTGCGGGTTCAAACGAATTTTTTAATGCCTACATCTCATGAAAATAGCTCGTAAGTATGTAGGATGATCATCTCTGCATAAATAATGAGAAGGTAGATCATCCAGATAAGGTTGTACAATATGTTTGATATCATGAAAATCATAAAACATAGCTCTTTGAAAAGTTGCACCAGCATTTTTTAATCTGAAAGGTAATTTTTGATAAGAAAATGTCTCGCAAGGACGTATAAACGATGCTTTTGGTTGATCGGCAGGGAGTGTGTTGATTTTATTATAACCAGAAAATCCATCCATAAATGAGAATATTTCATTTCTGGCACAATCATCGATAATTTGGTTGATATAGGGTGTAGGATAATTGTCTTTTGGACATGCTTTATTAATGTCCCTACAATCAACACATACTCTTATAGTCCCTTGTTTCTTCGTAACGGGAACTATGTTAGATAAAAAATCTGTCAATGGAATTGGATAAATAAATCCTACTCATAATCGCTTCTCAACTTCAGCTTTGATAGTTGCAGCTTTCCGCGGATGTATTTGACGTAATATTTGTCTAATACGCTTGGCATCCGAGTATGTCTTAATTTCATGAATTACAATATTATGATCAATTCCTGAAATCTCTTCGTAAGACCAGGCAAAAATGTCTCGGAATTCTTGAAATAGGGCTTTGTAAGTGTTAATATCTTCCATCGTACATGAAGCACCTATATGAATGTTTTCAATAATTCCTGGTTTAACTGATATGTCGATAGGAACTGTTGTAGAAATATTTCCCAAATTAGTTTTAGAATATGAAAGTGTAATCAATATCGGATTATGTGGTTCCTTGAAATAATCAATTGTAAAAATAGATAAAAATTCATTTTCAAACTTTTCAAGATCAGGTAAAAATGAAGATATATGATGTAGATCATCCCAGGGTAATTCATCTGATGACAAAATTTCTCAAATACTTTCATCAATGTTAAATACTGTAGGTTTTAACCCTGAACAAAAATTATCTACACATGAATCTTATAATAGAAAATAAACAATAGCAAGAGCATAAAACATAAAACAGATAAACATAGAGATTTTTCCCTGGATCCCAAATTGGGATGACCAGCTTGATTTTTCATTATTTTCCTTTTAGTGTTACAGCACATATATATACATGCCGAAGCATACATAAACCTCAATCCATTAACCCTGGATTAGAACATAACCATAGTTCCCTTGACCGGATCTATAAAATACCAGGGGTTGAAAACCATCGTACCCAAAAACCATGTGCAAACTCATGCACAAAACATGGGTGGGTCCGCATATGAGTGGGTCCGCATACCAAAAAACATTTCACTGGGGTGCTGCCCCGGACCCCGATAGGGGGGGATACTATGCCCGGCGCAACGTACAGCGCATGGGGCTAGTCGTGGAAAGAATATAACACATACCCAACATTCTCCCACTTGTTTTTTTCTTTCCATAGGGGGCCATAGGAGATCTTAGTCATTGGGCCAATTCTTCAACACCCATTTTTTCTCTACACTAAGAGAACTTCTGAGAGCTCACAGACTTCGTCAATGCATCTACAACATTCTTCAAAGTGTCCACCTTTACCAACAACACCCTTTTAGCCTCAACCATATCTCTAACAAAGTGATATTGAAAATCAATGTGCTTTGTCTTTGAATGATAAGCAGGGTTCTTAGCCAAGAAAATTGCACTTTGGCTATCACAATCTATCCTTATAGCTTGTTGTACCAACCCCATACTTGAACACAATCTCTGCAACCAAACTGCTTCTTTTCTTGCATGAGTGGCTGCTATGTATTCTGCCTCTGTAGTTGAAAGCGCCACTACAGACTATCTTTTACTCATCCAACTGACTGCACCTCCAAATAGGCTAAACACATACCCACTTATAGATCTTCTTTGGTCAAGATCTCCAGCCCAGTCTGCATCAACAAAACCATGAATGTCCAACATTATTTCTAAGCCTGGTCTTCTCTGGTAGCACAAACCATAATCACTAGTGCCACATAAATATCTGAAAACCCGCTTCACTGCTGTCCAATGCTCCTTCCCTAGGTTTGACATAAACCTGCTCAATACTCCCACTGCATGTGCAATGTATGGTCTAGTACAGACCATTGCATACATCAGGCTACCCACTGCACTTGCATATGGAACACGGGACATATCCTCCTCTTCTTCTTGTGTCTTGGGACACTGTTCAGCAGAAAGCTTTGCACCTACGGGAATAGGAACACTCACCGGTTTACTATCCTGCATATTGAACCTCTGCAATATAGTCTCGACATACTTCCTCTGGTTTAACCAGAGCTTCCTCTTTGCCCGATCTCTCTTAATTTCCATGCCCAAAATATAGTTTGCAGCACCAAGATCCTTCATGTTGAATTTGGAGAACAGTTGGGTCTTCAAATCTTGGATAATTTCTTTATCATTTCCAATCAACAACATATCATCCACATACAAGACCAAATAAATAACACAGTCACCAATTAATTTAAAATAAACACAGTGATCCTCCTTGCTTCTAGTGGAGCCAAGTCCCCGTATATAGGTATCAAATTTCTGATACCACATCCTTGGTGACTGTTTTAACCCATACATAAACTTCTTCAACCTGCACACTAGTTCTTTCTTACCCTTCACCATAAAGCCTTCAGGTTGCTTCATGTAGATCTCCTCTTCTAGATCCCCATGAAGAAATGTTGTCTTCACATCCATCTGTTCTATCTCAAAATCAAATGCAGCAGCAACAGATAAAAGTAATCTAATAGAAGTAACTTTGGCAACAGGAGAAAAATATCACCAAAATCAATTCCCGGCACCTGGGAATAACCTTTCGCTACCAACCGAGCTTTGTATTTCTCCACCTTGCCTTCTACATTCATCTTCTTCTTAAACACCCATTTGCTCCCAATGGGCTTCCTTCCAGCCGGCAACTCCACCGGATCCCATGCATCGTTTTTGTGCAAGGATGCCATTTCATCAACCATGGCCTCCTTCCAGAGTTTTCCATCCTCTGAATCTACTGCCTCCCTGACAGTTCTGGGATCATCATTAGTTATAGTTAAGGCAAAACCTGAACAAAAAGCAGATGGACTATACCTTTCTGGTTTCCTTCTTTCCCGAGTTGATCTTCTCACAGCTGGAGTTTGTGGCTCTTCCTCTTCTGAGTCTTCTTCTGTTGTAGAGTCTGATTCATCCTCCTTTAGCTCAAAATCTATCTTCTCAGGTTCCTTTGGTATGATTTCATGTTTAACAACATCTTTCACCTCTCTAAACACCACATCTCGGCTGTACACAACCTTCCTTGTTTCCGGGTTCCAAAGCTTGTAACCTTTTAAACCATCCTTATACCCGATAAAGATGCACCTTTCAGATTTATTATCCAACTTGGTCCTTTTCTCCTTTGGAACATGTACATATGCATCACATCCAAATACCCTTAGATGTGAAAGAGAGGGTTTCTTACCAGTCCATACCTCATGTGGAGTCTTATCCTCCAACGCTGATGAAGGTGATCTGTTAACTAAGTAACATGCAGTCTCCACTGCCTCTGCCCAGAATTCTTGTCCTAACCCGGTACCACTGAGCATGCTTCTTGCCTTTTCCATCGGTGTTCTATTCATTCTTTCTGCAACTCCATTTTGTTGAGGTGTGTATGGAGTAGTCTTCTGCTGTGCTATACCACACTTCTTACAGAACTCTTCAAATTCCTTCTTGCAGAACTCCCCACCATTATCTGTCCTCGGCGCCTTTATCTTCTTCTCTGTCTGGTTTTCCACCAGAGCCTTAAATTCTTTAAATTTGTCAAAGACTTCAGATTTCTTCCTCAAGAAATATATCCATGTATTCCTTGAGAAGTCATTTATAAATGAAACATAGTACACAGAATTTCCCAGTGATGGAACTAACACAGGTCCAAACACATCACTGTGCACAAGTTCTAATATCTTGTTCGCCCTCTTAGCACAAGAAGGAAAACTCACCCGATTCTACTTCCCATATACACAATGTTCATAGAAATCGAAATCCAAAGAGAAATTAGACATACCTTCTACCATACCATTTCTTTGTAGTATCTGAAGGCCCTTCTCTCCAATATGTCCAAGCCTTTGATGCCATAGCATGGTCTTTTCTCCAGAGACAGCTAGGCTTTCCACTCCACTTTCAGGAACCACATAACTGTTACACCCATAAATAACAGTGATACCTTGTAGCTTGTATAGAGTTCCAGTCCGAACTCCCCGCATTAATACCAGTGCTCCCCGAACCATCTTGTAGGCATCTTTCTTGAACACTGTTTTTACACCTGCATCATCCATCTTGCTTACAGAAATCATATTTCTGGCCAATGCAGGAATATGCAGAACACCAGGAAGTGTTCTAATCCTTCCACCTTGCAACTTCAACTTGACCTTTCCACGTCCGACGATTCTAGCCTTCCTATCATCCCCTAGGAAGACATCACCACCATCATATTTCTCACACTCGCAGAACCACTCCCTATGGGGAGTGAAGTGAAAGGATGCACCTGAGTCAATCAACCATGACTCATGATCTACATGTGTATTTGAAGAAAAAGACAAATACACATCCCCACCTTCATCCGAGGTGGTTTTTTCCTCTGCAGAGGGAGCATCATCAGATCCCTTTCCTTTCTTAGGAGCTTTAGATCTGCATTCCTTTTTGTAGTGTCCTTCCTTTCCGCATTTCCAGCACACCTTCACAAACTTTCCAGGAGATTTAGATCTCCCACTCGAAACCTTATTCTTGTTTCTATTTTGGGACCTTCCTCGTACAGATAAGGAATCTCCATTTTGACCCTCCATATTTCTCTGTCTCATTTCCTCCGACAGCAAGGCTGAGACAATGTCATCAAAATTCAAGGTAGTTGTATTGCTACCTATTGCAATAACCAGACTGTCCCACGAGTCTAGTAGAGAACACAACAAACTGATGCACTTATCTTCATCTGAGATTTTAATATCAACAGATGATAGCTAACTTACCACAGTATTGAATGCATTCAAATGCTCTGTCACCGAGTCTCCATCCTTCATCCTCAAGTTATACAGCTTTTTCCGCAGGAACAACCTATTCACCAGAGACTTAGATTGGTACAAAGTCCCAAGTTTTTCCCACAAATTCTTCGCCGTAGCTTCCCTAGATACATTCAACAACACTGAATCTGAGACACACAACCGTATTGTGCTCTTATCCTTCTGATCCAGTTTCTTCTAGTCTTCATCTGACATTTCCATTGGTTTAGTACCTGGATCTACCACGATCCACTGATCTTTATCCACCAGCAGATCCTCCATCTTGATCTTCCACAACTCAAAACTCTGACCATTAAATTTCTCGATCTCTATCTTTCCGCCGCTCACCATCTTCTTTCACAGCAAGAATCGATCCCGCAGATCTCCCACTGAACAGGGTCTACCTCAAGCCCAAGCAAAAAACCCTTAGCAGCAAAGGAATCCCCTTGAAGCCGAAACAGCTCTGATACCAAATGTAGGTTTTAACCCTGAACAGAAATTATCTACACATGAATCTTATAACAGAAAATAAACAATAGCGAGAGCATAAAACATAAAACGGATAAACACAGAGATTTTTCCCTGGATCCCAAATTGGGACGACCAACTTGATTTTTCATTATTTTCCTTTTAGTGTTACAACACATATATATACATGCTGAAGCATACATAAACCCCAATCCATTAACCCTGGATTAGAACATAACCGTAGTTCCCTTGATCAGATCTACAAAATACCAGGGGTCAAAAACTATCGTATCCCAAAACCATGTGCAAACTCATGCACAAAACATGGGTGGGTCTGCATACCAAAAAAATTTCGCCAAGGTGCTGCCCCGAACCCCGACCAGGGGGGATGCTGCCCCCCCTATGACCCCCCTGCTGTGCCCGATGCAATGTACAGCGCGTGGGGCTAGTTGTGGAAAGAATATAACACATACCCAACAAATACATGTTGAAATTGATTTGAAAATGATGTCAAGGCTGAGCTTGATAGAGAAGAGTATTCTTCATTGATCACATTCATTTGATCAGGAGTAGTTGAAAGTGTGTCAGAATACGATTGTACTGCTACATATGCCTTATCAAAAGGACTCAAAGGCATCTTGCCATTGAAAGATTCCAATCCTGATTCTGAAGGCACTATCCATGTATCATCAAATGGTATAGTGCTTGATGATATCATATTGATGTTGGAAATTGTGCGCGGTACATTGGGTGGAGGTACAAAGAAAGCTCCCATGAGAGCAGAATATTTCACTAGTCCTACACTAACATCTTCATATGGGATAGTCGTTTTTTCAACATGCTGGATGTTGTCTATATAATTAGGGTCTGATGAGAAGTATGACAACTGATCGATTTTCACAATCTTTCCTTTATGAGGAAACATGATTACCCAAAAGATTGATGAAACGACAGCAGTCATTGCATAAGACCAACTATGACCCAAAAGAAGGTTGTAATCAAGAGGGGCATCAACAAATTCCACCTCTATATTAATAGTTTTTCCTTCTACTTCTATAGGTAGATCATGGAGTATTCCTTAGGGATGAAATCCTCTTCCATCAAAGGCTTTAAGGATAGTTGGTTATTGGTTGAGTTTCGGAGAACCGATATTTTTCCAGTATTTTAATGAAATTATACACGTAGATTCCCCCTCATTAATTATAGTACGAAATACTCGTATGGATTTGACTAATACTAGAATCTGAAAAGCCATCTAATGAGGGAGTCTCGGTGTAAAATTTTCGAGGTCAAAGACCATGAGGTTCAAATCCTCAGGATCAATAGCTCTGATAGTTGAAAATAGTAATTTCCTTTGTGGTTGACATGATTTTATCACTTCTAAGGCCAACATTACTGAAGGGGATATCGCCAAATCTTCAACAATGTTGTAATTCTGAGTAGCTCTTGCATGTGGATTGAAATCTGACTTTCGAAGTACACCTTTAGCAGGGGGGTTAATCACTAAATCAGGATTAGTTTTCTCGATTTGAAGTGGTTAAGAAACTAAAGGAGGTATAGTTGGTGTTTGACTAGAATTTACCAGTTACAGGATTTTTAGTTCCATAGTCTTGAGATCGTGTCGCAACCATAACTTGAGACATCATTAAAATATCTGCAGATGAATTTGAAGAAGATCATATCATTTTACTATCTTGAGTGGAAAAAGGATCCTTCAAGACAGCAGGTGTGGGTGAACCTTTGACAAACTTGGAGACCTCGGAACAATGTAGACACTCTTTGGTATAGTGGTCCTCTTCATACATAAGACAAGGATAACGAGGTTTCCATTTTTCATCAGCTGGTTCATTCTTTTCTGTTTTCTCTTTGGGAGATGTAGTTTGTTTGTTTTATTCTTTCCTTTCTTCTTATTACTGGTTTTACATTTAGCTATGGATGATTCTATAATATGAATTTCGGTAGAAGTTTCAAGGGAAGAATCTCCTTTTGATGAATCTAGTAAAATTATAATGGGAGAAGTAGATTTGGATGACTTCTTCTTACTCTTGTTAGCGCTAACTATACCAATTACACCGTCTACGGAATGAGAACCAGAAGGAGTCACAGTTACTTGACTTGGATGTGGCAAGTTAGGAATTTTTTCATATAAAGTACCATACTTTGTATATACAAGGTCTAAGTACTGTGCTTGAGCTATGACCTGTTCTTCTATAACAACAACTCCCTTAGCTACATCTTTAGTGATGTTTGCAAGTAATGATTTGATAAACCATTCTGTCAAGATTTGATTTGGAATGAAAACTTTCACTAAATGTCGTCTACCTCTCCATTCATGTATGTGATCTGGAATGTATGAGGATGTAATTTTTTTTAATGAAGTTAAGAGTTACATGCCATTTTCGTAATGGAATCGCAACCGAAATTTTGTTAAGAATTTTGTTGCTAATGCTTTGAAATTGTTGAATGAGCCACGTGGTAGTTCAATATACCACTTTGTAGCTAAGCCTATAAATGTTATTTGAAATAGTCTCAATCAAATGGAATCATCGATTAAAGAGTTTGATGCGCACCAAAGGTGGTAAGTCATGACATGGTTTGAGGGGTCTTCTTCTGATTTTCCTTCAAACTTAGGAATATCACTGGGTAACTTATTTGGCATTGGCGACCAAAACAGAAGATAATAAATTGGATCATTCGTGAGGCACAAAAAATTTGGCAAGTCCAAAGTTGCAATGAATGGTAACTGACGGTTAGGGTCATGTTGAGAAAAATGGTAACCTTGAGGAACAATACCAGTACCAGGAGGAGGATATCTAGGGTAACCTAGAATAGCCTGTGTGGTTGGGATTGGAATGCCTCCGGGATAACCAGGGTTAGTCGTACCAAAATGAGGTTGAGCTGGTATCTGATATGTATAACTAGGGTACGATTCACTTTAGTATACTGGATTTTGTCGTACAGGTTCATAGTAATACTGCCCTTGATACGGTTGATAAAAAAATTGACTCGTATAAGGTTGGCTTGTTACAATTGTAGTTGTAACAGGTTTCCCTACAGATGTTTGAACAGTAGATTGAACTGTAGGTTCAGGTTGACAATAAGTGAATTGAGGGATTGGTTTTGATATAGTTGTTGTCATTACTTGAGGGGATGTAGAAATAGGGACTTGCTAAAATCCAAGGATAGGTGTACTAGGTTGTTGAAAAGAAGTTGATGTAGCAGTTTGGAAAGGAGTTCTAACTGTACTCGAACCATGTTGTTGAATACTACTAGGTGTAGATACCTGAGGTATAACTTGAAGCATAGGTTGGACATGTTGTTGGATTTGGGTATAACCAGTTGGCTGACCAGGCTGATTACAAGGTACTTTCACAATAGGTCTCAAATTTTGTTGATTCAATGATGGATTCCACATTGTGTTTACTCCATGATAAGGAGCTCCCATCAAAGGTTGTAGTGCGTAAGATTGACCATAACCACGTTGATAATTTGGAACATAAGTTTAATAATTTGTTGGATAATTTCCAGTAAAATATTGACCTCCTGGAAACAATTGTTGTTCTTGATAAAACTGCAGCCCCAAAGGAGGCTGCTATCCTTGAAAGGGTAGTTTCCCTGGCATAGGGTACTGCCCTTGAGATTGATACTATTTTTGAGGAAAATACTGCCCTTGAGGTTGCCCCCTAGGCAGTAAATTTCTACATTGAGGGCACCCCCCAAATGGTCAATTTCTACCTTGAGGGTCAGGGATAGGAATATTTCCAGACATCATGTAGACTTGTTCCATTGTCAAAGTTTCGGTATCAAATTCATTAGGACTAGTTGATTTTATAATTTTTTTGGGAGAGGGATATTCTTCTAAGAAAGTATAAGAAAGCGATTAGTATCCTAAAGGAATGGATGGACCACCATACAAAAAATTTTATGGCGATGAAGAAAACATGGATGACTCACTAGACATGTTTGATGAAGGTTTGTAACTACCTCTAGGTATGGAGTAAAAAGGAATAAGAGATGGAAAATAATTGAGACTAGAATTAAGTAGAAAGTCAGTTAATTGAGAATACCAAGGATCCAGTTTAAAAGGTCTATAATGGTAAATCAATTCACTATGCCTTAGATCTAAAGATTCTTGACATGAATGAAGTATAACCTCTTCTTCTGTGTCAGTAATCTCTTCGATACTAATGAGGCTAGGAGGAAGGTTCTTAGTGATGCGAAGCTTCACTTGAGGTGAATGAGGATGACCAAAGGTTTGGGTTATGAAATCTGAAGTAGGCTCAGCCAAATTTAGTTTCACGTTCAGAAATTTAGGGTTTAGTAGCTGATAATTCAGTAGTTGTAGATGCAACTTCAACTAGTTCAGAAATTTCCAGTTGTTCTTGATAACTGTCTATTGTTTGAGGTTGATCTACTTTGTAATCAGGATGTATTATTTTAAATGTTTCCTCTTGTTCAGTTGATCCAGTTCCTGATGGTTGGCCTCTTTCAGATTTAAGCTTTTCTAATTGACTTGGTGTGTACTCAGGGGGTTTCCCCTGCATTCTACGGGAGTGTCGGTAATTCAGCCACAGTTAATTTATAACACACGAAATCAAATAATATGTCAAAAAAATAGACCTAAAGTCGCTAAGGAAACAATCAAATTTAACACACACCTACAAAATCTAAGAGACAATCCACACATGAACAATATGTTTCCACACTAAAAACACTAGTTGGCGATAAAATCCAGTGTTGTAGAATTCTAATGTGGAAAACTTGGCAGTTGGAACAGATACCCTAACAACCTGCTTCATGAAATAGTCTGGTGCAAGTCCCTCCACTTATGCCATCTCGAAGTGAAGAGTACCCTTTGGAAAGTCCAAGTGAGTCTCGTCGATGTCTATTCTAGGTATAGTGGGATCTTCCCTCCACTGTCACCTTGTGAAAATCCTGAAGATTATGGTCACTAAGGTCACCAACAGAAACAAATGTACCTGGGGGAACAGTCTACGATCCAATATACACACATGGGCAGAGTATCAATCTTAATCCCCTTGAAGGCTCCTCGATATGCTAAATCTGAGGTTTGCCAACAAGTGACCTTAGGCTCCTCGATAATGGTTAATCCGAGGTTTACCATTTTATTACGTGCACATATTCTATCTTTCCCAATGAGATAGGTACAAATACCTCACTGGTTCTGACATGATCTCATGCTTGACTCTTTTAAGAAGGGCCTCCCAGAACACAAATGCTACAATTGGATTTTCCTACCGCAAGATTCAACTTGTTTGCTTAAATTGTCTTGGAATGTTTATTACAACCTATTCCAAAACACTCGCCTAAGCTATGTTGGTGGAATGAGCCCTAGAAAATGTAAAATATCTAGAAAGATTATATTAATGCATTTTATTAATTTGGTTGTTTCTTAAGACAAAAGGTATGGAGTTGAAACTTTAATGATGTTTGTGACCCGACTCAGAAATACTCTAGCTAAATTCATCTAAATGAGAAATGCAACTATTTCTTTTCAATGAATCTCATTTAATGGAAAGATTGAGAGATTTATCAATTTCCAAAGCACCAATTCTTTCATTCATAAAAAAAATACTTTTTGAAAATAAGACAATTTTGTAAAGAACTCAATTTGCAAGAATGATCAATTACTCTTTTGAAATGAAATTCCTTGAACAATTAAATCAAAAACTACAATGCAATAAACAAACCATTTCCAAAGGAAAACAATTTCTAAAAAACTCTAAAAACATAAATTTCAAAATAAAAGAAAAATCTAATTTTGAAGTCTATCTAGAATGTTTGAGGATGTTTTCTCCTAGTTTATGATCATACTAAGAAAAATTTCTTCTTATCTCAAGTAATATCCCCAAATTGGGACTACTAGCAAGGCATGCCTGAAAAACACATTTTTCAGGAATGTATGCTACAGGATTGGAAACCAGCACTTGGATCCCTTATATCTAACAATATAAGACCTGAATCCAAGAGGGATTTAAATAAAAATCCTTCTAGGTGGGTTAAACAGGTCTCCCCACACCTAGTGCAGTTGGAAAATGCCCAAAGAAGGGGCTGCATCAATACAAAATAACTTTGCTGGAAAAATAACGCAATTCAGCCCAATATTTGTAGGAGACCAATATAATGGTTCATTAATCACTTATACATCAGAAAATCAGGTTTATAATAAGGCCCATACAATGTACAAGAGAAAAATAGAGAACTTTGATGAAGAATTCCTCAAGAATGAGGTGTTGCAACAATGTACTGGCTGTAAGAAGACTTGACAGCACTATATTATGAGTTGAAGTAGCTGTACATTACATATCAGATCTAGAATAGATCTGTGTACAAAATATTAGATCCATATTAGATCTGTACACTAGAAGAGTTCCTCTACACATTCCCCTTGGGGTTTTGAGCAAAACATGAAATACAAAGAGTAGATATGAGATCTAAAGTTGTAGATCTGTAGTAGTATTCAGAATTTCTGAATTAAATACAATAAAAAAGCAGATCAGATCTGAAAATTACATGGATCATAAATCTAATCCTTGGATCACCACAGTGAAGGGAAGAACCCCAAACATCAAATATATCTCCTCCGAAAGTATGCCAAAACTCCTTGCAACTCTGCTCTTGAAAATAACGCAGTTGTGTGAGAGAAACTACACTGTTGACTCTAGCACCAATTTGGCCTGATTCCAAGATCTGAATATGTAGCTCCAATGATCCAATACTCTCTTATCAGGAGGATAGAAGACTCTCCCACTGAAAAGAGGCACCAGAATGGCCTAGATCTGAATAGATCTAGCCTCCACTTACTGCAGCTTACAAGGACAACCAAACCCTCAACAGGATCTGTGTTGTAGTTGGAAGATTTAGCTTGGCCAAATGCCTAATAGTGGAAAATATCAACAAGAATACTCCAAGAGATACTCAATGTAAGAGGTGGGATTCCCGATCAGGAACACCCTAGTGCTAAACAACACTATTCTCTGCTAAACAACCAAGAGAATAAGAAATGTTTAAAGAGACAATCTCTTCAGAAATATAATAATCATGAACAACCTTCTCTTGATTTCATCCTCTTCCTTTTATAAGTTAGAAATCCTAACAAACCCTAAACCATCTCAATGATTTAGTTATGTTCACATGTGTAGCCTCCAACTAGAACTACGTTGTGCATCTAGGAGGTTCATTGCATCTAGACAATACTAATGATTTGGTCCTGGTTGACTTGGTCAACTGATCCAGCCTCTTTCACACTTAAGTGTGCTTATGAAAATAGCTCATATTTTTCCTTGTTCACATGGAGCATTGATTTATTTTGCTAATTTATGAGTTTTATTTATCCTCCTTTAAAATTTTATTCATAAAAACAAGAAGAAAAATAAAATTGAATATTCCTATTAGCTTGGGCTAATTAGGAATATTACAGTCCTCCCCTCCCAAATGTTTCTTGTCCTCAAGAAACTACATGGATAGAACTAAAGAGTTTCCTCCCAAGGCATGGAGGCTGATAGGTGTTGGGAAACATTTGTCCCAAGTGGATCCTCCATGCCCAAGAAATCATCCATACAAAATGAGTCACCTCCCAACTTGGCAACTCCAGAAAATTCTCCTCCACCTTGAGCTCCTGCAAAGTAGGTGGGATGAAAATCTGATCATGGTAGACAAAGTAGCCTACCCCACACTATATTCCTCTCCACTTATGATAAGTGTAGATCATATGTTGATCTTGGGTTGCAATACAATTTCCCTCAAGTGGCAAGATGAAGACTAGATCTCCAAAGATCTCCTCTCCAATGCTGTGAATCAAGTTGGCCCAAAACATTCCATATTTGATGGATAGGAAATCATCACCATATGGCAACCCATCAATCACATTTCCCACCTCAAAAAGAAACAAGTGTTTGGCTGTGGTGGCCATGTCTCCTCCCATGCTCCCATTAGAAAATGCAATGCAGAAAGTGTGGGAATCCTCTTCCCAAAAGGACACATCTAACCCATGTGTCTCTCTCCTAATCATGATTCCAATACAAATAAGATCAATATCAGCAAATGAAATCATGATCAACATCAAAATGAGGGAAATACTGAAGGTTTCATGTGGTGCAGGAAGGTACCAACAATTTTCCCAATAGTCACAACGCAGTTTTCCAAACTGCTGCTTTAGGAAATTACATGGCAATTTGTTTCTTGATACATGGTTAATTATGTATGTCATCATGTCTACCAATGAATAATGAATGGTTGGGTACATAAGCTGAACATACATGAAAGGATAAAACACTTTCCCAAGGCCATATAAAATATGGTAGTCTCCATCACACAATTTGGCCCAATGTTGACCATGGAGCTCAATGAAAAGCTTGCCCTCTTGTGGAGCAATGCACTGAATAGGAATGGTAAGAGTATGAAAATATTGTGTTAGACAATCAATGGATGCAAAAACAATATTCTTACCATGTTTTTACAGTAATATGATGCATATGTATATGAATAAATCCTCCATAGTGGTATGAGACACTCCCATGAAGAGGAATGAACTATATGTTGCATGAAGATCACACTTCTTATGCTTGGAAATCCAAGTTAAGAAGATCATATCAATGTAATAGATGTTTCCATCCACTACTTCATCAGTCTCACCTCCTCCTTATCCACCAAGTGCATCAAGTGTGAAGTGATCTTGGGGACACTCCTTCAATAACCCCAAGCTCCCAAGTGACAACACTGTTGGCCTATGCAAATAGGCTCCTACCAACTCATAGATCCATTCTTTGACATGCTCATTGTCAAAGATGTATCCCATAATGCTGCTACACAAAATATGTTCCTCCCAAAGTGGAAGTACCTATTGATCATATAATGCCAAGGAGTAGCCCCTTTGCACCATGATAGTGCCATCTCCTACTCCTGCAACATCATGCAAAGTGTGAGAGCAGATCTTCCCTTGCTCTCCCAAGAATATCCAAAGAAACAAAATATTTTGCTACCTTCTTCCATTATCAAAATGAAAATCTTGGAGCAATAATACAATGATGGACATGTGAGATGTCTCATCAACATAGTAAAAACAATCTCCCTTATACCACATCATGTGGGAGTTATCCTTCCTCCCAAACCAAGGTACATTCATGAGATACATCTCAAACAGAAATACATGTGAATATATGAGACATACCTCCAACAAAGGAAAATATATGGAAATAAGATTTAACATGTGATGTCCAAACTCTCTTCTTAATAGCCACAACAACCATGCCTTCTTCTTATGCATCCTATCATTGAGACATAAGGCATGCGATAGGAAAATACAAACCTTTGGCTAGTAACCATACCCACCCAAAAGCAGCCAGCGTAACCATGCTTCTTGTTGGCTTGTATCATAGATCTGCAAGTGGTTTGGTAACCTCTTGCTCCATATTGTCATCCACTCATCCCAATGTGGGTGATGGATATCATTCTGCAAAAACTTGGTATCCTCCCATGGTAGGACACCAGCCTCCTCAAATCTTTGAAGAACCTTGCACTTCATGGAATGTTGAAGTGCATCTCCAGTGGGATCTCTTGATGAGACCTCCTCCTCATGCATGGCCTTCCAAAACCAATGAAGTCTTGGATATGCTACAAGTAGAAGTCTCTCTTTGAGTTGTGGCATGCTCATTAAGAAAGTGTCATCTATAGAGGAGAAATTTTTTCTCATATCAAGATGTCTACCCCTTGTGATTTCTTCCTCCATGGCTTCCTGAATGAAGCTGAAATTTGAATGCTCCCATGAGGAATGGGCCCTTCTTCCTTCACTGCTGCTCTTGGACAGTGCAGTGCAACTCTCCTGCTCTAGATTAGTAGTAGGTGATGATCCTAGGTCATGCAACAATAGATTTCCACAATATTATAAAAGATTTTTTTCAATATTAGAAAGTGGAATTTCAATCATACCTTGATGGGCTTTGGGAACACCCTGTATGGCTACAAGAGTTCCTTCTTCTACTATGTTGGCTCCCTCAACTGCTGATTTTGAAAGATGCTCCTCCAAGGCTATGACAGTGTTGGTACAAACCTCCTCAAGAGGTGGTGAGGGCTTCTCTTCCTCTAATTTCTCTTTATCAAATCTCTTGATCACTCTTTGAGTGAAATCTACAAAAGAATATGCGTTTTCATGTCTCACATGGATGAACCACCAATTGCTTGCTTCACCCTTCAGGTGCAGTGCTGTAATCTCCACTGCTTCTTTCTCTACCACTGGATGTAGTAGGAACAATGCACTGAGTCTTCTTGCCCAAGATTTTGCTGTAGATGTCCCATCAAAAGTGGACAACAGAAATTTATTGCCATTGATTGATCCCTTGCTGCAAGGTCTCCTCTCTTCCTCCAGCTGAATGAACTATGGTAAAGCTAGAGTCTCCTTGAAGGCTCTAGATTTAGCTTTGTATTCAGCAAGGTATTCAATTATAATTTTAGATTCCAAGTGTTCTTCATGTCTCTTGGCTTCTCCTCTTTGAGAATAGGAAGTGCATGGCTCTTCCTCTTTTTGAAACCCTCTAGGAGTTTCATTGCATCTCTGCTCCTTCATCTGCTTAACATCCTTGGAGAGGTTCTTTCTGGATCTGAAAAGTGATGAGAAAAAGCTCATTCAATCTATCATTTTGATCTTGCTCCTTTTGATAGATAGACTCATAGTCTGAGCCAAAGATAATGCTCTGATACCACTGTAATATCCCCAAATTGGGACTGTTAGCAAGGCATGCCTGAAAAACACATTTTTAAGGAATGTATGTTACAAGATTAGAAAACAAAACTTGGATCCCATAGATATGAAAATATAAGAACTCAATCCAAGAGGGATTCAAAAACAAATCCTTCTAGGTCAGTTAAACAAGTCTCCCCACACCTAGTGTAGTTGGAAAATGCCCAAAGAAGGGGCTGCAGCAATATAAAATAACTCTGCTAGAAAAATAATGCAGTTCAGCCCAATATTTGTAGGAGATCAATATAATGGTTCATTAATCACATATACATCAGAAAATCAGGTTTATAATAAGGCCCATACAATGTATAAGAGAAAAATAGAGAACTTTGATGAAGAATTCCTCAAGAATGAGGTGTTGCAACAATGTATTGGCTGTAAGAAGGCTTGAAAAAATTATATTATGAGCTGAAGCAGCTGTACATTACATATCAGATCTAGAATAGATATGTGTACAAAATATTAGATCCATATCAGATCTGTACACTAGAAGAGTTCCTCTACACATTCCCCTTAGGGTTTTAAGAAAAACATGAAATACAAAGAGTAGATCTGAGATCTAAAGTCGCAGATCTACATTGGTATTTAGAATTTCTAAAGTAATTAAAATAACAAAGCAGATCAGATCTGAAAATGACATGGATCAGAAATCTAATCCATGGATCACCACAGTGAAGGGAAGAACCCCAAACACCAGAGATCTCTCCTCCTAAATTATGCCAAACCTCCCTGCAACTCTGCTCTTCCAAATAATGCAGTTATGGGAGAGAAACTATGTTGTTGACTCTAGAAATTTTTTTTCCTGATGCCAAGATCTGAATATGCAACTCCAATGATCTGATACTCTCTTATCAGGAGGATAGAAGGCTCTCCCATTGAAAAGAGGCACCAGAATGGCCTAGATCTAAATAGATCTAGCCTCCACTTGCTGCAGCTTACAAGGAAAACCAAACCCTCAATAGGATATGCATTGTAGTTCGAATATGTAGCTTGGAAAAATGCCTGATAGTGGACAAGGTAAAAAAGACTCCTCCAAGAGCTACTCAATGGAAGAGGTGGGATTCCTGATCAGGAACAACCTAGTGCTAAACAACACTATTCTCTGCTAAACAACCAAGATAATAAGAAATGTCTAAACAGAAAACCTCTTTAGAAATATCATAATCATGAACAACCTTCTCTTGATGTACTCCTCTTCCTTTTATAAGTTATAAATCCTGCCAAACCCTAAACCATCTCAATGATTTAGCTTTGTTCACATGTGTAGCCTCAAACTAGAACTGTGTTGTGCATCTAGGAGGTTCATTGCATCTAAACAACATTGATGATTTGGTTCTAGTTTACTTAGTTAACTGATCCAGCCTCTTTCACACTTAAGTGTGCTTATGAAAATAGCTCAGATTTTGCCTTATTCACATGGAGCATTGATTTATTTTTCTGATTTAGGAGTTTTATTGATCCTCCTTTACAATTTTATTCATAAAAACAGGAAGAAAAACAAAATTGAATATTCCTATTAGCTTGGGATAATTAGGAATATTACATCTCAGCAGAAATGAAAACATCCAAAAATTCTTTGGTGTTATATTAGGCTTTAGTAAGCTAAAATCTCTTCCATATTTGCAAATGAAAATGAAATCAATTTTCATAAAATTAAGGTTTGCAATGATCCTAATGGCTCAAAAAGACAATATCATCATATCAGTAATTGAGGTAAATGAAGGTATATTTTGTATGGAGTAGCAATAAAGTAGGGCAAACTCTCACTTATCAAATGAAAATAGGATGATAAATCACAAAAACACAAAAGATGCTAAAAATAAATTCTCACACAAGATTTGACAACTAAGATAGATCAGGGAAAACAAAAATAATTAGGTGATCTGGCTCTAGAAAAGAGAAATTTATTTATTTTTTTCAAAAATTTTCTGGGAGTGCGCAGTTTATAGTGGAAGATAGAGCACATGCGCATTGAATTGAAGTAAAAGTTGCATAGGTTGTTGCACTGTTTTTTGTTGAAAACCACGCAGAAGAGGAAAAAATTGGAAAAAATAAATAATCAACTTTCTTTTTCAGTGATTCTTAAAATTTATATACCCAACCCATCTCAGAGAATTCAAAATTTGAAAACTCCAAAATTCAAACTGAAAATAAATAAATAAAACTAAGCTCTAGATCCCCAGTATGGTCGCCATTTTTTTACTTGTGGATTAATCCCAATTGTGGACATGAGAGATCTCCCTAGTACTCAGCGAGTAGCTAGAAACGAACATCCATATGAAAACATTTTTCTCTAGATTAATTGCATTTCATAATTATTATAAGAAAGTAGAGAGGACATGCCCCTACCTTGAAATCCAAATGTTAGATGTATTCTTTTATCCTGTCGCTCCAAAGTGGTTTCTCCAATAAGTAGAACCTGCAAGCAAAGACAAGACAAAGGATCAAAACATATGCAACATATAATAATCAGGAAAAGCTAATCCAACTTAGTGATCAAGGAGTCTAAGTATTGATGTTATTTCAATAAGCATAAGAACAAATCAATGAGAAAAAGAAATCCATATGTATTATCTTGAATAAAAAGAGTAATATTAAAACTTGATGCCTTGATGTCATACTGATTTCTCCTGGGATCCTTAACAATCATTTCTCCTTAATTTTGATCAATCTTCCTCTTTGAATACCTGCATGGAGTTATATACACAAGGGTGTGATCATTCTAATGCCAACAACAACTCAGCAGTGTAGAAAGTATGCACTCTCGGGAATTTTCTTCAGCAACACATTTACCATCTACCCTTAAACCTATAAATTGAGCTCAGTTTATAGGGAAATGGAGGTATTTTCAGTTCCGTCAAGAGGGGGATGGATTTCTCTCATGAAGGGATTTGAGCTCCATGAAGGGATAAGCTCCATGAGTGGAGGGATAAAGCTCGAATTAATCGCGACTCTAGAAGCTTCTAGTTGGGAGAATATTCGACTAACTAGGCTTCTAGAATTTAATTTTTTATTTTAATTTTATTTTTGCGGGGGTGAGCAGGTAATAGTAGCAAAAAGTGCGGGGGTTTCCATATTTTATTGACCAAACAATGACGCATGCGTAGGGAAAGGCTAGAAAAACCATGCAGGTAGAATTTTAAGGGTTTTAAAGAGCTTTTCTCCAATTCCAAGACATGATTCAAGAACATTAATATTTTTTACTTCTAAGGGAACATGATATAGGTGGTGATAGACCCATATGAACAGTCAAATTTCATGGTGAAAAAATGATGTGTAATAGATTTCCCCCTAAAGTGTGAAGTCTGAGGTTATTCTGAAGAGTGAAGTGCTTTATCATTCTGAGGACTCGATTGGAGACATCGGTCAAAAACATGTAAAAACATTCAATGCAAATATATATATATATATATATATATATATATCAACATCGAGGTAGGCATTCCCATACTTAGATCAATAATAACTAAATTTGTTGGTACAGATATGGTTTAAATTTTACATCAAAAGTAGACACAGTATGGGCATAGCCATCTATCATGAGTTGTCTACTGTGTTAGCCATCAGTATTTTTTTACATGTTAGTGATGACTATATCTACAGCTGAGTTTTCTAGAAACTGATTTCCTTATGTCAATATGTCATCCAGAAAACCCTCCTAAAACTTTTTTCGCCTTTCTACCTTTTCAGTCCGCCCATGTCGAAATCAAAACCTCATTATCACTATCTTATCTAGCTTCAGCCTTATTGGTCTGCCCATCAGCCTTAAAAGGAAAATCCACATTTGTTTCAAAAGTCTCCCCTATGTTAGGAAGTGGCGCTTTAAGACATTTTACCCTTGGCAATCATCAAAAAGCCAAAAAGCCTCCATCTGCAACAGACCTACCATGACTGACCTCTTACTTTGCAAAATAATTTGACAAGCAGCCCTAAGTCGCGCCACTCATATCCCCTAGATCTCATCACTGCAAAAACCCCAATCTCAAGCTGACTATTAGGTTTTTCACAGTGTTCTATGGTTTCTACAAAGGCAGGAAATATAATTTCATCTCATGGAGTAAATGCTTGAATTTACAGTTAGAGGAACAGTTGCTTCTAAATGTAACTTGAGCCTGAGATATGTCTGCAAAACAGAAAGCTACTCATCCAGACTTTACATCTCTTTCCAGCATGAAAATTACAGTAAAGAAGGGACACTACTGTCTCAGCAAACTGGTAAATTGTCATGGCCCAGAACCTCCTTCATTTACAAGCAGAGGGTTAGGGCGCCTCCTTCATCCACAAGCAGAGGGCGCTGGCCACTATTGACTTTGAAGATTGCAAGAGTCCAGGTTTGCCTTGAACTGAACAAATGAAACAGAGACTCCAGGTTTTATGAATGTGACTGATGATCATAACAGGAATACAGTTGAAATATGCTAGCTCAAAAGAGAAAGAGTCTGGTCTGATAAAGGAGGATCAAATGGAATAGATGCTGACAACAAATGCCATTACACAGGCAGAAAGAAAGTTCTTAGTTTCTCAAAAGACACTGACCTCCATAGTCACAGAAACTATTTGTCAAGTAATCTGTCATGAGATGACCAAACCAAATGATGATATTTCAGTCACCCTTAGAGCAGTGCAGAGAAACAGTGTCACTATGGCTAGGGTTTCCTCTGAAACACAGTGATGCTTGCAAGAAGAGATGCTAATATTGATGTTTTTCAAGTGGTTTACTTACCATCACATCCTGAGAAAAGCTGTGTCAAACAGATTTGTTAAGAAACTTTCAGATACCTTACCTAACGAAGAGCCTCCTCCATGTATGAGCAGATGGCCAGAGCCTTGGATATTGTTGAAGACTGAATTAGTCAGAAAGGTGCAGTAGAGAGATACAAAGAAGGAAAGTGGAAGTCATTACACAGGTCAAAGATAATGCTTCTAATTCAAAAATATTACTCTTCCTATTCATATGAAAATATCTTTCAAAATATACATCATGGTGGACAGGAAATGTTATGAATAGGTATGCCATTGATACCAAAAAGGGAGCAGTTTCCTTGAGAGAAAGGATCAAACAACAGAACAATATCACATGCCAAAGGTCCAAAGAAGCGCTTTTCAAGAGAGGGTGTTCAAAGTTTTCAAATGTTTCTGGCACATTATGAATGGTCTTTCCTTGATAAAAATCACCAAGAGGGGAAAACAGTGAACATAGTCTAGTTATGAAATGGTTCTATTTACAAAAAAAGGGGTCAACACACTGGTCAAAGCAAAATGATGACTGTGTATCAAAGAGCCCTGTTTTCCTGTTTTACAAGCTTATCTTTTCAGATGGACAAGGAAAATGGGTATACAATCTTATGAATAGGCAGAAGAAGTTTGTTTTGATAAATTGCCACTATTTAGATGTCTTAAAACAAACACAGTTGTCATCATTCCAAAGGGCAGATGTAGCACAAAAATACATGGAAAGAGAACCAGCAGACAGGGTTTTTTTAAATTCTATCACCAAGAAGATATCCCCTTTTGAGTTATTGTTCATTATGTTCCAAAGGTCATTCAGCATATGATCATTGTTTGGATAGTTTAAAAAAGAAGCACAACCTTTTATTATTCAAAAGAACAGAGGTGTTATATACTACACCTACAGGCACGGAAGTTTGAAAGAGAGGCGCCCTTATCAAAACAGGAGGTCATGATCAATTCCGAGTAAGGTCATTTGAACACCTACTGTGGGTGAAGGATGAAGAAGCTATCGAAGACCAAGAGCTGTCAGAACAAGTTGGCAAACTATCCCTGTCCTTCAAAGAACAAAACAGTGTTTAAGCATTCTCTTGACTGTTTTAAAGAAGGGTTTCTATATCTCATGTATGTGACCAGTGTTGTTGAAAACAGTGGCAGAAATAGCATAAAGATTATGGAGACATGTTTCAGAGTTTAAAGCTCGGGGTTGACTACTGTGTACTAAACAGAGTCATTGTTCGAGTTTGTATATTCAAAATAACAAACCCACGGTTTAAAAACGAAACAAAATTGAAAACCAATGTTACATTCAAAAGTTTAATGACCGTTGGAAATTTTCTTTCAAATGACATCAAAGGTTGAAGTGTGAGGGTAAGGGTGTCATTTTCAAAGTCTAAAAATGGAGCTCCGCGCCTCTCAGCATCAAACAAGGCAGTTCGGGTCATTGGGCAGAGTTTAACACTGTGCAGAGGCCGTGCGACGCGCCTGCGTTTTTGCGCGACGCGCCTGGTGGCGGTTTTGCAAAGGAGCCCTGTATAAGCGCGACGCGCCTGTATAAACCAGCGACGCGCCTGTACGCCGCCCGACAGGTCGACCCGACAGGCCACCCAGGGCTATTTTTGCGCGACGTTCTTTGCTGAAGGAGTGTCGCGCATGCCTTGAAGACCCCCGGTGTTTCTCCAGCCCTGCACAAAGCTTGTTCATCAATTTTAAAGGTATTTCTCATACATTTTCCCCCTTGGCTTCAAGAAATGGCTAAGTGACAAGAAAGGTTTAAATCAAACAGTCCTAGTTTTCAAAACTTTCAAAACCCTCTAAACCCGGTCACTACAGCTAAAAACAGTGCTCCGAAGTGTTGAGATGTGATAAAAGGCTGACCGTGTTATTAAAAAAAAAACACCTCGAGGCTACAGGGGAAAGCTGTTGATTGACTGCTTTGTGTTGTTAAAAACCTATTTGGCAAGTGCTATTCATCCTAGCAGAGGTTTTCATAATATCACCAGAGGGCTGCATTCATAAGGGACCATTTATTGTTTTAAAAAGAGAAAACTCATATAACCTCTGTCTAAAAGCTTTACAGTCTTCTAAAAACTCTGTCAATTTTTGCTCCAATACTGTGTATTGACTGTCTAAAGACTAAGGGTTGATTTCACATGTGCAAGATCAGTGGAAAGTGGGCACACTTATGCAGGGCAAGGTTTTTAATGGTTGAAAGCCTCCTTGAGCAAGGATTTTTGGTGTATTGATTGACATCTGAGACTTCAAAAAACAGAGTGATTTTGGCATTTTCTCACAGCACATTGCCTTTCTTTCACTGTATTATTTCCTACTGTGAATTTGTTGACAGAGATTTTCCAAAGGTGAACAGGACACTGAAGGGAAGATTTTGTTGATGGGAATTTAACTTTGGAGGCAGAGGTACAAAGGTGGTTGCTGATCTTTTAACTTGACAAGTAAAAAGTGTTCTTCATAAAGCACTAAGCACTGATATTTCACCTAACCTAGTTCTGCCTTTCTTTTCACTATATGGTATCATTTTGAAGAGCTGTTGACTGTGATATTTTTCAAAGGGAAGACCATTTCTGAAGAGTAGGGTTTTTTATAATTAATATTTGTCTTGAAGACCAAATATTGGTGTGTGGATTGGCCTCTAAAAAATCCACAGGAAAGGTGATTTTCAATACTGTGCACGGGGAATATACACAGCAGTTTGTTTGCCTGGCTGAGGTACAATCAAAAGTAGAAAGCTGTTTTCAAAGGGAGCAGAAGTTGTGTGCTACAAAAGCTTGTTGCATTTCATCCAAACCACATTGTCCATAGCTGTCCAAACAGTCTAGTGACCAGTTTCAATCCAGCAGAGCATTTTTACATACAGTAAAGGAAGTTTGCCTCTTCCAAAGCTTGTTCAAAGTCAGAATGCCTCCAAAGCAAGATCACAGGAGCGGTCCACATAAGAGATATGAACCTATCTCCATTGAAGAAATCAATGCTCACCCATCTGTGCTTTTCAATTTCCATGAAGTAGGTTGTCTTGATTTCTGCCAGAGGATAGAAGAAGTCAAGAGTTTTTCGCCACTAACACATTTGTGCGCTTTGAGATTCAAGGACAAACACTTCCAATTGGGGGGTCTTGATTTCAAAATTTCTCCAAGGTATGTATCCAAGGCTACCAAGATCCCGTATCATGGTGAAAAGTGGTTTAAACAAGCTCATCTTGATCTAGAGGATTATAAACCTTTCATCAAGCCTGAACATAGGGAAACCATCACTGCTATTTTCCCTTTTTCCTATCTTCTTGACAGTTATGCTCCACTGATGAAAGCCATAATGAGATATTTCACTTGTGAAGAGAGGTTTAACCGAATTTATGCCTATCATGTCCGCTTGTTGATGCATTTTACCAGAAGCAGGCAACTAAACCTTCCATAATTTTTGTCCAAAAGCATAGAGAAAATGGCTTCTACTGTCCAAAAGAAGGCTCCACCTCAGCAAATCCCTTCTCTCTTTCATCATTCCTTGATCAAGATTATCTTCTTACACCAGCTGGAGAAGAAGGGGGTTTCATGGGATTTATTCATCAGCCATTCAGATTTTGCCACTGTCCCTCCTGTTCATGTGTCTCCTACTCAGCCTGTCCATCGCCCAGTGCCTTTGTCTAGTAGGCCTACACCTAAAAAACTCAAAATGACTACTGGGCAACCAAGTCAACAGGGAGAAGGAGAGGGCAGTGAACCACAGGGAGAAGGAGAAGGCAGTGAACAGCAGCAGCTAGATGTTGATGAACAGCAGCAGCTAGATGTTGATGAACAGCAGCAGCTAGAGGTTGAGGAACAACAGCAGCTAGATATTGAGGGACAGCAGCAGTTGGATATTGAAGGACAGCAACAGATACAGGAAGAGGGACAGCAGCAGACAGCAGTTGAGGAGCAGCAAGTTGGGCAGACAATTGAAGCACCTTTTGAGCCACAAACTGGACAGGATATTGAGGAAGGACAGCAAGCTAAAGCTGCCACCTTAACAGTGACCAAGACTGCTCCTAGCAAGAGGAAATTGCCCAAAAAGACACCTTCTAGCTTGCCAAGGAGGAAAAGCGCCAGATTGGCTTTCAAAGGCAAAAGCATAGTTGGAGAAAGTGCCAAGCATGGAGATGAATTAGCTGTCATCCCTATCCCAAGCGATGAAAGCGACAATGAGGCCCGCCTCCTTGAAAACCTCCTCATTCACAAAGAGGGGCAAATTGAGGTGTTACAAGAAGACCTTCAAAGGGCGAGGAATTTCAACCACTTCTTGGAGGTTGAAAACAAACAAATGAAGTTTCATGCAGCTATTCATGAGGCAAGGGCAATCAAGTATAAGAAAGAGGCAGAAAAGGCACAAGCAAGAATTGAAGAACTCATTGGTGAGTTTGATGATGAGGAGGAGGAGGACCAGCCTAGGCGGAAGAGGCCTAGGACCATCGGGCTTAGAAGAGCCTTGGAAAAGCAGAGAGCAGAAGAACAAGCTCATTTCGAAGCCTTTCCTCTCACTGCCCTCCTTGAGCAGGAAATTGAGGAAAACAAAGAAGCATGGCTTGAGAGAGCTAACCAGCATTTGGAAATGAAGCTTGAGAGGGCGAACAGGGATCTTGAGCTACAAAGAAAGAGGACTCTTCACTTTCAGAAGCTAAATCAGTTTGCCAGGCGAAAATTAAAGGTAGCACAAGAAAAATTGAAGAAGTTGAAGGGGAAGCGCCTAGCACGGAAGGAAGGGAAAAGCACATCAGCCCTTGATATTTTAGCCTCAGCTTTGGAGCATGTTGCTATGGACCCTTGAGGGTCATGCATGCCAATTTTGGGCCTTGTTCGACAACTTTTTGTTTTTTGGCATTTTTTGGGTTTTTGGTCGAAAACTCATAAATTCGCCATTTCAGTTTGGTGAGTTGTCAAGGGAGGAGAATGATACCAATGGATGCCATAAATCCATGAGCAGGTCTCCAGCGATTTTCAGGACATTTGGAGATCATTCGCCCCCTCAAATTGGCGAAAAACACCCTCATTTTGCACGTTCTGCCCGCCATATCAGCAGTCTGCTATTTTCTGGGTTTTTGCACACAGGTACAGTTTTGGATGACTTCCGTACCTCAGATTGAGTTGGTTTTAGTTGCGCCAAAAAGTAGACACAGAGAGCTTTCCAGCAAGCCCTCATGAGCCTCATTTCGACATCGGGAAGGCTGCCTATTGCATCCAGCAAGTCAGGGGACCTTTTTCAGGCATAAATATGAAGTATTTTTGTAATTTTTGAACTTCAAAAATCTGCTTTTCCCAAATGTGCGTTAAGCTATTTTTATCATTGGGAAATGATGTAAAGTCAATATAATTTCCGTTTTTAGCAATTTTTTAGATATTTTATGGGATATTTTGTGCCTTGGGCTTTGCAAAGCCTCAAGGACAAGTTTAGATATTTTGACTTGGCCAATGGGATAGCTAGTTGCTCCATGAGGTTTTCCTCCCTCAAGCCTATTTATTCCATGGGTTTCATTGTAAATAAGAGGCTAAACTTGAGAGAAGAATTAATACATTGGTCATATGAGCTTTGAAGAATACACTTGAGTTATGATTTTTGGACTGCCTCTTGGATGCTTTTGAGGAATGATGAAGGATTGTTGATGGATTCCTTGACATGGTAGAATGGTATAGTGCTTCTTAATGTGTTTTGTCTTCTAGTTTTCATTCATACTACATATTTCTTGCTGCTATAGATCAGTAAAGATTGATTTTGAGATATGCCCATGGAGGCACCTCAAAATCCCCGAATCTTCATAGCTTGATGTTTTCCTCTCCCTTAGTTATGCTAAAGAATTCTTAGCTGCTCTTTAGTAACTTAAGGTATTGTTGCTAAGTTTTATTCATAAGTTCTATGTATGTTGAGTAGGATGTATGGTTTGCCCTACCTACCTATAAGCTGCCCATAGTTCTGTCCATAAAACTTTCTCTTTGACTGATTTGTTGATCATCTTGTTGAACCAAGGAGGCCTAGTCCCGATCTAGCTCTTTGCCTAAAACTATGAAAACTTGTTTGTCCAAGTGCCCAATGACTTAGAGACTATGTTTAGGCGTTCCGGCGTAGTTTATGAGTTGTTAGTTTGTCTTATGTGTTTTTCCCCAAAGTCTGATAGCTATTTCCCGAAGTTAGAGGGTCTTATACCTCTATGTATGGCTGGAATGTTTGATTTCTATGTATTAATTAGCTTATAGTTATACTCAGCATGATTAATGGCTTGCTATTACATGTTCATGTCTGCTATTAACTAATTACACTTGAAATCCCTTGTCTTTCACCAACTTATTGTCCATTTAATCCATTTTTCCCAGAGATCCCTTCTATCGTGAATCAAATCGGCCCTACAGCAGCTTTACATCATCACCTCATAGCTTCCTTGACCTGTTTGACCCCATAGCCCAATTTATCTACATCTTGTTATCCAGTTTATGTCTTTGATCAGTTTTATCCCTCACAAACTTAAAAAACCCCAAAAAATCAAAAACTCACTTCATAACTAGCCTAATATCAGAACACCATAAGCAAACACACCGATATCTTTTACATATAATAGAGAGAGCCCTCTCTGAGTCCAGGAAGGCTAGGTCCTTGGGCTCCAAAGCTTGGTTTGATGTTACATCGTCATTTGGCTCGCCAATCGGCCAAATCACGGGACCCTAACATACTGTATCATGAATAATAAAATTTTGCATGGCCTGGATGGTGGAAACTAGATCTGGGGTCTTGATTTCCTCTTCCCGAACTAGTACAAATTTATCGATGCGATTGATTGTGTCGAAGTCGAACATGGTAAAAACCACTTGATTACTGGTCAATGATGTGAACCATTAACAAGTGTGACAGAAACCACAAATAATGAAAATAGCTCTCAGAGTACTCCAATACAATCTATGAAGTGTGAATAAATTATTTGGAGTCAAACACTCATAGAATCGTTCGATCAAAGTTTAATGATGAAACTTGTCGTCAAAGGAGAGAAACCTTCCATTAGGGCATGCAGATCCCAAGGTACTGATAGGATTCTAGATCAAATTTCTAGATAATGAGATGATGTTGATAGAAAGTGACCCATCGTAGGAAAGCCCATGACACAAAACCATTAGATCAAGTTTTGAATAAATATTTGCAAGGACTAACTCAGATATGGTCAACGTGAATGGAGACAAATGTTTTCAATGAATGGTTTATGTGAACTCTCTCTCTTGAACACATAAGGACACTGCAGATGGCTTGGAAACATTTGACCTAAAGCTAATACCCAAAAACCTACTAAAGACTTTCAATGTGGTTCTATTACCTGTTAGACAAAGGATTTCCCAACCCGGGTACAAGTGTGACAAAGTGTCGTGTTCAAGAGTGGCATGCTGCTTTTTAAACAAGGGTGAAAATTGGATTCTTTTTCTCTCTTTTTCACCCACCATTACTGGAAAGTACCTCTTTATTTTTGTCAAGCTTAAGGAGGATAACGTTTTCTTGTTTGTGTAAGCTCATCCTTTGGATGAGTCCATCTTAGTATTAAAATTGAACCCTAAGAAGGAGTGGTTCAGTCCTATTTGTAATTGACGGATCCTTTACTGTTAAATTTTAACGAGTCCAGTATAGGAGAAACTCGACATTTTTCAGTTTTAGGGAGTCAGAAAAAAAACAGAAGTAAATTCCATGGTTGTTCTTTTTCGTAAATTTAGTGTCTCAGGCCTGAAAAAGGATAAAATAATGTAGGAGAGAACTCTATTGACCATGATTATTCAACATATACATTTTTCATAATTATTCCATTTCAGTCTAGAAAAGGGGTAAAGCTATACTGAAGGGATGACTATTCATTTACTTTAACGAGTTCGAATAGTCAAGTACTTGGAAATATTTTCATATTTTGAGAGTCTGAAAAGGGCTTAAAAGAGAACTCTAGGGTTTCAATTTTTCATAATTTTACAGAGCCCAAAAAAGTGATAAAATTATACTTAGTGCCAAAATAATTCTTTTCACCAAAAAATCATGTATCCTGCACAAAAACTCAAAAGATTACACATACCTGTTTGCAAAAAGTAAAAATATTTAAAAATGACCTTTTAAAGTGAAAAAAGAAATAAAATAATAATATTTTGTTCATATAAAAACTATGAAAAGGGGTTAAAACAAATCATTTTCACCTTTTATGTTCAGAGCCGTGCATAGAGAGCTTTTGGCTAAAAACTTCTTGAGCAGATATCGAAAGAACCGACTGTCCATTTCTCGAATCGTAAGAACCAAGTATTCCACATTATCCTTAGCTTCATTTTTATCTATTTAATTTTTCATTTTGAGCCTTTATTTAATTTTTTAAGAGGATTTAATGCTTTATAAATGCCCTTGGGGGTCCGCGGGTAAACCATGTGATAACTGCGAACCCCAATAATTTTTAAAAGAAAAAATTATCGGGCTGTCGCAGGTTCTGCGTTGAGCACGTGTGTTCATCTACACTGTCTACACACAAAACCTACAGAGGCACCATGAACATTTCAAAAACTCAAATTTCTCTTTAAAAATGGTTCAAGTTTTCTTCCAAATGGTTCAAGTTACAGCTCCTTGAATAATTGAAATTAACCAATTATGAAATTGATGTCATGAAAAGAGAAGCAAGGAAACACAATGTAGAGAAGATTTAGTTTGAAAATATGAAGGCAATTTGGGAAGAATAGGTTGACATTGTTTCCAGGACTTTGGATAATATAAAACAACTTATCAAATGGACCATTCCAGTGAGGAAATAGGCCAAAAATGTTAGAAGGATGTACACACATTTGAAAGCCACCAATAGAAGGTTTAAAGATCAGGTTAAGGACCTCCCAGAGTAACTTGAACTAATTCATGAGGAGTTAGAGAAAAAATACCTTAAAATGACAGTGCTTGAAGAGCCAATAGCTCAACCCATCATAAATGAGGAAGAAATCCCTCAAGGATCATAAGTTGAGATGTTTTATGGTTTCTAAGGCTAATGGAATCTTAGAAACAAGGTTTTGGCACTTAGAAGTTTTATTTTTCAAGTTACACAAAAATCTGGAATTTTAACACTTTTCAATAGTTTCGTAGCGTGCCTCACCTTGGAGGACATCAAAACGCTATGAAACTACTGTAGCTTTTATTTATTTATTTTGAACCAATTTTGGTAGCTTTCAGAAGGTGAAATTTGCATGGGATATTTTTCTAAGGATGATGAAGACCATATCAAAGGAAAGGATAAAAAATATTGAGGGTGAATGGAATTTTTGCAGCGCTACGAAAGTACGTTATGAAAATTCCTTAATTTCGTAGCGTACTGTGTGGGAGCATTTTAAGTAGATTTTTGGGCATCTCTGGACAGATGGGTATTATCCAAGTGTTAGAGGAACATGAAAACAATTATTCAGCACTTAAAGACCATGAAATGAAGATAAATTAGTAGCCAAAGCATTCGTGGAAGAAGAAGACTAGTTTGCCTAAAAAACAAGGTTTTGTTTCCAGTTTTAGAGGAGGTGAATTAAGTGGTCAAGTAGTGATGAGTCTCATCACCCAAATTCAAACATGTGAAATCATATTTGTCAAAGATGTAATTGCTTTAGAATATAAGGTTGTTAAATGTAATAATGAGCAGTTTGAATCCTATTAGGAAAAGGACTGCCAAGTAGGATAGCTATCATTTTGTCATTAAATAGATGTTTTATGGTTATGCAAGGTGTCATTAGGCAAAAATTCGATGAATCTAGCCAGGAGGCAAATCATCTCATGATGTAACAAGTCTATTAAAGGGCATAGAGTTGAATTTTTCAAGGGCTGGAGATTTTTTGGCAAAACTGCAACTTTATGTAATTTGACTGTTTCAGTAATAAAGAGACTTGTTTCTTGACCAACCTGAGATTTTGACTGATTTTTTAGTTCTTATCTTATCTATATATTTTATGTGTCCCATTTTCAGTGGTTTTCATCTATAATACTTATAATTCATTCATGTAATGCTCTGACTTCCTTTATAGATGAATTGACTGTGTATTTTCATGTCTCATGTGTGTGTGTACTACTACTAAAAAATATTACCTGCCTTAGCTTCCATGTCAAGTGAAATCACTATTGAATCACTGAAATTGTTCACTCCATAAGCCCAATGTTTGCATACTGATACTATTTTCAACCTAGACTCGTCATAAAAAAAGTTGTTTTCCAAATAAGAGTTAGCCATCTAAATACATATCTATTCAATATTATTAATCCTTTGAGAGAGCCCTCTCAGACTGAAGAGGCTAAGATTCAGTCAAAATATTGGTTTAAAAAAGTTACATGAGATTGTATGATTAGCAACCTATCAGGTGAAATTTTGTGATAAAATTTTGGTGCGTCTTCCAGAAGCCTGAAGATTATACTTTCCTGAAATTTTGAAGCTAAACTTCTGAAGGTAGCAGGAGCTCAGGAAGCTGTTTGAGGCTGCCTCTACCTTGGTGACTCCATTCAAAATTCATATGATCAAAGGTGGCTTCGAGAAGGAGATACACGAGGATTAATCTTGACCCAAATCCACCTACCATTGTGGACAATCCAAACACCATCTCCAGAGGCAATCAAGGCATTTCTGAAATATCAGGTACTCCATTACATACAAAATCCTTGTTCTTTGAAGTTTTAAGAAGTCCTGAAGATAAAATATTTGATGATAAAATTCAGGAAGTATTTTTTAGGTCTGAAAGTGAAAAATAATTAACTGAAAGTGTCTTAGACATACATAGGAGAGGTATTGATACCTCAGCCTTAGTGAGACAAAAATATAAATAAGAGTTTTGGGAAGTAGTTACTTCTGAGTTGTTGTTAGAAAGAGAGTATTTGGATAGGTTGAAGGAGCCTAACCCTTTTGAAATTTTGTTGAGAAGTAAAAGTGGTTTTCCTCTTCCTGATTGGAGTTCAATTGTCAGTGGACAACAAAGATCAAACAACCCTCCTCCTAACAGTTCCTCTTCCTCTACTATTATTTTTCCTAAAACTACCACAGTCCAATTCATCATGGCATGAAATGTACCTCCTCCACCTGTTGCACCTGCTAGGTATGCCCCTCTTATTCTTCTAGCTATCCTACATTCCCTTCCTAGCAAATAATCTTCTAGAATCAAAACTTGGGGAAGCGATGAAGAGATTACAGCTGAAGAACATGTAGACTAGTTTAATGACTTTATAGACAAGGAGGAGGTTGACCATGAGGATGTCAAGATGAGATTGTTTGCTCAGAGCTTTACTAGTGAAGTTAGGAAGTGGTTCAAAGCCCTTGTTTCTAGAAGAATTCATAATTGGAATGAACTTGAAGATATATTTTTGAGGAAATGGGGAAATAGAATCAACCATGTACAAGCCCTCACTAAATACAATAGTTTAAGAAGAGCTATTGATGAAACAATCCAAAACTTTTCAAAAATATTTAACAAATTTTATGATTCTATCCCTTCCCATTTAAAACCTCCATAAGCCTTAGCTCAAATGAGATATGCTAAAGCTTTTGATTAAGGATTTTCTATACTGCTAAGAGAAAGAGAATCCCCATCACTTGCTGAAATGCAGAATGATGCAGTGAAGGTGGAGGTCAATATGATAGCAGCAAAAAAGTCCAAGATGGGTAAGACTAAGTTGAAAGAATAATATAAGCCTTCCACCTATGATGAAAAATTTGATTCAATGATGAAGGAAGTGGAAAAATTGATGGATAGGCTTGCCCTTGGGAATACCTCTGCTCCTCCTGCACAACATGAGCCTCAATTTAGAAATCCTCAATTCAAAAGACCTCAAAACCAGCAAAGGCCAAGGGAAAACAAAAATCAGCAACCTGACCCTCCAGTGAGACCTCCTTTTCAGCAGAACTTAGTTGATGAAGATGATGAACCTAAAATTCCAGAAGATTCCATTCATTGTCTAGATGAAAACATGTCTAGAATATTCTTGACTAAGGAGGAACATGATGAGTCAGACCATGAGGTGAATAAGGGTGAGGAACCATCTAATTATTTTAAGGGATATCAAAATGCAATCTTTAAGATGCAGAAAAAATACAACCTTAGAAACATTTGTGTGCCAATCACTATAACAAAACACAGCCTAAGAAAGATGCCCCCAAAGCTGCTGAGGGTAAGAAAGATACACCACCTCCTCCTCGTATCAAAGAAACTAAAAATTTTTCTTCTATTTTCAGTTTGGAGAGTGAAATTTCTAAGATCAAAATACCAGTACCTTTTGGAGAAATTCTTAAGGTAAATGAATACAGAAGTAAGATTGTGAAAATGTTGAATTCACAACCAGGAGCTACTGATATCTTAAATATTCAAGAAGATCATCCAACCATATATTTGGGTCCAAGATTAGAAGATGAGCAGAATGAGGAGGTTCCTCCTTTTTATGTTAGCCTTACCATTCATGACATGACATTGCATAATGCCATGTTGGATTCAAGGGCTTCTCACAATATTATGCCCAAAGTAATCATGGAGAGGATGGGGTTATAAATTACTAGACCATATAAAGATTTGTTTTCCTTTGATTAAAAAAGAGTTCAATGCATTGGTTTAAATAAAGATGTTTTTTTTGGTCTTACACAAGTCCTTGCTAAGACAATGGTCATGGACATTGTGGTAGCAGACATTCCACCAAATTTGGGCATGCTATTATCAAGGTCATGGGAAGCAAAAATCAAAGATACAATACAGATGGACCTTACTTATGCCACCATTCCTGTTTTTGGTGATAAAGGAGGCTTTATAGATAAACAAGAATGGTTTACATGGTGAGTAGTAAAGATAAACCTCGGAACTTCCCAATTTATGCTCTTGATATTGAACATGGATATGATATTCTTTTCAATGAGTTGACTGATGAAGAAGAAGATGAAAAGAAGGCAAAAAATCAACAATCTGTAATTCAGTAGATAGAAAATTAGCAAGAAGAAGATCATCAAATCAGTGAGGACAAGGCAGAAGGTTGGTGATTGTTTCACTTTTATGGATTAGTAGGAAGAGAGGGGGTAGGAGAAAGGATTTGGATCACAAGTCCAAATGATGGAAGTAAGTTCTTTTCTTACAAACTAAATTTTGATTGCACAAATAACATGGCTGAGTATGAATCTTTGATTTTGGGCTTAGAAGTTTTGAAAATAATGGGTGCTCAAAAGATTTCTATTTGTGTAGATTTTGAATTAGTCATTAAACAAGTTGAAGATGTGTATCAAACAAAGGATGTGAGAATGAGAGCATACAAAAATTTAGTCATGGACATGTTATAAAGTTTCAAAGAACATTCATTCATTGATAAGACTAGGGATCAAAACTCCATTGTTGACTCCCTAGCTGTCTCTGCAAGTATTTTCACCATTCCCATACATTCCACTGAAAAATATGAGGTTGAGGTTCACCATAGACCAGCTATCCCTGATAACATTACCCATTGGCAAGTCTTTGAGGATGACCAACAAGTAAAGAACTTTATTGAGCTGAAAGAAGAGTTTGAAAATATACAAGTAGATCAGAAAAACATGCTTGTTGAATCTAAGGGAAATTCTGAAGTGTTACAGCTGAAGACTAACTCTATACCCAAAGGCCTGATACCCCTTGAGAAGCTTTTTGATTAGAATTATCTATTCAAATCTCCTAGGATACAAGTTGATGATGAAGAGGTAGAGAGTTGTAACCTTGGTATAGTAGCTATGCCAAAACTGATTAAGCTTTCAAAGTTTATTTCAGTTGATATGAAGCACAAATATATTGAGATGATGAAAATATTCATAGATGTTTTTTCTTGGAGTTATGCTAATTTGAAGAAGTATGACCCTACTGTCATTCATGATACTATTCCCATTAAAGAAAATGAAAATTATTTCAAGCAGAAGTTGAGGAGGGTTAATCCACTTCTCATGCCTCTGATTGAGAAGGAAATCAAGAAACTCTTTGATGCCAAAATCGTTGTTCCAATCAGATTCTCAAAGTGGCTTGCAAAATTGGTTCCAGTTAGAAAGAAGAGTGGAGAAATTAGAATATTCATTGACCTCAAAAACTTGAACAAAGCCTCTCTGAAGGACAACTACCCTCTCCCAAAGATGGACCAAATTTTTTAGAACATTGTGGGTTCCCAAAGGATTTATATGCTTGATGGTTTTTTAGGTTACAATCAGATACTTGTGCATCCGAAAGATCAGGAAAAAACAACCTTTACCACACCATGGGGCACATTCATGTATGCCAAGATGCCTTTTGGTCTGATGAATGCAGGAGCTACCTTTCAGAGAGAAATGGACATTGCTTTTTCTGAGGAGAAGGAAAAAATGGTGGTTATCTATTTAGATGACATAACAGTTTTCTCAAGGAGGGAAGAAGATCATTTGAAGCACCTAGAAATAATTTTGCTGAAGTGTAGAAGGTTTGGAATTTCTCTCAATCCCACTAAAAGCATTTTTTCCCTAACTTCAGGTAAATTACTTGGACACATTATTTCTAAAGATGGGATTAAGACTGATCCAAACAAGGTCAATGCAATTCAGAAAGTGGATTTTCCTAGGAGCAGAAAGGAGATTCAGACTTTCCTTGGAAAGGTAAATTTTGTGAGGAGGTTTATTCCTAATTTTGTTGAGATTGTAAAAGACATAACAAGGATGCTTAAGAAAGGAGCTGAAATCAAGTGGAAATAAGAAGCAATGCATTCATTTGATGAGATAAATAAGGCACTCACCCAAGCACCAATGTTGATCAACCCAAATTTCTCAAAAGAATTTCCATTTTTTACTTTTGCATCAAAAAATATAATTGTTGGAGTTTTGTTGCAAAAAGGATAGTAAGGTACTGAGTAGCCCATTTCATTTTTTAGTAGGACATTAGATAACTTAGATTTGAAGTACAACATCTTAGAGAAGCAAGCTTATGCCTTGGTTAAGGCCATCAAAGATTTCAAAATTTACATTCCGGATTCTCATACTATAGCTTTTTTTCCTAATGGTGTTGTGAAAGACATCTTAACTCAAGATGATCCTGATGGTAAGAGGGGGAAATGGATTACTAACTTGCTGGAATATGACATAGAGATCAAGCCATCAAAATTCGTCAAAGGACAAGGTCTAAGAAAGTTGATGGCCCAGTCAAACCTTGACTGTCTTAACATGAATTTAATTGCAGAAATTTCTGAAATTTAAGATGAAGAGGAAGAACTGATCCCCACTGAAGAAAAATACATCATTTCAGAATGGTACAAAGACAAAGTTTTTTTCTTACATCATCATAGAGCACCTGCTGAGTTGACAAAGTCTAAGGCAATATTTGTGAGGTTAAAATCTTTGAGGTATTGCATCATTGACAAAAATCTGTATTGGAAGGACACCAGTGGTATTTTGTTGAATTTTTTGCTGGAAGAGGAGATTGATAAAGTGATTGAGGAGTTCCACAAAGGAGATTGTGGAGGTCATCATTCTTGGAAGGCTACAGCAAACAAGATTCTCAGAGCAGGGTATTATTAGCCTACAATGTTTAAATATGTCTACAAAAAGATTGTTGCCTGCCATGAATGCCAAAATTTTTATGGTAAGAAGAAGCCTGTACCCTTACTCTTGATGCCTATTTATGTTGAAGTGCCATTTCAACAGTGGGGGATAGATTTTATTGGTGAGATACATCCATCATCATCAGGTCAACATCATTGGATTCTAGCAGCAACTGACTATTTCACCAAATGTATTGAAGGAATCCCAACTAGGCAAGAAAATGATTATGTTATCATTTCATTTTTGGAAATAATATATTGTCTAGATTTGGTTTTCCTATGAAGATCATCACTGATAATGCTAAGGAATTTAAGTCTAAGAAGCTAATTATTTTTTGTCATAAATATCATATTACTCTTGGGCATTCTACTGCATATTATCCACAAGGGAATGGTCTTGTTGAATCTTCTAACAAGAGCATTGTGAGGATTATAAAGAAGGTGTTGCAGGAAAATAAGAAGTCATGGCATTTGAAGCTGAAGTATGCTCTATGGGCTGATAGAGTGTGCACAAAGAGGTCAATTGGAACTTCACCTTATGAGTTGGTATATGGAGCTGAAGCTATCTTTCCTACATCCTTAGGAGTGCATGTCATGAAGCTGCTACAAGGATTGGAGGAGGAGCCAAATGTAATTTAGAGAAGGATCAATTAGCTGATAGCTTGCAAGAGAAAAGGGAGGAATTCTATAATAGTAATCAACTATCACAAAACAGAATCAAGAAAAATTTTAACAAGAAGGTCAAAGAAGAAAATTTTCAAATCCAAGATGTGGTTTTGAAATGGGAGGCCAGGATTGAAGAGAAGGGGAAACATGGCAAGTTTTAGAATATTTGGAAGAGTCCATTCAAAGTAGTTTCATTCCATGGGAACAAAACTTACATTCTGCAAGAGATGGATGGACAACCATGTGCTAGAGGGCCTGCCAATGGAAGGTTTTTGAAGCACTATTCTTCTTAAAATCTATTGATCATTCATTCCATTGTATATATTCCATTTTATGTGTTTTTTATGCAAATAATGACAATTTGAATCATCAAGCTTGAGCCTGAGGTGAAAGCCATTAGAGTTTGAAGAAAAAGCTTGGCAGTTTAAAAGTTTTTTGTTTTTTTCAAGAAGATGGATAACAACAATGGAACTACTGGTTCTTTGATGTACCACTGGGGCACACCATCCCAAGTGGAGCCACTATTATCACCCAAAAAGAAAAATGAAGCATCATTTGACAAGGTTAAATAGGTTCAAGTGTCAAAAATAGGGTTGTAGGATTCATTTTTTATGTTTGGTCAAGGGAAATATTAAATTTTTTCTTGTTTAAGTTTACCCTAAGTTCTAAACCCACTCATTTTAAAATCCCCTCATGTCATAACACTCATTATTTTCTAATTGATTTCAATTTACAAGGCTTTTGTAAAATGCCATTTTAGCCAAGAAAACACAGTTTTGTAGCGAAATACACTGTGAAAAGTCACTTTTCGCTACGAAACTATTGATAGTTTCATAGAGAAAACATCCAAATTTACACTAAATATGCTACGAAAGCATGGTTTCCTATCTACCTTGTTACATTAGCCATTAGGTGTCAGAAAATCATTGGGTAAGGGTAAGATACATGTCATTCGAGTCATGGAGGGATAAAACTAAGGTACATGGTCAGGTCTAAAGTCATCATGATCAGTTTAGGTATGTATGAGTCATCATTGGGCCATGAGAAGACATCAAAACTTCGAAATATTTCCAAATTCAGTCATTTCTCATTTCTCATTCCTTCTTTGCATGATATCGAGCTCTGGAGAGCTATTGCATTAAGTCAAATATTTTCCTGGTGTTTTCAAAGGTTTACATTGAGCATTATCAAGTGAAGCTGCAAGTTATCAAGTGAGGTTGTAAATCATCAAGCGAGGCTGTGAAGACATTAAAGAAACCATGGCAGAAAAAGGAAGGACAAACAAGGGTGACCAATGTCTCAGATATGAACTTGCATTTATGAATTTGATCAATGAAGACCCAACAATAGTGTAAATATTTAGAAGGACAGGTTGCTTACATTTTTGTGAAAATTTACAAGGCTGCCATGCACAAGATTCCAAAGAGTTTTCATTAAATTTCAGTGGAACAACCACCAAAGTGGGAATGCTCAATCTATCCATCACACCAAAGGTTATTGCAGTTGCTACAGGGATTCCTAGAGGACAGGAGAAGTGGTTCAAAGGTTTCAAGTTTAACATGGAGTAGTGCAAAGAATTCATGAAGCCTAAAAACAGTGAAATGGATCTCACCAATTCCATTCCAAGGAGCTGCATAAAGGACAACTACTCAAAATTATTGCTCATCATCCAAAAATACTTTACCTATGAAGGGAGATACCACAAAGTCTACTCATATCATTTCAAGTTACTTCTGCACTTTAGTGGTAAGATTTCCCTTGATCTGTCTTTCTATTTACATAGAAGCTTGTCAAAAATGGTAGATAAGGTACAAGAAAAATCTGAGGGGACTGAGACTTCATTGTTTCATCATGTTTTAATGAAACTATTGGTTTTATATGAACTCAAAAAATTAGGCAGATATTGGTCATCATTTTTGTTTGTTAGTGGTTTTGAGTTGGATGCTCTTACTCCTTCAAGAACTCCTAAACCTAGGAAAATTCCATCACCATTAGCAACAAAACAGAGTGAACCTGCAAGAGTAGAACCAAGTGAGCCAATTATGATGGAGATAGAGAAATTGTAGAGTTTTGACAGACCAAATGTCCCACCTATAAAAGAGAAGTCAAAAGTGGTAAAACCTGCAAAACAAAAACAAGATGTGAGTAAACAAGGAACAAAAAGGATGACAAGAAGCCAAACAATGGCCTTAGAAGAGAAAACAATGGCTGTAGAAGACAAAGAAGTAGCTAAAGGAAATCTAGAAGATATCTTGCATGCCATTGACATAGAATAAACTCCTATATTCCAAGCTAAGGACATAGAAGAAGGTGGATAGAAGTTTAAAAAGGCTAAATCTGCAAAAAAATTAGTATTTGAGGGAGAAGATGCAGGTTTTATGTTCCAAGCAAGAAATCCTATGAAAAGGCATGCTAGGAAGTTAATAGAGAGCATTAAAGAGGTTCAACCACATACTGACATAGTCTAGCCACCACAAGAGATCATTGACCTTTCATCACTTGCAGAAAAAGATACAATTAGTAAATCAAAGAAAGGAAAAGAGAAGATGATGGAAAAAAAAGAGTTACAACTCCTTGAAGAAAAATTGAAATTAGCCAATCATTAAATTTTTGTTATGAAGAGAGAAGTAAGAAAACACAATGTAGAGAAGATTCAGTTTGAAAAGATGAAGGAAATTTGGGAAGAACAGGTTGACATTGTTTCCAAGACTTTGGATAATACACAACAGCTTATCAAATGGACCATTCCAGTGAGGAAAGAGGCCAAAGATGTTAGGAGTATGAAAAAAATTTTGAAAGCCACCAATAGAAGGTTCAAAGATCAGGTTAAGGACCTACAGGAGCAGCTTGAACTAATTCATGAGGAGTTAGAGATAAAAGGCCTTAAAATGACAGTGCTTGAAGAGCCAATAACTCAACCCATCATAAATGAGGAAGAAATTCCTCAAGGATGATAAGGTGAGTTGTTTTATGGTTTTTAAGGCTAATGGAATGTTAGAAACAAGGTTTTGGAACTTAGAAGATTTATTTTTCAAGTTACACAAAACTCTGGAATTTTAGAACTTTTCAGCAGTTTCGTAGCGTGCCTGGGCTTGAAGGACATCAAAATGCTACAAAACTACTGTAGCTTTTATTTTTCCTTTTTGAACCAGTTTTGGGAGCTTTCAAATGGTGAAATTTGCATGATAGATGTTTCTAAGGATGATGAAGGCCATACCAAAGGAAAGGATCAAAAATATTGAGGGTGAATGGCATTTTTGCAGCACTACGAAAGTACACTACGAAACTGCCTTACTTTCGTAGCGTATTTTGTGGGAGCCTTTTAAGAAGATTTTTGGGCATCTATGGACAACTAGGTATTATCCAAGTGTTAGAAGATCATGAAAATAGATATTTAGCACTTAAATACCACGAAATTAAGATAAATTAGCAGCCAAATCATTCGTGGAATAAGAAGACCAGTTTGCCTAAAAAACAAGGTTTTGTTTCCAATTTTAGAGGAGGTAAATTAAGTGGTCATGTAGTGATGAGTCCTATTAGAGTTGGTATCTTCATCCCTCCGTCAGAGATCAAATTTCTCTTGTTGCATTTCATTTTAGGTGTCTCACTCAGTTCAGTCAGCTGCATTCCATTAGGAGCATGGATCATCTGACAGTAGGGGCTTGTCACTCATATCCCTCATGTCTTATACCTGCTGACCTATTTTTGTTCATTAAAATAATTTACAGTCATTTTTGGTCTCATAAATTAGCAAAGAGTCATTTTAGAGTTTTAGTCTCATTAGGTCTAGGGTTTAGTTAATTCGGTCTTCATAATGCTTAATAATGGTCAGCAAGCACATGAGGAAGCTTGAAATAAGGTTTCAGTGCAAAAAATGTCATCATCATATGCTTGATAATGATTTTTCTTCAAAACTCTGTTTTGAAGAAAAATAGTCTATTTCATCTTTATGTAATAAATGCAATGTGATTTTCAAGTTTTTTAGTTGTAATAACACTCCACTCGCAACCCTGGTCACCTTTGCCAAAGCTCCATGCCATTCATTCCCCTACAAGATAGACATAAAAGCTCATTATTCAGTCCAAAAGCCAAAGGGAAACAAAACAGACTTTTAAAGTGAAATGTCAAGTTTGCAACATTACAAAGTGGGTTTGTTCAAATGAAAAATCAAATTATTTGGTATATATATGATTTTTATGTTTCAACACTCCATTTTCATGCCAAAGAGACAGCAGTGAGAAACAGAAGAGTTGTGAGGAGCGAAGCAAGTGTTTGGAGGTCGGACTGTGTCAAGTTTCCAAGCGCGATGCATTGGGCAGTTGGCGCGATGCATCGGGCGAGCGCGGTGCATAGGGTTGGTCCCCTGTGTGAAAACTTGTTCCTGTGCACCGCATTGGAAGGGCGCAGTGCACTGGGTTGGTTGCATGGCGCATTGGGCCAGAACACAAGTTTTTTGCCATTCCTTTCAATCAACAAATTTTCTGATTCTCTCCTTGTTCGAGTAAGTCAAAGTCACTTCTCCATTACCCATAACAAGTGTTTGGTGTTGATATGAGAATTTAAATGCAAAAAACTCAAACCCTATTGTCTTATTTAAGAATGCTTCTAGGGTTTTAAAATTGGTTTTGGTGTCAAATATTTCCATTTCCATTACCTTGTTTTTCCCCTTCTCATTGTTTATCTTCTCACCACAGTCCCCTTTTCCTATTCACCTTATATCCCTAAGTCAATCATCCCTATCCCATTCCCATTGTCCCCATACCACTTGTAAATTTTCCTCAAATCCCAAGTTATCCCAAAAAAATAACTGGTTGTCCCTAAATCTTTAAGACACAGATTTCAAGTGGCAATTTCAATTTTCACTTGGTAATAATCCATTATTCCCACTATCCTATTCCTCCATATCCCCTCCCATATTACCACATATTTGGCAATCAAATAAAAAACACCAAGAATTCTCATACAAGACAACATAGACCTTGCATAGACCTTGGACATCATGGAGACAGATACCGATACATCCTATGACCGAGACAATGATTCCACCACTGAACTACATGCACCTAGAAGGCCTCATAAGAGTGGCAGACATGTGAGAGAGGAGCCCACCTCACTGGCTGATTTGCAGGCTTGTTTACTTGCCATGGCATGTTTTCAACAGCTGTCATGCTATCAATTTTGTGAAATGGTTGCTAGGGTCCATCATCATCAGGAGCTGGCCCGTTTATTTTTGTTACATTTACATGATGGTCAAGTTACCCTTGTCGGTGTGACTTTCACTTTAACACCGGAAACTATCTCTCAAGCAACCAGAATACCCAATGTTGGAGAAGAATGGAACAAAAGACAGTAGGTTGATAGAGTGCATTATGAACCATACATCAGGCCTAGCTTTATGAAACAACTCAGCAGAGTGTTTCCTTTCCGATTCCTAAAGGATTCCTATGCGCCTCTGATGAAACTTATTATCAAATATTTCAGTTTTGAGGGCCGGTTTTCACATCTCTATGCCTATCATTTCAAGTTATTGATGCATTTTACCAGGGTGAGGATGATGAACCTCCCTTATTTCATGTGTTGGAATATTGAGAGGATGACCACTCTCATGCAAATGAAAACTCCTGAGTAGCAGTACAAAAGTATCTATCACTATGCACTCATTAAGATTGTGGTTGTGCATCAGCTCAGCTTGCAGGGTATTTCATGGGAGGATTTCATTTCTAATGATTTCTCCACAGCTCCTCAGGTTCCTGCGGAGGTTTTTCATGATGCAGGTGAACCTTCATATCAGCATGAGGATCACGAGACAGAGACTACTAGTGTGCCGATGTATGTCACTTATTAGAGAGGCACTAGAGGATTATTTGCAGTAGCCCGGCGAGTATTATCTCCACCTAGGATGGAAGGGGTCTCGCTTCAATCATCAGAAGCACATGTACAGGTATAGGACAGGGGTAAGAGGCCCATGTAGGATGAGGGGCCTTCAGGAGGCCAGGATACAGGTTTTATACTTATTGATAAGGATTTGAGCTCTCCAAGCTCAAAGTTGAGAGAGACTATTCAGGAGAAGAAGGCGGAGATAGACACTTTTTCCATCAATTTGAAAAGAGCCCAATGGATTATCAACTACCTTGAGAAACGAAAAAAATAGTTGGAAGATCAGCAAACTATCATGGAGTTGCAAAATATCCGTGAGAACCGGCAAGCTGCCCAAAGAAGCCAAACCGAGATGACATCCATTGAGCGAGAGATTGAGGCTAACCGAGAGAATTGGCTTGAGAGGGTCAATATTAATTTGGAGAAGTTTTTGGAGAAGGCCAACAAGGAAAAAAACATGCTAAGGCACATGAAAAATCATTATTGGGCAAAAAATCACATTTGCAAGGCACGAATCAAGATCCTGAACGCAAAGTTAAAGAGGACATTAAAGCGTCGCAAAAGGCATGATAGACTCCAAATTTTAGCTAAAGCTTCATTGTCCTAGCATAGCACATGATGGTGGACATTCAGTCCAAATTTCAAGAAATTTGGGACACGTTTTTTCAATTTTGAATTTTTTGGCCTTAACACAGATTTTCTTGCCCGACGCGTCGCGCCACTTGGCGCGCGCTTATGATTTGCAGATCCTCTTGGGTAAAAATTGATATTTATGGATTTTTCATTCAAATTTATGCATGCCTACCCATTACCTAGATATTTTGACAAGTTTTGGGTTGCCGGAAGGGTCGAAAGCACCCTAAAAATGACCTTGCTGCCACTTTTTGGACACACAGGAAGCAGTGTTGGGAAAACTCATTTCTGGAGGGGACAATGGCAACCAAATTCAAAAATTCCACTTGGGTTGGAAATTATACAGGTAGAGCTTTCCAACAAGCTATCCTATGCTCAATTTGGACTCTTGGAAGGCCCGCAAAATCGGCTCCAAAGTGGCGCGATGCATAGAGATTTCAGGCACGGCGCATTGGGAATTTTGGCTCATTTTTCACTCAGTAACTCAGTTTTTTGCCTAGTTTTGGCCAGTTTGACTTTTTTATCTCCAAATTTAAATCTCTTGATGTAATTTTATGTAATTTCATGGTTTTTGATGTAATTTTCACAAATTTTACTCATGTAAGTAGATTCATTCATTAAAAAGTGAATTGTAACTGAATGAATCAGTTTCCTATCTTATAGAGGCAAGTTGTTCCACTGCCTATTTTCCAGTTGTTAGTTTATATCTTGTTGAAATAGCTCCTAAAATAGTGATCTTGACCCCTAGAGGCATGGGGATGAGTTATGCTTGTCTATATCTTGTAGTTTCTTAGTCATTTTCAGGGTTGGACACTTGGGATTGTTTGGAGCTTTCATTGTACATTCATCTCTGCATTTTAGCAAAGGAATAAACCAGGGTTTGCATCACTCTTTGGGATCCATGTGGCTCTATGTTTTGATAGTTTGTTTCTCTCTGTGATTGTAAGTTTACTGATGTTTCGTGTGCATCATCTCTCTCCTCATTTCTTCTTAAGTTAAACAAACAAGTAATAAGGGTGGAATTCATTAGATTTGCAGTGCTCTACCTTGAGTTTTGTTTAATTTTCCATGTTTTCAACTGTCTGAAGAGGATTCCTGAAAGCCTCTTTCCCTCTTCAACTCCTCATAGGTCTAATCCATCCATTTAATTCAATTCGAAAGCATTAAAACAATTTCCTTTCTTGCCCCATTCAGCTCTCTGCAAAACTGATCATTTCCCAGACCCAAAATCTGCCCTTCCCTTTGATCCAACAAACACCTTCCAAAATCAAATCAAACCCTTTTACATATATACCTAGCATAAAATCAGCCTTTATTTCAAGTCATCTCAAGCCTCACTGATTATTCTTGCTGAGATTGATGAGGAGAGAGCCCTCTCCCGATCTGGTAGGGCTAGCTACCAGATTAAGTGTGGTTTGATGTTACCCTAGACTCTACCTTCCTTCAGCCTGAGGTAGATTTAGGCTATAACATAGTGGCGACCATACTCAGGAAGTGAAAAATGGTTTGCTTGTTAGTTTTATTTGTTTTATAAGCTACAGACGGAGCCTGAAGTTATGCCAGGTAGCCTTCAAAACTCTCTTGCTTTGCATTAGCAAAAATATATAAACGCTGCTTCAGTCAATATTTGGTCTAGTTTGTAAACGTAACATCTGACTTGTAAATTGCCCTAGTATATCAGATCATTCTAGACTTTTGGATTATGATTTTAGAATTTGATAGGCTGAACAAGTTGGTTTTTTCCATCTGATTTTTTAGAAGAATTCAACACACTGGCTTCCAGACGACATACTAGAGAAAATCTGGATCCCGATCCACCTCCTGTGTATGAAAATCCCAATCTTATTTTGAGAATCCTTCGTCGAGAAAGTCCTGTGATTCCTGTGTTCAAATCTCATTCATGTCCCGATGTTTTTGAGTATCTTGAATATCTTGAGTTTGACAAGCAATTTGAGTTGTCGTTGTTTGAGACTAAGTCTGAAAGCACTATTGATTCTACTGTCCTAAATCAAGAGTTTGTCAAATATCTTGAAATTAAACAGGCTAATAGATCCATTGACAGTTACATTTTGAATATTTAGAATTCCATTGTGGCAAAAAACATCCCTGAATTCATAGTCTGCATCTGCAACTATTGGGTCATCAGTAATTACATCTAGTTCACAGATTCATACCAAGCCTCCTTTCATTCCTACTATTCCCGTGCAACCATCTATTTCTGATCACCAATCTGTAGTATTATCACCCCATCCAAACCACATACACCTCATACATCAACTGCTCCGACTCCTCCTATATCCCCAAGACCGGTTGTAAATCCACCTAGAGCAATGGCTACCCAATTTGAACCTCTCGTATTGCCTCAAAACTTGGACGACATGTGCGCATATTATCAAAGAAAAATTCCATTGTTTGATGGCACTCCTCAAAGTGTCACTGCTTAGCAAAATGTGGATAGAATGGCAGATTTCTTTGACCTTCATGAGATTGATGCGGAAAATGTAACAATGAGATTGTTTGCACAAACTTTTAGAGGAGAAGTAAGAAAGTTTTTCAGAGCTTTACCGGCTAGAAGTATTACTACATTGCCTAATCTTCAGAGATAACTCTTGGATTGATGGGAAGTAAATAAAAACTCTCTTTCAATCCTTTCTGAATATGACAATATCAAGCGGAATGTTGGTGAGTCTGTCCAAGATTATTGTATTAGATTCAATACTGTTTACAATGCAATTCCTAATGATATAAAGCCACCTAGGGTGTCAACTTTGATTAATTTTCTGGATGGTTTTGATCTTGACATGGATTATCAATTGAGGGAAAGAGATCCAGGAACTTTAGAGGATATGCAAAAAATTGCAGTCAGTGTTGAAGCTAATTTGAATGCCAGGAGAGCTAGAATGAAAGCTGAAAAGAAAGTAGCAATAAAGGAAGAGGTTTCCACTTCAGATAAAGTGCTTCGTAAGATGGAAAATATGTTTGAGAGACTAACACTTGATAAGCCTGAACCGTAGATCAAAAATCCTAACTTTCGTGGCCAGCAACAACCGCAATTTAGAATCAAGCAAAGAGAGCAGCGAGCACAAGAACCGGCAATACAACAGCAAGTGAAGACACCCTTACAGCAGAATTTTGTTGGTCTGGAATTAGATGATGAAGAGAATGTAATTGGAGAAGAGAATCATTTCTTTACACCTAATGATATGCCAATTTTTATCACTGAAGATGAGGAGTATTCAGAAAGCTCAGCTGTACAAAAAGATGAGGATTTCATCTTGGAAAATGAGACAGCTCTTGAAGAAGAGTCTGATGAATATCAAAGGGGATATATGAATGCCTTGATAGCCCAACAATGACAATATTCACTCAGAAACAGAGATGTGCCCATTAATCCAATTCAAAAGAGAAAGGAAGTTTCAACACCAAAGAATGATTCACCCATTGTGTAGAAGAAGGGAAAAGAGATAGCTGATCCCACTACTAGCAAATTCCCATCAACAATTGAAAGATCCAATCAGCCAATTGTATCAAAGGAGAAAACTGAAAAGAAGGATGTTTCAGCTAAAGAGGTAGAGAAAACTTTAGTTTTTAACTTAGAAAATGAAATTGCTAAGTTAAAAGTATCCATTCCTTTGACTGAATTGATGAAGAATAGCAGCTATAAGGGTCAGGTGTCTAAGATTTTGAATTTAGATCCATTTTCTGATATGTTAAATGTGGAAGATGATCAACCTAATTTGATTTTTGGTCTAGCATTGGATGGTGAGTCTCCAGATAGTGATGTGCCTCCTTTTTATATCAGCCTTAGATTGCATGATTATGTGTTACACAATGCTATGTTTGATTCCGGAGCCTCTCATAATCTCATGCCTAGGGAAATCATGGAGAAATTGGGATTGGATATCACTAGAAAGTATCATGATCTTTACTCTTTCGATTCTAGTAGAGTAAGATGCATTGGGCTTATCAAATATTTGGTGGTCACTTTGGATCAGATTTCGACTAAAAATGTTTTGATGGACGTGGTTGTGGCGGATATTCCTCCTAGATTTGGCATGCTTCTTTCCAGATCTTGGGGAGCGAAACTAAAAGGGACATTGCAGCTTGATTTCTCCTATGCTACTATTTCCGTGTTTGGTCAGATGAGGAAATTATATCGGGAGAAAAATATGAAGTATATGATCACTAGCAAAGAGAAACCGGTAAATCATCCAATTAATTATGTACATACAAATTTAGAATCATTTATTTTGTATTCAGATAGTTTCAATGATGTAAATAGCCAATTAGTTGAAGTAGAATACATTCCAGAAATCACTAATAATTTCAGAGAGGTCTTAAAGAAAGAGAGACAAAAACTTGAAAGTACCACTGAGCAATCAACCTTCCGACAGTAGCAAAAATTTGATGGACAACAAGCATAAATAATAGAGCAAACAGAATTTCAGCACATGGAAGAGGATGAAGATGGTTTGTGGACTATGGATTTTGATGGTGCGGTAGGAAATGATAGTGCTGGAATTGGCATTTGGGTATGCAGCCCTTTTTCCGCCCCAAACAAAGTGCCAAGTAATGTAAAGGTCTATTCTTATAAATTGGCTTTCGATTGTTCAAATAATGAGGCTGAATACGAAGCTTTAATTGCTGGTCTGAAAATTATTAGAAATTTGAATGCTAAGAGGATTGCAGTGTATGGCGACTCCGAGTTAGTTATCAAGCAAGTGAAAGGTGAATACCAAGCTAAGCATCCTCGAATGTGGGTTTACCGAAATGTGGTACTAGATATCTTGATATTGTTTTCAGATTATACTTTGACTTGTGTCCCTTGTATTCAGAATGGTATTGCAGATGCACTTAAAAAGGCAGCAAGTAATTTGAAAATTATGATAAAATCAAGTCATAAATTTGAAATTCATGTGAAGCATCGTCCGACTGTCCCTGACAATCAAAGGTATTGGCAAGTGTTTCAAGATGATGAAGAAATTGACCAATTTCTGCAAAATGAAGGTAAGTTCAAAGACACTTCTATTGATGTGGAGCATGATGATGGTGAGGTGGATGTGCAAGTAAATCATATGGAAGTTTTGCAGCTGAAGGATAATGTCATTCCTAAAGGTCTAATACCTTTAGAGGAGCTTTTCGATCAATATTATGTAGCTCGAAAACCAACCTTGCAGCCAATCAAAAAAGGAGTTGAGGATGTGAACATTGGATCAGCAGAAAATCCAAAAATGGTGAAATTGTCCAAATCATTGCCCCCATAGGTAAAATCAAAGTATATCAGTTTATTGTCTTCTTTTGCTGATGTATTTGCTTAGGACTATTCATATTTGAAGACATACGACAAAAACATAATTCAGCATACCATTCCGATCAAGCCAAATCAAAAGCCCTTTCGGCAGAAGTTGAGAAGAATAAATCCAAAGTTGCTACCCTCAATAGAGAAGGAAGTGAATCGGTTGTAAAAGGCTGGTATCATCGTTCCCATAATATTTTCAGATTGTATTTCTAATTTGGTGCCCGTGTGCAAGAAAACAGGTGAGATTCGCTTATGCATTGATTTTAGGAATCTGAATAAGGTTTCTTTGAAAGATACTTATACATTGCCCAAAATGGATCGCATACTTCAACGAGTAGTTGGAGCATCTCGTATGTCACTACTCGATGGTTATTCCTGTTATAACCAAATTCTGGTCCATGAGGATGATAGAGACAAAACAACGTTCACCACTCTGTGGGAAACTTTTCATTATGCTAAAATGCCTTTCGGTTTGAAGAATGCTGGTGCGACCTTTCAGCGAGCAATGGATATGGCATTTGCAAATGAGAAAGATGTTTTTCTAGTTGTGTATCTTGATGATTTGACAATCTTTTCTAATTCAGATGAAGAGCACCTTTACCATTTTAAGATTGTTTTTCAGCGGTGTAGAAAATATGGTGTCTCTCTCAATCCAAAGAAGAGTTTGTTTGCCATGGATGAGGGCAAGCTTCTTGGTCATATTATCTCAAAGGATGGCATATGAATTGATCCAGCTCGAGTAGAATCTATTCAGCAAATTGATCTTCCCCGAAACAAAAAGGAGATCCAATCATTCAATGGTAAGATGAATTTCTTACGCCGCTTTGTGCCTAATCTTGCAGAACATTTAAGGGAAATAAAAAACATGCTCAAGAAAAATAGTGTAGTGAAGTGGACTGAGGAGGCAGTAAAGTCTTTCAATTTAGTGAAATTGGCTCTTTCTTTAGCTCTGATTTTGATCAGGCTGGACTATACTCAGGATTTTATTTTGTTTTCATTCACTTCGGATCATACTATGGCAGCAATATTGATGCAGAAAAGAGATCAGCATGAAAACCAATTGCTTTTTTCAGCCAAACCATAAGAGATGCAGCCTTAAAGTATAACATTATTTAAAAGCAAGCTCTTGCCTTAGTGAAAGCGTTGAAATATTTTCGAGTATATATTCTGCATTCTCACATTCTTGCTTATGTTCCTAATGCTGCTGTTAAGGATGTCTTAGTGCAAACAGATCCAGAAGGGAGACGAGGCAAATGGATTGTTGCCTTGTTGGAGTATGATGTGGAGATAAAGCCTACAAAGCTTATCAAAGGACAAGGGCTGGCTAAGCTAATGGCTGAGTCGAATTTGCATGCCTTGGAAATTAATCTCATTGCTGCTATGTCCGAGGAAAATGAAGAAAGTTCGCTAATTCAAGTATCAGAAATCTTTGTTCTTTCTCCTTGGTATTTGGATATTGTATATGTGCTCCAAAATTTGTCACCACCACCAGGCATGGCTAAAAACAAAAGTAGGACTCTGAAATTGAAGGCTGCCAAGTTTTGTATCATGAATAATGCACTCTATTGGAAAGATCCCAGTGGTGTTTTTATAAATTGTTTAGTTGAAGAAGAAGCAAAGCAGGTTATGGAGGATTTTCATAAGGGAGATTGTGAAGGTCACATTTTTTGGGAAAAAACGGCCAACAAAATTTTGAGAGAAGGATATTATTGGCCGAATATTTTTGCTGATGTATACAAAACTATTAAAAGCTGTCATAAATGTCAAATTTTTGAAGGGAGGAAAAAATTGCAGCCTTTGCCACTCAAACCCATTGAAGTAAGTGCTCCTTTTCAGCAATGGGGTTTGGATTTCATTGGCGAAATCCATCCTGCTTCTTCAGCTTAGCATAAGTGGATCCTTACAGCAACGGATTATTTCACTAAATGGATTGAGGCAATTCCCACCAGGCAGGCCATGGATTCGGTAATAATTTCATTTCTTGAGAACAATATTTTGTCTCGTTTTGGCTGTCCAAATAAGTTAATTACTGATAAAGCTACAGCTTTCAAATAAAAAATAATGATTGAGTTTTGTGATAAGTATCAAATCACTTTGGGGCATTCAACCACTTACCATCCACAAGGCAACGGATTGGCCGAGTCCTCAAATAAATCTTTGGTCAACATTATTAAAAAGCTGCTGGAAATAAACAAGAAAGGTTGGCATAAGAAGTTGGTTAATGAACTTTGGGCAGACAGAGTGAGTCAAAAGAAATCTATAGGCATGTCCCCTTTTGAGCTAGTGTATGGCGTTGATATGGTTTTTCCTACCTCTCTCGCAGTTCCAGTGGTCAAACTTCTTCAGAAAGCTGGCAGTGAAGATGATCATATGCAAAGGAGGATAAATCAAATTATCCATTTACAACAAACTAGAGAGGAGTTTTTCAAAACAATTTCAAGCTGCAAGAGAGAATTAAGAAAATATATGATCGAAAGGCAAAGGCGGACAAGTTTCAATTAGAAGAAGTGGTGCTGAAATGGGATGCAAGAAATGAAGATAAAGGTAAGCATGGCAAGTTCGAAAATCTTTGGAAAGGACCCTTCAGAATTGCTGCATATCGAGGCCAAAATGCTTTCCTTTTGAAAGAAATGAATGGAGAAGATTGTCCATGAGGGCCGGTCAATGGTCGACTGCTCAAGCAGTGTCATTTTTTAAATGTTTTCTGCTGTTATACACTATCATTGTACATACGGGTTTGTTTAAGTTTCATTGCAAGTGTGTGTTGTCATCATTCTTTCAGTTTGGGGCCCGAGGTCAAGGCTATAAAACTAAAGGTTTATTTCAGCTTTGTTTTAGTTTGTTGGTCAGGTCTTTCAGTCATTTTGGTTTCAAAATTGAGTTGGTTTGAGTCAATTTTCAGTCATGAAAATGAGTCAAGAGTCTTGTTTTGGTTTGTTTAAGTTATTGATTCCATAGCCCAATGGACCAAGGCACTGCCTACTTCCCCAAAGATCTGTAGTTCTTGGCACCTCCAAGGAGCTACCATCCCCATTGGAGCCAATGTTAGAGTCGGTATCTTCATCCCTCCATCAGAGATCAAATTTCTCTTATTGCATTTCATTTTAGGTGTCTCACTCAGTTCAGTCAGTTGCATTCCATTAGGAGCATGGATCATCTGATGGTAGGGGCTTGTCACTCATATCCCTCAAGTCTTATACCTGCTAGCCTATTTCTGTTCATTAAAATCATTTACAATCAGTTTTGGTCTCATAAATTGGCAAAGAGTCATTTTAGGGTTTTAGTCTCATTAGGTCTAGGGTTTGGTTAATTCAGTATTCAGAATGCCTAATAATGGTTAGCAGACACATGAGGAAGCTTGAAATAAGGTTTCAGTGCAAAAAATGTCATCATCATATGCTTGATAATGATTTTTCTTCAAAACTTTGTTTTGAAGAAAAATAGTCTATTTCATATTTATGTAATAAATGCAATGTAATTTTCAAGTTTTTCAGTTGTAATAACACTCCACTCGCAACCCTGGTCACCTTTGCCAAATCTCCATGCCATTCATTCCCCTGCAAGACAGACAGAAAAGCTCATTATTCAGTCCAAAAATCAAAGGGAAACAAAATAGAGTTTTAAAGTAAAATTTCAAGTTTGCAACATTACAAAGTGGGTTTGTTCAAATGAAAAATCAAATTCTTTGGTATATATATGATTTTTATGTTTCAGCACTCCATTTGCATGCCAAAGAGACAGCAGTGAGCAAGAGAAGAGTTGTGAGGAGCGAAGCAAGTGTTTGGAGGTTGAACTGTGTCAAGTTTCCAAGCGCGACGCATTGGGCAGCCGGCGCGATGCATCGGGCGAGTGTGGTGCATAGGGTTGGTCCCCTGTGTGCAAACTTGTTCCTGCGCAGCGGATTGGAAGGGCGCAACGCACTGGGTTCGTTGCGTGGCACATTGGGTCGGAACACAAGTTTTTTGCCATTCCTTTCAATCAGCAAATTTTTTTGGTCTCTCCTTGTTCGAGTAAGTCAAAGTCACTTCTCCATTACCCATAACAAGTGTTTGGTGTTGGTATGAGAATTTAAATGCAAAAAACTCAAACCCTATTGTATTGTTTAAGAATGCTTCTAGGGTTTTAAAATTGGTTTTGGTGTCAAATATTTCCATTTCCATTACCCTGTTTTTCCCCTTCTCATTGTTTATCTTCTCACCATAGTCCCCTTTTCCTATTCACCTTATATCCCTAAGTCAATCATCCCTATCCCATTCCCATTGTCCCCATACCACTTGTAAATTTTCCTCATATCCCAAGTTATCCCAAAAAACTAAGTGGCTGTCCCTAAATCTTTAAGACACAGATTTCAAGTGGTAATTTCAATTTTCACTTGGTAATAATCCATTATTCCCACTATCCTATTCCTCCATATCCCCTCCCATATTACCACATATTTGGCAATCAAATCAAAAACACCAAGAATTCTCATACAAGACAACATAAACCTTGAATAGACCTTGGACATCATGGAGACAGATACCGATACATCCTATGGCCAAGAAAATGATTCCACCACTGAACTACATGCACCTAGAAGGCCTCATAAGAGTGGCAGACATGTGAGAGAGGAGCCCACCTCATTGGTTGATTTGCAGGCTTGTCCACTTGCCATGGCATGTTTTCAACAGCTGTCATGTTATCAATTTTGGGAGATGGTTTCTAGGGTCCATCATCATCAGGAGCTGGCCCGTTTATTTTTGTTACATTTACATGATGTTCAAGTTACCCTTGCTGGTGTGACTTTCACTTTAACACCGGAAACTATCTCTCAAGCAACCGAAATACCCAATGTTGGAGAAGAATGGAACAAAAGATAGCAGGTTGACAGAGTGCATTATGAACCATACATCAGGCCTAGCTTTTTGAAACAACTCAGCAGAGTGTTTCCTTTCTGGTTCCTAAAGGATTCCTATGCACCTCTGATGAAACTTATTATCAAATATTTCAGTTGTGAGGGTAGGTTTTCACGTCTCTATGCCTATCATATCAGGTTATCGATGCATTTTACCAGGGTGAGGATGATGAACCTCCCTTATTTCATGTGCCGGAATATTGAGAGGATGACCACTCTCATGCAAAGGAAAACTCTTGAGTAGCAGTACAATAGTATCTATCACTATGCACTTATTAAGATTGTGGTTGTGCATTAGCTCGGCTTGCAGGGTATTTCATGGGAGGATTTCATTTCTAATGATTTTTTCACAGCCCCTCAAGTCCCTGCAGAGGTTTTTCATGATGCAGGTGAACCTTCATATCAGCATGAGGGTTAGGAGACAGAGACTACTAGTGTGTCGATGTATGTCACTTATCAGAGAGGCACGAGAGGATTATTTGCAGCAGCCCGACGAGTATTATCTCCACCTAGGGTGGAAGGGGTCTCGCTTCTATCATCAGTAGCACAGGTACAGGTACAGGATAGGGGTAAGAGGCCCATGCAGGATGAGGGGCCTTCAGGAGGCCAGGATACAAGTTTCATACTTATTGATGAGGATTTGAGCTCTCCAAGCTCAAAGTTGAGAGAGACTATTTAGGAGCAGAAGGCGGAGATAGACACTTTGTCCGTCAAGTTGCAAAGAGCCCAATGGATTATCAACTACCTTGAGTAGCGAAACAAATAGTTGGAAGATCAGCAAACTATCATGGAGTTGAAAAATATCCGTGAGAACCGACAAGCTGCCCAAAGAAGCCAAACCGAGATGACATCCATTGAGCGAGAGATTGAGGCTGACCAAGAGACTTGGCTTGAGAGGGTCAATATTCATTTGGAGAAGCTGTTGGAGAAGGCCAAAAAGGAAAATAACATGCTGAGGCACATGAAAAATCATTATTGGGCGAGAAATCACGTTTGCAAGGCACGAATCAAGATCCTGAAGGCAAAGTTAAATAGGGCATTAAAGTGTTGCAAAAGGCATGATAGAATCCAAATTTTGGCTGACACTTCATTGGCCTAGAATTGCACATGATGGTGGAAATTCAGTCCAAATTTCAAGAAATTTGGGACACATTTTGTCAATTTTGAATTTTTTGGCCTTAACACAGATTTTCCTGCCTGACACGTCGCGCCACTTGGCGCGCGCTTATGAATGGCAGCTCCTCTTGGGTAAAACTTGATATTTCTGGATTTTTCATTCAAATTTATGCATGCATACCCATTACCTAGAGATTTTGACAGGTTTTGGGTTGCCGGAAGGGTCAAAAACACCCTAAAAATGACCTTTCAGCCACTTTTTGGACACACAGGAAGCAGTGTTGGGAAAACTCATTTTTGGAGGGGCAAATGGAAACCAAATTAAGAAATTCCACTTGGGTTGGAAAGTAGATAGGTAGATATTTCCAAAGAGCTATCATGAACTCAATTTGGACTCCGAGAAGGCCCTAAAAATGGACTCCAAAGTGGCGCGACGCATAGAGATTTCAGGCACGTCGCATTGGGAATTTTGGCTCCTTTTTCACTCAGTAACTCAATTTTTCACCTAGTTTTGGCCAATTTGACTTTTTTATCTCCAAATGTAAATATCTTGATGTAATTTTATGTAATTTCATGGTTTTTGATGTAATTTTGACAAATTTTACTCATGTAAGTAGTTTCATTCATCAAAAAGTGAATTGTAACTGAATGAATCAGTTTCCTATCTTATAGAGGCAAGCTGTTCCACTGCCTATTTTCCAATTCTTAGTTTAGATCTTGTTGAAACAACTCCTAAAATAGTGAGCTCGACCCCTAGAGGCATGGGGATGAATTATGCTTGTCTATATCTTGTATTTTCTCAGTGATTTTCAGGGTTGGACACTTGGGATTGTTTGGAGCTTTCATTGTACATTCATCTCTGCATTTTGGCAAAGGAATAGACCAGGGTTTGCAGCACTCTTTGGGATCCATGTGGCTCTATGTTTTGATGGTGTGTTTCTCTCTGTGATTGTAAGTTTACTGATGTTTCATGTGTATCATCTCTCTTCTCATTTCTTCTTAAGTTAAACAAACAAGTAATAAAGGTGGAATTCATTAGATTTGCAGTGCTCTACCTTGAGTTTTGTTTAATTTTCCATGTTTTCAACTATATGAAGAGGATTCATGAAAGCCTTTTTTCCTCTTAAACTCCTCACAGGTCTAATCCATCCATTTCATTCAATTTGAAAGCATCAAAAAAATTTCCTTTCTTGCCCCATTCAGCTCTCTGCAAAACTGATCATTTCCCAGACCCAAAATCTGCCCTTTCCTTTGATCCAAAAAACACCTTCCAAAATCAAATCAAACCATTTTACATATATACCTAGCCTAAAATCAGCCTTTATTTCAAGTCATCTCAAGCCTCACTGATTATTATTGCTGAGATTGACGAGGAGAGAGCCCTCTCCCGATCTGGTAGGGCTAGCTACCAGATTAAGCGTGGTTTGATGTTACCCTAGACTATGCCTTCCTTCAGCCTGAGGTAGATTTAGGCTATAACAAGTCCCATTACCCCAATTCGAACATGTGAAAGAATATTTGTCAAAGATGTAATTTCTTTAGAAGATAAGGTTGCTAAATGTAATAATGAGTAGTTTGAGTCCTATTAGGAAAATCGTTGTCAAGTAGGATATCTGTCATTTTGTCATTAAATAGATGTTTTATGGTTATGCAAGGTTTCATTAGGAAAGAATTCGATGAATCTAGCCAAGATGCAGATCATCTCATGATGTAACAAGTCTATTAAAGGGCATAGATTCGAATTTATCAAGGGTTGGAGATTTTTGGCAAAACTGCAGCTTTGTGTAATTTGACTGTTTCAGTAATACAGAGACTTGTTTCTTGACCAACCCGAGATTATGACTGATTTGTTAGTGCTTATCTTATCTATATCTTTTATGTGTCCCATTTGCAGTGGTTTTTATCTATAATACTTAGAATCCATTCATGTAATGCTCTGAATTCCTTTATAGATGAATTAACTGTGTACTTCCATGTCTCATGTGTGTGTGTACTACTGCTAAAAACTCTTACCTGCCTCAGCTTCCATGTCAAGTGAACTCACTACTGAATCACTGAAAGTGTTGACTCCATAAGCCAAATGTTTGCATACTAATACTATTTTCAACCTACACTCATCATTAAAAAAAAATTGTTTTCCAAATAAGAGTTATTCATCTAAATACATCTTTATTCAATATTATTAATCCTTTGAGAGAGCCCTCTTAGAATGAAGAGGATAAGCTTTAGTCAAAATATTGGTTTGAAACAGTTACATGAGATTGTATGATTAGCAGCCTATTAGGTGAAATTTTGTGATAATAGACAGGAATAGATTATATCCCTCTTAGGCTTCAAAGACACGTGATAGGTGTTCCAGGTCCATTCAGGAGATTTATACACAAGGTGGTGCATGCTATAGTTTATTACCATGATCATCATCACTTATAGTGGATGAGAATTGTAGATCGACATTTTTTTTTTTTGTATCACTATCTATTAGATCATAAGGTGTTTGAACCTATGATCATAGACGATGTTATATTTTTTGAACACAGACACCACCACCTTCTGTCGTAGAGTAAGCACGAAGTAAGAAAGGGTAGGTAGTTCCCCTTGATGATGATCCAGTCATGGATGTGTATAATCTATCATTTTATGAGTTGTAGAAGAATATTGTAAAAGCGTGAAGAAAGCACTTCCCAGATGAACATGCACCACTTGCATTCATGATAGAAAGGGTGATCATGGCAAACACTAGCAAGAATCTAAATTCCATTCCCGACACTAGTTGGACCTTTGTAGGAAAATTCATATCCAACATTGAGTGCTTTGCAGCCGAGAATAAACAGTTGGTGCATACTATATAGGAACTTTGGCAAGAGAATGAACAACTCCATGTAGAAGCACAGAATGCACCTTCCACATAGGTCTACTGTGAGGAGATAAGAGAAGTGATACTTGTTGAAGTATCCACACTTGTTGACACTATGTGGGATATTTATGAGGAATTGGTTCTCGGGCACAACCCAACTTGGCCTACATTTTGGAAAAAAAATCCACATTTTGTGGAGCGGAGTGCACAGTGGAGCGCAATTTAAGGAATTAAATAAACCGTGCAATGTTGAAGCCCCTCCTTTTTGTAAAAACATGCAATTTTGTAAAGGATCAATGGTTTTGGGACCATAGTTTCTTGTTTTAGGGATTCCATGGTATTTGGACAATGGTATTTTTTACGATGTAATCCTATGATGTAATAGTATATATAGGGTTGAACTTCTATGTTTAGAGAGAGTCATATATGAAGATAGAGAGCTATGGGTGAATCATTGTGATATGTATTTTATAGCAAAGGGAAGTCTCTACATCTGAGTGCACAAAGACCTAGAGGAGAGTCTACAGCTTACTGCACAGACAACCTACAGCTTAGTGTGCAGGTCAAGACCAGGCTGAGAACTCGTTGTATTCAAAAATTCATTATAATAAGAAACAGTTTTGTGGACGAAATTTTGTTGTTCTTGTGTGATTTATGTGTATATTTTTCTTACTATATGTTATAGAATAGCAGTATTGTAGTTGCATTTTAGTTCATCTCAGTAATGGTTTATGTTTTTATATGACATGTTTCTATGATTAATTGAATGTGGCGAAGTGATTTATGAGTTGAAAGTATAATATAATATAATAATACCACATATCTCAGTCCCTCAAGGCTGCAGAAACTTGGTTTTGCATACACCCATAGTCACTTCGGGTGAGACTGCGATATTCTTTTAGGTCATTACCGAAAGGGACAATGATCAAGGGTTTTGTTGGTGTGCAGTATAAATAGAACTTGGGTCAACCCAGACTAAGACAACAAATGGTTCGATTTTCGGGATCGAGATCTTTTTGAGGGATATGTGGATGTATTACCCGTTGAAGAAGGAGATTCAAGATTGCATAGACCTGAAAGAGCGATAATTTTTCGATCAAGAAAACATAAACCCTTATCGGACATTCGAAGCATGGTTGCATAAGTATATCTTTATAGATCAATACGATATTTTCTTTATTTCTTTTCCTTTTGACCTGTACGCGTGGATATCAAGGTTGACTGAAAGGAAAAGAAAATTTAAGGGTGGATAACCTATGGTGTGGACTCCTGAATATATATAGCAGCTCAACAGCATTGAAAATAGGATTTCAAGGGATTTCCAGGATTGATAGCATCTTGGGAGGATTCATTGTTGAGTTCGCCTTAGACTTGAATGTGTCCTACAGTGAAGCACAACAATGATTCTTCAAAGGACCGCAAGGTAAATATATAAAATCTTTGAAACTTTGGATTAAGATGCTTCTATGTGAAAAGGGATTTTATGAGTGTAATCAAATTTCTAGTTCACTTATGTTTGGAAGAAGAGAGAATACATATAATTAAGATATCGATGCAATGCAAAGTGGAAAGAGATATAGAGTAGATACTAGAAAGAGATCTTGTGAACAAGACTTGAAGACCTTTGAAGAGACTAATTATAGTCCTCTTTTGAGTGAATTTGAAAGTGAAAGAGAAGAAATCCACCCCAATAAACCCCAAGTAACTTCATAGTATTCTCCCTCCCATCTTGAGAGTTAGTAGAAGCTAGAATCTAGTAATATATAGGGGTTTTGTGGATTTATCATTCCCCCTACCCCTCCTATCCCCCATCCCCCTCCCCCTCCCCATCACCCTCCCCTCCCAGAAGAGGTATGGCTGACGATATTAAGCTACCTGTTTTCAAATGAATTGGATTGGAGGATCCGGAGCAGTTTTGGTTTTTATATGAAGCAGTATGGATAGTGAAGTAGATCAATGATGAGAATATAAATAAAGAATAGATCATTACGACGTTGCAAGATATATAATTGACATGGTATATGAAGTATTCCAATAACAAGAACTAAACATTTTTATATATTAAATCAGCACTACTAAGAGAGTTTAAGAAGCTGAAGTCTAAGTCGTAGTGTGTAATGTTCCAAATCTGGAAATTAAGCAATATTTGACAAAATATTGGTTATTCAGCATCAAAAAATCTCATAACAGATGTTATAATGCATATCCTTTAGTAAATACAACAGGAAAAACCTTATACAACGTTTTATGGGAAAAAAGGCGGGGAAAAGTGATGATTTTGGCCCTAAAATGAGTGTATTCAGAAATCTGCGTAAAAATAAGAGAAATTGTGAGATTTTATTTTATATTAGGTCATGAGGGACCTATAATCTGAATTTAAGCTCCAAAAAATAATTCTAGCTAAGTTAAACAGTTCCTCCTTCCTCAACTAGGCTTAAAAACCCTGATTTCCCATGACTTGGAGTATGCAGAAATTTTCTGAAGCTTAGAGAGCATATTTTATGAATGAATTAGCTGATTTTATGCATAAAAATTATTATGGAAACTTAGAATGAGATTCAAATGATTTATGCTAAGAAAGACAGATCTTTCCATGAAGTAAAGCTCCAAAAGAAGTGCTGCAACACATGAGAAAAGACTACAGAACTATGACAGCGTTATTTTCAGAAATTTGAAGCAGTATTTTATTTAGTTTAAGATCTATAACATATCAGAGGACAAAATGATAGATCTAAATGGGGTCTATATGCAAAAATTCCTTCTAAGTACATTCCCCTTAGGGATCTCAGCTGAAAGTGAAAGACACTAAATAGATCTGAGATCTACACCATGGATCAGTAGTAAACTTCAAGAATTTCTGAATAATACCTAACACAACAGATCAGATCTGAAATATGACATGGATTGCTTGGCCAATCCATGGATAACATCAGTGAAGGAAAGGAATCCTTTCACCGGAGATCTCTCCTCCAAACTACTAGCAAATGGACACTGCAACTCTGCCTACAAAGAGAACGCAGTTCCTGAAGCTAACTACGCTGCTCAAGTGATGCACACCTTGGTCTCATGCCAAGATAATGATTTGGAGCTCAAAATAGATATTGCACTCTTGCCAATGGTTTAGATGACTTCTCCACCGAAAAGATGCAATAGAACTCTTCAGATCTGAATAGATCTGATTCCATTTGCTGTAGTTCACATGGATAGCTCAACCCACAACAGGAGCAGCATTGTAGATGTAAGTTGAAGCTTGGCCAAAATGATAGATATTGGATCAATGTAGCATAATCTCCTCCAAGAGACCCTCAAGGAAGGAGGAGGAATTCCTAAACAGGAAATTCCTCTCTCTAGCTAAACATCCAAGAGAGTTTGAGTTGCTCCAGCAATCTCAAAATTGAAATATCATCAACAACCTCTCCTTGAGTCTTTCCCTTTCTTATATAATATTATGGTTTGCAAAACCCTGAACCACCTTCATCCATTTGTCCCTTCTCATATGGATGACCTCCACATAGGACTGTGTTGATCATCTAGGAGGTTCATTGTATCTAGACTGCTTTATGATTTGGTCATGTTTACCCTGTCAAATAGCTTGAACCTGTTTCACATAAAAGTGGATTTTATTGATCAAGACCTAATTTGACTCTGTCCACATTGGACATTGATTTATTCTCATGTTTATGAGTTTTTATTTGTTCTCCTTTACAATTTATTCATAAAACATAAAAATAAAATGACATTGAATATTCCTACTAGCTTGGGTTAGTTAGGAATATTACAGTCCTCCCCCTTCAAAATGTTGTTTGTCCTCTGTAGAAATTTGATAACTGATATGTTATAAACCAAGATTCTCCTGATCACACACTATTTTAACTTCATGCACAATACAGAATCTCTTCTACCATTGATCATTAATTGTGGAAATAAAAACAATCACATGCGCATATTAAAACCATAAACAATCACACATATGAACACAGTATTTTATGGGAAAGCTTAAAGCTGAAAACCCCCAACTATCTGTATATTATATGTCATAGAGATCATGTAAAAATCATTATACAAATCTCCTCACAAGCTCTCAGTACAATCTCCAATTGCTACACACTAATCAAACCCTATCTAGCAAATCACATGCTCCAATCTCTGCCACCTAATAGCCTGCCTCTACTGTGCAATCCCTGCTGAAGAATGGCTCATAATGAACTTTGAACCACCTGGCTTGTACTGCCCAATCCTCATTGGCATATCCATCAATGTGTGGTGCAAACTCATGCACCAGTATAGTCACACTGCTCTTTCACCTACCTCTTCACTAGTCTCCACTGAAACTGTCCATGCACTGTAGTTAACTGATGTATTCTTTAGTTGATTAATGAGTTATTAATTAGTGAATTAATTAATAATTAATTCACACCACTCTCACTATTGTATCAATCATTTATACTATATAAAACTCTCTCAACTATGTTTAACTCAGTTAAACTGAACACAAGTCCATCAACTACCTCAATAAATCCACCAAACTCTGTCACATGAGTTCTAACTAAAGTATCCATGCAATAGCTCCACTTAACCATCAGGAATAGCATAATTCCTTCTATCAAATCCTGTGCCACATCTGTGCACTTAACTGAAGTGCTCCAAGAGAATAAGATAATGTTTAGAGTCCAAATATTATTAAGAGCTAATAATATTCGACATATCTATTTTTAGACTAGCAATCTAAAAATATATTCCGCCCAATATGTCTAAAAATATAAGCCCATATATTTTTCCAACTTGACCAACCATCCACAAATAGCATCCTGCAACTCATAGAATATGATCGACATGTCTAAAAATAGACATAGTCTAAAAATAGACTTGCGCCAAAAATAGCTTGCGGGCCCACTTAGTGAAGGCGACTTCTTTCCACTAAGCTCATCATCTTGTTGCAATCTCAACACTCCCTCTCAATAGGATAAGGATTATCTGCCACCCCTATCCTGCCCCTGTGGTATTCAAATTTGCTCCTCGTGAGCGCCTTCATCAAGATATCAGCATCCTGATCCTCCATGGGAATGTATGAAAGTAACATGATCTTCTGATGCACACAATCTCTGATATGATGATACCAGATGTCACTGTGTTTAGATCTATCATGAAATACTGGATTAATCGAGAGTTTGATGCAACTCTGATTATCACAATATATCACAGTAGGATCTAAGTGTGAACCGAACAACTGGACCAGGATCTTCCTCATCCATATAGCCTCGCATGCAGCCAAACTCGCTACCATATACTCGGCCTCTGCTGAACTGAGTACTACGAATATTTGCTTCCTGCTGTACCAAGAAACTACTATCGACCCGATACTGAAATCCCTCCAGATGTGCTCTTTATGTCCGTTGGGCTCCCTGCCCAATCTACATCCGTGAAGCCACATAGCCTCACCTCATCCGACTGTCTGTACCATAATCCATATCCCGATGTGCCTCTAAGATATCTCAATACATGCTTGCTTGCCTTCCAAAAGAGCTTGGTAGGCTTAACCATAGCTTGTGAAAGCTGGTTAATAGCATAGCATATGTCGGGTCGTGTATTGACCAGATACATAAGCGACCCCACCAATTGTTGATAAACAGTGGCATCCACTACATCTGTCGATGTAGCATCCTCTTTCCTCCAACCGCCAGGAAGAGGAGTGTCGATAGGATTGCATCCATGCATGTTGAACTTCTCCAGTATCTCTTGGGCATACTTGCCTTGAGACACAAACAATCCATCACTGTGCTTCCAGATTTCCAATACCAAGAAATAATGAAGGAGGCCCAAGTCCAACATCTCAAACTCCTTTGCAAGATCAGCCTTGCATGAGTGTATCAACAGTTCATCACCTATCAAAATCAAATCATCTACATAAAGTACAATGATCAGCAACTTACCCTCCACCACAATCTGGTATAGGTTCGGATCTACCTCACTCTTGGAGAATCCAAGTCTAGTGAAATAACTATCTATCCATGTGTACCAAGCACGAGGTGCTTGTTTCAACTCATACAACGCTCTCTTGAGCCTGCACACATGCGACTCACTGCTGAAGATCTCGAAATCTTCAAGCTACTCTATGTACACCTCCTCCTCAATCACTCCATTGAGGAACGTAGTCTTCACATCCATATGATGAATGTGCCACCCCATCTGCGTTGAGAGAGAAAGAATCTTCCATATGGAAGAATACCTTATGATTTTTTGCAAAGGCCTCCTCATAATCGATCCCCTAAATCTGTGAGAATCCTCGGGAAACAAATCTTTCCTTGTACTTCTCCACACTCCTGTCAACTTCTTGCTTCACTTTGTAGATCCATCTCGAACCCACCACTGATTTCCCTTCCGGCCTTGGGACAATCTCCCATGCACTGTTTCTGACAATCGAATCATACTCTTCCACCATGGCATCTACCCATGCGGAATCCTCCACAGCTTTTCCCTCAAAAGAGGATGGCTCGTCACGATACACCCTTTCACAAGAGCCATGTATCCAAGGTACCGCCATGTGACTATCTCCTCACCGCGCCGTGATGTAGGTGCTCCCAAACCTTCTCTCGCATCTCGAGCCGCCGCTCACTTTCCGTAGTGCACTTCTCGTCCTCCGCATGGTCGGGCGCTCGAATGGAGGTCTCTTCCACTCCATGAACCTCCTCTTGTGGCTGATCCGTCATCCCGAGGCTCATCCTTAGATGGGTATAGCCCTCATCGCATGCAAGTGTGGCTCCCTCTCAAGCGAACACTTCATGGCTTTCTCTCATGAAATTTGACATTCGTCGCACAACAAGCGGACTCGGCTCCGGAAAATACACATGATAGTTGTGGGGTGTATCAGTGTACCCGACAAATATCCCAACCTCTGCAGTCGGCTCCAGCTTCTTCCTGGTATCCTTCGTCACATGAATGTAAACAAGTGAACCAAAAATCCTCAAATGGGAAATATCATGTTTCTTACCAGAAAATGCCTCCTCTGGTGTACTCATGCCAAGTATCCTATGAGGACAACGGTTCTACACATATACTGTAGTATTGCATGCCTCAGCCCACAAGTGTATGGGAAGGCCCTGATCATGCAACATCGCCCGTGCAGCACCCACGATCATTTTGTTCTTTTGCTTCGCCACCCCATTCTGCTATGGGTTATGAGGAGCTATGAGCTCTCTTCGAATTCCTTCTATGCTGCAAAAGTCTTTGAATTCGCCAAAGATGAATTCACCACCATTATCGCTCCTAAGAGCCTTCACCTGCTTCCCCGAATCTTTCTCAACCAGTGCCTTGAACTCACAGAACTTTGATTATGTCTCGCTCTTCCTCTCGCATGAAGAAGATCCAACACTTCCGAGAAAAATCATCACCAAATATCACACGCACTATTCTTCGCTATCAAAGTCGAGAAAGTTCCACACACCGTGTGAATTCTCTCAAGCATCGTTGTGGCGCGACTATCCTTCTCGTGAAAGGTGGCTTTCACAAATTTTCCCAAGGTACATCCCTTGCACTGATCTGACTACGCAAGAGTACCCTTAGGAAGCCCAATAGAAATCTGCTACAGTATCTTCAAAGCTCCGTGGTGAAGGTGGCCCAATCTCTGGTGCCACAACTCGCCATCATCCCGGCTCACCACTCCTTTTGCCTTGCCTGCCATTGTTGCGCAGTCATCTACCTATAATTTATAAAGGTTCTTAACTCAAACTCCTATCCTCTAGGTTTCACCGGTTGCCTTACTGCGTAGGAAATCCTTTCCCTCGCTAAAGACAATATCATATCCCTTGTCTTCTAACATCGCCTTAGAGATCAAATTCTTCTTCAATCCTGGAACATGCATCGCTTCCTTCAATATGAAGGGTTTAATAGACTCCCTATCAAAGGAAATGGTACCTATATCAGTCGCACTGTATCTACCATCATCGCCCATCTCGATGTGCACTCCAAGATCTTTCTCATCCAGATCAGTAAACAAATCTTTGTCTCTGGTCATGCAAAAAGACACACCACTGTCAAGAAAACACATTGAACCCATCACACTTGAGACCAAGCATGCGATCAGTGAAAAATCTAGCTCAAATTGCAAGGCTAATGCCCCTCCAGCTGCAGATCCAGCAACCTGCTTATTTTTCTTCTTCTGTGGACAATTAGTGGCGTAATGTCTATGTTGGTGACAGTGAAAGCACTTCACCTTGGACATGTCCTACTTCTTGCCTTTCGCACTGGATTGAGAAGCATTCTTCTTGCTCTTCCCTTTCCTTTCTTTGGTAGCCAAAGCACAATTTTCTTCATCAGAGTTATTTTATGAAGATCCGTCCCTGGTACTTTGCTTTATCTCCTCTTGCACAAGATCCAACCAAAGTCGCTCCCATCCTGGAAATTTCTCCCGACCATTAACAGAGTCCTGATAGGAATGCCAACTCCTCGGAAGCCCAAGGAGAGCCAATCTCACCAATTCCTCATCATCTACAGTCACCCCCACACTTCCCATCTCATCTATGCATTGGATGAACTTCGTGAGGTACTTGGGCATACTGTCGCCTTTCTCCATTTTTATGTTCCTGACTTTATCCTTGAGCGCCAGCTTCCTCTGGTCGCTCTTGCTTTGGAATAAGTCTGTCAATTCTTTCCACATCAAGAATGGAGAAGCCTTACCATGAAGGCTGGACACTATGTGATCCTTTACACCTTCCAACAGAATTCTTCGACACTTTGATGTCTTCTTTCGCCATGCGTCAAGTGCGGTAGCATCGCTAGAAGCAGTTTTTTGAATTTCTACATCTATGAACTCCTTCAACCCATTGTCATCCAGCACCACCTCCATCCTATCCTTCCATGCAATATAAATCAAGCTGCCCTCCAGGGAATACTCCAATCGCAATCCGTTGAAATACATCTCAACTTCGACACCAAGAAAACACTGCTGCAAATTCGAATTCCACTAGCTGAAAACTGAACCGCTTCAATGTTTTTCAATTGCTCCAATGATCAATATCACTCCGATACCATGTAGAAATTTGATAACTGATATGTTATACACTGAGATTCTCCTGATCACACACTATTTTAACTTCATGCACAATACAAAATCTCTTCTACCAGTGATCATTAATTGTGGAAATAAAAACAATCGCATGCACATATTAAAACCATAAACAATCACACATATGAACACAGTATTTTATGGGAAAGATTAAAGCTGAAAACCCCCAACTATATTTATATTATATGTCATAGATATCATGTAAAAATCATTATACAAAGCTCCTCACAAGCTCTCAGTACAATCTCCAATTGCTACACACTAATCAAGCCCGATCTAGCAAATCACATGCTCCAATCTCTGCCACCTGATAGCCTGCCTCTACTATGCAATCCCTGCTAAAGAATGGATCATAATAAACTTCAAACCACCTATATTGTACTGTGAAATCCTCATTTGCATCTCCAACAATGTGTGGTGCAAACTCATGCACCAGTATAGTCACAACTGATAGTCACACTACTCTTTCACCTACCTCTTCACTAGTCTCCACTGAAACTATCCATGCACTGTAGTTAACTGATGTATTCTTTAGTTGATTAATGGGTTATTAATTAATAATTAATTCACACCACTCTCACTAGTGTATCAATCAGTTAGACTAGATACAACTAGCTCAACTATGTTTAACTCAGTTAAACTGAACACAACTCCATCAACTACCTCAATAACTCCACCAAGCTATGTCACATGAGTTCTAGCGATATATCGTGTATCCGCAGACCTCGGGAATGACGTAATTGTACAATTTCATTATACGTACGCAAGCCCCGAAGTGCTCCAAGAGAATAAGATAATGTTTAGAGTCCAAATATTATTAAGAGCTAATAATATTCGACATATCTATTTTTATATTGGAAATCTAAAAATAGATTCCGCCCAATATGTCAAAATATAAGTCCATCTATTTTTACAACTTGACCAACCATCCACAAATAGCATCCTGCAACTCATAGAATATGATCAACATGTCTAAAAATAGACTTGCACCAAAAATAGCCTGCGGGCCCACTTAGTGAAGGCGACTTCTTTCCACTAAGCTCATCATCTTGTTGCAATCTCAACATCCTCAAGTAGCTGCAGGGCAGAACAAGGCTTATCCGTCCTTCTTCTTGTGGCCTCATCAATGGACCCCACCATGGCTAAAAATGATAAGCAATGAATCTATCCTCCAATGATTTCCTCCAAGTGTAAGATAGAAAGTGTACATCATGAGAAAATGGAAGGTGCAAGTGGTGATCTCCTTGTTGCTCAATGGCCTCATTAAGGTAGGAGTGATGAAGAGCATGGGGAAAATTTCTCCCAATGAGTGTCTCCCACACCCATGCTATCATACATAAGAATCTAGTTACCTCTAGATAAGGCGACTTCAGAAAATCCTCTTCCACCTTTAGCTCCAGTAAAGAAGGTGGGCTGAAAATCCGCAAGTGGTAAGCATCATGGCCTACCCCATGCTAAGATAAGTGTAGAGTGAAAACTGATCTTGGGCTACAAGGATCTTGCCCTCAAGTGGCATCATGAAGATTAGATCTACAAAGATCCTCCCTCCAATGTTGTAAAACCAGTTAGCCCAAAATGTTCCATATGTGATAGATAGAAGAGTATCATCATAAGGTATCCCATCACACACATGGCTCACCTCCAAGAGAAACAAGTGTTTGGTTATGGTGGCCATAACTCTTCCCATGTTCCAATTAGAACATGCACTACAGAAAATGTGGGAACCTACTTCCCAAAAGGACACATCCAAACCATGTGCCTTATTCATCATCATGTCTCCCATCAAGATAAAAGCAATATCAACAATTAAGAACATGAATATCATCATCATGAAGGAAATAATGAAGGTTCTATGTGATGCAAGAGAGTACCAACAGTTTCCCAAGTCTTCACAGCACAGTTTTACATATTGCTGCTTTAGAAGAATGCATGGAAAATTGTTTCTTGTTACATGGCTAATCATATAAATCAAATGAACATACATGTAAGGAAAACATCTTTTCCCAAGGCCACATAAGAGATGACTGTCTCCATCATATAATTTGGCCCAATGTAGATCATGGAGCTCAATGAATAGCTTGCCCTCTTGTGGAGCAATACACTGCCAAAATATGGTAAGAGGATGCAAGAAAAATCTCTCACCATATGTTGGAAGCATGAAGATACATGGATCCATGAATGAATCCTCAATAATAGTTTGGCACACTCCCATGAAGGAGAATGAACCAAGTGCTGCATGAAAGTCCTTCTCCTTATGCTTGGAAACCCAAGTCAAGAAAAGCACACCACAGTAATAGATGTCTCCATATACCACTTAATCTCCTTCACCTCCTCTTTTCTCATAAAGTGCATCGAATGAGAAGTGATCCTGGGAATACTCCATCAATAAATCCCAGCTCCAAGGTGACAACGTTTTTGGCCTATGCAAATAGGCTCCCATCAACACATAGCTCCAATCTTTGACATGCAGAATTTCAAAGGCATCTCCCATAATGCTGCTACATATGAGAAGTCCCCTCCATGAGGAAAGTCATTATTGAACATATAAGGCCAAGGAGTAACCCTTTTGCACTATGACAGTGCCATGTTCTACTCCTGCAACATCATGAAAAATGTGAGAGCAAATCTGCCCTTGCTCTCTCAAGAACATCCCAAGCAACAAAATCTTTTTTTGCCTCCTCATACTTCCATCATCCAAATCATGTAGTGACATCATGATGTTTGACATGAAGAATGTTATGCCAACACAATGTGCCCATACTCTTTTTTTCCCCATGATGCAAGTATTCTGCCACATACCCTTAGAAAGAGAGTGATGACCAAACTCTTTCAAGAGCAACCAGCACATCCAAGCCTCCTACTGCCCAGTGTCACAGATCTGCAAGTAGCTCTCCAGCTTCTTTCTCTCCATCCACATCCACTCAAACACTTGTGGATGTCTCCTTCCACCCTTCATCTTGGTACTCCTCCCATGAGGGCTACCATCATCCCAAATCAAATTCCTGCATTTCATGGGATCTTGAAATGCAATCTTCCCGAGGATCAATTTGACCCTATGAGGACTCAAATAGGTGGTAGGCAAAAACCTCCCATCATGATGTGCATGGCTCAAGAAATTTCCAACACAGTCATAAGAGATGTTATCCATCCGAAGATTTCCTCCATCTACTATTTTATCCTAAGATAAGGGAAGATCCTCCTCAAACTGTTGAAGAACTTTGCACTCCATGATGTGCTGAGGTGCACCTCCAATGAATTCTTACCATGAGGTCTTCTCCTCATGCATGGCCTCCCAAAACCAAATGGGCCTTGGATTTTCTGCAAGTATAATTTTCTCTTTAAGCAAGGGTGTGCTCATTGAGAAAGGGTTTCTCACTTCAAGATGTCTACCATCCATCATTCCACCCTTTATTTCTTCATGAATGAAGCTTCCATGTGAATGCTCCAATGAGGAATGGTTCCTCTCTTCTTCCTCACTGATTTTGCATAGCGCAGTGCAACTCTGTTGCTCTAAATCAGTGGCATGCAAAGATGTAGATCTCTTCATACAATGTGCTGAAATGACAATAGATGATTTTTTAATCATACCTCAGTGAGATGTAGAAGCGAGAGATTCTTCTACAATTGTGTAGTCTTCCTTCATTACTGAACATGAAGGCTGCTCTTCCAAGGTTGTGTCGGCGCTAGTACAAGTCTCCACCTTCTCAATCTCCTTGAGATCTTCCTCAATACCCTTGAGGGTCTAGAAAAGGAGCAAGGGGATCTCCTCTTCTGTCATTCTTCCAAGTGGTGGAGCCATGATCTTGTTTCTTCTGTACAATACATATTATTTGTGAGGGTAGGAAGTGCATGGGTCTTCCTCTCCTTCTTGAAACCCTTTGTAGATCTCACAGCAACTTTCTTCTCCTTGAAACCCTTTAGGAGTCTCGGTGCATCTTCTTTCTCTTTTCTGATTTACCTCTTTGGAGAGGCCCTTCTTAGATCTAAAAATTGATGAGAGTAATATTATCCTATCCATAATTCTAATCTCTATTTCTTCTCTTCTCTAATACTGTTGTAAAGTTCCCTGTTCAGGAGTATCAAGATTCTATTCCAGAGATTGACTACAGGGGAATTTATTAGATATGTCACCTTTGAAAAAAGGATGAGATCTAGAAGCTACCTGGAAATCTATAGAATCTATCTATAGAGCTTGAAATATGCCTCCTTCAGGGACTCAGCACTTTGTCTTGAAGCCATAGCCTGAGCCAAAGATCTTGCTTTGATACCACTGTAATGTTCCAAATCTGGAAATTAAGAAATATTTGACAAAATATTGGTTATGAAGCATTACAAAATATCATCACAGATTTTATAATGCATATCCTTCTAAAAAATACAACAACAACAACCTTATACAGTGTTTTATGGGCAAAAAGGTGGGGAAAAGTGATGATTTTGGCCCTAAAATGAGTATATTCAGAAATATGGGTACAAATAAGAGAAATGGTAGGATTTTATTTTATATTAGTTCATGAGGGACCTATGATCCAAATTTCAGCTCAAAAAAATAAGTCTAGCTAAGTTAAACAGTTCCTCCTTCCTCAACTAGGCTTAAAAACCCTGATTTCCCATGACTTGGAGTATGCAAAATTTTTCTGAAGCTTAGAGAGAATATTTTCTGAAGGGATTAGCTGAGTTTATGCATGAAAATCAGTATGGAAACTTAGAATGAGATTCAAATTATTTAGGCTAAGAAATACATATTTTCGTAAAGGAAAGCTCCAAAAGAAGTGCTGCAACACATGAGAAAAGACTGCAGAACTATGACAGCGTTATTTTCAGAAATCTGAAGTAGTATTTTATTTAGTTTCAGATCTATAATAGATCAGAGGACAAAAGGATATATCTAAATGGGATCTATATGAAAAAATTCCTTTTAAGTACATTCCCCTTGGGGATCCCAACTGAAAGTGAAAGACACTGAATAGATCTGAGATCTACACCATGGATTTGCAGTAAAATTTAGGAATTTCTAAATAATACCTCACATAGCATATCAGATCTGAAATATGACATGGATTGGTTGGAAAATCCACGGATCACCTCAGTGAAGAAAAGGAATCCTTTCACCGGAGATCTCTCCTCCAAACTGCTAGTAAATGGACACTACAACTCTTCCTACAAAGAGAACGAAGTTCCTAAAGCTAACTGTGCTGCTGAAGTGATGCACACCTTGGCCTCATGCCAAGATAAGGATCTGGAGCTCAAAACAGCTATTTCACTCTTTCCAATGGTTTAGATGACTTCCCCACTGAAAAGATGCAATAGAACTCTTCAGATCTGAATAGATATTATTCCACTTGCTGCAGCTCACATGGACAGCTCAACCCACAACAGGAGCAGCACTATAGATGTAAGTTGAAGCTTGGAAAAAATGTTGGATAGTGGTTCAATGTAGCACAATCTCCTCCAAGAAGACCCTCATGGAAGGAGGAGGAATTCCTAAACGGGAAATTCTTCTCTCTAGCTAAACAACCAAGAGAGTTTGAGTTGCTCCAGCAATCTCAAAATTGAAATATCATCCATAGCCTCTCCTTGAGTCTTTCCCTTCCTTATTTAAGATTAGGGTTTGCAAAACCCTAAACCACCTTCATCCATTTGTCCCTTTTCATATGGAGGACCTCCTCATAGGACTACGCTGATCATCTAGGAGGTTCATTGTATCTAGACTGCTTTATGATTTGGTCCTGTTGACCCAGTCAAATAGCTTGAACCTGTTTCACATACAAGTGGATTTTATTGAGCAAGCCCTGATTTGACTCTGTTCACATTGGACATTGATTTATTCTCACGTTTAGGAGTTTTTATTTGTTCTCCTTTACATTTTATTCATAAAACATAAAAATAAAATGACATTGAATATTCCTACTAGCTTGCGCTAGTTAGGAATATTACACAGTGCATCATTGAGTTGAAAGAAATCAAACAAAAACCTAATGAGTATGTTTGGGAGTTTGATCAAATATTTAAGTTATTATTGGATTAGGTAATCTTAGACATAGTTTTGGAGCAACATCAAGAATGGTTTATAGATGCATTGCTATTGCATATCAGATTGTCATTGATGCAACAAAAGATAGGAACTCAAGTCGGGGGTATAACCCTATAGATATAAGAAATCAAGAAAAGAAATGAAGTTAGAGAAGAAGTGTGGTGTATAAAGTGCATATCAGAGGACCATTCTAAATAACAGTATGCTATCTTTAGGGACTATGTGGCTAGTGGAGCACCGAATCCCTTGAATGTAGGATCTAGCCTATGGTGTGAACTATGTAAGGCTAGAGGCCAACATCGTTCAGAATACTATTACTTATTACAAAAATATGTATAGACTCTAAGGAACCTATATTTCAAGTTTTGTAAATCAGTACGACATGATGAGAATAATTGTTGGGATTATGACCTAATGATGGAGCATAGTTCTAACGCTTATAGAATGCAAGAAGAAGACTCACAGACATGAGGAAAATGGATAGTGTGGTGGTCGAGGAGGTTACCAAGGAAGAGGTATAGGTGGTGGAGCTAATCGAGGACACGGACAGATCAGTTGCTATAACTACGGCCAGCTAGGTCATTTTGCAAGAGAGTGCCAGAACCCCACAACAACATGTAAGTACTGTAAATATTTTGACCATGTAATTGAATAATTTCATGTACTTATGGTGAAGATGAAAGAAAAGAGGAATCAACATCCAACATAGAATATTCAAATGATAAATTTTGAAAGGAGGACCGATGAAGCTCAAGTTAGTATTGTCACTAGAAGTGGCACTGCGATCGGAAGTGATAAGGAAAATGAAAAGAAGGAATTTGAAGGTGCATGGGTTAGAAAGACTATTGAGAAAGCTCCTATTTTTTATATTCGGAAAGAAAAATAATTATTTATGGAAGCAAAGAAAATTTTTATGGATGTTAGAGCTTCTATCTGAAATGCAAAATTAAATCCCGCCTAGAAAAGTAAATGTGTCACATCCTTAGCTATGATGTAGAACTGAGCTCTGACACAAGACTGGGCTCCAACACAAGATCGAGCTCTGAAGCAGGACCGAGCTCCAATGCAAGACCAGGAGTTAGAAAATCAAGTAAGTATTCTAAAGTATTTTCTACAGACTTGTATGAAATTGTTATGGGATCAAAAGGCTATAGAAGAGCTACATGAGTTGATATCTTCTTGTGCATCTAAAGAAAACTTGCGAAGTGAGATGCATACAGTCAATAATTTGGATCGAAAAAAGAGAAATGAGGCTTAGTGCGTAGATATGATAATATGAGATGGATCAAGTTATTATGGATCTACGATCCAATGCTAATGCCTTGATGAAGCAAACATGGGAATTAATGGGTAAGCCAAAGCTATAGTGGTCACCTATTTAGTTAAGGATGGAAAATTAGAAAAATGTCTTCCCTAAGGGAAGACTACCAGGTGTCATAGTGGATATTGAAGGAGTTTGCATTAATATTGATTTTGAAGTAATAGAGATTGTCAATGACAATAACCCTTATCCTACATTGCTTGGACTTGACTAGGAATTTGACAATATGACCATAGTTAACTTGAAGAAGAGATATATGATATTTGAAGGAAACAATATGAGATTAATTGTTCCCTTGGATCCCTCAAAAGGATTAAGATACACAAAACCAATCAAAGAATAATAATGTGCAGCTAACATAGACAACATCTATCAAATGACAGCGATGGTACAAGATTGGGTTAAACCTACTACATAAGGTAAGTTGAGTTGGGAGCATGATATTTCTTGTGCCTCGGACTCAGAAGAAGAGTTGTAAAACTATCAGAATAGGTTGCATGAACTATCCACAAGGCGGTGCTTAAGAATTACCAAATCAATTTTCTAGATGATGTATGAGGTATGAACATGCCTTCTTATGATGGCTTAGGTGATGTGAATACTTTTCTTAATGATTATGAAGAACAATTTCCATAAAATCAAAGTTTGTTAGCCTTGGATATAGCCCTGAAAGCTACCCCTTCCAGATGGTGTAATGCACACAAGAAGAATATTGGAGGTTGGCAGGAATGTCAAAGACTGGTGTGGATAAGGTTTGGACAGATAGAAACAGAAATGTAAATAAAATATGATGGTCAAACTAATCCTAGGAATCATATCTAACTATGCACTTCAACGTGAAAGGAGATTCCACTGCAAGAATGGGTACATGGATTCATTCATAGATTAGAGATAATCCCTAAGAACTGGTACCTAGAAACAAATCTTCAACATGGTATGGAGGATTTGGCAGACATGGTTGATGGCATCATATTAAAATTAAGTTTTTAGGATAGTTTCTCGTACATAGATTTGGCCCTTTAGACAGTCAAGAAGAATATCTTTGAGAATGTCACCCCACTGACATGGAAGCAACCTTATTGGCTTGTGCAGATAGAAAATTCACTGGGGTGTTATAATATTACTGCATATGAAGAAGAATATACTCACAAAATTGACATAGCAGAGTCAAAAGGATATCGCAAAGAAAATAGACATGAGATAGAGATACCAGACATAACAAAGCCACTGAAGACCAAGAAGGTAAATATAGAATCAAAGAAGGAACCAAAGTTTGCAACAATAGGAGATTACTGGGATGAGGAGACAATCAGTAAGGTTACCGAGTTACTTCATGAATATCAAGAACTGTTTCCCACCAATTTTTTAGAGATAAAGGGTATAATAGGAGATCTAGGAGTCATGAAGATTCCCCTTAAGCCTAATGTGAACCGAATCAAAAAAATACCTTACAGACTGAACTCGAAGTATAAGGAGAAAGTGAAAGTAGAGCTTGATAAGATGATAGTAGCAGAGAGTTATTGAACCTGTAGAAGAATCAGAATGGGTTAGTCCTATGGTGGTGCAAGAAAAGAAGACTTAAGGAGAAATTAGGATCTATGTTGATATGAGAAAGTTGAATGATGCATGTCTACATGATCCCTTCCCTACCCTCTCACAGATGAATTGCTAGAAAATGTAGGAGATCAGGAAGTTTACTCATTTATAGATGGATTCTCAAGTTATCATCAGATTTGGATTTCACCTAAATATCGGAATAAGACCACATTTTCTATAGAATGGGGCTCATCAATGCACAGTAATGCATTTTGGATTGAAAAATTTTCCTGCTATATTTTCTAAGGTGGTGGTCGTAGCTTTTAAGGAGTACATCCATAAGTTTTGGAAGGTATATTTTGATGTTTGGACAATATTTGGATTCTTAATAAAACATGTTGGAAGTTCAAGACTTATGATCGACACATGTAGACAATATCAAATCTCTTTGAAGCTAAAGAAGTGCATATTTTGTGTACCCTTCAGCATATTTTTGGGACATATTGTTTGTAAGTGAGGACTAATGATGGACCCGGCTAAGAGTGCTATCATTATGAATTTTCCTCCACCTAAGACAATAAGATAGCTTTGCACTACGTTGGGACATATTAGGTATTATAGGAAATTAATTAAGGGATATGCTCATATTACTGCGCCTATGGAGGAATTGTTGAATAATGATGTAAATTTTTAGTGGAATGAAGAATTTCAAAAGAGCCTCGACATATTGAAAAAAAAATCATAGTTGCACCTATAGAAGTGTTCCTTGATTGGAATAAGGATTTCATGTCCATGTGAATTTCATTCTTGGTAGTGGTACTAACACAACCTGGTGTAGGAGAGATTTATCATCCTATATATTTTGCAAATAGGAAGCTATCTAAAGAAGAAAATTAATTACACCACAATATAAAGGGAAGGGTTTTCCATGGTGTATGCTTTACACAAGTTTAGACACTATTTGCTGGGATAACACTTTAAAATTTTTACAGATCATTTGACACTAAAGTATTTAGTTAATAAGCCTATTTTAGGAGGAAAAATTTGTATATCATTACTATTATTCTAGGAGTATTAATTTTAGATCATTGTTAAACCAGGAAGACTAAATGCAGGACTTGACCATCTATCAAGATTGGAAACAGGGGAAGATCCAACCAACATAGAAGGTAATCTCCCTAATGCATAGTTAGTTGCAATCAGAGTGGAATATGACCATTTTGTAGATATCATTCACTTTCTGACCACAAGAATGGCTAATTTAGATCATACTACACAATAAAAGAAATAATTGGTGGTTAAGGAAACTGAATTTTCATTAATAGCAAGGCACTTATATTATGTAACTAGATGAGATACTTCGTAGGTATGTTCCTACACATGAAAGATAAATGATTCTAGCATAGGCTCATGGGGGCAAAGCTAGTGGACACTATGCAGGAAAATATACTGTGTAGAAAATTTTGAGAGCAGGATTGTGGTGGCCTACACTACATAGAGATGTGAAGGAATATTGTAATATCCAAAAATAGGGATTTTCTACAACAAATAGAATATCTAAAGATATTCAAAAGTTGGAGCTTCAACAAATCATGAGATTGGCAATGTAAATCAGCTCACTAAATGTAAAATAACATCTCACCTGCAGATGAATGAACCTCAGCAAGAATATGGCCTATATCCTCCTTCCCAAGTGGGGAAATGCAACAATATAGGGCATAAAAAAGCTGTCTCCAGAAAATAATGCTATACATGTGAGGAATGGGACTTGGATCCCTTATAATATATCATATACAACTCACATGCAGAATTAGAGCTAAAACAAATCACTCTAGCCAACATAGACAGATCTCTCAAAGTCAGTATGACTCAAATAAGCCCAAACCCCATAGCTTAACTCCTGCAGAAAGGAATAAAGTAAGTATAACATTATTTTATCAAGGTTTTATGTATAAAATATTGAGAAATAACATATCTAGAGTCTACAAGTATCCAATGGCTAAGAACATGGAGATTCCTCCCTCTTTATACAAAAGAAGATTAGCTCGACAAGGATTCCTTGAGAGTACAATGTATAAAAGAAAAGATTTGTAGATCTAGATGTGAAAAACATATTTAGACTGCAAATTTGTATAAATAGGCTGTAACATACAAATAACAAAATAAGAATAAAATATAGAGCTTTCCAGGAGAAGGGTTGGCCCTCCCTCCTAGGAATAAGCTCACAAGCAACGGTTCAAACCCTGCTACTATAGTACTCTGGAAAATGACATAGTTTCTGCAAATAAATACACTGTAGAGGATGGAAAATTATTTGACCACATTCCAAGATGTAAAATATGCCCTAGAATATCCTATACAAATCTTGCAAAGCAAGGGCAGCTCCCTCCTCTAAAAGATAAGATCAAGAGCTGGTGTTGTAAGCCTCCCACTGCAACACCCTGCAACACAATGTCCCCTGCTACAGGAATAACATTGTGGCTGAAGGAGGATGCTTGGCCTCAAGCCCAAATGTGGGAAAATGAAGAACATAACTCCTCCAAGAGATGACTCAATGAAGGAGAAGGAATCCCTAAGCAGGAATGCCTTTTGCTGAACAGCACTGCATACTCAACTCAATAGCTGAAGAATGCTCAAGAGTCTAAGCAGACCAAAAACAATAATCCATAAGCTAACCCCAAATTTCTGCTATCTTCCTCCTTATAATGTTTGTGAACCTCCTAACCTTGGGTCCCACCTATTAGGGTTTTCAACACCATGTGAACACTTTCCCTCCAAAACGGCATTGTAGCTCTATCAAGACTGCTTCTCCATACTACGTTGTTGACTTGGTCAACTTGACTGAATCAACATGATTCTTATCCTGTTCACACATGGGAAGTGAAAAATATAGCCAATAAGCTATCCACTTTTCACAACAAGAGGGCTTTTATGCTAACACAAGAAAAGTATGGGTCTCTTTCCCCATTTATTCACCTACTAAGTGCAAGAAACAAAATTTAATATTCCCATCAGCTACAGGCTAATTTTAGGAATATTACTGTCCTCCCCTCCCAAAGGTTGCTTGTCCTCAAGAAACTACAAGGATAGAACTGGAAAGTCTCCTCCCCTCTTCCTGTAGCATCCTCATATGATGATATCTCCCAAAGAACAAGATGTTGTCTCAACAATGAACTCCACAATTTCTCTCCCAAGCATACAATTTAACACTTGGTATACCTCCCAAATGGCTACCATCATGCAAAGTAAAATACCCAAGGAGAAAACTGTGTGCTATCTAGAGGTCCTCTCAAGGCATGGATTTTGAAATGCATGGGAAACTTTCATTCCCAAGTGAAACCTCCACCCCCAAGCTATCATCCATATAAAATGAGTCACTCCTCCGGATAGCAACTCATGAAAAATTCCCTCCACCTTAAGCTCATGAAGTGTAGGTAGGCTGAATAGATGAACATGATAGGCAAGAGGGCCTATCCCATGTTGTCCACCTCTCCACTTATGACAAGTGTAGAGGGCATGCTGATCTTGGGCTGCAACATGGTTTCCCTCAAGTGGCAAGAAGAAGGTTGAATCTCCAAGGATCCTTCCTCCAATGTCATGAGCCATTCTCACCCAAACCATCCCATACAAGATGAATGGCACCCCATCACCATATGGCATCCAAATCAGAAAAATGCTGCAGGTTATGTGTAATTTTGGATGGTACAAATGGTTCTCCAAGTGAATATCATGCAATCTCCCCAACTATTGTTTGAAAATATCATGTGGCAAGTGGTTCTTCAATGGGTTACAAGCTATGCATCATTGCTCCTCCACCATGGGGAAGTAAGCATCAATGTATATCAGCTATATATAATCAACATAACAATACACCTACCAAAAATCATGTATAGATGGGCTACTAGCATTACAAATATTGGCCCTAAAGTGACCATGGAACCCAAAAATACTCTTGCTCCCTTATGGAGCAATGCACTGTTCATATATGGTGAGAAGATACAAATACTCAATGAAGTAATCAAAAAGTACAGAAATGTATTTCTTACCATGCATGGTGAGTAAGCTGAAAGTGAGGTCCATGAATGAGTCCTCCCATGAGAACCTTCCCATAAAAATATATAGAATGAGAGGGTGCATACTCCCCTTGGAACAATCCATCAAATAAATCATACTCCCAAGTGACAGCATTGTAGGCCTTAGTGATAAGGCTCTTGTCACTCCATGAATTCCCCCTTTGACATTCCATATGCCAAAGCCATCCATCCACCACATACCTCCTAACAAAGGGTATGATCCAAGATGGCCAAACTCTCTCAAGAGTAGCCAATGCAAATTTTCTTCTTGCTACCCTGTGTCATAGATCTGCAAGTGGCTCACCAACCTCTTGCTCTCCATCCATCTCCAGTCATCAAAATGTGGATGCCTCCAATCCTTCTCCCCCTTGGTATCTCCCCAATGAAGACTATCAATCTCCCAAAGAAAATTTTTCTCCTTACACCTCATGGGGAATTGAGATGTAACCCCTTGGAGATCCCCTAGAGAAGACCTCTCATCAATAATCCTATTGAATCCAAAAGAATCCAAGTGTGCTGAAGGAAAAACATCATCAAGAAGTGGCACAACACTCATCATGCCCTCCAAAATATTGCACCTTAACCCCTCATTCTGCATGCAACTCAATAAAGGTGCAAAGGAATGAATTTTTATCCCTTCTTGGATCAAACCAAATTTGTACAATGTTGTGCAAGCTTGTGGCTCCACATCAGCAATGTTTTTTGTTCTTTGACCATGTGGAGACAACACCCCATGATTTTCCATAAGATTTATTGAAAGGATAAAAAATGGAAATCCATGCATACCTTGGTGAGTCCTGGGAACATCTGGTATGGCTGCAAGAGTTCCTTCCTCCATTGTGTTGGCTAATCCAACTACTGATACATATGGTTTCCCCTCCATGATTGTGACAACGCTAGTACAAGGCTCCTCAAGTGGAGAAGAGGGCTCCTCCTTCTCTGATCTTCTACTGTCAAATATTTTGGTTACCCGGTGAGTGGAATATGCAAAAGTGGATACTCTTGCATGATTCATATGGTTGAACCACCAGGTACTTGCATTTCCCCCCAAGTGCAGTGCTGAGATCTCCACAACCTCTCTTTCCACTACTGGATGTAGTAGGAAGAATGCTTCTAACTTCATCACCCAAGATTCTGTTGTACATAAGGGTGATCCATCAAAGATATCCAATAGGAGCCTATATCCCCTTATCATCTGGTTACTGCATGGCCTTATTTCCTCTCTTAGTTGGATAAATTGAGGAAGATATAGGGTCTCTTTGACAGCCCTATGTTGGCACTTGTATTCTGCCAAATATCCACTCAAGATCTCATGCTCTAAGTGGTATTCTTGCTCTTCACTTCCTGTATGAGAATAGGAAGTGCATGGGTCTTTTTATTCCTCTTGAAACCTTCTAGAGGTCTCACTACAGCTTTCTCCTTCTTGAAACCCTCTTGGAGTTTCATTGCATCTTTCTTCTTCCATCAGTTGAACCTCCTTGGAGAGGCTCCTCTTAAATCTGAAAATTGATGAGAGTAATCTCATCCTCTTCATCATTCTGATCTCCTCCTCTTCTTTATCTTCTGGATTGGATTTGAAATCCACAGGCTGAGCCAATATGGCAGCTTTGATACCACTGTAATATCCCAAAATAGGGATTTTTTATAACAAATAGAATATCTAAAGATATTCCAAAGTTGGAGCTTTAGAAAATCATGAGCTTGGAAATGTAAATCAGCTCACTAGATGTAAAATAACATCTCACCATTAGATAAATGAATCTCAACAAGAATATGGCCTATATCCTCCTTCCCAAGTGGGGAAATGCAACAATATAGGGCATAAAACAGTTGTCTTCAGAAAATAATGCTTTACATGTGAGGAATGGGACTTGGATCCCTTAGAATATATCATATACAACTCACATGCAGAATTAGAGTTGAAACGAATCACTCTAGCCAACATAGATAGATCTCTCAAAGTCAGTATGACTCAAATAAGCCCAAACCCCATAGCTTAACTCATGAAGAAAGGAATGAAGTAAGTAAAGCATTATTTTATTAAGGGTTTATGCAACAAATATTGAGAAATAATAGATCTAGAGTCTACAAGTATCTAATGGCTGAAAAAATGGAGATTCCTCCCTCTTTATAAAAAATAAGATTAACCCGGCAAGGGTTCCTTGAGAGTACAATGTATAAAAGAGAAGATCTACAGATCTGGATGTGACAAATTCAATTAGAATGAAATTCTATATAAATAGGGCTGTAATATACAAATAACAGAAGAAAAATTAAATATAGATCTTTCCAGGAGAAGGGTTGGCCCTCCCTCTTAGGAATAAGCTCATAAGCAAGGGTTCAAACCCTGCGATTGTAGTACTCTGGAAAATGATAGAGTTTATGCAAATAACTACACTATAGAGGATGGAAAATGATTTTGCCACATGTCAAGATGTAAAATATGCCCTGGAATCTCATATACATATCTTGCAAAGCAAGGGGAGCTACCTCGTCTGAAAGATAGGCTTAGGATCTGGTGTTGTAAGCCTCCCACTACAACACACTACAACACAACATCCCCTGCTATAGGAATAATGTTGTGGCTGAAGGAGGATGCTTGCCCTCAAACCTGGATGTGGGAAAATGAAGATCATAACTCCTCCAAGAGATCACTCAATGAAGGAGAAGGAATCCCTAATAAGGAATGCCTTGTGATGAATAACACTACATATTCAACTCAACAGCTGAAGAAAGCTCAAGAGTCTAATAAAACCAAAAAAAATAATCCATAAGTTAACCCTGAATTTCTGCTATCTTCCTCCCTATAAGGTTTGTGAAACTCCTCACCTTGGGTCACACCTATTAGGGTTTCCAACACCATGTGAACACTTTCCCTCCAAAACTGCATTGTAGCTTTATCAAGACTGCTCCTCCATACTGTGTTGTTGACTTGGTCAACTTGACTGAATCATCATGATACTTATCCTGTTCACACATGGGAAGTGAAAAATCCAGCCACTAAGTTATCCCCTTTTCACACCAAGAGGGCTTTTATGCTAACACAAGACAAGTATGGGTCTCTTTCCCCATTTATTCACCTACTAAGTGAAAGAAACAAATTTAATATTCCCATTAGTTGTAGGCTAATTTTAGGAATATTACAAATATTGTCAAGCATGCGGTGTATGTCAAAGAACAAGGAAGCCTTCTAGAAGATATGAGATTCCATTAGTACCACAAATTACATTACAAACCTTTGAAAAGTGGGCCATTGATTTTATTGGACCAATCAACCCACTTGGAAAGAGGACTGGTGCAAGGTACATAATTACAACAACTGATTACTTGACAAGATGGGTCGAAGCACAACCAGTAAGGGAATGCAGCACAGAACTTGCAATGAAGTTTATTTTTGAGTACATATAATCAATATTTGGATGTCTAAATATTTTGATGAGTTCCAAGTCTATCATTAGAAGATTACCTCTTATCACCCTTGGGCCAATGGAACAGTAAAAGAATTTAATAAGATTTTGTAGAATGCATTTACTAAGGTATGAAATGTGAATAGAGATGAATGGGACCTTAGAATTCTAATAGTGTTATGGGCTTATAGGACCACATGTAAGAATTTGACAAGTCAGACACCCTTCAGTTTGTTTTATGGGAAATAAGGTGTGATGCCCATGGAATACATTGTGCCTAGCTTGGGCATTGCCGCTTTTACAGATATGGTATATCCTAATATAATGGAGGAAATAATGTTGCAGTTGATTTATTTAGAGGAATATAGATTTATAGTAGGATTCCATCACCAGGCACAGGAAGCAAGAGAAAAGGTCTGGCATGACATACATATTAATCAGAAGAAATTCTAGGTAGGAGACCTTGATCTTCTTTATGATAGTTAGTTTGTAAAGTTTCCAGGAAAATTCAAGATGCATTGGTTGGGCCCATACATTAAACCTCATATTACTGATGGAGGTGCAGTTCAATTAGAACATTTATATGGAGACTTGGTTCAAGGAAGAGTAAATGGCAGTAGGTCAAATTTGTACAAGGAAAACCATGCCCCTATAGCTTCGCTCTGAAGAAATAATAAAATTATTAGTACCACCTGTAGTTGAAAGTGGGCACTCGACTATAAAAAACACTGTATAAATAACTTCGATGTAGGAAGCCTCGATGTAAGAATGGTTGTTTGCTAAAATATGGGATATGTAGAAGTTTGTCAAAAAAATATGACCTTTAAAAGGGAAAGTTGTCGTTGAAAGACGCAGAAAGATGCATTTATTAGGATAGATCGATTGGATCTAGCGATAGATATGCAATTAATGAACACAATATGAGTTAATGATCGGGTCATAGATTTAGATTTGCTATAAAAATCCATGTGTCACACATATTTGGCACTTTTTTGTCCTGAGAATTCGATTATTTCCAGGGCGAAGAAGTTGCAGAAAATTGTGTTGTTGTATGAATCCTAAGGATTTTATTCACATATTCACTCAGAAGGGCTTAGAAATAATTATGGAAACATTCACAGTAGCATTTGATACACCCTTAGAATCATCTGAGATGCCCATCGTGGCATCATCACCCATAGTAGTAGCATCACAAACACAATGAAGATACCCACGAAAGAAAATGAACAAGGAGCAGAGAACGAAGAAGAAACAATAGAAGAAAATTTTTGAACCTCAGCAAGAACCTGAACTTGTGCAAGATAGTGAGGAAGAATTAGATCTAGAGAAAATTAAAATAGATGGTGCAACATTTCCATCGCCTCTCACACCATATATCCCACCAAGGAAACCAGATGCAAAACCAATGACAGACTCGAAGGATGAAAAGTATGGCACCTTCACACCTATACTATTGGAATAATTGTGATTCATTAGAGAAGACCTTGGGAATATTTTGCAGCTCAAGTTCTCAAACAAAGATTTCAATGATAGAAATAAATATATGTAGTTCGCATCAGACAAGTACTTAAAACAAGTGCACTACCATGAAAGTGGCATGACAAGGTTAGAACCGCAACAGTGGGTGACTAGGTTAGCGTGGTTAGGTTTTCCGAACATGTTGAATGTGCCACACTTCGGAAGAAGTCCAGGAATCACATCCTGCATAAGAAAATTTCTCATGTTGGTATATGATGGATGGCTATGGATGGGGAAGAGCATCCCTATCAACCCAATGCTAATATGGAGAATCACAAGATTACCTTATTAAGGTTTGAATCATGCCGATGATTTTGATGGGAAATACCAAGACAAAGCCATAGAAAAAAACATGAAGAGCAAGTTTGGATTGAAAAAATGGAAGTGAGGTTATGACATTAGCTCAATCAATGACCAGGGAGCTCACATCGTGGCACACATATTGGCTAGAAATATCATTAGGAATTTTTAGGCTAATGAAGTCCCTGCAAAGGTGGTTTCATTAGCTACACAGTGCACTAATGGATTTCAGTACAACTGGGTCGCATACTTATGCAAATATTTTCTCGATGACAGTTGTGAAGCTTAAGAGAAAGGTACTCCATTTAGTTATGCATGGTTACTTCTAATAATTGCAATGTGTGCATGGAAAGAGCCAGAAGATTTGCAGTTTCCTCTGGTGGCCTCAAACGTTTGTGAAGTGGCGTGGTATGCCTCATTATGGTATACCACTAAATTAGTGTGCACACATGATAACATGATTGTTTTTTGTTATTAATAATATGGACTTACACATGTTGGTGAGCTAGCACCCTCGCCTGTCGCTGAGCCTATACAAGCATTATAACTCTATCACGAAGTTCAAGTCTGACTTCCATAGGATCTACATATAAGCTTGCACAGACACAATGAAGACATTGCATCCCCTGCCATATTTAGCTATAGAATATGATCTCCTAGTAGAGATACAGTAGTGGCCCGAGGAGTGGATCACTGCGCTAGAGAAGCACACGACACAACACATAGAATCGAGTGGGAAGGATAAGGACAAGGATGATGAAGAGTTATAACAAGAATAACAACATGAAAGGGTCATCAAGACCCTCTTAGAGGTGATGAGCACAACAAAGAGTCTGAAAAGACAGAGACAGATCCATCTATCACAGAGGAAAGGAAGGAAGGCACTGAAGCTTCCAAAAGAACCAAAAATAAGAAGAAGGAAGATAATACAAAGGACATAACGTCGTTGGTCCTCACTAATGGGGACTTGGATCATATTGGATACAGGATTTAGGAAGAAATATTTGAAACATGGACCAAGTTATAGGATCACTACAACGCACTTCTAACAGGTGTTGAGGAGCGTATCGTATAACAAAAAATATTGGCACAAACAAACAGACAGCCATTACAGGAAAAGGAAATGATTTGAGAATAAATACTAGTAGAGACAAGACTTGGGGCATGGATAGTACAGATACCTTTCGGAGCCTTGTATTTCGACTCCAATGAGGTACAACAACAAGCAAAAGGATGGAAGTATGTGAATATGAACATCGTAGTGCTGCCACTTCAGAGATTACATTAGCCACATCAGGAGATCATAGATGAGCTGAAGCATCACTAACAGCTCACTTCAAATTTGAGCATTCAGGTAGAGAGAGAGCTAGCTTCATTGAAGAAGCAGCTTAACCAGGCAATCCATGAGAAGGATCATTCAGTACAATAGAAAAAAAAATTTGAAGGAGGTGGTCAAAGCCACATGCCGTGAGGTTCCAAACATTGATGTCTGAGAAGAAGAATTAGTGGAGGAAAAGGTCGCAAAGCTCGACCTTGCACTAGAAGGATATGAGAGTAATATCAGGGATGAACAATTTGAATATATAAATGTCAGTGAGCTGCAGATGAAGCTGCAACCAACCACACCATAGGAAGTGCGAGAGTAGAGGGAGGTCAACCTAAAGGTTGCAGTGGTCGAAATATTTGCAAATGTGGCATATTGTGGGAAATTTTTGGATGAGAGCTTGCAGATTTGGACTTTGATGCAGGAAGATACAAATGTGCAGAAGCTACAAGAATATATTCAGCAAAAGCAGCAACATTTGGAGGAGATTTGGGCAACTGTGAAAACTATACCAATCTCATAGAAGCTCGCAAAAGTCAATGAGGGAAATTCCCTCCAGAAGAAAATAAATCATATAAGGAAGAAAATATTTTGACAAAGAGAAACTAGTCATGGTAGGATAAGGTAATACAACTGTCTCAAGTAGTGGAAGGGAAGCTTCAGGAGCTTCAACAGAAAGAGGAGGTAGTGATGCACAAAGCCACAAAATTGGTGATAGAAGCATTATTGGAGGAACTGCGCAATGAAGGAAAGTAGATCGCAGACATTCTACAGCAGCTCAATAACACCTACAACATCATTGTAGCAAATATCAGAGGAAAATCAGCCAAGAGACTTGAGACAAGTCAAATGTGAGTGTTGGGGGCCTGTTGGGAACAACCCAAATTGGCCTAGATTTTGGAAAAAAATCTGCATTTTGCAAAGCAGGGTATGCAGTGGAGTGTGTAGAAGAGCGCATTTTAAGGAATTAAATATACCATGCAATTTCGAAGCCCCTCCTTTTCATAAAAGTGTGTAATTTTTTAAAGGATCAATGGTTTTGGGACCATAGTTGCTTGTTTTAGGGAGTCCATGGTATTTGGACCATGGTATTTTTTATGATGGAATAGTATATATAGGGTTGAAATGTTATTTTTAAAGAGATTCATATGTGGAGATAGAGAGCTATGGGCGAATCACTGTGATCTGTATTTTGTAGTGAAGGGAAGTCTATGCAGCTAAGTGCGCAGATAGCCTACAACTTAGTGCACAAATCGAGAACTTGTTGTATTCAAAGGTTCATTATAATAAGAAACAATTTTTTGGATGACATTTTGGTGTTCTTGTGTGATTTATGTTTATATTTTTCTTATTATCTATTATATAATAGAAGTATTTCAGTTTCATTTTACTTCAGTGAAGTAATGGTTTATGGTTTTATATGACGTGTTTTTGTGATTAATTAAATATGGCAAAGTGATTTATGAGTTGTAAGTATAAGATAATATAATAATACCACATCTCTTAGTCCCTTAAGGCTACAGAAACCTGGTTCTGCATCCACCCATATTCATTTCGGGTGAGACTACGATCTCCTTCCAGGTCGTTGCCAAAAGGGCCAATGATCAGGGGTTTTGTTGGTATGCAGTATAGATCGAACCTAGGTCAGCCCAAACCAATCCAACATTGTTAACCATACTTAAGGTATTTTTCCACCTCAATGAATTGCTATAGAAGATAAGAGATTTTGTTAGGATCCTTAGGAATATACAAACTACCATCACCATCATGCATGAGTGGACAATGCGATACAAGCTCGCAATGCTTACACTTGTAATGAAGATGAAGGCGCAGGCAGAGTTAGAGAAATCCAAAGTTTAGATTCTGATCTAGAACGAAAAGAAACTCGATTAATTCATCACAATAATTTAGGCCACATATGTACATATATACATTAGTTTGGACATCATGGTGAGAAGCCACCGGATCCCATCATTCAATACACTCACCAATACTAAGTGCGAACAAAAATTTTGGTAGGAGATCGATCAGTACTTGAAGCAACTAGCGCAAATGGCCACCTAGGAGGACATGGAGATAAACAAACAAATTTTTTAGACCTACATCGATGGCCTAGTTCAGATCAAAACAATATTGCACCTGATTGAAGAATAATTGAAGATTGGTTCCAAGAGATTGTACATGGATGCATTGGAGGCAACAGTTTGGTCCCATCCTAACATTATCTCGCAATTTGGGAAGACCATCGCAAAATACCAAGATTGGTATGAGTATGTGACCGAGTGACATGAAGCCCAAGATGCTTGGTTTGATTTCACCCCAACTCTAGCATCATAGTGTTTTTTATTGTTAGGATGTCAAGTTGTTTCTACCCTATTTTGTCTTATATGGATACGTGTGAAATTACAATATTGTTTGTAATTATCATATGAGTGAAATTCCATGTGTCCATGATGGAATGTGAATATTCATATGTAATGTGAGGAGTCATGAGGGGATTTTAAGAGTAAAAAAGGGATCATGCCAAAAGTCATCCTCATAACTCTTGTAACGCGATTTTGGAAGCCAAGATTTTGGCTAGGCTTAGGCTTAGAAAAGGCTTGGGAGTTTTGTGTTAGCCTTGGCTTCTCTGTAGCATAGATGGAGTATACTTATTTGGGTGGAGTATGTTTTTTTGACTTTAAGTTCCACTACTGGGGAAATTTTTTCGTCATGTTGTATGTATGAATGGAACTTTCACTTATAATAAAATCAGATCCGATATGTCTTTATGCATATATTGTAAATGTAGTTGGACTATTCTGGTTATGTTTGTGATGTATGTTTTTTAACTTACGCATATGCTCATGAAATATTTCATTTTCATTTGTATGAATCTATTTGAATGCATGCTCATGTTTTAACCCATCACCTTTAGCTTGTGGACTATTTTTCTTGTTAGTTTGTGTTTTGTCTTTTTAGCTCGTGTGTTCCTTTCAAGCTGTGTACTATTATTGGCTTCAACAAAGCACACTTCCTTTCCCCTTTGTTGTTATAAATACTCATGTATCATATTGAATTTCCAAGTGATCACACACTTTCTTTAACCAAAGACTCCATACACCACTCAATGTGTTTTGCAATCCAAAGCATGTCATTAAATACCCCACTGTTGGGACTCCTACTCCAAACGGTTTGAGGTCTATTTGGGACTTCATATTGGGGAGATACCATGAATTTTGGCGGGTCCATCACCATCAAAATTTATGGTGCTAGAAGGAGCTCCAAATCAAAATTTGAGCCCTTGAGGTCTGATTTGAATTTCCGCACTCATTTTATGACTTCATCCCAAATCATACACCCGACATGTTTTTCTAGAAAACTAAGTTTTCAAGTGCCAACAGATATCATTGATGAATTGTCACACCTTAATTTTAATGGCAAGGATGAAACAACCATACTTGAGCATACTGATTGTTTTCTTCAATTTTGCAAAGAGCGCGACATTCCCCTTTACGGTGTTGGTTGTTGGCTTTTCACTCTCACGTTCAAAGTGTGTGTAAGGAAATGGTGCTACACATTGACCGGTCGCTCCATTCACTCATTCGAACATCTTTTCACAGAATTGTTTCTCACTTTTGGCAACATTGATCATAAACTTATGTGCAAGATAATTTTAGAGTTGTGAAAATAACCTGATGGATCACTGCATCATTTTATTAATCACTTTTTGCATCTCTATTTTGAATTTTAGCATCTCTATTTTTAATTTCTAGAAGATGAAGTTGACTAGGATTTCTTGACCAGAAAATTTTTGTATATTTTTCGTATTTAACTTATTTTGCAAGAGTTAAAATCACTTAAATCACACTCATAAAACCTCACTCGTAAAGCTTCCAAATTTGTGACGAACAAGGGTTCTATTTCAAAAAACCCCCCATCTGATTTTCATCTAACAAATTTACTTTGATATTTTTTGGTGGGTATTAGGACTCCGTAGTTTGCAAGATTGGAAAATACAAATGCTGCAGAGTCTACATAAAAACCACTTTGGAATCTAAGGATCTAGCCATCCTAGATTCAGAGAGGGATCTCTATATATATGTGTTTAAAGATATGATCTTTAAGGCTTTTAAATGTGATTTTAGGATAGTTATGAAGAACAAGGGTTGTTTGTTTTGGTTGGGCAGGATAACATGAAGATGAAGGAAGTCTGTATGAAGGGTGAAGGTGTGAGTAAGTGATAGAATGGTTCATCTGATAATATAAGCAAGGAACAACATCAATCCATTGGGCTATGGAGTCATAAGAGGATTTAATTGCACAAAAAGTTTCAAGAGTGGTCCATGGGGCAAGTCATCTATGTCAAAGGATATTTTTAAGTTGATTTTATGGAATGAAACACTAAGAAAGTGATGAATCAAACATATAAGGAAACAAAGAGCAGCTTAAGATCAAGTAAGGACTTTTAACCTAGCCTGCTTTCAACATACTCAAAGGAAGGACACAAAGCAACCTAAGATCAGGTAAGTACTTTTAAAATAGCCTGCTTTTGATATACTTCATAAAGGAAGACATTTGAAAACAAATAATATCTTAAGATCAAGTAAAGAATTTTAACTTAGCCTACTTTCAACATATTCTCAAAGGAAAAAATCCATGATGAACATAAAAAGTAGTCTAAGATCAGGTAAGTACTTTTAAACTAGCTTGCTTTCAACATACTCTTAAGGGAACTTTTCAAAGAAACTGTTGGAGATAAACTAGAGGACAAAGCTAACCATAAAATTCTCCATCTCAACTTTAATTAGCAAAATTTTCAAGAAAATTCAAAGACAATATCTCAAGTTGTACTCAGGAAACATTGACTTACCAACACTTCGCTGGTTATACTCTATTGAATTACCTTAAGAACACATTTAGAGGAAAACATAAAGGATAAAGATTTATCAATGAGACTTAGGGTACTTTAGAATTAAATCCTAATTTATATTTTTTGTTCTTTATTAGAGAAAAGTGGACAGAATGAAAACATAAAGAAAATAACAATTACAGTGAGAAACACATCACCATTGACATAGACCAGGATCCCATAAATCAACTATTTGTATTTGATGTTCAAACCAGTTACAATCTTCAAAGTCTAATGGGTCTCTACAGATTCAAAATTCTTGTCTCAGCTTATGTATCTTCAATTACAAAACAGAGCTACAACATGCTTCAACAGCTATTTACATTCAACAGGTATCCAAAGACCAACTTGTGTACTATTTTCTAGAGAAGTGTTTATAGAGGAATGAGGAGGTGGAGTGAAAGAAGGGTTCATTTATTCAATTAATACAGAATAATGGTTTCTTGGCCTTTGAAGAGCCAAATGGAGAATTTATCTGATGTTTTAACTCTGCTAATTGATTATTACATTAAATTTCATCAACTTCAGTCACTTTTGTTGACTTTGGGGGTTTTTGGTAGGCTAGTAGTTAATTCTAAGTTGTCTTTAAAAATATCTCTGATTGTGAAATTAATTTGTAGTATTTTGAGGGAAATAAAAATGTAGGTGGCATTCTGAGGATTTATAGCCTCAATGATGTGGCATTCGGAGGCCCTTGTTAGCTTTAGTGGTTTTAAACCTTGTTTAGGCCCTAATTCTTGCTTTAAGGCCTTTAAAATCACTTCAGAATATTGAAACCTTATAATCTGGCTGTGTTCTCTGATTTGGCTTTGTCATCTGCCCTTTAACTACGCTTTAACACTAAAACAGTAGGTTTAAGCTTTTAACCTTTCTAACTTGTGCATTAACCCTTTCAACTTTTATGTGTAATCCTTTGTCTAAAACCTCTTTTGTCTTTTTCTTCTTTGTTTTGTATAAGTGGATTTTAGAGCGTTGGAGGGCTCTATGGATAACCAGCACTCATTAAGGACTAACTAAACCATGAAATGAACCCCAAAAGCCTCTATTTCTACATGGTCAGAGTTTCGAGGATCATGATCTTAGGCCTTGTCTCTTTATGAACCATAGTGGGCTTTCAGCCTCAAAAACTGTTGTCAAAAACCTGCAAAACCACAAAAAACGTTACATAAAATCCTGCGGGTTGGAAAAATACTTGCAGAGGTTGATAGAGAGTGGGAGGAGCAGTGCAGAGGGGGTTGATTATCCAGGCAGAGGAGTTTTATTGAGCAAAATCAGTGCAAATTTGGTTTAAAACTGTATTTGGCGCATATTTTGGCAAAGTGGTTTTCGAAAAACCACTGGTTGTTTTCGCGCGACCCTTGGGAGGTAAGTGGTTTTCAACGAATCAAACATGATACAATTGTATCGTGCTACATGGCCCTTTGAAATACTGCTGGTATCGCGTGATTTTGAAACGTTAAATCTCAGACGCAAAAGTTATGTGATATGGGATAACGACCGTTGGATGAGGAGGGGCAGATCCAACGATCCGGAGAGAATGCGAAGGGAAAGGTGCACGAGAGGAGGAAAAATGGAAGCCGAGTGTCAGAAAATGATTGGATGGGTGACAGGATAGAGGATGGTGGGTCTAGAGGTGCTGGGCTGTCAGATTTAATTAGGACCGTGGGATCAAACAAATCATGGGTGGAAATTTGATTTATAGGGTGAATGGATGGGATTTCATCGGGAGGATAGGGGGAGAAAAGGAAGCATCATGATTGTTGATCTTTAAAGACCGACGGTCGAGATTACTTGATGAAGTGGTAATGTGGAACAGGAATGAAGGAAAGGGAAATGGGGAAAGTATTGGCACCGTTAGATCAAGGCTTGAGGCCTATGATCTATGGCTAGGATTCATCTATGGAATAATAAAGATGGAGGGGAAAATTTAAAGGAGAAGGGGATAAAGGAAAAGCGCTGGGCAGTGGTCCCATGAAGGAGTAGGCAACCAAGGGCCAAAGGTAAAGAAGCTTATTGCATCGGAGTTTCGCTAAGAAACGAGGTAAGGGGGAAAAAGCAAAGGAACTCTGAAGGTGCGATGCAATGTGGGCTTAAGGAGTGGGCACTAAGGTATGGTCTCATGGTAGGGTATGTGACCAATGGCAGAGGAGAAGAGCTTATCACATAGGCGGGGGAAGGGGTGAAGAATCATGTCAACGCTAATGCGATGTACGATTTCCGATGCGATAAGTGCTTGCATCATGGTCACAGGTGCATGGCCATATGACAAAAAAGGAGTTAGGGCTAAGCTCGAAAGGGGCTAAAGCCTGTTTGTTAAAAAAAAATGGAATAAGAGGGTCTTATGTGTTTTTTATGGGTTTTTGGTGTTCCGAATGAAGTAAAAGGATTTTTAAAACCAAATACGAAAGGGTTAAGTGGTTTTAAAGGGTTTTTTCGAGGGGAATAAGGATAAATGAGAGAGGAAAGGGGAATTTTACAAGGAAAATGAATGATATGGGGGAAAAAATGGGGCGAATGAAATGATGAAAAAGGGGTTGTTTAGGAAACATTTTTCAAAGGGAAAAACAGGTTTTAACTTGGTGGATTTATTTTAAGGGAACAACACGTAAGGAACAACACTGTTAGGGAACAACATTGTTAGGGAACGACACTGTTAGGGAACAACACTGTTAGGGAACAACAGACTTCAAGAATGAATGATTTTCTTATGAAAATACTTGAAGGCTCAGGACCTGTTTTAGCCATCATTTGATGTGACAAAATTTACTGATGGCTAACAGTGGCTCCACTTGGGGATGGCAGCTCCTTGGAGGTGTCAAGAACTTCAGAATTTATCTCTAGGATGTAGACCTGTGCCTTGATCCATTGATAACCTTCCTTCTTTGATCATGCTGTTTATAAAAGATGATCAATATTTCATATCAGCAAACAAATTTCTCCCAAAAATTCTACCTACATAGCCTACTTCATAAAAAAATTTCTTCAAAAGGTGCATTTGGACTTGCAGACCTTAAACATCAACATTTTATTCTTTTGAAAATAGGAAAGACTAATCTAAATCTACCCTTATTTCTTCCATAAGTTCAGATTAAACTGTTGAACTCATAAATTCTCTACCTAAGCTACTATCTGCCAGGATTAGACTGTCTGGAAAATTTTATTCTCTATCTTCTAAAACAGAAATTAAAACATAATCAAATTAGGATTAAGCAGCCTGATTTGCTATGGGACCATGTCATAAAAAAAAGCTACACATAGAATTTATTTGCAGAAATTTGAAGCAAAACTATGAAGGCATAAGATCTGAAAATAAAAAAGTATACTTCATTCTTTTTGCAACTCTGGTTTTGATCTTTTTAGAGTTGTTTTTCTTTTCTCTTGGTTTATATTTTGATCATATAAGAACCAATTTTTCATCACACTTTACAGGTTCAAGTTTTAAGCTTGTTTGAAGCACTTTTTCTATCCTAATCTATTTCTACTGATAAGCCAAGATTGAACAGTTTGGCAAATCTTCTTCACTAATCTATTAGAAAAAAATTTAAATCTATCTTAGTCATGATTAGGCTGTATGACCAAAATAACAGTATTGTTTTTGGTAGTGGCATCTAAGCTTGCACACTTTTATATTTCTCTTTTTTGGTATGGGGCTGTACCTTTCTTGTTTTATTTCTTCCCTCTTTTTCTCTTTTATTGTTTTGGTATTTTCCTTTTTTCAAATTTAAAAGCAGTGTTATATACAATGAGTAAAAGCTTTGAAAGAAAAAATAGCAGTCAACAGAAATAATGTTTGAGAACCCTGCCATTGACAAGACCTCCAATGTATTTAGCTCCATCCAACTCTTGCAGAAAAAATGCATTGTTTCCAATAGCAGATTGGATACGATAAGGGCCTTGCCATAAGTTATCAAATTTTCCATGTTTGCCCTTATCTTCTCTTCTTGAATCCCATTTCAAAAATTTATCACCAATCTTGAAATCACTTTCCTTGGTTCTTTTTTCAAACATCTTCTTGATGTTTTCTTGTAGTTGTTGTGCTCTAATGTATACTTCCTCTCTAGTTTGTTGTAGATGTATTTTCTAATTTATTCTTCTTGTTACATCATCATCTTCATACTGTACTTCCTGGATTAGCTTCATTACTGGCACTCCTAAACTGGTTGGAAATATTGCATCAGTTCCATAAAATAGCTAATAGGGAGACATTCCAATGAATTTTTCAATGGTTAGTCTGTCTGCCCATAAAGCATGTACTAGCTTATTGTGCCATGATTTCTTGTTGTCTTCCAGCAACTTCTTGAAAATGTTTACCAAGCTTTTATTTGAGGATTCTGCCAGCCCATTACCTTGAGGGTAATAAGTTGTGAAATGACCCAATATAATCTAATATTTATGATAGAATTCTACCATCTTGTTAGACCCAAATGCAGTAGCATTATCAATTATGATCTTCCTAGGACAGCCAAATCTGGACAGTATATGGTTTTCAAGGAATGAAATGATAACAGAGTTTGTGGCATTCCTAGAGGGGATGGCTTTTATCCAATTGGTAAAATAGTCTGTTTCTATGAGAATCCATTTATGTTGGGCAGATGTGGGAGGATAGATTTCCCCAATGAAGTCTAGACCCCACTGTTGAAAAGGAGCTTCAATAGTGATTGGTTGCAAAGGTAAGGGAAGTAGCTTTCTTTTGCCTTCAAATATTTGACATTTGTGACAGCCAATAATCATCTTATGAACATCTTGAAAGAGAGTGGGCTGGTAATAACCATCTCTAAGGATTTTTTTAGCAGTTGACTTCCAGTAGAGATGGCCCCCACATTCTCCTTCATGAAACTCGTGCTTGATTTTATCTGCATCATTCTTAGGCAAACATTTAAGCAATAATCCACTAGCATTTTTCCAATATAAACATTTATTCAAAATGCAGTAATTTACAACTTTCAATTTTAAGAATATTTCCTTTGCTTTAGACAAACCAGGAGAGACATTAAGATTGAGAAAAACATACAAAATGTCAGCATACCAAGATGAATTCAGAAAATGATCTTCAATAATTGGAGTTGAAAACTCCTCTTGTTCATCTAATGCATTAAACATGTTTATATCAAGAGCTTGAAAGTTGGATTCAGCCATAAATTTTGCTAGACCTTGACCTTTTATGAGCTTATTAGGTTTGATTTCTAAGTCATATTCTAAAATTACAGCAATCCACTTTCCTCTTTTGCCATCTGGATCTTGGGTCAATATGTCTTTTACAACTGAATGAGGCACAAATGCTATTATGTGGGAGTGTAAAATTTAAACTCTGAAGTCTTTTAAGGCTTTAACTAAGGCAAAGGCTTGTTTTTCCATTATATTGTACTTCATAGGTGCATCTCTTAATGCCTTGATGAAAAATGCAATTGGCTGCTCTTGTCCATTCAAGTCCTTCTATGATAGGACAACAGCTACTGTGTGTTCTAATGCAAATGAAAAAATGAAGAAATCCTTTGTAAAATCAAGACTAATGAGAACTAGTGTTTTGGTAACTACTTGTTTTACCAGCTTAAATGATTTCTTTGCTTCTAAGGTCCATTTAACTTCTTCCTCTCTTTTAAGCATGTTTGTCATGTTTCTAAGGAGTTCAACTAGATTGAGTAAGAACCTTCTCAAGAAATTAATCTTTCCAATGAAGGATTGAACTTCGTTGATGTTTATAGGATGGTTGATTGCAATATACCATCAATTCTCTTTGCATCTATCCTTATACCCTCTTCAGATATGATATGCCCAAGAAATTTACCTTCTTGGAGACCAAACAAAGTTTTCTTTGGATTTAAGGACAGTCCAATTTTTTGCATTTTTCAAAGACTTTTCTCAGGTGTATTAGGTGTTCTTCATTTGTTTTAGAATAGGCAGTGATGTCATCTAAGTAAATCACTATGAATTAACCTGTTTCTTTTTAAAATGCAATATCCATGGTTCTCTGAGATGTGGCACTGGCATTCATTAAACCAAAGGGCATTTTCAAATACATGAAAGTGCCCCAAGGTGTAGTAAAGGTTGTTTTGAGTTGATCATGAGGATGTACCAGAATTTTATTGTAACCTGAGAAGCCATCTAGCAAAGAAATTCTTTTAGAACCAACTACCCTTTGTAAGATATGATCCATTTTGGGCAAAGGATAGTTGTCCTTAAGTGAGGCTTTGTTTAAGTTTCTAAAATCAATGAAAAGCCTTATTTCTCCTATTTTCTTTCTAACTAATACAAGATTAGACACCCATTCTGAGTATCTAACAGGGACTATAATTCCAGCATCATACATTTTCCTAATTTCTTTCTCTACCTGAGGTAATTGAATAGGGTTGATCCTGCGCAATTTTTGTTTAAAAGGTTTCTGGTTTTCTTTGAGGGGTATCTTATGTTGAAGTATTTCTATGTCATATGATTTCAAATATTCATAACTCCATGCAAACACATCAGAAAATTATTTAAAAAACTCAATATATTTCAGTTTAATGTGAGCTGGTAGTGTTTTAGACAATTTGATCACTTTGAGTTTCTGTTTACTACCTATGTTTCATTCTTCCACTTCAGTTTCTATGGGTTCCAGTTTTGGCTTCTTAGCCACAGCATTCAAATAAAATAATTCCTCTAAAGGGACCAGTCCTTTTGGCAAGATTTGGTCTTTAGATTGCAGCACTTCTAAGTCTTCATATTCTAAATCTATGCTAATTTCTATTATCTGTTTGGGTTCATTTGTTAACAGATTTATTTTAGCAATATCTGGAGAATTTTCTTCTTCAGTAAGTGGGTTTTCTTCAGCTGGATAGTCTTTATCATATGAATCTAAGTGTGGTGTCTCAAATTCATTTTTGGACTGTAGGAAGTCTTCTATTTGTTTATCTCCATAAAAAACTTGCCAGTATTTTTCATTATCTAGGACAGCTGGTCTAAATTTGACTTGGGTGGTGCATTGCTTGGTTTCATAAGGTGTTAGACAAGTTCTAGCAACAAAGCCTAAACCATTGGCAAGGACATTTTGGTTTCTTGGGATAAAGATAAGTTGGAATTCATCAAATGTTTTTAACAAGTCCATGGGATCATCTCTATAGGCTCTAAGTCTAGGATGTTTAGCATTGTACTCCCCATTTACTTGCCTAATTATCAACTCTAAATCTCCACGAACTATTATTCTTTTGGCCCGTAATTTTTTCAATAAATGCAGGCCTAAAAGGAGAGCCTCATACTCAACTATGTTGTTTGTACATTGAAAGTTTAATCTATAGGAATGCCCCTCAGCATGTTTGTTTTCAGTGTTGTGTAACCATATGCCTACTCCTACATCATTTTTAGTGTAAGACCCATCAAAATTCATGCTCCAAAGAGGACTGTTTTTAGATTTATCATTAATTTCATTACTTTCCTCTTTGTCTTCTTCATCATTTTGTTCTATACAAGGGTATGCACTGCATTTTTCTGTGTTTTTTCCCTCAAGGTTTTCGATGTTTTGAGGTTTTACTCGTTGATTTTTATGATCTTTGTTATGCTTATGACTGTTTTGAACTTCAAGAACTTTAACCTGTTTGCTATAAATTTTTGAATCAACAAACTGCCTTTTAGTTTCCTCCTTAATTTTCTCTTTAGCATTTGCTGATTTTTCAATGACTAACTCTTGCTCTTTAGGAATATCATCATTGTAAAGGATGAAAGAGTCAAGGTCAGTGTGTATGGAATAAAGAGGATAATTTTATGGTCTTTCTTGGCTACTCGCCATGTATATTATGTGTGTTTCCCTTTAAAGTCTTCTAGGTTGACTGAAGACAGGGATGGTGGCATAAGTCATATCCATCTGCATAGTACCTTGTAACTTAGCACCCCATGACCTTGAAAGAAGCATGCCATATTTGGGGGGTATATCAGCCACTGCAATGTCCATTACTAAACTCTTGGCTGATATTTTGGCTAAGTTAACACATAGATCCTTTATTAGGCCTAGCCATCTCACCCTACTTGAATCAAAGGAATATAAATCTTTGTAGGGTCTAGTCACCTCTAAGCCTAATATTTCCATTATCACCTTGGGCATGAGGTTGTGTGATGCTCCTGAATCAATCATGGCATTGTGTAGAATATTATCATGGATTTTCAAACTGATGTAAAATGGAGGGGTGGTTCCTTCTTCAAATTTGTCTTCAATTTTTTGTCCAAAAATGAGCTCTGGGGTATCATCATTTAAGTTAACTGTGTCATGAACATCTTCTATGTTAAAAGCTTTCAAAATCTGACCTATATATACATTTTGAGTGACTAACTCAGTAAGTGGGACAAATATTTTGATTTTGGATATTTCATTCTCTAGGTTAAAAGGAATCTGGTTTCTTGAAATGTTTGATTCAGCTTTGTTATTCACTCCTTGCTCAGCAAAATCAGCTTGCTGGTTTTTAGTATTTACAGTAGTTAGAATAGTTTTTTTAGGAGAATTAGCTGAGATGCTAGTGCTTTTGGGGATAACACTCTGGTTTTCATTGGCTTAGGTGTTTTTCCCTTTGTTTGAATTAGAATTTACAGCCACTGTTTTATGAATTTATGTTGTCTTTTTGGGAACATTTTCAGGGCTATTTTTGGCAGATTTGTCAGAGGTTTTTTTCCTGGGAGTTCATTGATTATTTTTACTTCTTAGTTCATATTTTTTATGGAATTTACAGAGTCTTGTTCATAATAATCAGTTTCTGTTCTTCTGTCATCATAAGTTGTATATAGACCTTGTTTTCTTTCATGGAGGAAAACAGAATCCTCATTGCTTACTCCCAACATGTTTATGTTGTCATCCTTTGTTTGTTCATTGGTTTCTTCATCCTCATTCACATATTTCTCTTGGAAAGGAGGTATGATCTGTTGATCATCCTCTCTTTGTCTGTTTTGTGGCTGATTTCTCCTAAAGTTCTGATTCTGATTTTGAGACTGATTTCTGTTTTGGGGAGCTGATTGATTTTCCCTATATTGTGCTCTCTCAAGTATGTTCATCTTCTTCATCATTTCTTCCATCATTCTTTCCATTTTTGAACTAGATGTGGAAGGTGCAGTTTCCTCCCTAGATGATACTTTCTTTTCATTCCTCATCCTAGCTCTTTTTTCAATCAGATTTACTTCCACAGCAAGAGCTCCCTTTTGCATGTCTTCCAAAGTCAAGGGATCTCTTTCTCTTAGCTGATATGCCATTTCAATATCAAATCATTCAGGTAATTTGGCCAAAGCTGATCCTTGTGGAGGTTTAAAATCTGGGGGTAATGCATTATAAACACTATTGAATCTAGTGCAATAATTTTGAACACATTCTCTAGTGTTTCTTTTGAGGTTGTTGTAATCTGAAAGAATTTGGAGAGGGTTTTTTCTGACTTCCCATTTTTTTAGGAATGATTGATGGAGAGATTGGAGGTCATTAATACTATAAGGGGTTAAGCCTTTGAACCAATTTCTTGCTTCTCCCCCTAAGCTTTGAGCAAACAATCTAAGTTTGACAGTTTTATCATCAATCTCATTTCTATCAAAATAATCATTCATCCTATCCACATGTTGTGAAGTAGTAGTAGCATCACTGGCATCATATAATGGAATTTTGGACTGATAGTCCTATGGAAGATTGACTAAAGGTAAAGGAAGGACTAGGGGAGCATACCATGTTGCCATGATAGGAGGTTGTGGAAAAAATGGGGGGTTTATAGGTGGAGGATGTAAGATAGGAGGGGGTTGATGGAATGGAGTGGTTTGAATAGTGTTTGTATGGGTAACAGTAGTATCTGGACCAGCAAAAGACTATTGAGCAGATCTAGAATGAGAAAAACCAAAGTTATTAATGAAATGAAGGTCAGGTGGGGTATTAATGTGTTCACCACTATGTTGGGGCGAGTGTGAAGGATCAAAGTCTTTTTTATCAATGTCACTAAGTGACTTAGTCTTAGATGGTTCTCTTGTGAATGGTAGGTTAAATTGTGTATCTTGTAGAGCTGTAAGGTTTTCACGTACAAAATTAACTCTATGAATTGGTCTGATAACAGTTGGTGTTTTAAACTTAGGAGATTTCCTAAGCATACTTTCTGAATTATCAATTGTCTTAGGAGGATTTGGGTCATGATAGGCTCTAGTATAAATTCTTCTAGAAGCCACTATGTTGTGTTTTCAGACCCAAATGATAAGAAAAGTTCAACCAAATATGACAATATTTAATAGGCTAACTGATATTTTAACAAGAAAACTCAATCATCAAAGTTTCCTTAACTGTATTTGGATGATGTTATGATAGAAATGGGTTTCCTAGTGGATTCTTTAGGTCAATTAAAAAATGTGGAGTCTCCAGGTGGAAATTTTTAGTTTTGGGAGGTAAAATGTTTTATGGTCCACCACCACTAATTGGTCTAAATACCAATCTGAAATGTTTTGGGTTTTTCTGAGTTTTTTATAGCCCTATGGTTATGAGAGTGTCCTATATCTGTTTCAACACTTAGCTATGGTGATGAGACAAACATAGTTTACTCGGTGGCTTGCTTAGCTGATTTCTCCAAGGTTTGATAAGGGTATGTTAGAATCCTAAGAAGTACTTAGATTGCCACTGATTCAGACAAGTCCTATCATGATCCCCAATATGCTTGGTAGTGCTTGAAGAAATCCAATTTTACTTAAGTGAATGCTGAGTATTTTGTTTTAAGGACTTTAGTCAGAAGTTCCCCAGTATGGTCGCCACTCTGTTAGGACTTGTATTTTGCAAGATTGGCAAATATAAATGCTACAAAGCCTACATCAAAACCACTTTGGAATCTAAGGATCTAGCCATCCTAAATTCAAAGAGGGATCTCTCTATATATATGTTTAAAGATATGATCTTTAAGGCTTTTAAATTTTATTTTAGGCTAGTTATGAAGAACAAGGGTTGTCTGTTTTGGTTGGGCAAGATAACATGAAGATGAAGGAAGTCTGTATGAAGGGTGAAGGTGTGAGTAAGTGACAGAATGGTTCAAATGATAAGATAAGCAAGGAACAACATCAATCCATTGGGCTATGGAGTCATAAGAGGATTTAATTGCACAGCAAGTTTCAAGAGAGGTCCATGGGGCAAGTCATCCATGTCAAAGGATATTTTTAAGTTGAGTTTATGGAATGAAACACTAATAAAGTGATGAAGCAAACATATAAGGAAACAAATAGCAGCTTAAGATCAAGTAAGGACTTTTAACCTAGCCTGCTTTCAGCATACTCAAATGAAGGACAAAAAGCAACCTAAGATCAGGTAAGTACTTTTAAACTAGCCTGCTTTTGATATACTTCATAAAGGAAAACATTTAAAAACAAAGAGTAGCTTAAGATCAAGTAAAGACTTTTAACTTAGCCTACTTTCAGCATATTCTCAAAGGAAAACATTCATGATGAACATAAAAAGTAGTCTAAGATCAGGTAAGTACTTTTAAACTAGCTTGCTTTCAACATACTCTTAAGGGAACTTTTCAAAGCAACTATTGGAGATAAACTAGAGGACAGGGATAACCATAAAATTCTCATCTCAAGTTTAATTAGCAAACTTTTTAAGAACATTCAAAGACAATATCTCAAGTTGTACTTAGGAAACATGGACTTACCAACACTTCACTGGTTATACTCTATTGAATTACCTTCAAAACGCATTTAGAGGAAAACATAAAGGATAAAGATTTATTAGTGACACTTAGGGTACTTCAGAAGTAAATCCTAATCTATATTTGATGTTCTTTATCATAGAAAAGTGGACAGAATGAAAACATAAAGAAAATAACAATTACAGTGAGAAACACATCACCATTGACATAGACCAGGATCCCATAAATCAGCTATTTGTATTTGATGTTAAAACCAGTTACAATCTTCAAATTCCTGTTAGTCATCAGTATTTTTCACTTTTTGGTGATGACTAGGTGTAACAGCCATGTTTTCTAGCAGCTGATCTAAAAAATTGTCAAATTTGCCAGCTGGAAAACACCCATAAACATTTTTTTCCCTCCTACCTTTTCAATCTACCCATGACGAGATGAAAACCTCATTATCAAGCCCTATCCAGCCTCAGCCATACTAGCTTGTCCATCAGCTCCAAAGAAACAATCCAAATCTGTCCAAAGATGTCTCCCCTAAGTTAGGTAGTGGCACTTTAGGCATTTCTCCCTTGGAAAACTATCCTAAAGCCAAAGAAACTCTATCTATTATAGACCAGTCATAACAGACCTTCCTATTCTACAAATAAAGTTGGTTACACCCTTAAGTCGCACCACTAACAAGTCCTAAAGTCTCAGCAATGCACATGCCCTAGGTCAAACTGATATTCGGTGGTTTTTACAGTGTTTCAATGGATCTTTCAAGAGAAAAAGTGTACCAACATCCCAAAAGATAGTATTTGGCTCAACATGAGAAGACAGTTGCTTCTCATGTGATTTTGAGTCTGGGATGCAGCCATAAGACAGAGAGTGTTTCATTAAGCTCCTGCAATCACAGGCAAAGGTTAGTAAATTACGAATGACAAGAAGTGCTTTAAAAATACTAGCCAAACTACTTGTGATGTCTAAAGAGGCACAGAGATATTTGAAAAGCAGAATTACATGTCTCAGAGAAGTGCCCATCTTGACCATTATCAATTTGTCATTCTTCATTTTCTTAAGCATGAAAAGGTAGTGAAAGGAAAAATAACACTGTTAAAAACTGATGAAACGGCATCACTGAGAAAAACCTCCTTCATTTTATAAGCAGAGGGTTGAGGACTGAGAAAACCTCCTTCATTTTATAAGCATAGGGTTGAAGACTGGGAAGGCCTCCTTCATCTATAAGCAGAGGGCCAGGGATGAAGTATTTTTTTAAGTTTTTTTAAGTTTGAGAAAGCATTTCAAAAGCCATTTGAGGCAGCTTGGTGTTGCAGAGAGCATTCAAAACAAGATGCCTCCCAGGCAGGATAGTAGGAGTGGCTTGCATAAGATATTTGAGCCTATTTCCACTAAAGAAGTGAATGCCCACCCATCAGTCTTGTTCAATTTCCATGAGGTTGGGTGTTTATATTTTTCTCAAAGAGTGCAAGAGGTGAAGAGCTTTTCTCCTTTGACACATCTTTGTGTTTTGAGGTTTCAAGACAAGCATTTCCAGTTGGCAGGCCTAGACTTCAAATTCTCTCCAAGGTCCATCTCCAAGGCCACTAAAATCCCTTATATTTGGGAGAAGTGGTTTAAAAAAAGCCACCTAGACTCAAAAGATTACAAGCCCTTTCTAAAGCATGAGCACAGAGATTCATGTCCTGCCATTTTCCCCTTCTCATATCTTTTGACTAGCTATGCCCCCTCATGAAGATCATCATGAAATACTTCACTTGTGAGGGAAGATTCTCCCAAGTCTATGCCTATCACATTCGACTGCTCATGCATTTCACTTGGGCCAAATTGCTAAATCTTTCTTTCTTCTTACATAGGAGAATTGAGAAAATGGCCTCCAATGTTCAGAAGAATCCTCCTGCACAGCAAACAACTTGCCTCTTCCATCACTCTCTCATCAAAGTCATCATTCTTCATCAGCTTGAAGAGAGGGAGGTTTCTTGGGATAATTTCATCACCCATCCGGATTTCTCCACTCTCCCTCTAGTTCATACATCCCCTACACCTCCTACTCACCATCCTTCGCCTTCTTCTAGCAGACCTATTCCCAAAAAGCTCAAGTTTACCACAGAAAAAACAAAGGATCCTGAAGAAGGAGAAGAGCATGACCATGATGAGGAAGAATGACATGAGTAGGAACAGGAAAGTGATGATGAGCAACAGCAAGGGGATGAAGAAGAAAGTGCTAATGAGCAGCATCACAGTGAGACAGAACAGTAAGGGCAGCCAAAAGATGCTGAACAGGAGCAGCATGAAGGTGATGAACAAGGGCAGCCAAAATATGCTGAATAGGGGCAGCCACAACATGATACACAACAGCTACAGTAATATGAGCAGAGGCAACCTCAGGGTGATGAAGAACAGCCTCCTCAAGAGGAACAACACCCTCAAGAAGAAGAGGGGCAGCAGGATAAAAAGTTGCAGCACAGTGAGGAGGACAACCCTCAAAGGGAAGTGCAAAAGGACAGCCAAGGCATCCCTAAAGAACTCTAAGACAGTGGCAAAAATGAGGGGCAAAGTGACAAGGGTAAAAAACCCATGGAGCATGTGTTAGCTGCCTCTCCTAGGCAAGGGGCCATGCTCTCTTCTCTGAAATCCGCCAAGCCCCGGACAGCAAAGAAAAGGGTTCCTAGATTTGTAACTCCAAATGTGACTATGGCCCTCTGAAGCAAGGGAAAATTGCCCAAGAAACACATGGTCGAATTGCCCAAGAGGAAGAGTACTAGAAGAGCCACCCAAAGCGAAGGGAAGGACAAGGAAGAAAGCAGTCATGAACAGGAAAGGGAATTCGACATCATCCAAATCCAAAGTGATGATAGTGATAATGAGGCCCGGATCCTAGAAAATCTCTTGATCCATAGAGAAAGCCAAATTGATGCCTTAAGGGCTGATCTTCATAGAGATAGGAACTTCAATCACTTTTTGCAAGTCCAAAACAAGAAAATGAGTGTCCATATGGCTGTATATGAGACACGGGCCATCCGATACAAAAAGGAGGCCTCCAAATCACAGGGGATATTGGATGAAATCATGGGTGATTTTGAGGAAAGTGAAGGTGAAGATCAGCCTAGGCAAAAGAGGCCAAGAATCATGGGGTTAAAAAAGGCCTTGAGAAACAAAAAGAAGAATAAAATTCCCTTCTCCAATCTACCCCTCTCACTGCATTGTTCGAACAAGAGATAGAGAACAATCGGGAAGCATGGCTTGAGAGAGTTAATAATCACTTGGAGAAGAAATTGGAGAAGGCAAACAGGGACTTGGACCTTCAACGGAGGTTGACCGGGCATTATAAAAAGCTCAATCAGTTTGCCCGGTGGAAGTTGAAGGATGCTCAAGAAAAACTCAAGGAGGCTAAAGGGAAGCGCTCGGCACAAAAAATGAGGAAAGATACCTCAAGAATCCAAATTTTGGCCTCTGATTCACAGCATTTTGCTGAAAACCCTTAAGGGTCATGCTCACCAATTTTGGGTGAAATTCGACATATTTTGGTTTTTTGTCATTTTTGGGTTTTTTGCAAAAACTCATGGGCATCGCCATTTCAGTTTGGGACATCATCAAAGGATGATAATGGTATCATTGGATGCCATATTTTTAGGGGCACGTACTCAGCGATTTTCAGAACAATTCAAGATATTTTTCTCCCCCAAAATGGTGAAAAACACTCGCTTTTTCTACACTCTGCCGATTTATCAGCAAGGCTTATTTTTTGGGTTTTTACACACAGGCCTATTTTTGGAGCACTTCCAGTTGTCAGTTGGGAGAAAACTAAACATTTTCCAACGAGCTATCATGGGCCTCGTTTCGACATCAGGAAGGCCTACAAAGGTTGCCAGCAAGTTAGGGGACCTTTTGCTGATGTATTTTTTGAGTATTTTTGTAAAAATTGAACCTTTCAAAATTGACCTTTCCTCATGTGCGTTTGGCTATTTTTGTACATGGTAAGTTATGAAAAGTCAATATATTTCCCTTTTTTAGCATTTTTTAGATATTTTATTAGATATTTTGTGCCTTGGGCTTTGCAAAGGCTCGAGGACAAAATCAGATATTTTGGATAGGCCAATGAAATTGCAAGTTGAACTAAGAGGTTTTCCTCACTTAGGCCTATATATTCCAAAGGCTTTAATTGTAAACACGGCTAAACTTGATGAATAGAAGCAATATATGGTCATATAATATTTGGAAGAAATACTTGTCTCATGCTTTTGGATAGTCTCTTGGATGTTCTTGGATGATGAAAGAGGATTGTTGTTGGATTCCATGACTTGGTAGAATGGTATAGTGTCTCTCTCTCTCTGTTTTGTTTCCTAGTTTTCATTCATAAATCCATGTTCTTGCTTGCTATAGGATGGTAGAGAACAAATTTGAGACATGCCCTTGGAGGCACCTCAAATTTCATGTTTCTTCATAGCTTCCATGTTTTCTTCATTCTTAGTCACATTAAAGAATTTTTCATTGCTCTTTAATAATTTAAGAATATTGTTTGCTTATTTCATTCATGGTTTTATGCATGCTAAGTATGATTTATGGTATGCCCTGTTTACTCATGGCTAGCCATAGCTCCATCTATGAAATTTCTCTTTGATTGATTAGATTGTCATTTGTTGAACCAAGGAGGTCTTGTTCTGATCTATCCCTTTGCCTAAGACTATGAAATCTTGTTTTCAAAGTGCCCAATAGCTTGAAGTACTGTGTTTAGGCGTTCCAACATAGTGATTTGAGTTGTTTGTCTGTCTTAAATGTATTTCCCCAAAGTCTGATAGCCATTTCCTAAAGTTAGAGAGTTATATATCTCTATGCATGGCTTGAATGTTTATTTCTATGCATTGATCAGCTTATAGTTACATTTCTCATGATTAATGGTTTTCCCTACCATGTTTATGTCAGCTATTAAACTAGTTATGCTTGAAATCCTTTGTTATTCACAAACTTGATGTCCATCTTACTCCATTTTTCCCAAAGATCCATTTTACCTCGAATCAAATCGGCCCTTCAACAACCTTGTATCACCATCTGATAGCTTTCTTGACCTCTTTGACCCCATAGCCCAGTTGATCTGACATCTTTTTACCTATCTTATATCTTTGATCAGTTTCATCCCTCACAACCTAAAAACCAAAACCAAAAAACCTACTTCATAACTAGCCTAAAATCAGAACACAATAAGCAAACACACAGATATCCCTTACACAAATAAAGAGAGCCCTCTCTGAGTCCAGGAAGGCTAGGTCCTTGGGCTCCAAAGATTGGTTTGATGTTACACTGTCATTTGGCTTTCCAATCAGCCAAATCACGGGACCCTAACATAATGGCGATCACGGTGGGACTTTGAGTCAAACATCCTAGGCATCCCTTAGGAACTCTCAAAATCTCAGTCAAACTTAGAAGAGTAGAATCTGATCGTCTCACCATCCTAGAAAAATGATGACTTAGTTGTAGGACACTCTTAAAAACCTTAGGACTACATAAAGAACTCAGAAAAGCCCCAAAAACTCCCTTAGATTGGTTTTTCTCCTAGTTACTAGTGGTGGACCATAGCTACGTCTTTACAAAAACAACCAAGTTCTACCTAGTGACTCCACTAGCCTCTAGTAGGCCTAAAAACTCCATCAAAAACCAAAAAATTCATAAACCATACCTTTCTGCTAACTCATCCTTCCAAAAACTTAAAACTTAGGGTGGAAACTCTGTAATCAGTGACAAACTAAGTATAACTTAGCGATTAAGAAGACCTCACCTAAACATAGGAGATAAGCAGAAGTCTTCTTGCCAAGAGAACCATTAGCTTGTCCATACAGCCTAGAAAATGTTGAAACCAAGTGAATCACTCTTCTTTACAAGTTTCCATCTCAAAGTTTGCTATAAAACTTTTTCCCAAAAGCATATTTGATCGTGTTGGTGGTGGACCATAGTTCTCATAGAAATCCACCTGGCGACTCCACTAGTCCACCTTTTTGTTTTGACCATCCTTCACATTAGTAAAACCATAGAGAGGCCATCCATCCAAAACAATCACAAATACCATCCTCTTTAAACTCTAGACCCGAAATCTGGTTTCACGAAGAATCAACACCAGATCTCATCCAGACCCAAATCCCCCTATCATAGTAGATGACCCAGAGAATATTCTATGGCAAGCTTCTGAAACTGGCAATTTAGCTACCGATAGGTCCATCTATAAAGCAAGATTAGTACCTAAACATCTCACAGCCTTGCAGGATTCCCCCTTTGACTTAAAATCAGCAAAAAACCTTTTTAGAAGAAAGTCACAAAGTAAGGTAGACTTTGACGATCTTGAGCCCCTAGATCTGCCACAGAGTCCTAGTAGAGAAGCCTCACCTACTACACCTCCCAACTTTCAGCTTCTCCATCACTTTGGCTCCTACCATCCCAGATCTTCTCAACATCAGATCACTAGTCCAAGTACATCTGCCACCCCCATCCAAACTACTACTGTTCAAACCACCTCAGCTCATCCCACAAGCCCTCATTTTGTACATCATCCATTAGCCCCCGTCATGGCAGCCTGGTACGCACCTTTGGTGTTGCCACAGCCTTTGGCTCCCTTACAAAATGACTATCAATCCAAAATCCCACACTTTATCGGAGTTGAGGTTACCACAGCTCAACAACACATATATAGGATTAGCGATGCCTTTGAATACATGGAAATAGAAGACGAGACCATCAGAATGAGGATGTTCGCCCAAAGCCTAGGAGGAGAACCCAAAAAATGGTTTAAGATCTTAACTCCAAACAGCATCCACAACCTCACAGAACTCTACCAAACCTTCATAAACAAATGGGAAATCCAAAAGAACCCCATTCAAATCCTATCAGAGTATAACAATCTAAAATGGGAAAATGGGGAAAGTGTCCAGGGATACTGCACTAGGTTCAACAGTGTGTATAACGCCCTCCCACCTCACTTCAAACCCCCACTTGGCTCAACCTTGGAAAAATTCCCTGAGGGCTTTGAACCAGACATGATTTATCAACTAAGAGACAAGGACCCCCTTACCTTAGAGGAAATGCAAAAAGTTGCCATAAGGGCAGAAGCCAACTTAGTAGAAAAAAGAGCTAGGACTAGATCAGAAAGGAAAGTCACATACCGGTATGAGGTCTCCACTTCACCCCCTTCCTTAGATCCTAGAATAGATGACTTGGTTAGGTCCATGGCCAAAATGTGGGAAAAGATAAGTGAAAAGACCCCTCTTAGGGACAACCAGCCAAACCCTCCAAACAAAAACTAGAACCAAAATTTTAGGAGGGAACAGCCTCAAAACAAACCAAGGGAAAATGACCAACAAACTAGGCCACCATTTAATGAAAATTATGTGGAAGAAGATGATAGGGATACAAAACCCATTGATGAAAATCATTTGAACCTGATAGGGTCTAATAATGAGAGTGAGGTGTACCTCATAGAAGAAGAATAAGCATTCTTCTCTCCGAATCAAGATGAAACCAACTATTAAGATCCCGAGGATCCTGCCATGGATTTTCAGAATGCCATAGTAGAAGCTCACAGGTAGTATGACCCTAGAAGCAGATAAAACCAAGACAACTCCAAGAAAGACAGCTCATACACTACTAAAACCCCTGATACCATCCTTAAAAAAGCAGTGGACAGCAACAAAATCATGGTCAGGAAAAACGACCAAAACAAAGATAAAGTTACCCAAACAAGTCTTGGCTCAGATTCTCCTAGTACTTCCACAAAGATTCCCGAGGTGGCTGTGACAAACAAAATCCCAAAACAAAGCCAACAAACTCAGAACATAGAGAAAGTCATGGCTGAAAAAGCTAAAGAGAACCTATCTAAACTACAAGTACCTTTCAGTTTTTAGGGAGAAATCGCCAAATAAAGATTACCATGCCTCTCACTGAACTTATCACCCAAGGCTCTTATAAATCCCAAGTGTTAAAAGTCCTGAATATAGGAAATGATGCGAACACCCTTAATCTAGCTGATGACACTCCTGAAGTGTTGTTTGGTCCGAAAATAGAAGGAAAATTCCAAGGAACCACTCTTCCCTTTTACATCAGTCTGAATATCCACGACCAAATCCTTCACAATTCCATGCTAAACTCCGAAGCCTCGCATAATCTCATGTCGAAGGTTGTAATGGAAAGATTAGGCCTAGAAATCATAAGACCGTACAAAGACTTATATTCATTTGATTCGAGTAGAGTCAAATGTCTAGGTTTGATCAAAGATATTTGTTTCAGTTTGGCCCAAGTACCTGCAAAACATCTGATCATGGACATAGTGGTAGCAGACATCCCTCCCAAGTACAGAATGCTTCTATCCAGATCTTGGGGAGCCAAGCTCCAAGGAAATATTCAACTTGATATATCCTATGCCACTATTCCTGTGTTTGACCAAACTAGAATACTATATCGAGAGTCACACATGAAATACATGATCAGTAGCCAAGAGAGGCCAGATAACATCCCGATGTATTCCTTGCATTCCGATCTGAACTCTTTCATTCTACACACTGATGAGGACATTGAAGAATAGTCAGAAGGATTTGAAACAAACTTAGACCCACCACATCAGCTGCCCCTAGTTCTCTATGATGAACTGGACACTTAAAACTATCATGATCATGAACAACTATGTCTTGAGGAAAGTAAGTGTGTACCTTTTGAAATAGGAATAGAGTAAGAAGCACAAACTATTATGTAATATCAAGCGAATTGCTCAAACCTTAGTCAAACATCAACAGTAACATCAATAAATTTTTTAGAACAAAGGCATTAGAAGACACAAACATTTTTGAAACTAGGGGGCAAGGAAGCTTAATGATCTTACCATACCTCAAGGATTTACCATCACATAACTCTACCATTGAAAATGAAATGTTGACTGTAGCCATAACAGCTCCAAATCCATAAAAAATGCCGGATAAACTTTTTATGAGCAAAGATGATAATTGTAGTCCAAGTATACCTAAGTTACTTGAACTGGCTAAAATTATGTCACTCCACCAAAGACTTAGAACTGCTAGAATTGGCAATCTCATTCAAAATACTACTTCATACAGAGAAAACAGTGAGAAACACTATGCCACTACCATCACTCCAAGAAACAACTTCGACAAAAGAAAATACAAAAATATGAACCAATCAGTAATAGTCAAAGATAAAATAGCTGGTCATAGGATTTGTTTTGATTTCAAAAACACTATTACACATCCTGGTGACAGAAATTTTATCCTTCCTGCCCAAGACCATGATATACCGATGATAAGTGCTTTTAATCATATGTCTTTGCAAGAGATGTTTTAGGGTATAGCCAATTGATTCCATTGCAAAGTAGACAGCTCAAAGATTTTTTCCAGTATGTTGGAAGTAGTTCCAGTTTCAAATTTAGAACTGCAAAACCACCGGATATAAAAAAATATGCTCCTAAAAGCCATGTTTCTAGTCCTAAATTTCTGCATGTTGACATACCTTGATAATGTCATTATATATTTCAAGAATGACAAAGAATATATGCATTACTTGAAAAATATGTACAGTAAAGGAAGGAGTGGAAATCATAGGTATCAAGAGGTACAACGGGAAGATACGGGTTTGATCAAAGATTCATGCATGAATCCTTATGTCATGCTTGAAAGAGAAAATTTTCCAAAATTCTCTTTTCAAGAGCTGAGTGGACCAAGAGTGGTAGGAGATCCTTATGAGGATAAGATGCTTAAGTTTCGCCATTTCCAAGATTTCTGAGTTTAAAATATTTTCAATCATTTTATATACCATTTTTTGAAAAATAGATAAAAACAGAAAATTCAAAAACAATAGAAAAATAGAAAGAGAGGGCGGTTTGAAAAATAGAAAGAAGGCCCCATGTTCAAAAAATAGTCATTCGGAAAGCATGCAAGTCTAAATGCCGCTAATAGTGCTCAAATGTCTTGTTCAGTTATCTAGCCTAATCATAGCTGAACATGTTTTAAATTTATTTGCTGATAAGTTAGTGAGTGGAAAATATGGTCAACATTGTGTAAGCTTGACTTATCAAAGAGAGTAGATTAGGAAAAGATACTGGTTCCACATGCTCAAAACAGAGCCAAAGAGGGAAGCGGGGATGAAAAACAAATTGTGTAACCTAGCCCCGTTTTTTCCTAGTTTTCATTTTATGCAAAATAATATTTGTGTGCAGCTTGTATTTTGTGCCACGAGTACATGAAAAATCAAACTATATAACCCTGATTTGATCATTTTTCAATTTCATGTTTTAGATTAGAGAACAAAATCCTGTCAAACAGCTTAACCTTGACAGTTGATCTAGCATAGGTAGAGTAATGAAGGAGTTCATCAGCTAAATCTGAACTCCAGGTAGATATAAGTGTAAAACTAGATAGGTTCATTTAAAAAAAAAAAAATTATATATATATATATATATATATATATATATATATATTGTCAAAGGGTTGCTAGTCCAAATGCACCCAAAGGAAGAAAAAATGTTAGGAAAGATAATGGGGTAGGTAGAAATATCATTGATGCTAATCATACTATCAATTTTAAGAAATAGCATCAAGGAAGAATGAAATTTGCGCCAATGGATAAGGCACTGGTCTTTATAAGCCAAAGATCTGAAATTCTGGACACCTCCTGAAAAGGAGCTGCCCTCCCCAAATGGAGCCACTGTTAGTCATCAGTATTTTTCACTTGTTAGTGATGAATAGGTGTAACAGTCATGTTTTCTAGCAGCTGATCTAAAAAATTGTCAAATTTTCCAGCTGGAAAACACCCATAAACATTTTTTTTCCCTCTTACCTTTTCAATCCGCCCATGACGAGATGAAAACCTCATTATAAAGCCCTATCCAACCTCAACCATACTAGGTTTTCCATCAGCTCTAAAGAAACAATCCAAATCTGTCCAAAGAAGTCTCCCCTAAGTTAGGTAGTGACTCTTTAGGCATTTCTCCCTTGGCAAACTATCCTAAAGCCAAAGAACCTCTATCTATTATAGACCAGTCATAACAAACCTTCCTATTCTGCAAATAAAGTTGGTTACACCCTTAAGTCGCGCCACTAACAAGCCCTAAAGTCTTAGCAATGCACATGCCCTAGGTCAAACTGATATTAGGTGGTTTTTACAGTGTTTCAATGGATCTTTCAAGAGCAGAAGTGTACCAGCATCCCAGAAGACAGTATTTGGCTCAACATGAGAAGATAGCTGCTTCTCATGTGATTTTGAGCCTGGGATGCAGCCACAGGACAGAGAGTGTTTCATTAAGCTCCTGCAATCATAGTCAAAGGTTAGTAAATTATGAATGACAAGAAGTGCTTTGCAAATACTAGCCAAAATTATTGTGATGTCTAAAGAGGTACAAAGATATTTGAAAAGAAGAATTACATGTCTCAGAGAAGTGCCCATCGTGACCATTATCAATTTGTCATTCTTCATTTGTTTAAGCATGAAAAGGCAGTGAAAGGAAAAATAACACTGTTAAAAGCTGATGAAATGGCATCACTGAGAAAAACCTTTTTCATTTTATAAGCAGAGGGTTGAGGACTGAGAAAACCTCCTTCATTTTATAAGCAGAGGGTTGAAGACTGAGAAGGCCTCCTTCATCTATAAGCAGAGGGCCAGGGATAAAGCTTGTTTTTAAGTTTTTCACTAACTGTAAAGACAAATTTTAGGTACAGTGGAAGACAATTGAAGTTTTCTGAATAAAAATGATGTTAAAGGCAGGGGCAAAGTAGTGATGCTTTTAAAAATTGTTTGCATAAGTTTCACTGCTATTGAAATAAAATGTGAAGCTAATAGGTTGATTATCAATGAAGAGATATTGTTAAGCAGATGGCCAAAGGAGTCAGACAATCTTGGTCTCAAACTGACTTCTGCCATCAAGTATAAAGGAAAGCACTATCAGTATGTTCATCAAACATTCTTCATTGGGTTGAAACAGAGGTTGAAAGGAAACCAGGCATTTGTCAAAGTAGTCCTCCTTCATAAAAAAAGTAAAGGGGCTCACCATTATTTGAGGATGAAAAACAATTATTGCATATGGAAAAGATTCCAAAAGGGACTGCTCTCAAAAAGGGTGAAATTAATTAAAATTCCTGTTTCTTGTAGAACTCCTTCACAGAAGAACAAAGGGAGAGCTTTCCCATGTTCAAATTTCAAACCTCAGTTCATCATCCCCTGTTTTATCTCCTTAAAGTTGAAGACTGGATTATTTTGTCAATCTAAGGTTAGTTAGTGGCTTTGGTGATGGAGACCTTTTGTAAACAGGATTTTCACTTACAGTTTCAAATGTGTTTTTTCACCCACGGCCAAAAGAGAAGCTCAAACAGCACCTGCCATCTCAATCAGTTTCACAATGGGCATGACCACCTCCAAGGCATCAAGAGCAACCACTGTCAGTTTAAGTTTCAAAAGGGTGAAGCTACCTCCTTACAAAATGTCAAAGAAAAACTCACATAACACAATGTATCTTTCTACAGGTGTCCTTTTTCAATGAGAAAAAACACTAAGTGATGTTGATATTCAAAAGGTGTTGCTCTTTCTATTCATAAAGACCTTTTTCAAACTTGTCAAAAGTGATAGCAAATGAGCAACAAAAAGACAAGAGGTGGAAAAGGGATATGGAAATTGCAGCTAAGTTTTTCCCCCAGTGAAAAAGGCAGTATCATTCAAAAGGCACATCTACAGTCATTCACGTGGCTCAGAGCAGAATTTCATTCCACAATATAGATATCAAAAGGGAAACAATGTTTCCTTCCTTAGTGAGAAACAGTGAAATTTTTTAATTCTTAAAAAGGTTTCTTTACTTCAAAAAAGGGTCAGGCCTATGAAGAAAGTAGTTCTTACACTATGTCTTTTATTTGAAACAGAAAAGGAGTCTCGGTTATGTTAAAAAAAAAAAAAGAGCCATGAGCTTCATGTTTTCGTTTCAACCCAAAGGCCTTTTCAAACATTTTCAAACCTTCATAAAGCACTTCAAAGGGTTATTGATTTTTTCAAATATAGGGAGTAGATTGACCGTTGCAAAGGCTATTTTGCAAATTCAAAGCATGAGCAATACTCCCCTATGCCGCTCCCTGACCAAGACAAGGATTTCTTGAGCAAAAATTGCAGAGTTTAAAGTTTTTGGACTGCACGGCATGGCTGGAAAAATGCGCTGCATGTTCAAGAGTGATTTTACACAACGCGATAACGTCTGCATGGCATACCTATAGGAGCCGATCATGACCGCTCATCATCGACCCGACATCCCTATTGCTGCACGACGCTTACTCTTTTGAACGTGCCGCATGGGTTTGAACAATTAAAACGCCCCCAAAAGGGTCTGAAAACTACTCAACTCATCAAACCAAGACTTCCAACCATCTTCAAGGTATTCTCATTTACCTCCTTGATATTTTCGAGCTGCTAGATGGTGATTAAAAAAATGAAGCTCTTGGTATAAATCAATGTGTTTTGGTAAATATTGACAAAGTTTGTTACGGTGGGAGGCTAGTAGAGTATTCATATTAGTTTCAACAGGCCTAAAGCCACCACCAAGATAGTGATAAACCATAACCTCTGTCAGCCAAGTGTAAGGTAAAAATAGTGTTATAAGGTGGAGGTAGTTGTTGAAAGGAAAAAACAGTGTTAGAGGTATTGTCAATCATTAAGGGTGCCCTAACTATGATAGGGCAAAGCTAACCTCTCTCAACCAAGTGTATGGTGAAAACATTGTTAGAAGGTAAAGAAGTGGTTTTAAGGAAAGCACAGTGATGGTGAGGTGACATCAATGAGCCTATGTTGAAAGCAGTAGTCTTAGTTCGAATGCCTTGTCACCTTCAAATAATGTCTCCTTTTGAATAAGTGAAATAGTGAGACTATTGCTGCCTTCTTTTGGTCCCATAAAACAAATTGTGGTAAAAAATATTTTAACTCAGTCTGAAGGTGTTTTGTCTGTAGAAATTTGAATAACTGTTAAATTATTCACCGAGATTATCCTGATCACACACTATTTGAGCTTCATGCATAATACATAACCTCTTCTACTATTGATAATCAATTTGCGGAAATATAAACAATCGCATGCGCACATTAAAACCATAAACAATCACACATATAAACACAGTATTTATGGGAAAGCTTAAAGCTGAAAACCTCCAACTATCTGTATATTATAATGATATAGATCATGTAACGATCATTGTACAAACTCCTCACAAGCTCTCAGTACAATCTCCAATTGTTACACACTACACAAGCTCAGATCATACAAAACACATGCTCCAATCTGCTCCACCTGTTAGCCTGCCTCTACTGCGCAATCCAATATGGATAATCATTAGATCCAAGTTCGAATCCCACTAGTATGTACTGCGAAATCCTCATTGGCTTCTCCATCAATGTGTGTGCAAATCTCATGCACCAGTATATTCACAACCGATAGTCACACTTGCTCTTTCACCTACCTCTTCACTGGTCTCCACTGAATTGTCCATGCACTGCAGTTAACTGATGTATTCTTTAGTTGATTTATTAGTTAATAATTAGTGAATTAATTAATAATTAATTCACACCACTCTCACTAATTGTATCAATCAGTTAAACTAGATACAACTAGCTCAACTAAGTTAAACTGAACACAACTTCATTAACTGCCTCTATCAACTCACTCAAATCACATGATGACTTCTAATCAATTCAACCATGAAATAGCTCCTTAACCAACCTCAGGAATAGTGTAATTCCTTCTTCACCGCATGTGCTACATCCGTGACTAACTCATGCTCCAAGAGGATAAGATAATGTCGTGTTCAAATATTATTAAGAGCTAATAATATTCGACATATCTATATTTTTAAATCAAAACGAAAAATAGATTCCACCAAGATTTCTGCACAGAAGTCTATACTTTTCCCGCCTTGACCAACCATCCACAAATAGCATCCTACAACTCATAGAACATGATCCATATGTCAAAAATAGACATAGTCTAAAAATAGACTTTGCGCCAAAAATAGCCTACGGGCCCACTTAGTGAAGGCGACTTCTTTCCACTAAGCTCCTCATCTTGTTGCAATCTCAACACTCCCTCTCAACAAGATAAGGATTATCTGCAACCCCTATCCTGCCCCTATGGTATTCGAATTTGCTCCTGGTGAGTGCCTTCGTCAAGATATCAGCATCCTGATCCTCTGTAGGAATGTATGAAAGTAACATGATTCTGCGTTGCACACAATCTCTCATATGATGATACCGGATGTCAATGTGTTTAGATCTATCATGAAATACTATATTAACCGAGAGTTTGATGCAACTCTAATTATCACAATAAATCACAGTAGTCTCTAAGTGTGAACCGAACAACCCGACCATGATCTTCCTCATCCATATAGCCTCGCATGCAGCCAAAATCGCTGCCATATACTCGGCCTCTGCTGAACTGAGTGCCACAGATATTTGCTTGCTGCTGTACCAAGAAACTATTGTCGACCCGATATTGAAAATCCCTCCAGATGTGCTCTTTTTGTTTGTTGCGCTCCCTGCCCAATCTGCATCCGTGAAGCCACACAGCTTCACCTCATCCGACTGTCGGTACCACAATCCATATCCCGATGTGCCTCTGAGATAACGCAATACATGCTTTCTTGCCTTCCAAAATAGCTTGGTAGGCTTAACCATAGCTTGTGAAATCTGGTTAACTGCATAGCATATATCGGGTCGTGTATTGACCAGATACATAAGCAACACCACCAACTGTCGATAAACAGTGGCATCCACTACCTCTACTGAAGTAGCATCCTCCAACCACCAGGAAGAGGAGTATCAATAGGCTTGCAACCATGCATGTTGAACTTATCCAGTATCTCCTGGGCATACTTACCCTAAGAAACAAACAGTCCACCACTGCGCTACCAAATTTCCAATCCCAGGAAATAATGAAGGAGGCCCAAGTCTTCATCTCAAACTCTTTTGCAAGATCCGCCTTGCATGAGAGTATCAACAGCTCATCACCTGTCAAAATCAAATCATCTCCATAAAGTACAATGATCAGCAACTTACCCTCCACCACAATCTGGTATAGGTTCGGATCTGCCTCACTCTTGGAGAATCCAAGTCCAATGAAATAACTGTCTATCCATGTGTACCAAGCACGAGGTGCTTGTTTCAACCCATACAACGCTCTCTTGAGCCTGCACACATGTGACTCGCTGCTGAAGATCTTGAAACCTTCGGGCTGCTCTATGTACACCTCCTCCTCAATGACTCCGTTGAGGAACACAGTATTCACATCCATCTAATGAATGTGCCACCCCATCTGCGCTGAGAGAGCTAGGATCGTCCGTATGGAATAATACCTTGCGACAGGTGCAAAGGTCTCCTCATAGTCGATCCCCTCTATTTTTGAAAAGCCTCGGGAAACAAATCTTGCCTTGTAATTCTCCACACTCCCGTTAGCTGCCTGCTTTGCTTTGTAGATCCATCTCAAACCCACCACTGATTTCCCCTCCATTCTCGGGACAATCTCCCATGCACTGTTTCTGACAATCAAATCATACTCTTCCACCATGGCATCTACCCATGCAGGGTCCTCCACAGCTTCCTCGAAAGAGGATGGATCTGTCATGATACACTTTCTCACAAGAGCCATGTATCCAATAAACTGGTCAGGTGACTGTCTCTATCTGCGCTGTGATGTAGGTGCTCCTACAACCTTTTCTGTATCTTGAGCCAGTCGCTTAGCTTTTGTAGTGCACTTCTGCCCTTTGATGGTTGGCGCTGCATGAGTGGTCTCTTCCACTCCATGAACTTCCTCTTGTGGCTGATCCACATCCTGAGACTCATCCTTAGGAACTAATAGCTCCTCATCTACATGCAAGTGTGGCTCCCTCTCAAGCGAACACTTCATGGCTTTCTCCTCCTGAAATTTGATATCTCTTCGCACAACATTCTTGCGACTATCTGGAAAATACACACGATAGTTGTGGGGTGTATCAGTGTATCCCACAAATATCCCAACCTCCGCAGTCGGCTCTAGCTTCTTCCTAGCATCCTTCGTCACATGAATGTAAACAAGTGAACCAAAAATCCTAAAATGGGAAATATCAGGCTTCTTACCAGAAAATGCCTCCTTGGGTGTACTCATGCCAAGTATCCTGTGAGGACAACGGTTCTGCACATATAATGCAGTATTGCATGCCTCTGCCCACAAGTGAATGGGTAGGCCCTGATCATGCAACATCGCCCGTGCAGCACCCACGATCATTCTATTATTCCGCTCAGCAACCCCGTTCTGTTGTGGTTTATGATGTGCTATGAGCTCTCTTCGAATTCCTTCTGTGCTGCAAAAGTCCTTGAATTCACCAAAGATGAATTCACCACCATTGTTGCTCCTAAGAGCCTTCACCTGCTTCCCCGATTCTTTCTCAACCAGTGCCTTGAACTCAGCGTATTTGAGTATGTCTCGCCTCTTCCTCTCGCATGAAGAAGATCCAACACTTACGAGAAAAATCATCAACAACATCACATAATACCTCGTGCTTTGCCATCAAAGCTAATGAAAGGTCCACGCACGTCTGTGTGAATTCTCTCAAGGATCGTCGTGGCGCGACTATCCTTCTCGTGAAAGGTGGCTTTCACAAATTTTTCCAAGGTACACCCCTTGCACTGATCTGACTGTGCAAGAGTGCCTTTAGGAAGCCCAGTAGAAATCTGCTGCAGTATCTTCAAAGCTCCATGGTGAAGGTGGCCCAATATCCGGTGCCACAACTCCCCATCATCCCGGCTCACCACTCCTTCTACCTTGCCTACCATTGCTGCACAGCCATCTACCTGCAATTGATAAAGGTTCTTAACTCGAACCCCTATCCTCCGGGTCTCACCAGTTGCCTTACTGCGCAGGAAAGCCTTTTCCTCGCTAAAGACAACATCATATCCCTTGTCTTCTAACATCGCCACAGAGATAAGATTCTTCTTCAATCCTGGAACATGCATCACTTCCTTCAATACGAAGGGTTTACCAGACTCCCTCTCAAAGGAAATGGTCCCGATACCGGTCGCACTGTATCTACCATCATCGCCCATCTCGATGTGCACTCCAAGATCTTTCTCATCCGGACTAAGAACAAATTCGATCTCTTTGTCATGTCGTTTGGTGCGCTAATCGTCTTAAACTGCACCGGTGGAACCCATCACACTGAGACCACATGATCAACAAAATAGGCTCAAACCGTGAGGCTAAGGCCTCCAATGCTAGCCCACAGCCTCGCTTTATTTTCTTTCCGCAGACAATTTGTGGCATAATGTCTGTGTTGGTGACAGTGAAAGCACTTCACCTTGGACATGTCCTGCTTCTTGCCTTTCGCACCGGAATGAGAAGCTTTCTTTCTCTTCCCCTTCTTTGCTTTGGCAGCCAAAGCGTAATTCTCTTCATCAGAGTTCTTTGATGACGATCCGTCCCTGGTACTTCGCCTTATCTCCTCTTGCACAAGATCCGACCAAAGTCGCTCCCATCCTGGCAATTTCTCCCGACCATTGACAGAGTCCTGATAGGAATGCCAACTCTTCGGAAGCCCAAGGAGAGCCAAGCTCACCAAGTCCTCATCATCTATAGTCACCCCCACACTTCCCAGCTCATCCCTGCATTGGGTGAACTTCGTGAGGTACTTGGGCATACTGTCGCCTTTCTCCATCTTTATGTTTCTGAGTTTATCCTTGAGCGCCAACTTCCTCTGGTCGCTCTTGCTTTGGAATAAATCTGTCAAGGCTTTCCACATCAAGAATGGAGAAGCCTTACCATGAAGGCTGGACATTATGTGATCCTTCACGCCCTCCAACAGAATCCTGCGACACTTTGTTGTCTTCTTTTCACAAGCCCAAATTACGTTAAAGACGTTTAAAGTAGGCTTTGGGACTTCGACTATGAAATCAACCCATTGTCATCTAACAATCGCCTCCATCTTGTCCTTCCATGCAATATAATTCGAGCTACCCTCAAGGGCATACTCCAATCGCAATCCGTTGAAAGACATCTCAACTTCGACACCAAGAAAACACTGCTGCAAATTTGAATTCCACCAGCACAAAACTCAACCGCTTCAATGCTTTTGCAATTGCTCCAATGATCAATATCGCTCCGATACCATGTATAAATTTGAATAATTGTTAAATTATTCACCGATATTATCTTGATCACACACTATTTGAGCTTCATGCATAATACATAACCTCTTCTACTAATGATCATCAATTTGTGGAAATATAAACAATCACATGCGCACATTGAAACCATAAACAATCACACATATAAACACAGTATTTATGGGAAAGCTTAAAGCTGAAAACCCCCAACTATCTGTATATTATAATGATAGATATCATGTAACAATCATTTTACAAACTCCTCACAAGCCTCGCACAATCTCCAATTGTTACACACTACACAAGCTCAGATCATACAAAACACATGCTCCAATCTGCTCCACCTGTTAGCCTGCCTCTACTACACAATCCAATATGGATAATACCTAGATCTAGGTTCAAATCTCACTATTATGTACTGCGCAATCCTCATTGGCATCTCCATCAATGTGTGGTGCAAACTCATGCACCAGTATAGTCACAACTGATAGTCAACCTGCTCTTTCACCTACCTCCACCACTGATCTCCACTGAAACTGTCCATGCACTTGAGTTAACTGATGTGTTCATTAGTTGATTAATTAGTGAATTAATTAATAATTAATTCACACCACTTTCACTAGTGTATCAATCAGTTAGACTAGATACAACTAGCTCAACTAAGTTAAGTAAAGACAACTCCGTGCTTGTCTCATCAACTCCACCAAACTCTGTCACATGAGTTCTAGCTGAAGTATCCATGCAATAGCTCCACATAACCCTCAGGAATAGTGTAATTCCTTCTGTCAGCTCCTGTGCCACATCTGTGCACTTAACTGAAGTGCTCCAAGAGAATAAGATAATGTTTAGAGTCCAAATATTATTAAGAGCTAATAATATTAGACATATCTATTTTTAGACTGGCAATCTAAAAATAGATTCCGCCCAATATGTCTAAAAATAGAAGTCCATCTATTTTTTTCGACTTGACCAACCATCCACAAATAGCATCCTGCAACTCATAGAACATGATCCATATGTATAAAAATAGACATAGTCTAAAAATAGACTTTGCGCCAAAAATAGCCTGTTGGCCCACTTAGTGAAGGCGACTTCTTTCCACTAAGCTCCTCATCTTGTTGCAATCTCAACATTGTCTACCTATGTATGTCAAACAGTGAAGTACAAGAGAAGTATTTTTGATTGGGAGGGGTGTTTTTTTTCTACAAGGCTGTCTTGCTTATACCAAAAACACAGCAAAGCTTTGTGACCTTACCCAACACAGTGGTCATTTGACTGTGTGTACCTTTTTTTTTGTCTATGTGCTTGTTATTATAACTATTTGTTGATTGGCATACAAAGGAAGACAAGCAGTGATTTGGAAGAAGCAGAGAGTTGATATTAAAGAAACATTTCACACAGCCTTTGAGCCAAATTTGCCTTGATCAAAAAGTGACTAACCAAGAGGACAGAGTTTTGTTTGAGAAAGCCTTTCAAAAGCCATTTGAGGCAGCTTGGTGTTGCAGAGAGCATTCAAAACAAGATTCCTCCCTGGTAGGATAGTAGGAGTGGCTTACATAAGAGATTTGAGCCTGTTTCCACTGAAGAAGTGAATGCCCACCCATCAGTCTTGTTCAATTTCCATGAGGTTGGGTGTTTATATTTTTGGCAAAGAGTGCAAGAGGTGAAGAGCTTTTCTCCTTTCACACATCTTTGCGCTTTGAGGTTTCAAGACAAGCATTTCCAGTTGGCAGGCCTAGACTTGAAATTATCTCCAAGGTCCATCTCCAAGGCCACTAAAATCCCTTATATTGGGGAGAAGTGGTTTAAAAAAAGCCACCTGGACTCAGAAGATTACAAGCCCTTTCTAAAGCTTGAGCACAGAGATTCATGTCCTGCCATTTTCCCCTTCTCATATCTTTTGACTAGCTACGCCCCCCTCATGAAGATCATCATGAAATACTTCACTTTTGAGGGAAGATTCTCTTGAGTCTATGCCTATCACATTCGACTGCTCATGCCTTTCACTAGGGCCAAATTGCTAAATCTTCCTTTCTTCTTACACAGGAGCATTAAGAAAATGGCCTCCACTATTCAGAAGAAGCCTCCTGCACAACAAACAGCCTACCTCTTCCATCACTCTCTCATCAAAGTCATCATTCTTCATCAGCTTGAAAAGAGGGAGGTCTCTTGGGATACTTTCATCACCCATCTGATTTCTCCACTGTCCCTCTAGTTCATACATCCCCTACACCTCCTACTCACCATCCTTCACCTTCTTCTAGCGGACCTATTCCCAAAAAGCTCAAGTTTACCACAGAACAAACAAAGGAACCTGAAGAAGGAGAAGAGCATGACCATGATGAGGAAGAAGGACATGAGCAGGAAGAGCAAAGTGATGATGAGCAGCAGCAAGGGGATGAAGAAAAAAGTGCTGATGAGCAACATCATAGTGAGACAGAACAACAAGGGCAGCCAAAAGATGTTGAACAGGAGCAACATGAAGGTGATGAACAGGGGCAGCCAAAAGATGCTGAACAGGGGCAGCCACAACATGATACACAACAGCTACAACAATATGAGCAAAGGAAACCTCAAGGTGATGAACAGTAGCCTCCTCAAGAGGAACACCAACCTCAAGAAGAAGAGGGGCAGTAGGATAAAAAGTTGCAGCACAGTGAGGAGGATAGCCCTCAAAGGGAAGCGCAAAAGGATAGCCAAGGCATCCATAAAGAACTCCAAGACAGTGGCAAAAATGAGGGGCAAAGTGACAATGGTAAAGAGCCCATGGAGCATGTGCTAGCTGCCTCTCCTAAGCAAGGGGCCATGCTCTCTTCTCCGAAAGTCACCAAGCCCCAGATAGCAAAGAAAAGGGTGCCTAGAGTTGTAACTCCAAATGTGACTAGGGCCCTCCGAAGCAGGGGAAAATTTCCCAAGAAACCCATGGTCGAATTGCCCAAGAGGAAGAGTACTAGAAGAGCCACCCAAAGCAAAGGGAAGGACAAGGAAAAAGCAGTCATGAACAGGAAATGGAATTCGACATCATCCAAATCCAAAGTGATGATAGTGATAATGAAGCCCAGATCCTAGAAAATCTCTTAATCCATAGAGAAAGCCAAATTGATGCCTTAAGGGCTGATCTTCATAGAGCTAGGAACTTCAATCACTTTTTGCAAGTCCAAAACAAGAAAATGAGTGTCCATATGGATGTATATGAGACACAGGCCATCCGATACAAAAAGGAGGCCTCAAAAGCACAGGTGAGATTGGATGAACTCATGGGTGAGTTCGAGGAAAGTGAAGGTCAAGATCAGCCTAGGCAAAAGATGCCAAGAACCATGGGGCTAAAAAAGGCCCTTGAGAAACAAAGATAAGAAGAAAATGCCCTTCTCCAATATACCTCTCTCACTGCATTGTTCGAACAAGTGATAAAGAACAATCGAGAAGCATGGCTTGAGAGAGTTAATAATCACTTGGAGAAGAAATTGGAGAAGGAAAACAGGGACTTGGACCTTCAACGGAGGTTCACTGGGCATTATAAAGAGCTCAATCAGTTTGCCCGGCGGAAGTTGAAGGCTGCTCAGGAAAAACTCAAGGAGGCTAAAGGGAAGCGCCTGGCACAAAAATTGAGGAAATACACCTCAAGACTCCAAATTTTGGCATCTGCTTCACAACATGTTTCTGAAAACCCTTGAGGGTCATGCTCAGCAATTTTGGGCGAAATTTGACATATTTTGGTTTTTTGTCATTTTTGGGTTTTTGGCCAAAACTCATGGGCATCACCATTTCAATTTGGGACATCAGCAAAGGATGAGAATGGTATCATTGGATGCCATATTTTTAGGGGCACATACTCAATGATTTTTATAACAATTGAAGATCTTTTTCTCCCACAAAATGGCGAAAAACACTCGCTTTTTCTACACTCTACCCCATTTATCAGCAAGGCTTATTTTTCAGGTTTTTACACACATGCCTATTTTTGGAGGACTTCTAGTGGTCATTTTGGAGAAAAATAAACATTTTAAAAAATTAGACACTCATAGATTTCCAACGAGCTATCATGAGCCTCGTTTCGACAACGGGAAGGCCTCCAAAGGTTGTCAGCAAGTCAGGGGACCTTTTGCTGATGTATTTTTTGAGTATTTTTGTAAAAATTGAACCTTTCAAAATTGACCTTTCCTCATGTGCGTTTAACTACTTTTGTACATGATAAGTTATGAAAATTCAATATATTTCCCCTTTTTAGAATTTTTTAGGTATTTTGTGCCTTGGGCTTTGCAAATCCTCAAGGACAAAATCAGATATTTTGGATAGGCCAATGAGATTGCAATTTGAACTAAGAGGTTTTCCTCACTTAGGCCTATATATTCCAAAGGATTTCATTGTAAACAAGGCTGAACTTGATGAATAGAAGCAATATATGGTCATATAAGCTTTGGAATAAATACTTGTCTCATGCTTTTGGATAGTCTCTTGGATGTTCTTAGATGATGAAAGAGGATTGTTGTTGGATTCCATGACATGGTAGAATGGTATAGTGTCTCTCTCTCTCTGTTTTGTTTCCTAGTTTTCATTCATAAATCCATGTTCTTGCTTGCTATAGGACAGTAGAGAACAAATTTGAGACATGCCCTTGGAGGCACCTCAAATTTCCTATTTCTTCATAGCTTCCATGTTTTCTTCATTCTTAGTCAAATTAAAGAATTCTTGATTTCTCTTTAATAACTTAAGAATATTGTTTGCTTGTTTCATTCATGGTTTTATTCATGCTAAGTATGATTTACAGTATGCCCTGCTTACTCATGGATAGCCATAGCTCTATCTATGAAATTTCTCTTTGACTGATTAGATTGTCATTTGTTGAACCAAGGAGGTCTTGTTCTGATCTATCCCTTTGCCTAAGACTATGCAATCTTGTTTTCAAAGTGCCCAATAGCTTGAAGTATTGTGTTTAGGCGTTCTGACATAGTGATTTGAGTTGTTTTTCTATCTTAAATGTATTTCCCAAAAGTCTGATAGCCTTTTCCTAAAGTTAGAGAGTTATATATCTCTATGCATGGCTTGAATGTTTATTTCTATGCATTGATTAGCTTAAAGTTACATTTCTCATGATTAATGGTTTGCCCTACCATGTTTATGTCAGCTATTAAACTAGTTATACTTGAAAACCTTTGTTATTCACAAACTTGATGTCCATCTTAATCCATTTTTCCCAAAGATCCATTTTACCTTGAATCAAAGCGGCCCTTCAACAACCTTGTATCACCATTTGAAAGCTTTCTTGACCTCTTCGACCCCATAGCCTAGTTTATTTGACATATTTTTACCTATCTTATATATTTGATAAGTTTCATCCCTCAGAACCTAAAAACCAAAACCAAAAAACCTACTTCATAACTAGTCTAAAATCAGAACACAATAAGCAAACACACAGATATCCCTTACACAAATAGAGAGAGCCCTCTTTGAGTCCAGGAAGGCTAGGTCCTTGGGCTCCAAAGATTGGTTTGATGTTACACTATCATTTGGCTTGCCAATCAGCCAAATCATGGGACCCTAATGGGTCTCTACAGCTTCAAACTTCTCGTCTCAACTTATGTATCTTCAATTACAAAACAGAGCTACAACATGCTTCAAAAACTATTTACATTCAATAGGTATCCAAATACCAACTTGTATATTGTTTTCTAGAGAAGTATTTATAGAGGAATGAGGAGGTGGAGTGAAATAAGGGTTCATTTATTCAATTAATACAGATTAATGGTTTATCGGCCTTTGAAGAGCCAAATGGAGAAGTTATCTGATGTTTTAACTCTGCCAATTGATGATTACATTAAATTTCATCAACTTCAGTCACTTTTGTTGACTTTGGGGGTTTTTGGTAGGCTAGTAGTTAATTCTGAGCTATCTTTAAAAATATCTATGACTGTGTAATTAATTTGTAGTCTTTTGAGGGAAATAAAACTGTAGGTGGCATTCTAAGGCATTATAGCCTCAATGATGTGGCATTAGGAGTCCCTTGTCAGCTTTAGTGGTTTTAAACCTTGTTTAGGCCCTAATTATTGCTTTAGGGCCTTTAAAATCACTTCGAAATATTGAAACCTTATAAGCTGACTGTGTTCACTGATTTGGCTTTTTCATCTACCCTTTAACTATGCTTTAACACTAAAATAGTAGGTTTAAGCTATTAATTTTTCTAACTTATGCATTAACCCTTTCAAATTTTATGTGTAATCCTTTGTCTCAAACCTCTTCTGTCTTTTTCTTCTTTGTTGTGTATAAGTGGATTTTAGAGCGTTGGAGGGCTCTATGGATAACCAACACTCATTAAGCACTGAATAAACCATGAAATGAACCCCAAAAGCCTCTATTTCTACATGGTCGGAGTTTCGGGGATCATGATCTTAGGCCCTATCTCTTTATGAACCGTAGTGGGCTTTCGGCCTCAAAAACTGCTGTAAAAAACCTGCAAAAACCAAAAAAAATGTTACATAAAATCCTGCGGGTTGGAAAACTTCTTGCAGAGGTTGATAGAGAGTGGGAGGAGCAGTGTGGAGGGAGGTGATTTTGCAAGCGGAGGAGTTTTATTGAGGAAAACCAGTGCAAATTTGGTTTAAAAATGTATTTGGCGCGTTTTTTGGCAAAGCGGTTTTCAGAAAACCACCGATTGTTTTCGCGTGACCCTTGGGTGGCAAGTGGTTTTCAACGAATCAAACGTGATCCAATTGTATCGCGTCGTGTGGCCCTTTGCAATACCATTGATATTGCATGATTTTGAAACATTAAATCTCAGATGCAAAATTTATGCGATATGGGATATCGACCGTTGGATGAGGAGGGGCAGATCCAACAGTCGAGAGAGAATGTGAAGGGAAAGGTGTGCAGGCAGAGGAAAAATGGAAGCCAGTTGTCAGAAAATGATTGGATGGGCAACATGATAGAGGATGGTGGGTCCAGAGGTGTTGCGCTATCATATTGAATTAGGACTATGGGATCGAACAAATCAACGACGGAAATTTGATTTATAGGGTGAATGGATGGGATTTCATTGCGAGGATAGGGGGATAAAAGGAAGAATTGTGACTGTTGATATTTAAAGATCGACGGTCGGGATTACTTTATGAAGTGGTAACGTGGAACAGGAATGAAGGAAAGGGAAATGGGGAAAGTATTGGCGCCGTTAGATCAAGGCTTGAGGCCTATGATCTACGGCTGGGATTATCTGTGGAATAATAAGGATGGCAGGGAAAATGTAAAGGAGAAGGGAATAAAGGTGAACCGCTGGGTAGTGGTGACATGAACGAGTAGGCGACCAGGGGCCAAAGGTAAAGGAGCTTATCACATCTTTGTTTTGCCAAGAAACGAGGCAAGGGGGAAAAATCAAAGGAACTCCGACGGTGCGATGAGATGGGGGGTTAAGGAGTGGGCGCTAAGGTATGGTCTCATGGCGGGGTATGTGACTAGTGGTGGAGGAGAAGGGCTTATCGCATCGGCGGGGGAAGGGGTGAAGAATCATGTGAACGCAGATGTGATATACGATTTTTGATGTGATAAGCCCTTGCATCATGGTCATGGGTGCATGGTCATATGAAAAAAAAGGAGTTGGGGCTAAGCTTGAAAGGGGCTAAAGCCTGTTTGTTAAAAAAAACGGAATAAGAGGGTTTTATGTGTTTTTTATGGGTTTTTGGTGTTCTGAAGGGGAATAAGGATAGATAAGAGAGGAAAGGATAATTTTACAAAAAAAATGAATGATATGGGGGAAAAAATGGGGGGAATGAAATGATGAAAAAGGGGTTGTTTAGGAAATAGTTTTCAAAGGGAACAATAGGTTTTAACTTGGTGGATTTCTTTTAAGGGAACAACAATATTTCAAAGGGAACAACATTTTTAGGGAACAACATTGTTAGGGAACAACACTGTTAGGGAAAAACATTGTTAGGGAACAACAGACTTCAAGAATGAATGATTTTCTTATGAAAATAATCTCTCGAAGGCTCAGGACCTATTTTATCCATCATTTGATGTGACAAAATTTACTGATGGCTAATAGTGGGAAAGATTTAGAATACACATGTTGAAGAACCACCAACTCCTCCACCCCAACAAACTCATATTCCCTACGTTGTTTTGGATCGCAAGCCCGATGAGTGTGATGAAGTGTAATATTCCCAAATAGGAAAAGTAGGAATAGAGTGCATAAAACTGGAATTATGAAGAAATATAAATAGATCAAAGAATGAGACAATATTATATCCATTCCGTTATGAATATTACAGAAAAATAGGTAGAAGATCTTGAGGAAAATATCACTCAAGTTGGGAAAACAAGCCTCCCATGAAAGCATACATCTAGATGTAAAATGTTGTTAATACATGAAATACAGGAATGCAGAAAAATAAATTTTATAAGAGAGAATAGAAGCTAAAAGATATAAAATTATACTTCTTCCAATATAATGCTCCACAAACTCTAAGGCTAGAGATCCATGCTCCAAAATAAATTTTCAGGACAACCTAGGAAAGGTTTCCGGAAATACACACTATACAAAATATAGCAGATTTGGCCCTAGGGTTGAATAATATTTGAAAATGAATCACTTATGGGAGATGGCTGATATGATATACAAGATGGATGATCCTCCTCCAACAGATCTCCTAAATGAAGGGTTGATCCCCACACAGGAAACCCAAACACTCCAAATAGGGTAATAAACCCATTGTTGCAGTTGCTCTCCAAAATAACGCAGTATTTGAGGGAAATTGCACTGTAGCTGATGAATTCTACTTGGCCTGGTGCCAAAATATGTAATGAAGCCCTAAAGTCTTCCTCACAAACTTCCAGATGAAAGGATGATCCCTCCAATGGAAAACTAGCTCAAAAATTGGAGATCTCTCTCCTCCACTGCAACATAACCCAAATATAAACAAAACTGCATTGTACATGAGACTGAAGCTTGGCCAAATGCATAAATGTGGAAGTATATTGCAAGACTCCTTCAAGAGCTTGTCAATGGAAAAGGTGGGATTCCTGATCAGGAACACCTGGTGCTAAACAACACTTGCAATCTTATCTAAACAACCAAAGAAAGCTATATGTCTAAACAAACCATATATTCAGAAATATAAAATACATCAACATAATGAATATGGCTACCATCCTCTTCCTTTTATAAGATATGAGCTTCCAAACCCTAAGCCCCATCCATTAATGACACTACTTCCATGCAATGTGTCTCCATCTAAAACTGCATTGTCCCTCCATTAATGTCCACTCCTCCATGACAACACTATTGATTTGGTCAAAGTTGACCCAGTCAAAGTTCTCGAGCCTCTGTTCATACCTTAGGGTGCTTTATTAAGCTGAAAATATGATCCACTTTCACATGAGAAGTGGTTTTATTCTTCATAAAGATATTTATGGTTCTCCCTACCCACTTATTCACCTATCTAAGTGAAAAAAAAAACTTTAATATTCCAATTAGCTGCAAGCTAATTTAGGAATATTAGAGTCCTCCCCTCCAAAATGTTTCTTGTCCTCAAGAAACTACATGGATACTGCAAAATCTCCAATGGATATGTCTCCTCCCAATAATACTAGTTTTCCTTTGGTGGATAAACCAAATAGCTCTCATCAAGAAAAAGTGGGAGATATATGGAAATAGTTATATGTTGGTTAAGGCATGAGAGATGGTAAATGTTGGGTTCTTCAATCTTAATGAGAAACTCCAATCTCCATGCTATCATCCAAACAAAATGAGCCATCCTTGTTATCTCATAGGAATAGATTGGGGGAATTTTGAGGTCTAAAATGGGCCTCCTAAGAAAAATGTACAGCCAAAATAAAATTTATAAGAACCAATAAGATTCAAGATGATGATGTCAACCATGGGGGATGATTCACCATTTTTGGAGTAAAAAAGTAAAAATATTAAAAAATAATAAAATAATAAAACCACTTGTTCAACTCGTATTTTCAACTTATTTCCCTAAGTTTTTACTCAAATTTCAAGTGGGAGTACTCGTTGGTTGCAAAATTTAATTCATCATCTATGGAGTACCCATGTTGCATAATTTCGATGGACCCTACTACATGAAAAATGAGAAATACATGAAAAATGTGATTACAATCACGTTTTTCATGTATTTCGTATTTTTGGTGTAAAAAATTCCATCGAAATTATGCAACATGGGTACTCATTGGATGAGGAATCAAATTATGCATCCAATGAGTGTTTCCGCTCAAAATTTAAGTAAACCCATAGAAAATATTTGTAAATACGAGTTGAAAATTTATTTTTTTCTTTTTTCCCTTGAAAATTTGATGATGTAATCAAATCTTATTTTATTATTTCCACTATTATTTTATAATTTTCTTAGGAGGCCCATTTTAGACCTCAAAATTCCCCTAATGAATCCCCAATCCCCTTCTTCTGCAATTTATAGGGGCTGCATGGCTTAAAATGAGAGATAAAATTGTTCAACTTACGTTGTCTCTCTCTCCATTTATGATAAATTTCGAGCTGTTGATCTTGGGCTACAATAATATAGTCCTCATGAAGCCAAAAGATACTTGGGATCTCAAGATCCCACCCCTTGGTTCTAGGAAAATTTCTTGCCCAATATTCCTTACATATAGTGTATAGAGTGTCATCACCATATGCACTCCAAAAGAAACATGGACTAAGTGTCATATGACATACTAGATGGTGACAATAATCCCTCAAGTGAGACCAACATTTTTCTGCTTCTTGCTATCTCCAAACATGATATGATAAGTGGCCATCCAACCAGTTGATTGCTGCCATAAGCTTCCCAAAAGCTTGAAAATGGTGGAGGGAATTAGGTGTTAGCTGAATATGAACCAAGAAAAACATGTCTTGTCCAAATTCCTCTATAAGGTGGTCACCCTCATCACTGAAAGTAGTCCCAAAAGGACCATGAAATCCAAAGAGAGGTTCTCTCTCTTGTGGAGCAATGTGCTGCAAATGCATGGCAAAGGAATGCACATACATTGTTAGTTGATAAATAATCATCAAAATACAATCTTTACCATATATTGTAGACAAGTTGGTGAAGATCAGGTCCATATATGAACCTTCCCATTTCTCCCTGAAAATGGGAAATGATTTTAACAACCTTGCAAGGGGGTTGCTTTCCTCCTCCTACATCAAACAAGCTACATATCTCCTGATATTTTGGTGCACATATTATTTGAGATCCTCCCAATAGAATCCCTCCATGATGGTTTGATAAGACTCAATGAAGTCTACATATCCTGAAGAGAGTGCCTCATATGCTGCATGTAGAATATCCTTCTTGAGCTTGGATTTTCTAGTCAAGTAGATCTGATCATGAAAATAAATGTATCCATCAACCACTATATACCTCCCATATATCACTTTCTCATCAAGAACCTTACATGTGAAGAGGTTCTTGGAATATTCTACCAATAGTTGGGACTCCCAATAAGGATCTAAGCTTCCCAACGATGACAATGTTGTAGAAATCTTAAATGAAACACCTATCTCATCATAACCCTCCTCTTTGACATGCTTGATGCCAAAGTCACATGTTGGAGTATTTTTACCCCACTTTTTCTGCGTCCCTTGCATATAATCTTGCCCAAGACAATATTGAAGTACATGGAGGTCAACCTCCTCTTGGAAGGTATTTCCCATCCAAAACTTCCATAGTTTTTCCAATGCATGCAAGAGTGTTAATAACCTCTTGTCATATTTAGAAATTTCCCTCATGTGTGGAAGCATCATTTTTTTCCCCAAGAAAATGGAGTAGCCCTTTGACCCCATGCTTGTGTCATCACAGATTCCTGAATCATCATCTTTCATCGCAAATAGCTGAGAGGGAGATGGCAATGTCCATATCAGAAAATTTCTCATCCCTCCTTTGAACCCACCAAAGGTTCTTTGTGTTGTGCTAGCTCCTTCTAAGTCTCCTTCCTTAGACAAATATAAAAAAGTTGCACCATGTTGATAAAACTCTTTGTTTATATTCCAATCAGGGGGTCTCCCTGGTGGAATGCCTCCATGTAATGAAACATCGAGGCCTAGAGCAAGTTGTATATGTGAGTGGACTGATTTTTCCTTGTCCTCACTGCACAAATCATCCTACCCCTTATGTGCATCAACCTTCGAAAATAGAGAGGGGTGTGTGCTCCTAATCATATGATGTTGGTCCTCCTCCCTATCTTCTTCTTTCATCTTAAAGATCTCACAATCTATCATTAATGGCACATGCTTCTCATGGACTGTGCCCAGATCTCCACATGTGAGATTCTTTGAAACTCCTTGCAAGGGTACAATAATTCCTCTCTTTGGATCAATTCCTCCATCTTCCTCTTCGTGAGGTACTATATCTGCTCCTGTTGTGATAGCATTGTTACCTCTTACCTTCTCTTCCCCTTCATCATGAATGGAGGTTTCCTTATCATCATTAAGAGGCTCTATGTTTAGATCCTCTTTTGAAAAAGAGATCTCCATGTCTTCCTTTTGAGAAGAGAGATCTTTCTGAAGTGGGGATCTTTCCTCTAGCAAGGTATTCTGCAAGTTTTTAACCCCCTCAATAGTTTTCTGAAATGGAGTTGGGTTTATGTATCCTTCCAAATCATGCAAAGGTTTTGTTTGTTTAGGCTTGGCTAGCTCAACCAAGGAAGTTTCATAATGTTTTTCATCAAATATTTTTACTAACCTCCTAATGAACCTTGCATAAGTAGATATATTTGCATTATTTAATGAAGAATATTCATAAAACCACCAGTCATAAGCCTTACCTTCAAGATGCAGCTCTGCTACTCTAATGGCTTCATCTTCTAAAACTTGGTGTTGTTGCAAATAGGTGTCTAGCTCCTTCACCCAAGCCCTAATTGAACATTTAGGTGACCCATCAAAAGTAGATAGAAAGAATCTGCCCACATCATGCTGCTTGCACCTCTTGCATATATTGTGATTTCTAGGTCTTATATCCTCCTTGATCTTGCAAAACCCTTGGAATTTTAGATGATCATTGAACCTCTAAGATTGAGATTCATACTTTCAAAGATAGTCACCAAGAGTCTCCTCCTTTGGTACATCTCCTTCCTCCATCTCTCTTGCTATGAACATAGGCATGGTATAGCGTTGTAGATCTGATGGTGTAGCTGAATGCTCACACCCAAAATGTGAAAATATGGAGCTTTATTCATTTACAATCCCTCTTGGAGAATCTCTACATCTCTCCATTCTCATTTCTTTGATGTCTCTGTTAATGCCCTGCATAGTTTGAAGAAGAAGTTTTGAGAACTTTTTCCCTCCTGATAATGAATTTTTTCCTTCATATCTTCTGTAGATCTTCTCCTTTCTATGAGAAGCCTCCTTAGATGACATAATGGCTGAAGTACATAGGCTAAGCCAAGATTACGCTCTGATACCACTATAATATTCCCAAATGGGAAAAGTAAGGATAGAGTGCATAAAATTGGAATTATGCAGAAATATAAATAGATCAAAGAATGAGACAAAAGTAGATCCATTCCATTATTAATATAACAGCAAAATAGGTACAATACCTTGAGGAAAATATCACTCAAGTTGGGAAAACAAGCCTCCCATGAAAGCATACACATAGATCTAAAATGATGTTAATACATGAAATACAGGAATGCATAAAATTGTGTTGTCTAAGAAAGAATAGCACCTGAAAGATATAAAATTATATTTCTACTAATATAATGCTCCAAAAATTATAAGGCTAAAGATCCATGCTCCAAAACAGATTTCCAGGACAACCCAGGAAAGTTTTCCGGAAATATACACTATGCAAAATATAGAAGATTTGGCCCTAGGGCTGAATAATCTCTGCAACTGAATCACTGATGGGAGATGGATGATATGATATACAAGATGGTTGGTCCTCCTCCAACAGATCTCCTAAATGAAGGGTTGATCTTCACATAGGAAACCCAAACACTCCAACTAGGGCAATAAACCCACTGCTGCAGCTGCTCTCCAAAATAAGACAGTCCTTGAGGGAAACTGCATTGTAGCTTATGACTGCTACTTGGCCTAGTGCCAAAATATGTAATTAAGCCCTGAAGTCTTCCTCACAAGCTTCTGGATGAAAGGATGATCCCTCCAATGGAAAAATAGCTCAGAAACTGGATATCTCTCTCCTCCACTGCTACACCCCTGCAACACAACCCAACTCTAAACAAAACTGCATTGTACATGAGACTGAAGCTTGGCCAAATTCTTGAATGTGGAAGTATAGTGCAAGAATCCTCCAAGATCTTCTCAATGGAAGAGGTGGGATTCGTGATCAGGAACACCCAGTGCTAAACAACACTTGCAATCTTAGCTAAACAGCCAAAGAAAGCTATATGTATAAACAGACCATATATTCAGAAATATCAAATGCATCAACATAATGAATATGGCTGCCATCCTCTTCCATTTATAAGATATGAGATTCCAAACCCTAAGCGCCATCCATTAATGACACTACTTCCATGCAATGTGTCTCCATCTAAAACTGTGATGTCCCTCCATTAATGTCCACTCCTCCATGACAACGTTGTTGATTTGGTCAAAGTTGACCCAGTCAAAGTGCTCGAGCCCCTATTCACACCTTAGGGTGATTTATTAAGCTAAAAAGATGACCCACTTTCACATGAGAAGTGGTTTTATTCTTCATAAATAAAATTATGGGTCTCCCTACCAACTTATTCACCTATCTAAGTGACAAAATAAAACTTCAATAGTCCAATTAGCTGCAAGATAATTTAGGAATATTACATGAAGCTTTTTCTCCTCATCCTCCACCCTTTGGTCCCTCTAATCCTCCAAATTATGATTTTTTGTGTTCCTTTGTTCCAAATATTTCCCATGATTTTCATGAGGATCAAGTGTTGGATGGAATTTTTTTGAGCATCCAAACTATGATGTCATTTATGATGAGTATGTCTAGGAGTCAAGAGTCGAACAAGAATTTGCGAAGAAGGATAACTCTCTTCCTTCCACAGCGCTTCCGCATTATCCTGACATTGTCCTCGATTCTATCATTCTGGTTGAATCATGTTATAATTTACTTTCTAATCATATTAATATTTCCAATCATTCACAGAATTCATGGAATGCTAGTTTTTCATTTAAATGGGAAAAGGATAAATCTCTTATCAATAATCTTCCCGACCTCTCATCTTAGCTTTCTGGAAATGTAGAGGGTGAAATTTATCATTTTTAATATTTCACTATATATGATTCATAATATCATGAGGATAACTCCATTTGTGGTCTTTAATTTTCTGATCGTGGATTTCGTGACCTTTACGTGGATTCATCTGGTCATGATTTTGATTTTCCTGTTATTGATTTTTCCAAACCACCGATCTTTTATGATCTATATTTCTATGAGTTGGATCCTCCTCAAGCTCTCGAGGCACTTTAGCCCAAGATAATGTTTATGTCAGGTTCTCATAGCCTTGAGTTAATTTCCACCTCCGATTAGAAGATTGTTGAATCTTTTGAGGATCCTCATAACTCTATTGTGCATATCGAAAATCCTTTTGATTTACAATTTTCACATCCTCCATATTTTTTTCATGATCCTATTGCTCAATTGTTGGAGGATTAATATTTGGAGAGCGCCATAGCGAAATGAAAATTTCTTTATTTCTTTATGTTTTCTCACCTTCATGGTTTGAAATTTTGTGTTTGTGAGTCTTCGGCTCGCGATGTGTCATGACACCATGATACGTCCCCATAATTTATTTCGTGTGCTTTTTGCCATTTCTTTTCTGCGTTTGCATTCAAAATTTGAATGTTTTGGTTTCCAATTTCTTATCTTTATTATGTATTTTTATGCATGTATATCTTTCTTGACATGTATTCCCTCACCCACGTAGGCCTACCAATACACTTGTGGCTGCATTGGAAATATCACTTTACGTAAGGTTGGCTTACTTTTCTCTTAGGTTAGGAGTAGGAGTAGTATTTATTTTCGTTGTTAGTTCTTTTGATTTTATTTCTCTTGTTTGATGATATTTTTTCTTCTTTCCTCTATCTTTTTTTCAGCCTTATGTTAGTTTCCGCATGAGACCAAGTTTGGATTCTAAAGCGAGCATGGTGAAATCCAAGAGGAAAGTTGTTCTTCTACAAACACTTGGATTTATGTATATTCCCTATCTTTGCATGAATCTTACTTTTTTGTTTTGGTTGATGGTACTCTGAAGGAAAATATGTTCCTTATCGGAGAGAGTCATGGTGAAATCATGATGTTGGGTTTTAACTAGTTCGACCTACTCTAATTGATTTTTATATATTTGGTTAATCCTTGTGACTCTAGTCTAGTAGAGTAAGGAGGGGAGGAAAACTTTAAAAAGTATGTCAGAGGTTTACATAAACATACTTCTATGAAGGAAAAACCTCTTATTCTCTCAATAATTCAGGATCCCTCTTCTGCCCCATGAAATAAATAATTTCCCATGCATATTTCTTTGAACAAATTAAAAAGGGAAAAAAATGAAATAAAGGGAAAAAGGAGAGAAAGCTTTCCTTTGCAGAGAGGTGAAGAAAAAAAATTTGTCGAGGTATTTTCCAAGCTTGCTGGCAGCGAAGCAATGTTTGTGTTTCTGAAGTGACTCCATCAGGGCACTTTCTAGGCTTGTTGGAATTGGAGTAACACCAAAGATTAAAATAAAGACTCTGACATTTTTATTTTACTTATGCATCTAAATACTCCTCATTCCCAATCGAACAACTTAGTGTGACTTGGCTTGGTTAGTGTTCCATCGATGAAGAGGATGGAAGGGGCTATGTCTTTAACTCAGACTAAGTGAGGGAAATGAGGTAATAAATGAATTGAACAATACTTCCGGATGGGTGAGACCATTCCTACACGAGATCAGATACATCCAAAGAGTTGGAGTTCTACCAGTGTGTCACCAATGTTGTCGCTTCTACAACCACCCTCCAAAATTGTGTCATTGCTTAGATTTTGGAGCCTAAATTCCCTTCACAAGAGCTTACCTTGCACTACTATTAGGTATATATTCTTTTATTGATGCTTATATTTCATTTTTTATTATGTTCGCTTGCTTTTCCACTTAGCAAACTTTTCTAAGTCACAATTTGACCTCTTTCCCAAGTCTTGCATAGCAATTATGGGCTTGCCCCTAGAAAATGTGAAAGTCATGAAGCCAGTCTTATGCTTGATGATCATAATTGCATAGTCATGACTAGTAACCTAGCATTGAGGTTGAGAAATGTGCAATCATGACAGGCATCCCAGCATTGAGCCCAAAGCCTGTGCAATCACTCACTGAGCTCTGAAACTGCGCAGTGCACTGGGCGAGGAGCTGTCAATTCCCCAGAACTACGCAATCCTTCCCAGTGAGGTGCATGGCAATTTTTCCCCAAAAAAGGAAGAAAATAAAAAAATTGGAAAGGCATCCCTAAAATTTAAGGATCTATTTTTAGTAACATGAAGGAAGCACACATGCTATTTTTGGAAGCCTCCACCAAGTGTTGTTTTTTCCTTGATTTGTGGCATGTGCATCATAAACCCTAATTCCTCAAATATATCTAATCGACACCCCTATATATCATTCTCACATTTGATCTTGGAGCTCTAGCATTCCCAAGGAGATCAAGGAACCTATAGTAGGATTGTCATTGCTTTCCTAGGTGCGTTTTGATTTTATCGCTTTTTATCTCTTTTTATGTCACTTTTTTTCTGTTTGGCTTGCATGATTGTTATTTTGCTTGTTTCTTTGCATGCATGATGGTGTTTCAACTTGCTTTAGATTGTAGAATTTTTTTTTCAATTTTTCGTTTTCCTTTCACAAAAGTCGCATTAGTTTCTGCATTTTTTTCATCAATGGTCATCGTTAAGGCAACTCTCCTCACTAGTCTCGTTCACTTCTCATTTGTTGAGTTTTTGTGCTTGATTTTTCTTGATTTATCAAAGCTTAGTCAAATCTTCACTCATACCTTCACCATCTCTAATATCTTCTTGTTTTTCACACTTCCCTTGGGCATACCTACCTTTCCCTTGGCCAAAATTCACTTTTCCCAACTGGGCATCATGCAATCTATAAGTGCAATCCTCAACCTATGAAACTACACAATTCACAGTACAGGTTGGCGTCTATGTGAATTGCACAGTTATAGGCCTCATCCGACCTCCTTGTCCACTGAGATTATGCAATGAGTAGACTCTCTCATCTCAATACCCAGGTTGAACTACACATAGTGCAGTTTCAAGCCACAAGCTTTAACACTGATTTTTGGGACTACATAGTGTGAAATTTCTCCATCCAATCGAACCCTCTTCCCGTAAAGAATTGTGTAATCCTTCCATTCAGTCTCCCGGTTTGCTGCATGAACATGTCCTGAAAGTATTTTTTATTATAGTTGATATTTTATTATTGTCAGTGTATTTTTTGTCCCATAGGTATAGTAGTTATTGAGAACATCTCCAACAATTACTTTCACAATGGAATCCAAGAGATTTTCCTCAAAGGAAACTATTGAAAGAATTATTGGGGAAGTAGTTGAGAAAGTTTCAGTTAACTTTCCAGTTTACTCATTATTTGTTGAACAATGTCCTGAGACACAAGAAGAAGAGGAGAATATGTCCCATGTTACATATGCAAGTGCAATGGGTAGCCGGATGTATGTAATGGTCTGTACTAGACCAGGCATTGCATATGTAGTGGGAGTATTGAATAGTTTTATCTCAAAACTAGGCAAGGAGCATTAGACAACAGTGAAGCAGGTTTTCAGATATTTGCATGGAACTAATGATTATGGTTTGTGCTACCAAGGAAGACTAGAATTGGACAGAGTTTGGACATCCGTGGTTTTGTTGATGCAAACTGGGCTGGAAATTTGGACCAAAGAAGATCTACAAGTGGGTATGTGTTTAGCCTATTTGGGGGTGTAGTCAGTTGGATGAGTAAAATAGAGTCTGTTGTGTCTCTTTCAACTACAAAGGCAGAATACATGACAACCACTCATGCAAGCAATGAAGCAGTCTAGTTGTAGAGGTTGTGTTCAAGTATGGGGATGGTGCAACGAGCTATAAGGATAGACCCTAATAGCCAAAGTGCAATTTTCTTGGCCAAGAACCATGCTTATCATTTAAATACAAAGCACATTGATGTTCGATATCACTTGTGAGAGATATGTTTGAGGATAAAAAGGTTTTTTTGGTAAAGGTGGACACTTTGAAAAATGTTGCAGATGCATTGACGAAGTCTGTGAGCACTCAAAACTTCTCTTGGTGTAGAGAAAAAACGGGTGTTGCAGGGCTGGAATAATGACTAGGCTCTCATGTGATCCCCTACGGAAAGAAAATAACAAGTGGGAGAATGTTGGGTATGTGTTATATTCTTTCCACGAATAGTCACACTTGCATGGGGTCACAAGGGGGGTAATAGTCACACCTGTTCGTTGCACCAGGCAAATTGGGGGGGTCACAGGGAGGGTGACAACCCCCCTTATCTAGGGGTTCATGAGGGGTGGGTAAGCTCCCTAAGAAAAAAATGAAATTGGACCAAATTTTAGGTGAGCGGACCCGCCTATGGTTTTGTGCATGAGTTTTCACATGGTTTTGGGGCATGATGGTTTTCGGCCCCTGGTATTTTGTAGATCAGGTCAAGGGAACTACGGTTATGTTCTAATCCAGGGTTAATGGATTGGGGTTTATGAATGCTTTGGCATGTATATATATGTGTTGTAACATTGAAAGGAATATAATGAAAAAATCAAGTTGGTAGTCCCAATTTGGGATCCAAGGGAAAAACATTCGTGTATATATTTGTTTTATTTTTTTTTCTCTCGTTATTGTTTATTTTCTGTCTTTAAGAATTTGTTTGCAGATAATTTCTCTACAGGGTTTAAACCTATAGTTGAGGAAGACACCCACCAACATGTACAAAACAAAAGCACTCAGGAAATCCTATCAACTTTTGGTCATACTAGCTTACAAAATATATGGCCAACCATACACAGAGACCTTTCCTAAGGGGTTGGCTATCTTTTCTAACCAAGTAGTGAATGAGCAGAATTTGTTCAACTTCTCAAACCTATTGACCCATCAGCTGAGATTCAATGTGAAAAAATCTTGCGATCCACCCAAGGGTGAACAAGCATGCTTCTACATGTATGGATACTTACTGGATGCAATTTGTGGGCAAAATTAGTTCCCTGGCATGAACTCGACATGGACACCAAGAAACATTGTCTTACATATCTATTGCAAGCTACTCTTAGATTGCAGTCATCTTGGAGTCATGAAGAAGCTTACTAATCACTTCATCATCCCGCTCTACAGAATCATATTTTAGGAGGAACCACCTTTCATGTCACAAGAAAATATGGAGGCGATATCAGATATTTTTTATTATTTCACCTTACCGGATGGCACACTAGTCAGAGTATTTGGCATTTACAAGTCATCGTTACATCTTTTAGCGATATATGCCATCGACAAACTTTTCATGAAAGAGGTAGTTTATCACCTCTACACAGGATTTTAAACATCATTGCATAGGAAGAATATGGTGTTGAAGATAGAAATTGCACCTTCAGACATCTAACACCTTGAAAAATTCCTAAATGGCTAGTCTAGGAACAACGAGAACATGGCCCTGGTATTTATAGCAGTAACAAATAGAATGTAGGGGAGTTGAATACTTAAGAAATTAAAAGACATAAAAATCAATTTTAATCCATGGATGACACCAGATATGTCTTATACAACAATTATATTGCACAACATATAGCAAAAAAAACATATACCTCAAAAAACATAACATTTACAACACATTTTTATGATAGAAATTCATTGCCAACATAAACATTATATACAAGACAAAGGAAGTTGTCATGAAAAATGTAAGAAAGACAAATATCAGAAATAATAGTCAATATGGTAAGATCATGAAAATATCTTTCATTGAATCTTCTTTTAAAATGTTCAGAAATGTTGGAAATAAGCCTGATATATTGTCAAAGTTTTGTAATCAAGACGCTTTACAAATGACAGTGTTTCTATAACCACTTAATCAAATGCAAGTAATTAGCAATATAACACAAGTTCAAGCTTGTTAAAACCAATACATATTCAAACTCTTGGACATTGGTATACTGCACAAATACAAGACTCATCAGTGTTGGAAAATAAAAAGTAGTTTTAATAAACTCATAAATGACCAAACTGTGATTACCTGATCCAGCAAAAAATAAACTTAACTAACCCATGTTGTTGCTACTTTTTAAAAGGTGACCTGAAACACAACCTTTTCAGTCTCCTAGTACTCTTAAGAAAGTTCAAAGAAACCCAAAACTAAATTAAACCTATCAATAAATAATACCAAATTGCAAAAGTGAGGATTCCTTCACTCTTTATATCCCTTTTTGTTGGCTTGAGGGGTCCTAACCCAGGTTCAGATTTAAGGTTTTCCAACAAACCCCTATAATACTGGCCCTTTCGGTAATGACCTGCTTGTGTAGGCCAAGGTCTCACCCGAAGTAGTATGGTAGGGTGTTGGAATTAGGTTTCTTCACCCTGAGAAAAAGTTAATTTTAATAGAGGCGGACTTGTTTAAGATCTATCAAACTTGTGCATAGGGAATATTATTACAGAATCATTAATCGTATACGTGCAGAATGAGAAGTTCATAAACCCACGGACACCATAAATAAGTAACTAGTACTAATCAGATCTTAGTAATATCCTCTCATCCACATGTGCATCAATACAGATTAACAAACCGAATTACCATAATAACATGAACACAACTAGTCTATAGCACAAAGATGAGATCAAAAGGTTTATCATTCATTAGCTTCCAAAATCCACTTACAGACCCAATTCCCAACCCGTGCACACAACTAGCGGGGTCTGCACATAGCAGAACTAAGGATCTATGTGCACACAACCAGCCAAATTCCTTACCCACACGCAACCCAGAACAGATCTCAACAGTCTACTAATAGAATCAATCAAACTTTAACCTATCTCTAGAATTGATCTATCCATCTATTTATAACATCTTATCCTACATTATCCTATGGTCCATAAACCATGGTTTTCTAACCCTTTGTCTACCCTTTTTCCCTTTACACTTTGTTGGATGTTTGAACCACCCCAAACCCCCTTCACTAGACCAAATATTACAAAAATAGTACAAAACTAGAAAAAATTAGGGCTAGGAACCCCTGTTCCAATAGTCCCCCAACACAATCTTGTGACTCGTCCCGAGTGAGGTCTTCATCCTATTCTTGAGCTGCTCCAGCATGGTAGTAAGCAGAGGTAAAATACAGAGGCTCTGCATAGCGGTAGTCTGCGCAATGTCTAGCAATTTCTACGAGGTTGGTCCTTTTGTGGCAGTAGTGATGCTGGAAAGAGTCTGGTTCAATTATTTCACTGCCCCGTCTAAGTCCTATGAGAGCTTGAGGGCATAATTTGACCATGGTGTGAGATGGTCACTGAGTAATTGTTTCTTGCGCCGCAGCCCCATAATTTATGTGCGAAGTGTGTGGCTGGTCCAAAGATGGGTTAAGAACTGGGTGGGAACAAGGGTGGACATTGTAGCTTCCAGCTGCTCAAAGTATTGCTTCTTCTGAGTTAACTCCTGATCGATCTCTTGGAGGAGAGGGTCATGTTGTAACTACGACCATAATTCCATAGCCTTCTCCAGTAGAGTAACACCCTGGATGATCTCCATTGTAATAGTGTTCATGGATTCTATAACCAATGCGACGCGCTAGGCGCACACCTCCAAAGGGGTCTCAGGCTGTAGCTTGGCCTGTAAGGATGTGATCTGAAGTTAAAAGTTAACCTTGACAACCTGTACCTCATTTCGGGATGCCTTTAGGGAAACGACCAAACCTTCGACTTTAGCTTGGGGTTCAGCAGAAGCAGGAATGACTTCGGGCATGTCCTCATAGAGCCTATTAATTATTTGTTCAAGAGAAGCCTCATGTGTGATGGTGGAAATGTGCACAGCCTAGATTTGAGCTACTTCAGTGACCTGGGTAAGAATAGTCTCCTCGCCTGTGCTGAGGTGCTGTTGTGCATGGAGTTCGCGGTGCTGGATTTCGCTGGTGACAGTGGTAAATAATACCTGCAGCTGCGCACTAGTCAATCGGCCAACCTCAAGGCCAATGGAGGAACATACTTGGACTTGGGCACATAATTCAGTGGGTTCCATGATAAAGGCTGCCCCATGGAGGGGTTAGATCCGAGAGGCCAGTGAGCCCACGGGGGTCTGCCTCGCTTGATCTACACTTGCCTAATTCTGCCTTGCTTGATCCACGCTCACTTGAAGTGTGTCAGATTTGAGTTGGAGGGCCTGTATATCAGCTTGTAAAACATCTACAGTAGCCTTGTGTTGTTCTTCCCAAATATTCCATTGATCAGCAGACACAATGGTGAAAACATCGACAATTTTATCCAGGTCATCCTCCATGAGGGCAACTTCTGTGGTGGTGCTGGTTTTAGTGGCCTTAAATTTTTTTCTAGGCCCTTGAGACAATTTGTGGTTTCACTTAAGGGAGTGAAGGAGGGACATACCAGCATCATCAACATCATCTAGGGCGGTTGGAAAAGCTGCGACCGTCCACTCTAGCGGCCAAGTGGTGATTACCCTTTCAATTTCAGCTTCTGTAATCATGTATGGTAGATCATGCCAACTGTGAGCCTATCGAGCCCGAACTTGCACATTGTGCATGGTTATCTGAAATGCCACTATTTCCTTATACTTATCATAGACGGTCAGGGATAGGCATGGTTGGGAATCAATGGCTGCATAGCTAGCCCCATCGTAGAGTATCTAAAATAACTTGTTTTCCTCCACCCACTTGGGGTCCTTTGAGTCCCATAGATTGGAAAACCGCACCCCTTCACACATGCTCACCTCTAGAGAGGGAAGACTGCATCTTCCGGGGTCTCCCAAGCAACTAAGATGATTAGTAGGAGCATCCATGAGTACTAGAAATATTTCCCCTGCTCTTGAGCCTTGCACACATTGTTGAGAAATTCTTCAACCAAGTACTGGGACCAATTGTAGCAAACTCCTTTTTCACACTGGCCAGCGATCTGAATTACGTGAGTAGGGGCAGTTGCAGCTTGAAATTTTCTTATCAATTTGCAGGCAAGCAACAAGGTGCCCATGTGCATCCCTGGTTCCTGGATGGTGTTAATAAAGAAGCCCCACTTGTTCTGTCCAACCTCGTACTTCTTCCCGATGTAGTCAGTAGTATGGTGCTCAACTTTATTGCTCGTTCCATCCTGAGGGTTGGGCCCATTCATTGGGAGGCATGTGATGTGGTGATTGAGGGCAGCATCAATCGGTATGCAGCCTTGGAGCCATAAGTAGCCATCATGGACAAGTGCCAGTAGTTGGCAAATGATGAGGTTGGTTATGTTATATCTTCCAAAATGGGGAAGGCACAACAAGTTCAGGATGCTTGTCCTAGCTAATCCCATGAACCAAAGAATTGGCTCAACTTTGGGCACAATATCTTCAATCACCTGCTCTAAATACAAGGGCGGATCTAATGAAGGAAAAGCATCCAATTTCCCTAGGTCATGGTCGTCGAACTTGATGTTAGGAAGTTGTCCGAACAAATCGCCCTGCTAGGGCACTTCTTCGGGGACTAGAGGCATCTGCAGATAGGAATGGACGACATATACGTTGGGTAGACGAGATTGTGTTTTGCGTGGCTGAACATACAGGGGGTAAATAGGTCAGGAGGTTTGCTCCAGGCCTTCTGCTGTGAGTGCCAACGGGTTCAGGGTGTGGCAAGTGATCTCTACTTAGGCACCTTTCGCGGGTAGCGCCAAATCTGAGGGGAAGTACGAGGCTTCCCACCAGCCCATTTCATCTGTTTAGCCTTTCCCTTTCCCTTCTGGGGTGTTGAAGTCAATCCAATTTCGTCTGCGGCATGTATGACTTCTCGGACCTCATTTAAGCCTATCTCTTCAGATGTTGTGTTAGGAAGAGGCGCATTAGGGTTGGTAGAGGTCATCCTTGCTTAAAAGATGAATTCAACATGGCTATTGTCAGAGAGCGGAGCTTGCTCAGTCATGCAGCTAGCAGATAGACAGAAACAATGGGTTATACCAAAGGGGACGAGGTGTGGCAAACATGACCAATAGGTGAATCCTGTAGAATAAATAGTCCAAGCCTTATAGCATCTATGAGAGAGAAAATACCGTCGAACCTTTAATTGCCTTTCATCATTACGGAAATGGTAAAAAGTCCTTATAACTCACCTCATTAATTGCTATTTACTTATGTCATTAAATGTGAAGCATGGTTTTCCATGCTCCCGCTCTGTTCCAACAGTTAGGTTTGTCTTTTACGCGCAACACCTATGCCGACCACGCACCCTTCTATGTTTCCAGTCCTGCGCATTATTCCTGCATAGCCAAGCCTATCCATCATTCCTTCATGTGAGGTTCATGATACAACTACTTCGGCCATATAGTCATTTTATCTTCACCGCAGAGTCCCGATAGGGCTTTAGCCGACTGCCATTAACATATCCTGGTAGGGATTCTCCGCGTAGTGTGGCTAATCTGACTGCTCTAACGTTGGTAATTTCTTTGACCACATACAGACCTAACCAGTGTTGGTGGAATTTCCCTTGGTGTTTTGCGAACTGGATATCGTATTGTAGGACCAATTATTCCTCCACAAAGTCTTTCCGTCGGATATGGTGATCGTGCCACAGTTTCTCCCATGCCTTCTGAACCTACTGGTGAAAATGGGCGATGAACCAGTCTTCTTCCAATGTTACCAGCTACACCAAGCATTCCTCCATAATGTCGGGATCGACCATATTTGTGAAGGCCGAGATGCGTAAGCTAGGAACAACGTATTCCATAAGCATAACAGCTTCCTTTCCATAGACCAGGAAGAAGGGTGTTTTTCCTATGAGATTCTTACATGTGGTTCTGTAGGCCCAGAGGATAGAGGGGATGTGCATGTCCCAATCACTTTGTTGCACGTTACAGACCTTGGTGAGCGCTTATTCCAAAATTTTGTTGAATGCCTCTACGGTTCCATTTTCCTGTAGATGGTATGGGGTACTTTTGGCATGGTGGATATGGAATTCCTCGGTCAGAGCCTTAATGGTTTCATTAATGAAATGTGTGCCTCTATCGCTCATCAGGACCCTGGGGCACCCAAACATAATTAAGATATTCTTAAAAAGGAAGTGTGTTTCCATGTCCATGGTGCATTCCTTGACATCTACAGCTTCGACCCACTTGGTAACGTAATCTGTGGCCGTATTGATATATTGAGCACCTGTCTTCTTACCGGGGGGGTTAATGGGGCCTACGAAGTCAATGGTCCACTTATCAAATGCCTGTAGGGCCGTCTATGGTTGCAAGGGCATATTGTCTTGTCGCAAATGTAATATTCCTAAATTATCACACAACTAATTGGAATATTAAATTTTGATTTTTCTCTTAGATAAAGGAATAAGAGGGTATAGAGACTCATAAATCTCCTTAGTAGGAATAAAGACACTCCTAGTGTGAATGGAGGTCACCTAAAAGCTGGATTGAAGACCCTTAGGTGTGAAAATGGGATGGAGTATGAAGATTGGGTCAACCTTGACCAAATCAAACAGTGCTCTTATGGAAGGAGAGGCATTCATGGAAGGATAGCGCAGTTTTGGAGGGAGATTGAATGCATGGAATTAGTGACCTAATTGAGTGGGGCCAAGGGTGAGGAAGCTCACCACTTATTTAAGGAAGAGGATGGCAGCCATATGGAGTTATGTTTTGAGATTATTATTTTGTATATGGTCTATTTAGACTTGTTCTCTCATCAGCTGTTTAGCTAAGATTGCATTGTTGTTTAGCACAAGGTGTTCCCTGTCGGAATCCCACCTCTTCCCTTGAGAAGCCTCTTCGCAGAGTATTTCACTACATTTTCCACTATCCAGCATCAGGCCCAACTCCATATTTTTTATACAACACATTTTCTACAGAGTATTGTGTTGTGTTGCAGGGTGCAGCAATGGAGGATTATATTGCGTGACTTCAGAGCTAGTTTTGCAGTGGAGGAAGGTTTCCTTCCATTGGAAGGCCAGTATAGAAGCCCCTTGGGATTTATTGACATATTTGGCATCAGGCTAAGGAGTATTTATCCCCCACAGTGTATTTTTAGTCTATATCTGTGTTATTTTGGTGAGGAGTTTCAGGGGTGGTTGCAGTGGATGTTTTGGGAGGTTATTTCTTTAGTGGAGGAGCCATTCTTTCATCTGGAGGATATATTGGAGAAGATTTATAGGTTTCTACATCAGCTTCATCCATATCTTCTCATTTCAGTTGTTGTAGCATACCTTCAGCCCTAGGGCTGCAGCTTACATTGGCACATTGTGTGCATTTTCTGGAAATCCTCTTGGGTTGTCTTGGAAATCTGATCTAGTGCCTAGATCTGTATGTGTAGTATCTATTATGGCCTATATCAGTATTTTTATATCATTTTATGATCTTCAACTGTAGTTATGCTTATAATGACTACACTGTAGCAGCTCTCCAGCATTTTGTATTGTAGCAGCATCTCATATTTCAGAGTGATTGTCTATGGGAGGCTTGTCTCCTCATTTCATATGATTTATGCCTCACTATTTTGTACTAATTTAATGTTCTTATACATAATTTTATGGCTCTGTATTGGTCTCCAAAATTTATTTGTTGATTTACCTTGCTATTTCCTTTTTTATGCACTATATTCCTACTTTTCCCATTTGGGAATATTACAGCGAAGGTCTACCTATCTGTTGGCATGCATCACAGACTTTACAAAATGCATGGGAGTCACTATGTAGTGTGGGACACCACAACCTAGCTCTTAGTATCTTCTACACAGTTGATTTTTCGACACGCTAACCTCCTGCCACTCCTCCCTGAGCTTCTGCTAAAATGGCTTGTCTTTCATGCTCCAATACATACCTTCGTAGGACATCATCAGCTCCCAGCTTATACAATTTTCCTGCAATGATGGTAAAGTCCATGACACGGGTGAAAAATTCTCTTTTCTGTTGTACCAAGTAGTCTTTAGGTGCGCTCCCTATGGTTAATAATTGAATAATATCTAAAAAGTGCGCGTCAACCACCTTAATAGAAAATAGATGCGCATTGGGCAAGCTTTCTTCTAGGTTAGTTGGCTCTTCACCACTCTCGATTTGGGACAAGTGGTTTGGTCTAGAATTTAGTTTCCCAGGCTTTACAATTATCTCAAAATCATAGTCCTAAAATAGTAGTAACCATCGGAAAATTCCCCCCCCCCCTCAACATAGGCTTATTGACTAGGTACTTTAGAGCCGAATGATCCGTGAACATCTTGAAGTGCCCTCCTAGTAGATAGTGCCAGTATTTTTGCAGGGCATACACCATTTCCAGCCCCTCACGTTCAGTAGTAGAGTAATTACGTTCCACACTCGAAAGTTTTCTACTAGAAAACACAATCGAGTGGTCAATGTCCCCTTCCCCGGGCTGTGTAAGGATAGCTCCTAGGGCGATCCTTGAGGCGTCCACATGGACATGGAAAACATTTTCCCAGTCAAGAAATATAAGGATAGGTGCAGAGACCATATTTTCCTTGAGCAGATCAAAGCTCTTCTGACACTCCGCATCCCAGAAAAAATATACGTCCATCTTTAGCAGCTTTTCCATGGGTGCCGTGATCAGTGCGTACCCTTGAATAAACTTCCTATAGTAGCCCATGTGCATGAGGATGGAGAGTAGATATTTCTCAGTTGTGGGGACTGCTAAATTGATGATAACTACAACCTTGGTCAGGTTAACCATCAATCCTTGCCAACATGCCACGTGTCCTAACAAGGTCCCGAAAGGTACATAGAATATTCACTTCTTAATGTTTAGGGAAATCTGGTGCTTTCTACAGGCATCCAACATCATGCGTAGGTTCGAGACATGCTTCTTTAGCAATCCAAACATTGTCCAATCGTCAAAGTATACTTCCAGGAATTTGTGAATGAATTCCTTGAATACTGATACTACCACGCATGAAAATATGGCAGGGGCATTCTTGATCCCGAAGGGCATGATGGTGTATTGAAAGGATCCCCATTCTGTTGCGAAAGTGGTTTTTCTGCGATCTTCGGGTGCGATCCTGATCTGATGGTAGCCTGAAAACCCATCAATGAATGAGTATGCTTCTTGCCCTCCCACACTGTCGAGGATTTAATTAGAGAATGGTGTTGGGAAGGGATCGTGTATGCAACCATCATTTAGCTTGCATAGGTCGATGCAGATTATTATTTCCTCTTTAGTATTCTTTTCTTAGACCACCATAGGGCTCACCCAATCTGACTGTTCTACAGGTTCGATGATACCTGCGACTATCATTTTATCGATTTCTTCTCTAATTTTATTCTTATACTTGGGGTTCAATCGGTAAGGTCACTTCTTAACAGGGCGTGCATCAAGTTTTAAAGTGATTCGCATGACCCCCAGGTTCCCTATGATACCTTTGAGTTCTGAAATTTCATGGGAAACAGATCTTGGTACTCTGTGAGAAGTTCTGCGACTTTCCCAACAATATCGTCATCCCAGTAATCCCTAATTTTAGCCATCTTGGGTTGTTCTTCTATTCTAATGTTGACTTCCCTTAATTTAAGAGGCTTAGTCACATCTATGGCTTGTAGGGGAGGTCCACCAACTGCTCGTTCGCCCTCAGACTCTGGGATAGTGATATTTCGCAGGTCTTTGTCACATTCCTCCATTGAAATATTGTGGAAATTTGCAATATCTTACATATGTGCATCCGAAATTGGTTCCCCACACTGTATACGAGGGCATGATTCATCAAATATTGGGGCATCTATGTCTTGCATGGATTCTTCTAATTTCTTAGTCCCGCCTATCAACCCGAACGTAGCCACAAAATCTTCCCTCATGGTGTCCTAGTGGCAGGTGCGCTGATGTAGCTCTGAATCCAAATACCATGTGGTGGGGATTGGTCCCAAGGCATGAATAAACAGGTGGACCCATTCATCCCAAGTAATTTCGCACCACACCTCAATCCATATAGACAAGTGTTTGCATGGGTCCCCGCGGCCAAGGAAAATCTCCATGGGTAGAGGGACCAGGGGTTCAAATTAGAGGATCATCATTACGTGACATTCCTCCCAATATTGGAAATTTCCTTTATGATTTTCCCACCATCGCATAGGGGTCGCATGCATAACTAGGTTAAGCCCCCATAGTCTCCGTTCCCTCTGGAATTCTGCTTCGAATGCTCTAAGAAAATCCCTAACACTGCTAGAATCATCAAAATAAGGCATCTCTCTTACCTCAGAGGAGATACATCAGAATATTTTTGTGATCTTAAGACATCGTAGTGTAGATATGTCATGCATCCGGTTCTGCCAATTTTCGATTTCTTCGTCGGAGTCAGAGAGACATTCACTGTATTTCTCCCAGTAGAGCACACCATCAGCCATAGGGTTAATCCAATCCTCATCTTAGGCAGTCAGTTCTTATATATGATCAACTTCTTCTTCTTTGCGCACTGGTTCTGTATATCGCTCATCCTCTACTGGGTCTAGAGGGGCTATTACATGCGTGCCCTCATTCTCTAAAGCCATGCTCCTTTTCTTCAAGTTTATAATGCCTCCCATGTTTATAGCCCAGTCCAGTCCTAGGAGTGCAGAGTAAGGGTCCACATCTTCTACAATTTAAAAGACCTCAAAATCCACGTATACTAGAACTTCTGCAATATCTACGATAATCTTTAATAGCCTTCCTAACGGTATGATCTTTTGTTGGTTAGCCATGCGTAGCTATATAGTATACCACTCTAGCTTGGGTTCCCCCATACTCTTCCAAGTCTATTTGGGTAGGACATTTGCATCGGATCCTAAGTTCAGGATGACCTGATCCATTTCATAATCGCCAATCTGCTCGGTCAGCCGCATTTCCTGACTACTGTGTTTCTCATGCCTATAAAGTTGGTGGACATATTTAACTTCCATTAGTGGGTAAACCTTTTCTACACAACTATCTATCAATTCTTGAAGGTTTTCAACTACCTTCTGGTTGTGTAGCAACTTCATAAACGACTTTAAGATAGATGCCTCATTTTTGGAAAAATAGTTTCTAGCTTCTAGGAAGGTTTCTTTCTCCTTCTGTAGGTCCAAGCTTTCCTTTTTTACAGTGGATTTTCAGATAAGAGGTTTGGCCGTAGCTCTTTTATCAGCTCCTCCCGTAGCCATGCCACTGCCCATAATGACATTAATACTGGGTCCTTCATCACGTGGTTCTTCCTTAACCCTTCGTACATTCTATGTTGGTGTTTTTTGTTTTTCCTTCATCTTTGCTATCAGTATAGGACAATCTTCGATCACATGATCCAACTGTCTACAATACCTGCAAGATTTTCATGTAGGGTTCGGACAGTCCCTTGCGAAGTGTCCTACCTCTCCACAATTATAGCATATCAATTGCCCTCTTCCCTGACCTGCGCTTCCGCCTCTTCCCCCCCCCGGCCTCTGGCAGGGGAGCCTCCTTTTCCCAAGGGGGATAATGATGATGGAGGGTCAGCCTATACCCTATACAGATTTCCTCTGTATATCATTAAGTTATATGTCTAGCAGTTGTGTTTATCATGTCCTACCGATGAGCAGAATTTGCACCATTGTTGCTTCAATTATGGGACATAGGCACCAAGTCGGGGGCAATGGTTGGTATCATTTAGTCCAGCTACTCAGCAGTTAGCACACCATAACGTGGGGGTGCTTGGTCCCGTAGCCTCTTTAGGGTGTAATGGGTTGGGCCCCCCAGCCTGCATGTAGTCTATCAACAGAGGGCACCAATCCTTGGTGTGGCTTGAAACCCTACATCTTATGCACCAAATGTCTGGGCTAGCTACTTTTCCTTTCTCCTTTCGCAAATTCTAGATTTCGAGGTGCATTGCCTCCAACTCGTCCTGGATCTGCTACACCCCAAACTGGGTATCACCCCTTGGGGCAGCTTCTAGCTTCATGGCAATTTCCAGGGCCTTTTCCTGCATTTCAATTGTCTACTGACCCATAGGCCCACACAGGTGTGGTAATAGCATGGCAATGAACCATTCCTTGTGTTGTCTATCCTCATACTTAAATCCCCCATCCATGATAACTTTCTTTAGCCGCTAATCAACCTCCCATATAGACTCGGAGGGTCCCTGTTTAAAAAATTTCAAGTTAATCACTAGTTGAGAGTAGGACTTAGGATTTCAGAACTGTTGTTTTAAGGCATCCTTAATTTCTTATATTGATGGGTCTGAATGCTGGCCAACGTACCCCATGAACCAATCCAAGGCCCTTCCTTCAAAGGCTAGGGATAGCTACAACCTTTTTATAGCATTGCTAGCAATAATTTGCGTCGTCCATACTAATTCCACTACGAACCAAAAGCAGTCCATGTCCTCATCCCCCACACCCTTAAAGGTGGGCAACTTCATGTGCGTGGCCATATCTTCTTCTGGTGGTGGCGGAGGGGTAGGAGAGTTCTTTCCCTTATGCTGATTTGACGATGGTGTAACTGGGGGACTGGTTTCTTCATGTGTAGGTGGCTCTCTTAAGGGACTATAGATGGATCTATCCCCTTCTTGATTGAATCTATAGTATTTACCACTTCATGTCATACTATCACCCTGATCGGATGTCATTCACTCGGTGTGGCAACACAAAATACCTTTTTCGTACAATAAAATTTTAATCAGTAGTGTAAACGTTTGAAACAACTTACCTCGGAATCCTTTAAATAACCTCTGCTCAGCTTCAGAATAGGATACGAACTGGTCGACTACGAATTCTGTTACAAATCCTCCTAGCACACTATCCACCCAGTGATCTATGGTTCGAGTGATTATGTTATCAACCTTCTCCAATTTTTGAATGGATTTGGGAGTCCACTGCGTAACCTGATCGTCTTTCCAACAAGTCTGTAATTCTACCAACCTTGTGAGCCACTCCTGAACCTCATGTGCGAAAGTTAAAAATTTCATATACTTCTCTAAAAATATACTTGTTCTTCCAACTTTCACTGGTCAAATTTGTGTTGTGATTTTCTTTTATGGAAAATTCCTAAATATTTTTTTCAAACCATTCTTCAATCTCCAGTTTCTCAAGCCGCCAATGATCTCATGGCATTACCCAATCTTTCTCTCAAAATTCTCCCAATCCCGGCAATGAAACCATTTGTTGGCTTGAGGGGTCCTGACCCAGGTTCAGATTTAAGGTTTTCCAACAAAACACTATACTACTAGCCCTTTTGGCAATGACTTGCTTGCACAGACCAAGGTCTCACCTGAAGGAGTATGGAAGGGTGCTGGAACCAGGTTTCCGCACCCTGAGAGAAAGGTGGTTTTAATAGAGGCGACCTTGTTTAAGATCTATCAAACTTGTGCAAAGGGAATCTTATCACATAATTGTTAATAGTATACGTGTAGAATGAGAAGTTCATAAACCCACAGACAACGCAAATAAGCAACTAGTACTAATCAGATCTTAGTAATATCCTCACATCCACGTGCACATCAATATATATTAACAAACTAAATTACAATAATAACTGGAACACAACTAGTCTATAGCACAGAGATGCGATCAAATAGGTTTACCATTGATTAGCTTCCAAAATCCACTTACAAACCAAATTCCCAACCCGTGCACACAACTAGTGGGGTCCGCACACAGCAGGACTGAGGATCTCTGCGCACACAGCCAGCCGAAGTCCTTACCCACACACAACCCAAAACAAATCTCAACAATCCGCCAGTAGCATCAATCAATCTTAACCTATCTCTAGACTCGATCTATCCATCTATTTATAGCATCTTATCCTGTGATGTCCTATGGTCCACATACCATGGTTTGCGGGCCCTTGGTCTACCCTTTTTCCCCTTACAATTCGTTGGAGGTTTGACCCACCCCAAAACCCCTTCGCTAGACCAAATATTAGAAAAATAGTACAAAACTAGATAAAATTAGGGTTAGGAATCCCTATTCCAACACTTTCCCTTTTAATCAGGTGCTCATAACTGTTAGGTGGTTATATGTTCATTTTTTTAACCACTCATTTATCAAAATTGAAGGAAGGGGGGGGATAGGAAAAGTTACTAAAATAAGAATTGACCAAAATTTAACAAGGAGGGAATAAGACATAAGAGGGAGGGAGGCCCACTGTCCATGTAGCAACATTAAAACATTAAACCAATATTATTATTAATGCATCATTTATTCCTTGTATCTCCCTTTTAATGCATACTATGAAAATATAATGCTATAATATCATTACCATCAAATTCATTCATCATATTCCCCATTCATAAAAATTATGCCAACTGTCAAATATATAGGTCATGTTAGATCTAAGACTTTTTTGATCCATAAAGTAGATAAATGTCTTTAAAATTAATCACATCATTAGGATTTGGTCAACATTTCGAACCAGCTAATGTGGTTCATCCTCGGTACAAGGTGAAAAATTCCAAGGATCTTCCTGAATAAATAGTGTGGATGCATCAATGCCCAGAATCTGTCGGAGAAAACTAGCTTTTTAAAAACTATTCATTAAACTAACTGTTAAAAACTAGTCATTAAAGAATTAGCTATATATATATATATATATATATATATATAATCATTGTATAATATATATATATATATATATATATATATATATATATATATATATATATTATTTTATAACTTTTTATTTGGATAAAATAATAAAATTTTAATTTTTTTATAAATGTATATGAATTATACATTGATTAAAATTATTAATTAATAAATATTATTTTAATTAAGATAACACATAAGAAACTATATATTATAAGAAAAATGTAAAGGAAATTATATAATATACTTATAAGATAATATAGAAAAAAAGGGGGGGGAGGGGGGGGGTTAAAGGAAAACTCATAGACAGGGGAAAGAAGAAAGGAGGGAGTTAAAACCCTAAAAACAAGAAAATACCGAAAGGAAAGAGAGACCTAGCAAAAAAAAAAAATCATCTAGACAGAGTTAGAGTCCAACTCTTACTCAACTTCCAACCATCATCCCTATTGAGATTCCTTGCATGCTTTTCAATCTCAATGGCCTCCCTAAGCTTCCTATGATGGAAGTGATCCACCCTAGTGTTAGAGTCGGTCTTGTCATCCCTCCGTCAGAGATCATTTCTCTTGTTGCATTTCATTTTTTAGGTGTCTCATTCAGCTCATTAATCTGCATTCTATTAGGGGCATTCCATTGTCTGACGGAAGGGCTTTGTTTTCTCGTTTCCCTCATGTTTGTACCTGCTAGGTTGGTCAAAATTTCTCAAAATTCATCAAAGTTGATTTCATGTCATCTACAGTCATAGATGGTATTTAGGTCAAAAAAGAGTCATTTTAGTTTCTAGGTCTAGGGTTTGGTCTTCAGAAATGTTAAATAATGCCCGCAGGCCATGACGATGTCTTCAATAAGTTTTCATTTCAAGATCTTCATTGTCAATAATGCTCGAGGATGTTTCTTCTTCAAAACTTCGTTTTGAAGAAGAAATCGTCAAATTTGTTTTTGTAATAAATATGTATCTTTCCGCCATGAATTACTTCAAATGCAAACTATGGTCATCCTTTGCCAAGGTTCAATGCCACCATCAATGCAAAAATCAACCAAGAAAACATCATTTCAAGCCAAAAAATCAGAAGGAAATTTGAAAAACAGAGTTGTATTAAATGCAAAAAGTGCCAAAGAAAAAAACATTACAAAATGGGTTTTTGAGAAGCAACAATTAAATCCATGTCTATATAAGATATTTCTCAAAGTTATTAATCCATTTGCATCAAGAGATATTAAAAAAATCCAAGAGATAAGTCGAGTTGAAGTTGGAGGAACGAAGCTGTGATTTTAGAAGGCCGACTGTGTGTTGGAATTCAGTGCGGCGCATTGGGAAAGGGCGCGGCGCACATAGGCCGCGCGACGCATAGAGCTGAAGTTCACTGTGAAATTTCCAACGGGCGCGGCGCACCCACATGACGTGGCGCATTGGGTTTGTGCGCGGCGCATAGAGCCCCCAAGCCAAAATTTACCACCGCTTCATCAATTTTTAAAACGACTTCAACACCTTTGCTCAAGTAAGTTTACACAGTTGCTCTTGCTAGTATTTGGTGTGGTTTCAGAGATTTTTTTGGAGAATTGGGTTGGTGAAACATAAACCCTATTTATTTTTCCAAAATCGCTCCTTGGGGTTTGAAATCAAAGTTTTAAAATTTGGTTGGTGCTATACTATTGCCATTGACCACCATATTCTCCCTTTCCTCACTGTCACGCTATCATATCACAATCCTTATCCTATTCCCGTTGTCCCATATCCTTTATATCCTTTGTTCCCATGTTTCATCCTCAAACCTTACCTCTTTCCATCACACCCCTTCCTTCATATCATTGATAAAATTCTAATTCCCAAATACATTCAAGGATTGTTTTGACATCCGTGATTTCACCTAGCTTGAGTATATCTTGTCATTTCATTTACTCCTATCTACAAAAACTACCCCCATCACTATCACCCATTCCTATATCACTTATAAAGGCTCCAAATCCTGAAGTTCCCCAAGCAGTAAGTGACTGTCCTTCCACTCCAAATTCACTTGACAGTCTATTGTATTAATTGTGATATTTCCTTACAGCCTCTCATTTCATATGTGGCACACCTGGTATTGAAAAACAAACTCTTTTTTTCACTACCTATATATCAGCATATACTTTTCAAACACCTTGTTTTCAGCATCATGTCAGAGACAAATTCATCATATGAGTAGGTATATGAGCAAGACAGTGACTTAACCACTGAGTTAAATGTACCGAGGAGGTCTCATAAAAGTGGCAGGCACGTCAGAGAGGAGCCCACTTCTTTGGCTCAATTACAAACCTGCCCGCTTGCAATGACATGCTTTCAGCAACAGTCATGTTTTTAGTATTGTGAGATGATATCTCAGATTCAGCACCATTAGGAGTTGGTTTTCTTATTTTTTTTATATTTGTGTGATGGTCATGTAAACCTTGCTGGAGTGAATTTCACTTTGACACCAGAGACCATTTCTGAGGCAACCGGGATACCAAACATTGGTGAAGAGTGGAATAAGAGACAGCAGCTGGATAGAGCATATTATGAGCCTTACATCAGGCCTGGATATTTGAGGCAGGTGAGCAGGGTATTTCCATTCCAGTTTCTGAAGGAGTCTTATGCGCCATTGATGAAACTCATCATCAGATATTTCAGCTGTGAGGGCCGTTTCTCACATCTTTATGCAAACCACATCAGACTTTTGATGCATTTTATGAGAGTGAGACTGATGAGTATCCCATATTTCATGTGTCGAAACATAGATCGGATGACTACCCTGGTGCAAAGGAAGACTCCGGAGTAGCAACATAACAACATTTATCATTATGCGCTCATCAAAATTATTGTAGTGCATCAGCTTGGATTGCAGGGCATTGCATGGGATGAGTTCATTTCCCGTGACTTCTTTGCAGCCCCCCAGCCTTCTCTCGAGATTTTTCATGATGAGGAAGAGCCTTCACATTAGTTTTATGTTCCCGAGATTGAGCCTATCAGTGCTCCAGTGTGTGTGACATATCAGAGAGGCCACAGAGCCTTATTTGCAGCAGCATGACGAGTACTATCTCCACCAGGGGTGGAAAGGGTCTCGTTACATCCATCAACAGCGTGAGTACTATCTCCACTTGGCGTGGAAGGGGTATCGCCTTCGACATCAGTACAGATACAGGACAGAGGCAAGAGGCCTATGCACGATGAGGGCCCTTCAAGAGGCCAAGACACTAATTTTACACTCATCGATGTTGATTTGAGCTCTCCTAGCTCAAAGATGAGAGAGACCATCCAGGAAAAAAAGGCTGAAATCGACACATTGAATGTGAAGTTACAGAGAACTCAGTGGATTATAAATTATTTGGAGCAGCGGAATAAACAACTGGAGGATCAGCAGACACTCACGGAGTTGCAGAGGATCCGTGAAGATCGGGAATTGGCCCGAAAGAGACCAGGTGACATGACACCTTTTGAGTGACAGATTTGGCTTGAGAGAGTCAATAGAAATTTTGAGAAGCTATTGGAGAAGGCCAATAGGGACAAAGACATTCTCAAACATATGAAGAACCACTATTGGGCCCGCACACACGTTTGCAGAGCCAGGATGAAGATCCTGAAGGCGAGATTGAGGAGAGCATTGAAACATCATAAAAGGCCTGATCCACTTTGAATCTTGGCCGAAGCTTCCTTGGTTGAGAATGAGACATGATGGGAGACCTTCACTCCAAATTTCAGCAAATTTGGAGTAAATTTTGTCATTTTTGAAAATTTTGGTTGAAAAACAGGTTTTTCTGCCCGACGCATCGCGCCACCCAACGCGTGCTTATGATTGGGACATCTTCTGGAGGAAAACTTGATGTTTTTGGGTTTTTTATGGTAAATTATGCTTTCTCAGGAATGGATAAGATATTTCATCAAGTTCTAGGTGGTCTTAAAGGTCAAAAACACTCCAAAAATGGCCTTTCTGCCACTTTTTGCACCAGCAGGAACTAGTCTTGGGAGATTGCAGTGTTGGAGGGGCAAATGACATCCAAATCCAAAAATTCCACTTGGGTTGGATAGCAGACAGATAGGGCTTTCCAACGAGCTATCATGAGCTCGAATTGAACTTTAGGAAGCGCCCCAAAAATATTCTCAAAGTGGCGCAGCGCATTGAGTTTTCTGGCATGGCGCATAGAGGAATTTTGCCCAATTTTCACTTTTCAGCTCAGAAATTCGGCCAGTTTGACTAGTTTCACTTTTGGATGTAATTATTGATCTATATTGATGTAATTTTATGGCTATGATGTAATTTTGGCTCACATTTACTTTTTCTAGAGGATTCATTCACTAAAAAGTGAAAATTAAATGAATGAATCAGTTTCCTTCCTTTTAGAGGCAAGTTGTTTGGCTGCCTAGATTTCAGTTCCATGTTTAGAATTGGTTGAAACAGCTCCTAGAAGGAGGAGATAGACCCCTAGAGGCATGAGAAGGGGTTAGGATGTTCTATATTATGTATTTTATGAGTCATTTTTAGGGTTGGACTCTTGGGAAATGTTTGGCACCTCATTGTATATCCATTTTCAGTTTTTGGCAAAGGAAAGACCAGAGTTTTGCAGCACTTGTTGGGATCCTTGTGGCTTCTGAGTTTTGATGATGTTCTCTTCCATGTTATTTTAAGTTTCATTAATGTTATATGTATGCCATTTCCCTTCTCTTTTCTTCTGAATTAAACAAATGAGTAACTAAGGTAGAATTCATTAGTTTGCTGGTGCTCTGCCTTAAAATTTTGTTTAGTTTTATATGTTTTTCGTCAGTTTGAAGAGGATCCTTGCACTCTCTTGCCCTATTCAGCTCCTCAGCAGTATTTTCAATCCATTCAATTAATATAAGACATCAAAGCCGCTGCCTTCCTCGCCCCAACTTGAATTCTGCAAGAAATTGGCCTCATCCCCAAGCCCAAAAATTGCCTTTCCCCTTTTTCTAACAAAACTCCAAAAAATCAAATCAAATCCTCCTATTTGTATATCTAGCCTAAGATCAGCTGTTGTTTTAGTCATATCAATCCCCTTTGAATATTTTCGTTGAGATTGACCCAGAGAGAGCCCTTTCCTGTCCTCGTAGGGCTAGCTACGAGGCTGAGCGTGGTTTGGTGTTGTCCTCTTTCTGCCTTACTTCAGCCTAAGGTAGATTTAGGCTATAAAACCTAGCAATTACTTTGGAGTCCTCAATGCAAACATTGTGACAAGAATTTTCTTGAAAGAACAAGGAGCCATTTAAACACCTTTCATGTCCTTTGGGTCGATAGGGTCCTTGACAGATTCGAGGGAATTTCTAATAGTATATAGAGGCTTGAAAGAAGAGGAGACATTATTCCTTCTAAGGACATGGGAAATTTTTTCTGTGGTCCCTTGGATAAAGGGGAGATAAACTTCTTTAACTAATTAGCTAATTCTTTAAAGGCTAGTTTTTAACGGCTATTTTAACGACTAGTTTTTAAAGGCTAATGTTTAAATAGCTAGTTTTCTCTAACATATTCCAGGAAATGATGCATCCACACTATTTATTCAGGAATATCCTTGGAAATTTTCACCTTGTCCTAAGGATGAACCACATTAGCTGGTTCAAAACGTTGACAAAATCCTAATGATTTGATTAATCCGAAAGACATTTATCTACTATATCGGTCATGTCAATAGTCAAAATGTACATAGCCATCATCCAAACTGTATATCAAAAGGGCATTAATTTTGTATCATCACATACTTTCCAAAAAGAGTGTTAGCCGAGCAAGTGCATCATAACAATGAAATAAAACAATAATTAAAATTTGTAAGAATTTTCCAGCCCATTGCCACTTTCCTTAAACAACTGTTGAAAATAACCAAAATGATTGGATGTTTCTTCTACAGTAGAATAATTAATCTGAACTACTATTGAAAATAACCAAAATGCTTGGATGCTTTGGTTCACTATTGTCCAAGCTCTTTTGGAGTTTTGAGCTCCCTACTTCAAGGGCTATTTTCTTTGGTGGGAACCTAGCAGCAATTACATCTTCTAAATGAGACATGGATTGGATTGGAACTTCAGGTGCTCTATCACGATTGGCAGATGGATGGATAGTAGCACTATGCATGAAAAAATTTAACTTAACGGAATGAGTAGATGATTCAAAATTAACATGAACCTTTGAAGACTCAAATTTTCTAGCAGGGATTTGATTGACTTTTACCCAACCTTAATATCCTGGTGAAGAGCTATCAAAAGGAGTATGATCACAACCATTATTATTTTGACAGGGTATTTCACGAACTTTTGGATGTGTATGAAAATCATATTGGTGAGGTTCATTAGATAAAGGTAGCTAGATAATTATAGGTGGAGGACCTAGGTAAAGATGCCCTATAGTAGCCAGTTGTCATAATTCATCAGAATTTGCATTAAAGTGTATTGAAAAGTGAATCCTTTTATTTATGCTTTGTTTCCAAATTCCTAATGGCCTGTTTCCTCTTCCCCTTCTTTGTATGCTCGAACCTCTAGAGAAGAAACTCATAGATTCCAAGAATAATTATTAGCTAATGCACGATACCAAATCTAGCACAACAATGATCTCATTCTCTTTACAATTTCGTGATAGAATTTTTCAAAAAAATTATAAACATGCTCAAGGTGATGGATATGGCATATGTACAACAACAAAATAAGCAAGCACACATAAGGTGATGACACAACGATGCGCGATGGAGGGATTTTACTTCACAATTGCAAAAAGAATAATGTACAGGTGGCTAGCATATAAAATCAAATCAGAAACCCAAAAATATTTGTAGGCTATACTTCATTCATATGTACCAAAAACATTACTTTTAAATAGACTGATAACCCTTTGAGGGCTTCAAAATCATTAGGTACTTGGAGATTTTGAGTAATTATAACCGTCATAATTTGAACATATGCATATCATATGCAGATTTGGCTCATTCAAATTGAATTTATTCATTCAATATAACTAGAAATATTTTTCTGGGTTGCAATACTTACTAAAGGAAATGGGGTTTCTTCTTATAACAATAAATGCATGGAGCCATAACAAAACAACTTTTTACCTGGCGACGGTATAATTTTTCCAAAGGGAAAACGATGAAGAATGGTATGCTTTAGGTCATTGAACAGAGGAAGTGTTACAGGTCAAAATACCTCCTCATCAGCTCAGAGGAGAAGAAAAATATGGAAGGAATACAAAGACCTAAATTAAACCTATTTCTGCCAAGGTAATGCCTCTCTATAACAACACAAAAGCATTATAACGCAGTTGATCAGTGAATGGGCCACGTTAGTGGCTAGGGCAATGCTCTGTTTACACTAGAGGGAAGCGTTACCCATGTTTTAAGTTTGAAACGAGAAAAACCCGTGGGGAATGATTTGAATCTCCAGCTTTTTCTCATAAGAGATTCAGTACAAAAAGGAAACTACAAAGCACTAACTCTTATTGGGCATTGCCATAAACAACTGAACTCTCAAAAGAGGCAAATGCATGGATTTTGAGGAAACATCTTGGTTTTTTATATTCAAGAACTGGTAGAAGGAGAAGGGAAATGATTGCTCTCTCCATCTCCTATAAAAGGGAGTTGAAGGCTCTTGGTTCAAGGTCGAAGGATTGTCAAGTTTTTGAATACTTGTGAAGTTGAGATCATTGTTGTAGTATGAAGGTCGAAGGTCAAAGAGGTTCATTGAGAACTTGTTAATCAAGACATCACCACTTTGAGAGATGGAGAGATTGGAAGGCTGAGGAGGGCTTGGTGCAACTGACGGTTGTAATCCTCCTTTTTACAAATCAATAGAACTGTATCTGTTTTGTCCATTCTATGTGTTGAAATTGTCATTATTATTTAATCACTTATATAGCATGAGATTAATGGCTTAGATGTGCACAATTTAAATGTTTATTATATATTGGCTTAATCGATAGGAAATGTATGTTATGTTAGAAATTACATGGGTGCTTTAATTGATTACATGATCTAGATTTGGAGCTAGTGAAGGAGAAACGCTGCTTCCCTACCTAGCGCTCTCCAAAGGACTCCAAGATCATTAAAGAGGTAGTTTTCTATCTTTTTCCATCAAGTGGTTTTAAGTTAATATGAACATGCATATGCCATCTTTGTGAACTGTATAGCTAATCTTACTGTTTGCCTCGGGCACCGAAAAGCCCTGAGAGGGATATACGATAACCAACAACCTAAGCATTTTACCCTATAGCAGAATTGGCACCTCCACTGGGGAGTTTCCCCATAGTTTCTGGACTTTTTCCTTCATCCTTTCTTCTCTCCTCTGTTCACAGATCCTTCTGACCAGTACTTATGCCCAGTAAACATTTCAAAAGCTCGCAGAGTTCAATCCTATTTTTGTTTGACCATCTGAAGAATTTTTCCCTGGCTAATGCTACCTCTATAGGTTTTCCAGTGCGTTATAACACAGTCTCTGCTTAAATACATAGCGTTAGTCTTTGTATTAACGTTGTCTTTACTCAGAGACAGTGCGTTACTTAGCCAAAACTTGTTGTTCACTGCTGTGATTGTGTTTTAGCTGCAGATTTTTTGGCCATCAATATATCTCCTTGACTGAATCCCTGTGCTTGTTTACTAAGCTGGCATTTCTGTTTGTTTGCTCTTGTTTGAAAAGTTAGTCTCAAAAGCATTTACTTTTTAGAGAAGATTTTTTTTTTTTTTAGTTTTTTTCTGCATCTAGCTGAGTTAATTCTGAAATTTTCAGTTCATAGACTGTTAAGAAGAGGTAGATAGAATTGTGAATCTTTAAAGCTGAACTGTGTTATTCGAATGTTAGTGCATGGATGTTGAAAAGAAACCTCTCCTTGTAGAAATAATCTTCATCGAATTGAATATTTAGAGCATGCTTTGCATGGTTTCTTGAGTCAGAGTCTCATTACATTTCATACGTCCACTCCCCCTCCACAAGACTAATAATCAAGTACACTAAGAATCAAGCGATAATAAAATCAATCACATTACTCTTTTTTGAGCTCACACAAACAGTAGTTCAGGTTAGGATCTTGGGTTAGGAAAAGTGAGAAAATCACCCAAGATCTCAAAACTTGAAACTAGAGTCATTAACGAGTGAAATCCAACTGCACTCATATTATCGGGACCGTTCCTTTATCAGAGCTCAGTGTGAGACAACACTTGGGTGCACAAGAAGGTAGAACACCTTCAACTGCATCCGGTGGGTGTGTTATATATTGGGGTTCCCTTCAGGGATGTCGAAACTAGATTTGGGATCTAGGTATTCTGCCCATATAGCATACTGCCCTTGACCGTGGACCCCCCTGATGATGTCTATGATTTGAGGTATCTTTAGTGGCCATAATTTTTGGGGACTTACACAAGGTGACTGGGATGGGCTATCCTAGTTCCCAAAATAGACGGACCCACTCTATCTTCGGTCTTTAGGAGGGTACTCGTCTTCACGAGAGTGCTTACACCTATCGTTTGAGGTTCGAGCGAAGCTCTAGAGTGACCATAACTATACTTTCGACCAACCCTCTCTGTATAATATTGTGATATTGGATTTCATCACTAGCAAACGGCAGTACTCAGACAGGGTAATCTATTCTGGCTGCTTGCTGATTGATTTTAGAGAGTCCTTTTTTATTTTTTAGGTGTGTGGCTACTATCATTGAGACTTTATAATACATCACAATTTATTAAAATTTGTTAAAATTAAACAGGTCACCGTGGCGTCCTCCGACCCACACCGTCTGTCTCGATGAAAACAAGGTCTACCTCCTCTAACTATTGAGGAAGAACTGAACCTTGGTGAACCCGTGCCTTCTATGGAAGAGCAATCTCCACTGACTAATCTTGATTTTTACATAGCCTCATATCATCCAGAATTTCCGGAGGACCCTTTCACTGAAGGGGTTGTACCTCATTACAATCCTCCACTCACTAATCCATTGAGGCCTATGATAATTCATATTCCACCGCGCCAAGATATGTCTTCGGCTACAAAAATGTCCATTTCACCACCAGCATCCACAAGGTCAATGCCAATGGCAACCATCCCAGGTTCGCCACCATCCTCCCCGCCGGTGGTTAGTTCTATGCCATCACTTGGTAACCCCAGTAGTCAACATATACCTAATCCCAACCCTACATTCATCACAACTGTCAGTAGCTCACCGAATCCTTCGACATCTACCCCTACCGTGACCACGTTGGGACCCACGGTAGCTCCTACCATGAGTATGACTACTGCTGAGTTCAAACACCTTTTAGCAACCCTTTCGGTTGGTACCTTTTAGCAACCCTTTCGGTTGAAACCCTCTACTGAGTTCAAACACCTTGGCCACTATACCAGGGGGTAGTGTCACCAGCACACAGGTATCAGGGAACATTTCACTTCCCCTGCAATCCTTAGGACAAATGGGACAACCGATTGTCAATAATTTTCCCTTAAGTGGTTCAAATATAGGTGTAGGGTCTATGTCGTTGCCATACTATGCAAGTAGTAGCATACCTCCGGGAAACTCTATTGCATCCATTTGGACTAACCAACCCCAACCTCCATCTGGAATGGGAGGGCACTTTTATACTAAGGGCAACCAACCGGTCGCCCCACAATACAATATGCCCTATGGACAACAATAGTATGTCCCTACTCCTCCACCTATAGGAAGTTTTTATCAAAGTCCTACTTATCCTCCTGGTAACACATTGATGGGTGGACCTTATGGTCTAAGTAGTCAACCCATATTGCCTTGGTTATATTCGGGGGAAAATCCACAATTTCCATTTTTGGCAGCTTTGGACATTCTCGATATCCATAAGCTGACTAACGACCCCATCAATCACAACCTGCTTTGGCCTCTAGTACTGCGTAAGATTCCTTCTGACATCTCGAAATTCAACGAGAAACAAGGGGACGACCCAGCCGCACACATCACTAACTTTCATCTATGGTCTATATCCAATTCCATGGTGGATGATAGTGTCTGGCTTCGACTGTTTCCCCGCACCCTTATAGGCAATGCTGCCAAGTGGTACATTGAATTACTACGCGCCGCCATCAATACTTTTAGCGCTTTAGCGACGGAGTTTCTAAAGAACTTCCAATTACCAATTAGATTTGAAACTGGAATGGAATTGTTAACCTCGTTGCGCCAAGACACCGCCACCCACATCTCCGATCATATTCATGAATGGAGACGTAGGAGAAAGCTAGTCAAAGCGCCAATCCTGGATCATCTCTTAGCCAATTGGTTTTGCAAGTCTCTTTTACCCCACATATCTAAAGACATTGGAATTTCTGGTGCGGTTATAGAAGATCAATGCATTCGTTGTGCCCAGCATTTGGATTTAATCTATTCACAATCCGGCACGCTATACGATCTACTCCCCCATGCCCCTGGTAACCCAAATCCTATGGCCACTCAGAAAACCGAAGCACATGCCGACGGTCTCGTTGGCACAATCTCCGGTATGGCCACAAATCAGTCTCAGGGGCAAGCCTCCCAGCCATCTTCAGCTGCCACTGCCCCTCACCAAACGACTACTCTTCCTACCACTAAGGTGAATTCTGTGCAAACCTCACAAAAACCTAGCGGGAAAAATAAGAAGAACAAGAAAAATACATCTTCTTCGGAAGAGCAGTCGGATAATCAGAATAACCCTAATCAGAAAAATGCTGCCAAAAATGACAAAGGGAAAGATAAACCCATGAAATTTCCTTGCAAGATCTGTGTAGAGGACCACTTGACATACAAATTTCCTCGGCTGCAAGAATGCACCGATTTTATTGCCAACAAGGATTCTAGGCGAACACCTGCCGTTCTTCATAATCCTTTCCCTAATCAGCAGCAACAACATCAACACATGGTTGACAATCCGCCACAACCCCATCAACGGGGAAATGGTGGTTCACATCCTTCCGGCGAAGGACCATCTGCCATTTATGGCATTGAGAGTGTTGAACTTCAAACTCGAGCCAAGCTTTATGGAAATCCTACCATAGGTGCTCAAGAACCTGGTACTAGTTCAAATCCACCGCCGCCCAACGATTTTTATATTGAACGACCTATTGCTGAACCCGTGATTCGTCCCCCTAAAGGGACACTTTGACGCACGACTCATAACACCTCTGCACGTGCAGCCCAAAACTACAACATTGTAGAAGATTTGGTGCAGGCACCGTTAGCTATGTCTGCTCTCGATGTATTACAAACCTGTCCAGCACAAAGGAAAGCCTTTCTTTTAGCCATTGGTGGAATATACCCCCAGGATTCCATGCTAGCTATCTTTGATATGGAAAATTCTAAACCTCGCCTCTCGCACCAACTCGCATTCCAGGTGCAGGTTGTGTCGAAAGGGAGACCAATCCATCGCATTGTCATAGATGAAGGTGCTTTGACTAGCGTTATGTCACAAGCTTGCTGGCTCGCTTTAGGTTCTCCTACCTAAACACCACCGTTGAATTCCCTCAAAGCTTTCGATGGCCACAAGTTCCTCCCAAAACGATACCTTGCTAGATTTCCCATCACTCTGAGTGGGAAAATGGTAATTGTGGACGTTGAAGTTGTAGATCGTCATCTCGACTATAATCTATTGCTCGATCGTAGTTGGTCTTATGCCATGACTGCCATTGTTTCTTCGGTCTTCCAACTCGTCCTATTTCCATTGGATGGGAAAATAGTCATAGTGGATCAATTATCCTTCTGCACCCCTAATTATTCCACATTACCAAGTAGCACTATACCCCTAACAGGAGGCTTTCCTGACTCTTACGTCAGTATTGGTACTGGTCTTCTGAAGGCATCTTCCCTACTGGGTTGTTTTTCTCTCCTGCCTCCAGAGATCCCAAATATGATTGCAATGATATCCACCACTTCCGATGGCTCTATCGACCCATGGATTCTCCTGGCACCTTCAAACATTGATTCCTACAGAGATCAAATGCCGCTCTCACCAGCTGAGTTGGCCTACCACGCCATCCAAATAACATCTGAAACCTCCACTATTATGGTTTCGACCAAAGGTACAAACCTCCCACCCATCACAGTTCTCTCTAAAGATCTCCTCAATGAAGTCTTACCTACAGACAAAGCTATTCGAGAGATCATGACTCTAGAAGAATGACCTTGGGGAGATTTTCACCATTGTGCTTCGATGATTGACTCGGACACGATAAAAACTGAAATCCCATCCTCTGACCCACCTGAGATGGTTCCCTCCGCTTACACGACTTTTCAAACTCTCGATTCAGAAGGGAACATGGGTAATATTTCTAAGACAATGCTCATTGATATCTCGGTCAAAACGGGTATCGTGGAAAACATTCAGATTGGAGCAGATTGCAATCCTGAGGAACTTGCGTGCTTCACATCCCTTTTCAAGGAATTCCACGATGTGTTTACTTGGTCTTACAAGAAAATTCCCGACATAGATCCTTCTATTGACAAGAAAGAGATCAAACGATTTCGAGTGTTATTTTTACGGTATTTTTCTTGCTCGTTAATCCGAAAAACCTCGAGTTCCCTTCTCCGAACTCATTAAAATTATACAAAGTTGATATCAAGCATTCATTTTATGGTCTTTTTCTTGCTCGTTAATCCGAAAAACCTAGAGTTTTCTTCTTTAGACTCATTTAAACCATGAAGAAGCACTGATCTTTCTTTTTAGGAATCTTTTTCTTGCTCATAAAACTGAAAAAACCCTGAGTCGACTTTGTCGGGCTCGTTAAAATACCACGACAGAGAGTAAGGAGCCATTCTTTTCCTCTTTTTCAAAGCTCTTTAAACCAAAAAAGTAACCAAGTTTTCTCCGCGTGATTCGTTAAAATTTCACGGAGGGCACCGAGTTTTTCTTTGTTGGACTCATTAAAATTTCACAAACAGTATTGAGTTTACTTCATCTCCTCGTACTCATAACAAAATGAGGTAGATGTCCATCGAACATAGATTTATCACTTTTCTGGCTTCGATGGACTAACTCACGGAAAATGAACTATTTCAGGCTTACTATTCTCCCTTTGTCGTGCCTGGTTATCAAGACATGACAAAGGTACCCCAATGGAGTCGTATTTTACGATATTTTTCAGACTCTCTAAACATGAAAAATTCACCGAGTTTACCCATTTGGACTCGTTAAACCTAATCAGATGGGGCACAGAGTTGTATTTTATGATATTTTTCAGACTCTCTAAAACATGAAAAATTCACCGAGTTTACTCGTTTGGACTCGTTAAACTTAATCGGACAGGGAAAAATTTGGACAAAATGGATACTACCTCTGTTACATTTCAGAAAGGTTGATTTGGCAACAAAATTCTTGAACATGGCACTTCCCAGAAAACTCTTTCGCAGCCAGGCGAACCCTACCATCTATGAGTATTAGCCTTCATTTCCTAGTGTCCCTGCACCAGTAAAATCCTAACACACTCTTTGGTGTTCATTAAGTCTCTGCTACCTAGTACCTTGTTACAGTGCCTTCTATTGTTCAAGCAGATCTCGCTATCTACTGCTCCTGTTATCAACCAAACCGCTCATTATGCCAGAAATTATTTGTCGTCCGACGTCCCCATTTACTCTTCATTATCTCAATCATAAAAAAAATCAGTTGGTTTCTGTTTCGTGTTGACTGATGTAGGATGCCTCAGTGCCTACCTTTCAACAGATCTCTTCCTATCGACTTCAGCATCTTATCTAGGAAGTTGATCCAGAAACCCATCAGTACCCAGATACTTGCAAACATTAGTGGCAGGTAGTCTTGTGTTTGATCAGGATTCTTCATCATTGGCTCTTGGTCGAATGATTCTATGAGTGTTCGACTTCAACTCATTTTATTCACACTCGCTAGATTGTACTGTGCATCTTAGGGACCATCATCATTATTGGTGGCCACCTTCGCGTCTGTTAACAGTTTTCATTATCGACTGGTAATCAGACGATTTCTCACATGTTCAACGATAGCTCTTTCATTCACATGTTGAGAAATATGCAGTTTAAGTGAATCAGCAGTCAAGACCTTCGGGCAAAGGTTACATCATTAAAGTTGTGTTCCCTTCCCCAAATTACAATATTGTTTATGGAGATAGCTTCTTTGGCCTGATCCTGTTATGACAGACACTTCCACATTGTGCTTATCGGTGGACAGATTCTTCATATCTCTATTCTAGATAAATCATGTTGTTTAAGCTACTAAGCATGGGAATGCCCGACTCAAGGCAGATACTATATTTTCTGACATATGTTGTTGTTTCAGGTTTTCCTCAATCTTTCAATCTCTTTATCTCTACTACACACTTTGTAAAGTATTTCGGCCATCGTCTTCGTCTCTGAACTCACACTTTAGGGGGCATCTGTTACAGGTCAAAATACCTCCTCATCAGCTCAAAGGAGAAGACAAATATGGAATGAATACAAAGACCTAAATTAAACGTATTTCTACCAAGGTAACGCCTCTCTATAACAACACAAAAGTGTTATAACGCAACTAATCAGCGAATGGGCCGCGTTAGTGGCTAGGGCAACGCTCTGTTTACACTAGAGGGCAGCGTTACCCATGTTTTAAGTTTGAAACGGGAAAAAACCGCGGGGAATGATTTGAATCTCCAGATTTTTCTCACAAGAGAGTCAGTACAAAAAGGAAACTACAAAGCACTAACTCTTATTGGGCATTGCCATAAACAAATGAACTCTCAAAAGAGGCAAAAGCATGGAGTTTGAGGAAACATCTTGGTTTTTTCTATTCAAGAACTGGTAGAAGGATAAGGGCAATGATTTCTCTCTCCATCTCCTTTAAAATGGAGTTGAAGGCTCTTGGTTCAAGGTCGAAGGATTGTCAAGTTTTTGAATACTTGTGAAGTAGAGATCATTGTTGTAGTGTGAAGGTCGAAGGTCAAAGAGGGTCATTGAGAACTTGTTGATCAAGAAATCACCACTTTGAGAGATAGAGAGATTGGAAGGCTGAGGAGGGCTTGGTGCAACCGACGGTTGTAATCCTCCTTTTTTCAAATCAATAGAACTATATCTATTTTGTCCATTCTATGCGTTGATATTGTCATTATTATTTAATCACTTATATAGCATGAGATAAATGGCTTAGATGTGCACAATTTAAATGTTTATTATATATTGGCTTAATCGATAAGAAATGTATGTTATGTTAGAAATTACACGGGTGCTTTAATTGATTGCAGGATCTAGATTTGGAGCTGGTGAAGGAGAAACACTGATTCACTACCTAGCGCTCTCCAAAGGACTCCAAGATCATTAAAGAGGTAATTTTCTATCTTTTTCCATCAAGTGTTTTAAGTTAATATGAACATGCATATGCCATATTTGTGAACTGTACAGCTAATCTTACTGTCTGCCTCGGGCACCGGAAAGCCCTGAGAGGGATATATGATAACCAACAACCCAAGAATTTTACCCTATAGCAGGAAGCTGAGATAAAGTCTACAAGGTAAAATTATGAGTATATACAGAGTGAGCTGAAAGAAACTAACAGGGGACATGGTGGCCATGTTGTTTGTTATGAAACCATCTCACAAAATAGAAGAAAAGAGAGATCAACGACTTAGAAATCAACCTCTTAGAGGGGGAAACCTTCTTTACATTACATAAATAAACAATTCTTGGATGATACAAATGGAAAAACCTCCTTTCTATATATAGGATTCCAATGGGTCACAATATAATCCTAGTCGACGTAACAATAACATTGTAAGGGCACAACAATAACAATAGTGGCCTTCTATGGGGCACAATAATAACAATATGGGGACTACATGGGAACAACAATAACAATAAGGGGGTTATACTAACAATAACAATGAGGGGATACACTAGTATTATAGGGACCTAACATGCCCCTTCAAACAAGTGTGTCCTCAATTATTGATTATTTCGAGATGCTTCTGTATAAATTTCTCATCCTCCCATGTGGAATCTTCAGCGGGTAAGTTCTTTCACTTGATGAGATACTTTGAAATTTATCGATTTCGTAGCTGTTGAGTTCTTGTTTCTATTATTCATTCAGGTTTATATATTATTTTTCCTTCCTCGTCAAGTTCTGGAAATATTGTTTTAACTGGTACTTTCTCCATCATTTTTCCATTAGGAATCATTTCTTGTAGCAACTTTGTCAAACCTTCCTTCAAACCTTCCATGTCTGTTTTTAGATCATTCTTCGTGTCTTCCATGTTTCCTTTTAGTTTTTCTTCTATACCATTGATCTTAGCTTCCATTCCATTCTTCAAACCATCCATCTTAGCATCCATGTCTAATTTTAAACCATCTATGTCATCTTTGGTTGCTCTTTGTGAGATCGAAATTTCTAGCACTTGGTACTGTAATTTTGATAAATCATATTGTCATTCTTCCTCTTCATGCGCCATAGTAGAATTTTCTGAGGGCTTAATGCGTGTAGAATTCTTTTTTGGAGGCATTATAGAACCCAATACTGATAATAATTCTTCAATACACCCTTAGAATCACTTCAACTGTTTTTTCCAAAAAAAGTTATGTAATTTTAAAAAAATAAATACACACCTTTTTTATTTCTTTTAGGAGCTTGATATTGAAACTGTTGTAACTTTGTAATTTAGGATCTCCAAGATTTTAACTTCATTTCTATGGTAGCCCTCTAAATCTTCTTTCCAATTCCACTGGTCAGACCTAATATGGATTCTTCAAGGCAAAGTTATGCCCAATCTCCCACAATGACCTAATTATGGACTGGTTCAGTAGAGCGGAATTTTACGATGTGCCACGTGTCATTGTTTCCTCCTTCGGATGTGAAATTGATACAAGAGAAACTAAATTCCGTGTTATTTCCACCACTTTTTACATAATTCCAATCCGATGCTCATAGAGAGATTTATGATGATTTTCCCAAGGTCACCTCTTTGAGATGAAATTCCGAAGCCTGCAAAAACCCTAACTTCCACAAATCATATCTTTGAAAATATTGCGAACCAAGATCTGAAATTTTTACATGAAGTTCTTGGGGATTTCTTCACAAATAGGTTTTTTTTATCTTCTTAAAATTCGTATGAAACAAGTTATAGTGAAAATTTCTCGATGGCCTGTTTGAAGCAATGAAACCCTAGAATCCAATGCTTTGATACCAAATTTTATGAAACCAGCTCACAAAATAGAATAAAAGAGAGATCAATGACATAGAAATCAAAATCTTCGAGGATGAAACATCATTTATATTATATAAATGAACAATTCTTAGATTATTCAAATGAAAACCTCCTTTCTATATATAGGAATCCAATGGGTCACAATATAATTCTAGCCGACATAACAATAACAATGTAAGGGCACAACAATAACAATAGTGGGCTTCTATGGGGCACAATAATAACATTGCGAGGACTAAATGGGCACAAAAATAACTATAAGGGGATACACTAGTATTATAGAGACCTAACATTGTTTGAGTCAATATGAACATAGGCTTGTCAAATTAACTTGTTGTGCATTACATTTTTTAAGGGAAAATAATAAGATGGAGGGGAAACACATGTAAATAACCATTTAACAAACATCCATATGAAATTAACCATAAGTTTTGAATATATAAACTTGTTACAATGCTTTCCAGTTGCCAATATGTTAAATGTTCACCAACTATGCATTGCGGCTACTCTTGTTTTCTTGCTCAGCATGCGATAATGGTTAGGGTTTCTAACTTAACTTAGTGACAGTCAGAAATAGTGAAAATTCTAAATGAACGAGAAAAAAATTTATCTTTTGCTAAAACCCTTTCCAAAACAAATCATTATGCACATATGTTTTTTATCATCAAACCCTAGCACAATGGTCATTGATCAACTAATAGGGAGAGGCATTTATTCTCACATCATTTCATTGCCATAACTATCGATGCATTTACACCACCTTAACCTGCATTTCCAACTATTCTTGCAACACCAACTCATCAAAGTGTGTGGAATCAAATTTCGCATTAAAAATTATGCCATGTCAGTGTTTGGTCAATTTAGTGTTTCCTAAATTGCTACATTAATTTGTCAATCCGGGATTCGTAAACTGACGAAGTGTGGCGCACTATATGTGCAAGATAAGCTATCTCTTACTTTTTGTCGTTTTTGGTTTTTTTCTTTTTATCTTGGTTGGTTTCATAATGTGAGATGGAAATTCTAAAAGACAAGTATGGATATAAATGTTCAAGGCAATGATGTCCTTTATAATGATTTCCCAAACTTCAAACTTAAAAAGGATTTTAAAATATGCAATGACAAAATTAATTCCTAAAAGAAAATGAAAATGTGCCACTATACTAGTTAAACAAACAGTGAACTATTGATCATGAAAACCATTACCCTTGCTGCTGTCTAAACACAAAAGAAATTGTACTCAAAGAAAAGATTGCAAGTAAAGTAAAACTAAAATCAAATTACATCAACTCATATTCTGACCCCTCACCATTAGTCTCGCTATGGCTTTCGGAGGTAATCATAAACAACTTGAGCAATCTGATATCTAATTTGCAGAAAATAAACTAATATCAAATTACACACTCATACTTCAATCCCTCACCATTAGTCTCGCTATGGCTTTCGGAGGTAACTGATAATGACATGAGCAATTTAATATCTAACTTGCAGAAAAATAAACCAATATCAAACTACACACTCATACTTCAATCCCTCACCATTAGTCTCGCTATGGCTTTCGGAGGTAACTGATAATGACATGAGCAATTTAATATCTAACTTGCAGAAAAATAAACTAATATCAAACTACACACTCATACTTCAATTCCTCACCATTAGTCTCGCTATGGCTTTCGGAGGTAACTGATAATGACATGAGAAATTTAATATCTAACTTGCAGAAAATAAACTAATATCAAACTACACACTAATCCTTCAATCCCTCACCATTAGTCTCGCTATGGCTTTCGGAGGTAACTGATAATGACATGAGCAGTTTAATATCTAATCTAACTAGTAAAGAAAATGTACAAAACTGAAATGAATAAAACAGTGCTGGAATTAAAAACTAAGAAAAAGAAATCAGCAGAAGGACAAGATTGATTCCATGTCATTAGTCATTATAAAATGATGTGCAAATGCCCAGGTTGCCTATTGTAATCTAAAACAAAAACACTGATCAGTCAACAACAATATAAAGCATGAAAGATTATGGACAGAAGTAAAACGTAAAGCATGAAAGATTATGGACAAAGATGAAACGTAAATACCATGAAAGATGTAATATATATACACGTGAATGACTATGGCACAATGAACGTAAGGAAATGAAGCATGAAACTATACAGTAATACACAAAAACTCGGCGTGTGCAGGGGCCCTCTGTACAATCCTCGGGAAGCAGCTATCAAACACGAATTGTGCTTATGAACAGAGTCTTCTTATATATTCAAAATGCGGTCATAATAGAGAAATAATGTCACAGCACAGTGGCAACGCAATTACATTACAGAGCTAACTATTATGTGTATGAGAACGCATTATTTATAACATAGGGTGATATAACTAATTCCCTAAAGTCTGCGCTGATAGAAGACACGTGAACAACCACGTCCAGAAATCTAGCATCATGGCTGCTGTGAAGACTAAATCTATGGAAAGTGGATGTTGGATTTGGCTTATGGAGCCATTTACAGGTGTTGATATGTCTCCCGTGATTTAGAAATGGCCACACAAGTCTTCACGTGATGAAAAACAGAGTTCTGTCACCGTGGGACTCTTCGGTTGACCACCACTTGGCTACCTTTGACCACAGCCTTCTTAGGTGAATTCGACTGAGCCAATAGGACTCGATCCATGTCCATGTCATTTCCAACTTGCCCATGTGGCTCAATTTTCCTGAAGACACCTGCAATATAGACTTTAACAAAATGGCTGCGGAAAGTTGAAGCAGCTGCGGAAAGTGACAAGATTCCGCAGCTCAATGAGCAAAAATCTAATTCAAACAACAGACACAAAACATAGTTAAAAACCACTTTAAATGCTCTTTTATAATTAATATGCAATGATATTGATGACTTAGAAGGTCTAGGTGAATGGAAAAGGTCTAGAAAGGTGTATAAGAAAGATGCAAGTTTGGGACTCAACATACTCCCACTGTGAAGGTGTTGCATGTCCTCATGCAACCAAAATTTTGATAATCCTTCTTCAATTCATATGCCTTGATACCTCTGCCAGTACATCCAGTCCTCTTCTCCTCTTCCTTGGTGCTGCTAACATCCTGGGCTTCTTCATTAAGCATCTGAATTTAAGATTAATCGGTGCTCTACTTATCTTCTGGCATTTATTCTTCAATTTCCTGTTCTTTTTCTGCCACAGTCCCAGATGTAGCATGGTATTGTCATGAATGATCTTTTCCAATTTTCTTTGTTCTTTTAATGCCTCATTTTCATTTTTAATGTGTCTATTTAAAACCTCCAACTCAAAGACTTCTTGTTTCAATGATTGGACTAGATCTTCTTGTGCTGTGTGAGGCTGAGTGGATGAGGTGCTAGGGCCCGTGGCTGTCTTTTTGAAGGATTCTATGTAATCGTACACCTCTTGCTACTTTGGATCTATCTCAGGTGTTGTTTTCCTTGGGCTGTCCCCAAAATGCTGTGGAGGAGAATTGTCTTCAAAATCTGGCTGAAAAGGGCTCATGTCAACGTCTTGAGGACTAGCTTCAACGTTTGACTGAGAATTAGGTGGACTATGTTCAACGTCTGGCTGGGAATGAGATGGACTATGTTCAATGTTTGACTGAGAATGAGATGGACTATGGCTAATTGGAGTTTGTTCAGGTGTTCCTTCTCCCAAATCAATAAAATGGGGTCCTTTTGTTTGTACTTTCCTCCACTTTCCTTTAAGCCTGCTGCTTCTTCTTACATACTGTGGACTACTGTCTTTTCCCTTTTGTTTTTCTTTTCCCCTGTTTTTTGCCATAGATGACTGTTCCTAAAGGTGAACTAGTCTCTCAGACAATATTTGATGGTCTTCTTCTGAAGAAGGGGTTTGATGCATAGCCATGCTTTTTCTCTCTTCAGTCTTTTCCTTCTTCCTTTTAGACAGTCTTTCCTCTCTACTAGTTCTTTCAACTGTGTTAGTAGGAGTACTTTGAGTTTTATCACTTGTTCTCCTTCTTTTTGGTGTACTGCCTTCAGGGGTTTCTTGGGGTTCTTCAAAGAAATTCCTAATTAAAAATTGTTCCCATGTGTCCTTTTTCTCTTTTAACTGTTTTTCAATCAAAATTTTCACAAGACCATGGTGATACAAATGTGGTTCTACGTCCCCCAGATGCTTTTGGATGGCTACAGACATCTTTTTCAAACTATTTAATAAAACTTATGGCAGATTGAGGGTCTGGTTGTCTAGAAAATTCATCAACAATCGGGTATGATACATATACATTGATCCAAAACGTCCCTCACAGGTGATAAACTTTTGAATGACCAACAGTAGACTGGCCCATTCTTCTTTTAAAGCATGAACAGGAATTCCCTTTTTAAAAATAGTTACATCCATACCTGGGTTACGTAGGATCACTCTCCAGGCTTCATCACTAATGCTCTTGTTCTTGAACTAGCGTTCACCTTCTTGAGGGAGTTCTGTAGCAGCTGCTATGGATGCCTCATTCATCGTAAATTTGAGGTTCCCAATTTCTACCTCTAGACCATTGAAAGACCTTGCAAAAGATTTTTTTACCTCTTTATGGTAGCCTCTAAAATTTTGAATAAATCGAAGCCATTTTTCCTTTTTCAATGTATCTTTGACTTGCGGGTATCCTTCCATGAATTTAGGTCCTTCTGTTTCTGTTCTCAACAACTGACCCATCCTTCTTTCTGCTCTTTAAAACTTGTCTGCGTGAGGAGGGTTCAACAGAGGTAAGACGGCTGAATTAGTGGAAATGAGCACGGTTTATGAAAGAGACCAGTGACTGTAAGCGGATATCAGAGAATGGGTATACGGAATGTAGCGTAACAGAGAACAAAATGGGGTGAAGTGGAATAGAGAAGGGTTACGTGAGCACGGTGGAAATGCAGCTGTGAGATCAATAGAACAATAGGAGGAGTAGAACGCATCTGGCAGTATTTAAAATTGAGTGGCTGCAAAGTAAATGCAAGCACGTTTATGCAACGGCTACGAATTTTGTGCGGATAAGAGAAGCCGTAGTCAAATCAACCACGTTTCATCATTACAGGTGGAGTATCAACATATAGCTGAGTACTAATGAAGATCGGAGGCTTGATTATGAGGCCGTTTAGAAATGAATGCAAGGATTGTGGGGGAATCGTATAGAGATCGTGGGATGGATACGGAGTTATCAACGCAATCATTGCATATAATGGAGCTATGGTTTATAACTATGTAAAAATGTGCTTGAATGCCATTTGAAATAAATTTTTACTCATACCTTGGAATTCTTGCCATTTTTCATTGGTCTTCAATCAGCTGCTCCTCATTGATGTCTTTGAATGCCCCATGTCTTCATAATATGTCTTCATACCTGCATTTGATTTCATGATTGTGGAAATAACATCTGACTGTAAATTTTTGAAAAACAGAGTGGTGGCTGCAGAAACTGCTTCTGGCTGCGGAAACTGGTGTCAGCTGTGGAAACTGACACAACAATTATTTGGGTGAATGGAGATGGATAGATGATAACTGTCTGAATGAAAATGGTCATGAAAGAAAATTTTATTGATGAAATGAAATGAAATAGATGAAATGGAGTAAAGTGAAATGAAGTGGAATGAAATGGAGTGGGTTGTCATAAAACTTGTGAAATAAGAGAGAGAGAGAAAATATTTTTTTGGAAAATATAGGGTGTCAGGTGCTCCTGATTTTCACCCTACATTTTCTGTATAAAACTGCCAATCAGTGATTGGTTTTCAGGCTTATACAAATTTTTTATTTTTATTTTTTATTATTTTATTATTTATTATTTTATTTATTTATTTTACTTGAAACTGAAAAGAACAAAGGCTAGGCTGGTGGAGAAGAAGGATTCTTCTTCACTAGCCTTATTGCAAAATTATCTTGAAACATTTTGACAAATTCCTCTTTTGAGAGTGGCTTATGATAGATCTTTAATCTGTGGCCATTCACAATAAGAGGAGTTTGAGATTCATCAATGGTCTTGATTCTTACCGCTCCATTGCTAAAGATCTTGTCAATCTCATATGGCCCAAGGCAATGAGTCTGAAATTTTCCTTTAAAATCTTTAAACTTGGAATCAAATAGAAATTCCCAATCTCCTTCTTGAAACTTCTTCTCTTTGATGTATTTGTCATGCCATTTAGCTCTTTGATATTGAACTAGATCAGTTCTTAGAATTTCCTCTTGTCTGATCTCATCTAGCTCATTCAACTGCTCCATTCTATGCTTTTGGGCTTCTGATAGATCCATCCCCAACTGAACTGCTATCTTGAAGGTTTTGACTTGGAACTCAATGGGGAACGGGATTTCTTTCCCATAAACAAGTTCATAGGGAGAATGTCCTGTTGTATTCCTCCATGTAGTTCTGTAGGCCCACAAGGCTTCAGGAAGCCTTTCTGCCCAATCTCTTCTGTGTAGATGAACAGTTTTGGTGATGACACTTTCAAGAACTTTGTTTGTAGACTCCACTTGACCATTTGCTTGCGAATGGTAAGGAGTAGATCTTCTGTGCTTGATTTTTTATTCTTCCATCAGCTTCTCCACCAAGTTGGATGTGAATTGGCTTCCCTGATCTGTCACAATTTCTCTTGGAACACCAAAGCGAGTAAAAATATCCTCATAAAGAAAATTAACAACTGAATTTTCAGTAGTAGACACTAATGCTTTAGCTTCTACCCATTTAGTAACATAATCAGTACAAACCAATATATACTTCTTTTGCTTAGATGGTGGGTTAATAGGTCCAATGAAATCTAAAGCTCATTTCTCAAAGAGTTCGATGAGTACCTGTGGTTGCAATGGAATTTCATTTGAAAGGGTAGGTTTCCCTACTCTTTGGCAGCTGTCACACCTTTTGACATATTGTTTTGCATCTTTGAAGAGGGAAGGCCAATAATATCCTAAAGAGAGGATTTTATAGGCCATCCTTTTGTCTACAAAGTGTCCACCGCATGGTTCATCATGACATGCCTTAAGAATATCAGGCATTTCATCTTCCCTGACACATCTTCTGATCACAAGATCTGGCCCTATTTTAAACAATTCATTAGAAATCCATGAATATTTTGAACTCTCCTGAATAATTTTTCGTTTTTCACTTGGAAATAAATGTGAAGGTAGTTTCCCTGTAACCAAATAGTTAGCAATATCTGCATACCAAGGAGTCTTAATAGTTACTGCAAACAAGTATTCATCAGGAAACTTATCCTCTACAGGAGAATCTTCTTTAAAATTCTGAATCCTAGACAAGAAATCAGCTACCGTATTTTGTTTTCCTGGTCTATCCAACACAGTAATATTTAATTCCTGCAAAAGTAGGAGCCATCTTGTCACTCTGCCATTAGTAACAAGTTTTTTCATTAGATATCTAATCGCAGAATGATCAGTATGAATAAAAGTTTCATAGCCTATTATATAATGTCTAAACTTATTAATTGCATGAACAACGGCTAAAAACACTTTTTCAGTCACAGTATAGTTCAACTCAGTGGGAGTCAAATTTTTACTGGTATAGTAAATGGCATAAGGGACTAAATCTTTTTGACCCAACACAGCTCCTAGAGCTGTATCTGAAGCATCTGTAGAAATATGGAAAGGAAGTTTCCAATTTTGTCCTCTCAAGATAGGTGCTTCAGATATTCTTGTTTTCAAAGTTTCAAAAGCTGATTGACAATCAGGATCCCATTTAAATTCACAGTCTTTTGTAAGCAACTTGAAGAGTGGAGATGCTATTTTAGTAAAGTTTTCTATAAATCTTCTATAGTAACCAGTAAATCCTAGAAAACTTCTAACATCTCTTTGACAATTTGGAATAGGTAACTTGGGGATGACTTCAACTTTTGATCTATCAACCTTAATCCCATCTCCCGAAATATGATGCCCCAAAACAATCCCTTTAGTAAACATCATAAAGCATTTTTCATGGCTTAATGAAAGGTTTGTTTCTTTACATCTTATAAGGACTTTTTCCAAATTTTCTAATGCCTCTTCAAATGAATTACCATAAACTGTAAAATCATCCATGTAAACCTTTACACAATCATGGATTAGATCAGAAAAAATTCCTAGTACTACTCTTTGGAATGTTGCGGGTGCATTACATAACCCAAAAAGAAGCACTCGATAGGCAAAAGTTCCCCATGGACAGGTAAATGTGGTCTTATCTTGATCTTCAGGTGCTACCTTAATTTGATTATAGCCACTAAAACCATCCAAGAATGAAAATTACTTTTTGCCTGCTAATGTATCTAATACCTGATCGATAAAGGGCAAAGGAAAGTGATCCTTCAAAGTTTCTTTGTTCAATTCCCTATAATCAATGCATACCCTCCATTTACCATTCTTTTTAGGTACTATAACCAAAGGAGAAACCCATCGGCTATCTGAAATTGGATAAATGAAGTTTACATTGAGTAGTTTTTGGAGCTCTTCTTTCACTATCTCCTAAGATTTGGATTCATCCTTCTTTGAGGTTGTCTGATTGGTCTACTGTTTTCCTCAATATAGATATGATGGATGCAAGTCTTAGGATCAATACCTTTCATGTCAGTATACTCCCATGCAAATGCAGTAGAATGTTTTTGCAAGATTTTGGTTAGTTCCTCTTGTTGTGACTTTTCCAAATGTTTATTGATATTCAATGTTTTTCCTGGAAAAATCTCAATGGTAGAACTACCAAACTCTTCCATAGAGTAAAGAGACATTTTCCTTGATGATAAATATTCTATGTCAGATTCCAACTGAAATTGTGTGGGGTCATATTCTGAAGATGTCTCAAAATTTTCTAATGTGTTCAGAATTTGACTATCCTCACTGATTTCCGAAATGGTAAAGACAGGTTGTATAGTGTCCTCATCATCAACCCATTCATTGTCTCCTACTTCTATGATTGCTTTTGCTGGAGGATACAAATTGAATTTCTTTGTCGAATTACCATTAGAAATGTACATATCCCCAGATCTACAACTAATAAAAGCATCAGCTGTGGCTAGCCAAGGTCTTCCTAAGATAAGTGGGTGCCCTCCTAGATTACTCTTGGGAGTCAAAATCATAAAATCTACCTGATATTCCCAAGAATCTAAGGAGACTGAAATATATTCTAATACACCATCTGGTTTAATAATTGATCGATCTGCAAGTTGCAGTAAAGTAGGTGTAAAAAGAAGGTTAGGAAGTTTTAGCTGTTCCATAGTCTATCTACTCATAATGTTGATAGCAGCCCCTAAGTCAATCAATGTGTTTGGAATTTCTATCCCATTTATATGTGTCTTGACAATTGGACTACCTGGATCTACATACTTCTGCATGGTAATTTTTCCCATCATGATATCTGCAATTTTTCCTACCAGGTGAATTCTTCTTGTATCTTTTAGTTTCCTTCTTGGTCTTTTGAGACTCAACTCCTTTATTGTTTTTGCTAGAATAGGAATCTCTCGAATGGCTTGTAGCAAGGGAATCTTGATACAAACATTATTTAATTCATCTAGAAAATCATAGTTAGGCAACAATATTTGTTTTTCCACCCCTTTATCAATTTGTAATCTTTAATGGAAAGGAGGTGTGGATGAAGATGCAGGTTGCTCAACTATAGGAGTTGTGGGTGTTAACTTTTTTTTCTCTTTTTGAATGTTCGAGTTTTGAAGAGATGTTTCCTCAGAATTCTTATTGGCTTTAAGAGAGTCCTCTTCATAGGTATCTTGCTCTTGGATATCTATAGAAGGTTTTTCTAAAAGTCTACCAGACCTGAGTTGTACATCATTGAGAGGAACAATCATATAGGTAGGAAATTGTTGTCCTTCTATCATGTAAGTATTCTGAGGATTTTTATTGTTAGGATTTGGAAATGGCTGAGCTGGAAGTTGATTTGTCTTTTGTTGGTATGGAAGCATGAGTTGAGGATTTGGATTCTGCTGAGAAGGTTGTTGTTGTGAAAATGGCAATGAAAGTTGTGGATTTGGGTTTGGAAGTTGTGGAGCTTGTTGATTTTGAAAAGATGGAGGATATTGATAAAATTGAGCAAATCTTCCATAAGGATTTTGCATCCCTTGTACCCATGGCTGATATGAATTTTGATGTTGGGGCCAAGGTTGTTGCCAAGGATTCCAATTTGGTGGGGTTTGAAGATTCATAGGGTTTTTAAACCCTTGAGTTTGTTGTCCCTGCCAAGGTCTCCTTGCGACAAAACAGAGAGATTCTACTGAATTTGGGTCTTCTTGAAAAACAACTTTGAGTCCAGGAATGGAAGGACAATCCTTGATCTCATGATTCTCTGAGCAAATCATACATGTTTCTACAAATTTTGCATCCAAGGGACATTCCCTTAAAGCATGTTTCTTCCTACATTTCGGACAAAAGATGGCTAGAGCATCAGTTTCTGCTTTCTACTTGTTTTGAATTTTAAGGGTGTCTAGTTGTTCACTAAGGCTCCCTAAGATATCAGTTTTGAACTCATAAAGCATATTTCCGATCTCTGCCCTACTTATTGATCCAGTTGCAGATTTTTTTGCCCTGATAAGAGAAGGATCTCTAGGCCCTTTTCCTGTTTTAGATTTTCCCCTTGAGAGATGGACACATAGTTCTGTTATGTCACGAAGTGGAAGTTGAGAAATGTCTCCTTTCCCCATCATGTTTAAAATATCTATCCATTCATCTCTGATAGCTTTTAATATAAGGGATTTCAAAGTTTCTTCATCTAAGTTGCTCATCTTTGCTCTTTTTAAGTTGTATTGAAATCTTTCAAGTAAATCTTCCAAATTTTCATCTTCTTTTTGCACCATTTTGAATACCTCATCCTTATGATTGGTGGGCATACAATAGTCCAAGTATCTATCCAAAAATGTCTGTTTAATATCATTCCAAGTCCTAATAGATTGGGTGGCTAATCCCATGAACCATTTCAAAGCGGCTCCCTTCAATGTTGAAGGAAACAGTTTGAGTTTTTGAGAGTCTTCCATATAGTCATAGGTTCGGCACACGACTTCAAACTCAAACAGAAATGTTTCAGGATGCTCACTTCGCAATCCATAGAAGTTGGGGAGGACAGATGGTGAGACTTTTTTCATCGTTGTATGAGTTTCCTCATCAACTATAGGGAATCCAAACAAGTTGTCTCCTTCCCTATTTCTTCCATTATTAGCTTCACCATTGTTGTCTCCATTGTTTCCTCCTCCTCTACCTCTACCTCTACCTCCGAATCCATCTATTATTTCCTCTGCCATGATAGTTTCTTTAGAGTCCTTAGAGTCCTCTGGTTCTTCTATCAAGGGAGGATGAGAGGGAGTTTCTTCCTTTTCTTCTTCAGGTGATTCTACTTCTTTAATTACAATATACTCTCCCGTAGAAGTAAAGAAAGGGTCTTCTTCTAAATGAGATTTGGTAGATGGTGTAGGAGAATCCTCTAATTCAGCTGCTCCTTGAATTCCAAGAATCTTAAGGCTAGGGGTAGATGGTGGTGAATCTTGTCTATGCCTTGAAGAAGATGGAGTTGTGAAAATCGAACTCTTGGCTTTAGCTATAAACCTTCCCCTAGAATCTCTTGCTCTATGCATGTCATTTTTATTTTTTTTAATTTTTTTAAGTTGGGCTAATAATTCTCTTTCTGATCTTCCAGGTCACACTAGGTGCAAGAAGAGAGCATACTTAAGAAATTACTGAACCAATAACTCTCTTTTCTGATCCTCCAGATCACACTAGGTGCAAGAGGAGAGCATACTTCAAGAAGTTATCAAGTTTTTCCCTTCTTTTTTTATTGTTTTTTTTTTTAATAAATTGGCTACCTAGTTACACTTCCCCGACAACGGCGCCAAAATGTTTGGTCAATTTAGTGTGTCCTAAATTGCTACATTAATTTTTCAATCCAGGATTCTTAAGCTGACGAAGTGTGGCGCACTATATGTGCAAGATAACCTATCTCTTATTTTTTTGTCGTTTTTGGTTTTTTTTCTTTTTTATCTTGGTTGGTTTCTAATGTGAGATGGAAATTCTAAAAGAAAAGTATGGTTATGATTGTTCAAGGCAATGATATCCTTTATAATGATTTCCCCAAACTTCAAACTTACAAGGATTTTGAAACATACAATGAGAAAATTAGTTCCTAAAAGGAAATGAAATGTGCTACTATCCTAGTTAAACAAACAGTGAACTATTGATCATGAAAACCATTATCCTTGCTGCTGTCTAAACACAAAAGAAACTGTTACTCAAAGAAAATATTACAAGTAAAGTAAAACTAAAATCAAATTACATCAACTCATATTCTGACCCCTCACCATTAGTCTCGCTATGGCTTTCGGAGGTAATTATAAACAACTTGAGCAATATGATATCTAAATTGCAGAAAAATAAACTAATATCAAATTACACACTCATACTTCAATCCCTCACCATTAGTCTCGCTATGGATTTCGGAGGTAACTAAAAATGACATGAGCAATTTAATATCTAACTATGAGAAAAATAAACTAATATCAAAACACACTCCTTCTTCAATCCCTCACCATTAATCCTACTATGGCTTTCGAAATGTGATAATGACATGAGCAATCTAATATCTAATTTGCAGAAATAAAATGAACTAATATCAAACTACACACTCATACTTCAATCCCTCACCATTAGTCTCGCTCTGGCTTTCAGAGGTAACTGATAATGAAATGAGCAATTTAATATCTAACTTGTAGAAAAACAAACTAACATCAAACTACACATTCATACTCCAATCCCTCACCATTAGTCTCGCTATGGATTTCAGAGGTAACTGATAATGAAATGAGCATCTTAATATCTAATCTAACTAGTAAAGAAAATGTACAAAACTGAAATGAATAAAACAGTGTTGGAATTAAATACTAAGAGAAAAATATAAATCAGCAGAAGGACAAGATTGATTCCATTTCATTAGTCATTATAAAATGATGTGCAAATGCCCGGGCTGCCTATTGTAATCTGGAACAAAAACACTGATCAGTTAACAACAATATAAAGTATGAAAGATTATGGACAGAAGTAAAACGTAAAGCATGAAAGATTATGGACAAAGATGAAACGTATATACCATGAAAGATGTAATATATATATACACGTGAATGACTATGGCACATTGAACGTAAGGAAATGAGGCATGAAACTATACAGTAATACACAAAACCTCGGCATGTGCAGGGGCCCTCTGCACAATCCTCGAGAAGCAGCTATCAAAAACGAATTGTGCTTATGAACAGAGTCTTCTTATATATTCAAAATGCGGTCATAACAGATAAATAATGTCACAGCACAGTGGCAACGCAATTACATTATAGAGCTAACTATTATGCGTATGAGAACACATTATTTATAACAGAGGGTGATATAACTAATTCCCTAAAGTCTGCGCTGATAGAAGACACATGAACAACCACGTCCAGAAATCTAGCATCATGGCTGCCGTGAAGATTAAATCTATGGAAAGTGGATGTTGGATTCGGCTTATGGAGCCATTTACGGGTGTTGATATGTCTCCGTGATTTAGAAATGGCACGCAAGTCTTCATGTGATGAAAAACGAATTGTCATAGTAGGACTCTTCGGTTGACCACCACTTGGCTACCTTTGACCACAGCCTTCTTAGGTGAATTCGACTGAGCCAATAGGACTCGATCCATGTCCATGTCATTTCCAACTTTCCCATGTGGCTTGATTTGCCTGAAGACACCTGCAATATAGAATTTAACAAAATGGCTGCAGAAAGTTGCAACAGCTGCGGAAAGTGACAATATTCCGCAGCTCAATGAGCAAAAATCTAATTCAAATAGCAGACACAAAACATAGTTAAAAACCACTTTAAATGCTATTTTATAATTAATATGCAATGATATTGATGACTTAGAAGGTCCAGGTGAATGGAAAAGGTCTAGAAAGGTGTATAAGAAAGATGCAAGTTTGGGACTCAACAGTCAGCCAGGTCATTGCATACATATCCACATTGGTGTAATCAAAGCTCATGGCTTATGTAGTCATTCAATGCATCAAGAGTAATCAATTAAAAATTATCCCATACTCATGATTGGATCCACAATCATATAACATAACATAAGTCCACTGAATAATTTCAATAAACCAAATGATATATGAAATGTGGAGATATGCCTTGTATATTGCACATAGGTTATGCTAGATTTGACTTATAAAGTAACAATATAATTTTCCCAAACTTTGATAACCATCAATATATATATATATATATATATATATATATATATATATATATATATATATATATGCAATCATATGGATGTAATAAACATTTGAAAATATTATCCCTTCTAATATTCAATGAGTCATAACTTGTAACATTTTGCTTCTTTCAACAACGCTTTACCAATCTCGGACTTATGTATATAGGCAGAAATTGTGAGCATCACTTCATCACTTAATACGTGGAATAATAACATATGCTCAATAGATGGTAGTTATCAAACAATTATTCTTATATTAAACACAGTAGTGGATAATTTTATGGTTATACTTCACCACTTGAAAAACAATGTTGTTAAGTGGTGGAATCCCTCCCTCTTAGTCTTCGGTCAACAAATGGTCATTTGATCAATTTAACAGAATTTTATTGGTTATCCAAGAGGTAGGGGTGTTCATATTTTTGCAGTTATATTGCAAAATCTGAGATTAACAAATAATAGTTTCAACAATTGGAAACTCCAAGGGGAATGTGGGTGACTATATGAACCCATAAATTTTGGCTTTGCAAAAAGGGAGAAATCATATATTAAACACACACCCAAACCCCTCGCATAGGAAATAAAGAAAAGGACACTCATCTTAATTCCAGGAGCTAATGAAGCAAGTATATGTGGGGAAGCCTTTTTCCAAGAACAACTCAAGAGTGCTAAAATTCAATTCAGCAGATGACAACATAAGTCATTGAAAAAAATATGCTCTTTCCCAAACTTAGAAAATGACACTTACCAGTAACCACAATCCTCATTTTCTGTTCCATTTGCAGCAAAAAAAAAATTCTTAGCTTATTGTGCATGTCTGACATTTTATCTAGCTAATTCAAGAAGTATTGCATAAACAAGCTAAAGCTAGAAACAACAATAAAAGATGCAGCAGAATAAATAAATAAAAGGTGAAAAAAACACAAAAATAAAATAAAAGTAAAAGAAACCAATTTTGGATTTGGACCAATCCTGTAGTAGGATCAACAAAAGGTTTTAGGTGAGATCCATTTGTAGGTTATGATAACATTTTTCCATCATCATCCTTCAGAAGATATGATTTAGTCCCTAATACAGTAGCTATTGTATCTGAGCCAATCCAAAAAAAATTCACACTTAGCATGCTTGCCTTTTTCTGCATGAGCTGCATCCCATAGTAAAACCTCTTACCCTTATTCAAAAGTAGTGACTTTAATGCTTTTATCAAAATTTTGACATGTTTCTATATTTTTTCAATTTTTTCTAAAGCTTGATTTCTTTGTTCATCTAGAGCCAGAAGGGTATGATATCTATTACTTAAATCAGATTCCTTAAATTATTCATTTTGATAAAACAATCTAAAGGACGCTATTTGTAGATCAATTGGCATCACAACATCTTGACCATATACTAGCTGAAAGGGTGTCATTCCAGTAATGAATTTTATGGTTTCTCTATATGCCCAGAGGGCATATGAAAGTAAGGTGTGTACTTTTATGGGCTTATCATGAATGATATTTTTCAAAATTATGATTAATTTCTTTTTTGTAGACTCTACAATTCCATTCCCTTGTGGATAATAGGAATATGAAAAATAATGTTTAATATTATTTTTTTTTCAAAAAAGAGCGAAGTCATTTGAAATGAAGGTGGGTCTATCATCAGTAATAATGTGTAAAGGAACTCCAAATCTAGGTAAAAGGGTCTCTTCAAAAAATGTTATAACTACCCTATCAGTTGCATTATTTAGTGGGATATCCTCATACCATTTAGACAAATAAATTGTTGCAGTTAAGATGAAGGTATACCCAGCAACAGAAGGCAGATTAATAGTTCTGATGAAATCTAGACCCCACTTAATGAGATGGCAGGTCGTGATAATAGGCTGGAGGGGCATAGCATGATACAAAAACTTCCATGCTACTTGTTGACAATCATTACATGCTCTAACAAACTTAAAAGTGTCATTAAATATGGTTGGCCTAAAATACCTAGTTCTAAATATTTTGTGAACAGTGGCCATTGTAGAAAAATGCCCACCTACTTGGTCTGAATTTTCAACTAAACCATGTAGATAAAATTTCATTATCTGATTTTTAATTGACACATCTGCGAAGCATGCCATCAGGCGATTTTAAGAACAGATAATTTTCGATGAGAGTATATTTGATCACATTTAATGTTCATTTTCTTCTTCCTATTTTATGTATTTTTCAGGATATTTTTTATAAAGAAGAAAATGAATTATATTTGAATACAATGGGTGATATTTTAAATATGTACTTTGTTCATGAAAAAAAAACGTTTCAAAAATGTATTCAACATCAAGGTTTTGTCTTTATTCTTTCTTGAATTTTATAAACCTTGAACGATATGTAACGCCAAATCATGACCTTTAATAGTTTTCGAAGTATTTATGGTTAGATCATGTTCCTATGTATTCATTAACCAATGTGCCAGCCTTCCAGATAGAAGGTTGTGAGATATCAATAATTTCACGACGGGTAAGGGTGTTTTGACTTCTATGTGTTTTTCAAGGATAAGATGCCTGAATTTTTCTATAGTCATTACCAATGCAAAAGTGTGTTTTTCAATCAAATATTATTTGAAAGTTTTATCGAAGAGAATTTGATTCATAAAATATATTGGTTGCTCTACATTTTCATAATTTTTTTGAAGAATGGATAGTTTAGATGGCCTCCTCTGTTGCGTTATTATATTAATAAAATATTTTGTAAAATTTGGAGCAGCTAAAGCAGGGGCTAAAGATATTGAATCTTTAATTCGTTGAAATGCACTAGAGGCAACGACATTCCACTGATATTTTTGATCATTTTTAATCATGAAATGGACGAGCTTAAAAATTTGAGAAAATTCAGGAATGAACCTTCGTATGAATTTTATTTTACCCATGAATTCTTGAATATCCTTCTTATTTTTAGGAGGGAGAAGATTTTGAATGGCCTTAACCATTTTAGGGTCGATGCTAATTCTAGAAATTGAGACAATGTGTCCCAACAATTTACATGATTCGACCCCAAATAATGTTAGGTCCCTATAATACTAGTGTAACCCCTTATTATTATTATTAGTGTAGCCCCATTATTTTTATTTATGTTCCCATGTAGTCTCCATATTATTATTATTGTACCCCATAGGTGTAGCCCCATTATTGTTATTATTTTTCCCATGTGGTCCCCATATTGTTATATTGTGACCCCTTAGACTCATGTATATATAAGGTAGGTTTTGTCATTTTTATCATCCAATAATTGTTCATTTATGTAATGTAGAGGAGTTTCCCCCCTTGAAGAGGCTGATTTGAAAGGTTTTTGTTCAATATTTTCTTCTATTTTGTGAGTTGGTTGCATAACATTTGGTATCAGAGATTGGGATTCTAGGGTTTCACTTCTTCAAACAAGACATCTTGGAATTTTTTCTATAAAAACATTTCTACGAGGCTTCAAAAGCTGAAATGTTTACTACGTGGATCAGAAATATTGATGAACTTTGTGTAAAAATTTCAAATCTTGTTTCACTATATTTTCGGAGATATGATCTGTGGAAGTTAGGGTTTTTGTAGGCTCCATAATTTCATCTCAAACAGGTGACCGAGGGAAAATTGTCATAGATTTAGTTTTAGGCATCAAATTTGAATTCTTTAAAAAGTTGTTGAAATAAAATGGACTGTAAATTCTTCTATATCGATTTCAGATCTGAAGGTCGAAACATTGACACGTGGCACAATGTACAAGTTCACTCTACTGAACTATTCCATAATTAGGTCATTGTGGGAGATCGGACATAACTTTATCTTGAAGAATAAAAATTAGGTATGACCTATGGCATTGGAAATAATACTTGGAGGGATACTATAAGACCAAAGTTTAAATCTTGGGGATCTAAAATCATAGAGATACATCACTTTCAATATCAAGCTCCTAAAAAGAAAGAAACATTTGTGTATATTTTTTTTAATTGCATAACTTTTGTTTGAAAAAAAAGTTTGAAGTGATTCCAAGGGAATATTGAAGCATAGATATCAGTATTGGGCTCTAAATTACTCCCAAAAATAATTCCATGCCCATTAATCCCTCAGAAAAATCTACTATGATGCATGAAGAAGAAGAAGTGAAACATAATATATCAAAATTACAATACCAAGTGCAAAACATTTCACTCTCACAAAGAGTAACCAAAAATGAAATGGGAGCTAAGATGGATGGTTTGAAGAAAGAAATGAATGGATTGAAGAATGGCATGGAATATAAGATCGATGGTATATAAGAAAAACTGAAAGGAAACATGTAAGACATGAAGAATTGTCTAAAAGCATACATGGAAGGTTTGAAGGAAGGTTTGAGAAAGTTGCTACAAGAAATTATTCCTAATGGTGAAAATGTAGTAGATGAAGATCATGATGAGAACAAAAAAAATGTTAATCATGATTTCATAGACTCTAATGTTGGATTTAAGAACCACCATATTCCAAACATCGATATGAGGAAGTTTGATGGCATGACAAAGCTTCTAAAGAAATAACAATGAGGCCTAATTGAAAAATTATGCTCACTAGAGTTTCAAACATCAAAATCATCTTTAAGAGAAAATTATAAGGTTAAAGCAGTGAAATATCACATCGAGCATCAACAAAAAGTTCTCCAACTCTTAAAGGATAACCTAAATTTGGTGCAGAATCAAAAGAAATAGTAGGCAAATCAACATTGTAGCAAAATAAGTTTGATGTAGGCGTCTGTTACACATTATTTTGTCACCATGACATTTTAATGTCTATATGGGTTCATAAATACCTATATAATACTCCCTTAGAAGTCCACAACCCTAAAGTTCCTAAACCAAGTCCTGAATTTGGAGAAAAGCTTGTAAAAATCATAAAAACATTGGTACCGCACTTTTCCTTAGTCTTACCTGTGGCACCGCACCCTTTTTCTCTAAAAAATGCAAAGCCGACCACACGTTTTCTTCATTAAAAGTGCGGACCCCTATAAAAGGTAATTTGAAGGTGAAAGTAAATTCTAGAAGCCCAGTTGGCCGAATATTCTCCTAGCTGGAAGCTTCTATAATGCGTAATCTAGTCGAAGCCTTACTCCCTCCATTATCATGAACATTCATTCCTTCATAAAAGGAGCATATTCCTTGGATTTTGGAACTTAATCCCTTGATAAGGGGACTCTATCCCTTCCATTTTGGAGCTATAACGACTTTCATTTTCCTATAAATTGAAGCTTTGGTTCAGTCTCAAGGGTAGATGCTGATATATGTAAAACTTCCCTATGTATTTTGTATACACTTAGTACTTGCTTTGTACTTGGTAACTACCATAGAGAATGGAATTGCTGAAGAAACATGCTCTTTGATAACTACAGGAATGATTACATACTCATAGTTAGGCTGGTTTGAAGAGTGGAAGGGCTTGTCAGACTTTAAGGAAACGCTTGTTCTGGAACCCCGGAAGGACTTGTACGACATCAAGGTGAACGCAGTTGTAAGATTCCTTCTTTTATTTCAAGATAATACAATTGGATCCTATTTTCTCAATAAGCTGTTAATATGTTTATTTGAATGACTTATTTCTTAAATTCCTTGATCATTAAGATAGATTTGTGATTTTTGAATTACTATATGTTGCAGGTGCTACTGATCTTCTTCTATGTATTTGTTTGCAGATCTTAAGAGGTGACTTTTTGGAGTGACAAGAAAGAAGAAATCAACTAGAATTGGACCATAGGTAGGTCCTTTCTTCATCATAGAAAATTCTAAATCATATATAATCTAGAGAAACTAGTTTACATTTTCCTGTTTGTTTCTAGATATCCTTGTGATACTAGGGAGACTATCTTTTTCGCAAGAACAATTTACCCACCCAACAAATGGCGACTCCACTGGGGATTGGATCTTGAACTCAGTTTTCTTTTATTTTTGACTTGTGAAACTATTTTTCTGATTTTGATTGATTGGTACTGGCTTGGGTAATTTATTCCTGCAGAATCCCTGAAAAGTGCTTTAGAATTTTTTATTTTTCTTTAATTTTTCTGGTATCCGCACTTTGTCTTTAGGAACAGTGTGGTCATATCCACTATTTTCCTGTATACATAGTGCGGCACCGCACCTCTTTACACTGAAACCTGCGGACCCTGAGAAAATTTTTGAAAATTTTAAGATTCTCTTTTCTAGAACCAACTTACATGATTCTCTATATTTTCCCAGACTTGTCTTGACTGCCAAAAGCCTTGTGTGAATTTCTTTTCAACAATTTTACAATCTCATCAGTCTTTGTTAAGTTAATTGGGTATTTTGAGTTTCTTTTTTGGAGAAATTCTTAATTTGATTTCCTTTGTTCATTACTTCGAGGTTTCTCTCAGTATCTTAACAATTTTGCATCTTTTTGCTTTTGTTTTTGCAAAAAAAATTCCCCCCTAAATTGTGTCTGAGTGTTAATCGCCTTTGAGTGTTTTTATTTTTTGATCTTTGGAACTCTCACCCAATTTTATTTACTTACACTTGATTGGTTCATAGATTAAATTAGAATCATCTTGTGTTTGAGAATTCTCTTGCGTAGATCACATTTGCATAATTAGAATTCTCATTTTCAGAATATGAATGAAAAATGTGCATAGATTACATTTTCATACTTTTAAAAGTGAATTGTGCATAGATTACAATTGCATAGTTTACATTCTGAAAAAATCAATCATAGATTTAGATTAGTTTTCTTTGATTTTAATTTACATGTTTTTATGATTGTTTAAAAAAATAAAAAAAAAATGGAATTGATTAGCATTAGTTTTTCTTGATGAAATTAGTGCATTAGAGAATTTTTTATATTTTCTCTTATTTATCAATTTTTTCATTGTTGGAAGTGAATGGAAACTCTCTCCTTACTTTAATTAGGATTCATCGAATTGAAAAGATTACATTATCATATTCAATTGCATTCAGTTTTGGGTCGGGTCATAACACCATTGGTTTCATATCCATTTACCCTTTGAGTAATAACAACCCAAATAACACAGTGCTTAATAAAATTCATCTAGTAATTTTTACATTTTTAGGGCTCTTTCCATCAATCTAGCTCAGGATTAGTGCTTTGGAATAGGTTGTAGTTAACTTTCCAAAGCAACTAAACAAACAGTAGCATCTTGCGGTACGAAAATTCCAATAGTAGCATGTATGCTCTGGGAAGCTCCTCCTAAAGGAGTCAAGCATGAGATCATATTTGAGCCAGTGAGGTAATCAATCCTTCCTCATTGGAAATGATAGAATATATACACGTATTAACAATGGTAAACCTCGGATTGACCATTTTCGAGGAGCCTGGGGTCACTTGTCGGTAAACCTTGGATTATGTCAAGGAGCCTTCAAGGGGATTGAGCTTTTTTACTATGCCCTTGTGTGTGTATCAGATCATAGACTATTCCCCTAGGTATATTTGTTCCTATTGGTGACCTTAGTGGATATAAGCTTTAGGATTCTTTCCCAAGGTGACGGTGGAGGGAAGATCCCACTGTACCTGGAGCAGACGTCGACTAGACTCACTTGGACTCTCCAGAGGGTTATCTTCACTCGAGATGCTTTAAGTGGAGAAACTTGCACTGGTCTGTTTCATTAAGCAGGTTGTCAGAGTAACTATTCCAACTGCCATTTATGCATTAAAATTATACGATATTGGATTTCATCACCAACTAGTGTTTTTAGTGAGGGAATCTACTGTTTGTGTGTGGTTTGACTCTTATATTTGATAGCGAGTGTTCATTTGTTTGTTTTTACTTTTAGAGACCATATGTGTGAATTGTGAATTTTAATTGTTAGGTGTGAATTGTGAATTTTTAATTTTATTTTTGAATTGTTAATAAAATTCACTAAAGTTGAATCTAATGGAAACTATTCCGGAATTTACCAACCAAGGAACCCCTCTTAATGAGAATCCTAGTACTTTTCCTTGCTTTGGAAATGTTGGTCCTCCTTATATGGCTACATTGTCATTACCTAGATTTACAATAGGTTTATTGATATGGTTATTTTCAACTTCGTTGGCCCCGAATACTCCAATTGTTCCACCTCAACTGGATGCTTCACCTCAATAGAGTTCACCATCTCAACATCACCAACCTCATGTTGACTCTTTACCTTCTTCACCCAATATTTATTCCTCCCTTTCTTCCTCTTCGCTTGGTAAAAGCCTTGATGCTAGTAATTAGGTGGATAAGAAGAAGAAGAAAGAGAAGAAGAAGAAGAAGCAAGCTAAGAAAGAATTCAACCAACCAACCATGGCTATAAGTGTTAGTAGTGTTGAAGAAACCTCCAACATGCATCGTAAACCCAAATTCCCTTGCAAGCTTTGTAAGGGTGACCACTTCCTTATCAATTTTCCTAGTATTCCTAAGGTCTTGGAAGTATGGTCCGAAAATTCTCATCAATTTACTATTGATCCATCAACCAGTGATAGTCAGGTTCTTGGGAAAAAGGGTAAAGTTAGGTTTCCTTGTAGGTTATGCAAAGGGAGTCATCAAACTCACATTTTCCCTCACATGGATGAAGCCCCAAAATTGTTGGAAAACCTTACTATTCCACAGCAAAAAATTCCAACCGGTTACCGTCAACTTTCTCCCAATCTATCGTCAACTGATAGAGTGATTTATCTAATTCCAAGTACAGTCGATCCCACTCTTCCATTGAAGAGTGAAACTCATATCACTCAGATTGATGATCCATTATTTGATTAAGTGGTTGATTAAATTTCGCATTCGTTCGATCCCACTCTCCCTGTAGAGAGTGAAATTCATACCACTCAATTTCTTCTTGTTACATCAGATTCTTCTACGCTAGGGGGAATTTCACCTATTTCCACAGAACCCCCTCCAAGTACTGAGGTCTTTTCCTTTGATTGGAGTAGACTGATAGAAACTCGTCTTCCTTCCTCCATCCCTTTCCAAATCATTGTGAAGGCTTGTGGTACGAATGTATGCCACACACATGTAGATGAAGGTGCTTCTATTAGTATTTTATCCTCAACTACTTGGAAAGCTTTGGGTTCCCCTCAGCTTGTGCCTGTTACGCAGAATCTGAAAGCTTTTAACAGAACCATTAGTGAACCTTTATGGATCCTTCCTAAATTTTCTATTACGTTGGAAAGTAAAACTGTTTGTATTGATCTCATGGTATTTCGAGGCCCCTTGGATTTCAATTTACTCCTTGGGCGAGACTATGTCTATGCAATGAAAGCTGTCGTATCAACACTCTTTCGCGTGATGTCTTTCCCTCACAATGGAAACATTGTGACTATTGACCAAATTTCATTCACTAGTCTTAATTCAACTACCAATAATCTGACACCCCTAAATATTCCTTATACGGAAGTGATATCCACCCTGCCACGGGTTAATTATGTGGCAACTAGTCCCATGTTTTCAATTACCGATGCAAGCGAGCCTTTCATTGTTTTCTCGACTTCATTTGACTTAGATCCAGTAATTGACATGGAAAAGTCTATGGTATTATTTGAACGCAATGTTCCTATCCCTTATGAGTCCTTTGACATGTGTCCCTTCCAGAGAATTGTTCTTCCATCTGATGAAGACCTCATGGAAGCCATGATTGAGGTGCGTCCCTTGTCATGTGTTTCTTCCAATTGGAAACCATGATCAATGTACTTGAGGATGGTTCTTTTTCTTGTGTCAACCTCGTTAAAAAATGAAACAAGTGCCCAGAGGAGAGTTCATGTTACTGTGTCAACCTCGTTAAAAAATGAAACATGTCCTTGAGGATGGTTCTTTTTCCTATGTCAACCTCGTTAAAAGATAAAATAGACCCATGAGGACAATTCTTTTCCTATGTCAACCTCATTAAAAAATGAATCAGTAGGTTATATAGGTATATTGTAGAGAGTAGATATGAGGACAATTATTTTATTGTGTCAACCTCGATAAAAAATGAAACAGACCCATGAGGATAGTTATTTTCCTGTGTCAACCTCATTAAAAAATGAATCAATAGGTTATGTAGGTAGATTTTAGAGAGTATATTGATAGATTCTATGAGGATGGTTCTTCTCATGTTTCAACCTCATTAAAAAATGAAACAGATACCAAGAGGAAAGTTCCTTTTACTGTGTCAACCTCGTTAAAAAATGAAACATGTCTATGAGGATAGTTCCTTTTAATGTGTCAACCTTGTTAAAAAATGAAACAAGACCTTTTGAGGAATGTTCCTGTTACTGTGTCAACCTCATTAAAAAATGAAACCATTCCCTAATGAGCATAGTTCTTTTCCTGTGTCAAGCTCATTAAAAAATGAAACAAATCCTCTCCTAGTCAAAGTCGAGTCTTTCATCTGATCTCGTAAATGCACCTTCATTCCATCCAGCTATTAGTAACTAGTATTCTGCTTAGTTGAATGAAATGAAGCTTGGGGGGCATGTGCTCTAGCATGTTACGCTTGGGGGGCATTAAAACTAATCTCAAGCATAGTTTTCCTACGTTTCAAGCTTGTGTAAAAATGAAACCTATCTCAAGCAAAGTTTTCTACGTTTCAAGCTTGTATTAAAATGAAACCTATCTCAAGCAAAGTTTTCTTTGTTTCAAGATTGTGTAAAAATGAAACCTATCTCGAGTCCATTATTATTTTCAAGACTCGTTAAACTCATGAAAATCCTGAGATTATTTTGCTATCTTTCATTCTCGTAAAACACATGAAAATGTCGAGTTCTTTCTATCTTTTCCCACTCGTAAATTAAATTGAAAGTCAGCCATATGAGTACAATTTTTATCACTTTTTCAAACTCGTTAAAAATTATGAAAAATCAAAAACCGTGAGTACATTTTTATCCTTTTTTCGAACTTGTTAAAACTTACGAAAAATAAAAAATGATGAGTATAATTTTATCACTTTTTCGGGCTCTTGAAAATTACGAAAAAGCAAAACCTTGGAGTTCTCTTTTAAGCCCTTTTCAGACTCTCTAAACATGAGAATATTGCCGAGTAATTGACTATTCAAACTCGTTAAAGAAAATGAATAGTCGTCCCTTCAGTATAATTTTACCACTTTTCTAGACTGAAATGGACTATTTACGAAAAAGGTATACGTTGACTAATAATGGTCAATAGAGTTCTCTCTTGTATTATTTTATCCCTTTTCGGGCTTGAGAGACTAAATTTACGAAAAAGTACACCCACGAAGTTTTCTTAAGTTTTTCTTCTGACTCCCTAAAATTGAAAAACACCGAGTTTCTACTATACTGGACTCGTTAAAACTAAACAGTAAAGGACCTGGCAATTACAAATAGGAATGAACCACTCCTTATTAGGGTTCAATTTTATACTAAGTTGGACTCATCCGAAGGATGAGCTTATATAACAACCAGATGTTATCCTCCTCAATCTTGTCAAAAATAAAGAGGTACTTGCCATAAATGCTGGGGGGGAAAGAGAGAAAATGGATCCAGTTGTTAAACTTTGTTTAAAAGCAGTATACCACTCTTGAACACAACACTGTTTGTCACATTTCTACTTGGGTTGGGAAAATCCTTTTCCTATCATTTAATCAAACCACATTGAAAGTCTTCAGTTGATTTCTGGGTATTAGCTTTAGGTCAATTGTCACCAAACCATCTGCAGTGTCGTTATGTGTTCAAAAGGACAGTTCAAACAAACCATTCATTTACAAACATATGTCTACATTTGCGTTGACCATCCCTGAGTAAGTCCTTGAAAAGTATTTCTACAAAGCTTGATCTAATGGCTTCATGTCGTGGGCTTTCCTGCGACAGGTCACTTTCTATCGACGACAGCTCATCATCTAGGAAGTTGATCTAGAATCTTATAAGTACCTTGGAATCTGCATGCCTTAATGACAGGTTTCTCGCCTTCGACGACAGGTTGCATCATAGACTTTTGATCGAATGATTCTGTGAAATGTTCGACTTCAGATTACAAATTCACATTTCATAGATCGTACTGAGTACTTTGATAACCATTGTCATTATTGGGGTTTCTCTCACACTTGTTAAAAGTTCACATCATTAACTGTTAATCAAGTGGTTTCTACCATGTTCAACTTCGACACAATCAATCACATGGTTAGAATCGTACTAGTTCGAGAAGCAAAAATCAAGGCCCTGGATCTAGTTTCCACCATCCAGGCTGCGGGGAGTTTTATTGTTCATTATACAATAGAATATTCATGAAAAATGGCTTCGTCCATATTGTTTCTACTATTGATGTAATATTAAAATCATTTCTATATCAGAAAATTTTAGTTAAGTTTTGATTTAGTTATTTGTTGTTCTGAGTATGGGAATGCCTACCTCAGAGATGATATCTATATATATGTTTGCATTGAATGTTTTTACAGGTTCCAACCGATCTCCACAAGCAAGTCCATGGAATGATAAAGCACTTCACTCTTCAAATTATCTCAGACTTCGCGCTTTAGGGGGCAATCTTTTACATAATATTTTGTCACCATGAAATTTTAATGTCTATATGGGTTCATCAATACCTATATAATACTCCCTTAGAAGTCCACAACCCTAAAGTTCCTAAACCAAGTCCTGAATTTGGAGAAAAGCTTGTAAAAATCATAAAAACACTGGTACCACACTTTTCCTTAGTCTTACCTACGGCACCGCACCCTTTTGCTCTAAAAAATATGAAGTCGGCCGCACGTTTTCTTCATTAAAAGTGTGGACCCCTGTAAAAGGTAATTTGAAGGTGAAAGTAAATTCTAGAAGCCCAGTTGGCCGAATATTCTCCCAGCTAGAAGCTTCTAGAATGCATTATCTAGTCGAAGCCTTACTCCCTCCATTATCATGAACATTCATTCCTTCATAAAAGAATCCTATTCCTTGGATTTTGGAACTTAATCCCTTGATAAGGGGACTCTATCCCTTCCATTTTGGAGTTGTAACCACTTTCCTTTTCCTATAAATTGAAGCTTTGGTTCATTTTCAAGTGTAGATGCTGATATATGTAAAACTTCCCTATGTATTTTGTATACACTTAGTACTTTCTTTGTACTTGGTAACTACCATAGAGAAGGGAATTGCTGAAGAAACATACTCTTTGCTAACTGCAGGAATGATTACATACTCGTAGTTAGGCTGGTTCGAAGAGTGGAAGGGCTTGTCAGACTTTAAGGAAACGCTTGTTCTGGACCCCTAGAAGGACCTGTATGACATCAAGGTGAACATGGTTGTAAGATTCCTTCTTTTCTTTAAATATAATACAATTGGATCCTGTTTTCTCAATAAGTTGTTAATATGTTTATTTGAATGACTTATTTCTTAAATTCCTTGATCATTAAGATAGATTTGTGATTTTTGAATTACTATATGTTGCAGGTGCTACTGATCTTATTCTATGTCTTTGTTTGCAAATCTTAAGAGGTGAATTTTTGGAGCAATGGGAAAGAATAAATCAACTAGCATTGAACCACAGGTACATCCTTTCTTCATCATAGAAAATTATAAATCATAAATAATCTAGAGAAAGTAGTTTACATTTGTCCTGTTTGTTTCTAGCTATCCTTATGATACTAGGGAGATCTGTCTTGTCAGCAAGAATGATTTATCCGCCTAACAGCGTCTGAGTATTTTTATGGCTACAACCATACAAAAAAATTTCCCTCAAGCAAGCTAAGAAGGATAATAAATTATCGCGAAAGTAATATGGTCCTTAAAAGGTGTTACAAAATATTGGTACTATGGAATAGAAATTGGTGCTTCTTTCATATTCCTGAGTGCACACATATTTTTCCATATTTCATGCTTAGATAAGGTTATAGGTGACAAACTCCCAGTTCAAATAATATTTCTAGAAATTGACGAGGAAGGAAAAATCGTATTGGAACCTGAAGCAGTCACGGAAACAAGAACTCAACAACTACAAAATCAATCAATTTCAAAGTATCTCATCAAGTGGAAGAACTTGCCCGCTGAATATTCCACATGGGAGGATGAGAATTTTATATAAAAGCATCCATAACTAATCAATCATTGAGGACAATGCTTGTTTGAAAGAGAGGGGCATGTTAGGTCCCTGTAATACTAGTGTAACCCCTTATTAGTATTGTTAGTTTAGCCCCATTATTTTTATTGTTGTGCCCATGTAGTCCCCACATTGTTATTATTGTGCCCCATAGGTGTAGCCCCATTATTGTTATTATTGTGCTCATTTGGTCCACATATTGTTATATTGTGACCCCTTAGACTCCTATATATATAAGGTAGGTTTTGTCATTTGTATCATCTAAGAATGTTTCATTTATTTAATGTAAAGGAGGTTTCCCCCTTGAAGAGATTTATTTCTAAGTCGTTGATCTATCTTTTCTTCTATTTTGTGATTCGATTTCATAACAAATAAAGATTTGGAAGGATTTAATAAAATTACACATTTACGGCAGTGAATAAAAATTATCCTTAAATGATCAAAGTAGTCACTTCTTTTCTTGTAAAATACAGTCAGATCATCTAAATAAATAAGGATGATAATTCCTACAAGTCCTTCAAAAGCAATATTCATGGCCGTTTGAAAAGTAGCCCCAACATTTGTTAATCTGAAGGGCATGTGATTAAAAGAAAAGGTTCCCCATATTGTAGTAAAGGTACTCTTATGTTAATTAGTTCTCTTGACATGAATCTAACTATAACTAGAAAAATCATCAAGTAATGATAACCTTTGTGAGCCTGAAGCTTATTGTAACAACAACTCCATATTAGGAAGGGGATAATTATCTTAGATGCTTGCTTTATTGAGAGATCTGAAATCTACACACAGATGAATCTGACCATTTTTCTTTCTAACTGAAACTAAATTGGAAACCCAGTTTGCATATCAGATAGGAAAGATAATTTGACCTATTAAAATTTTATCTAATTCTTCTCTAATGGTAGCTCCTAGGGATGGGTTTAAAGGTATTTTTCTTTTCTTAACAAGATTGGCTTCCATTTTAAGAAGTATAGCATGAATAATCACACCAGGGTCAAAAACCTTGAGACCGCTATAATACCACAATAATATAAATGCAAAATCATGAAAGAGAGCAGGGAATTTCTCATTTTCTTGTGGAGAGAAATGTTTTGATAGATTTAAAATTTTAGGTTATTCATTAGTTTTGATATTTACCTTCTCTATTTCATCTATTGTTTTCATGAATTTTCTTTCTGTAGAGTTAACTTTAGATGCATCACTAGGTGAAAAAGTGTCTTCCATAGGTGCCAACCATTTTGGAAACTGATTTTGTTCCATATAAATGATTTTACATGGTTCAGGACTTTCGTTTATGAGGAAATCTAGTAAGGTATCATCATATTCGAAAATTTGCCAAGACTCGACTTTATCCGGCAAGTGCGGTCTATATAAGTTGGTTATAGGACAGTCTGGTTTGTTTGTTATTTCATGCATATCCAGCCTTGTAGCAAATGATGAAAGATTATCAACGATTAAATTCGTTCCTCTATTTACATGAAAGGGAGTAAATTGTGAGACATTTGAAACTAATTCAAGTGCTAGAGTGGTGTACCTACGCATAATCTTATTAGAATGTTTGTAGGCCTTGTTTACTAGATTGACGATCAGCTTTGAATATCCAAAAACTTGTAAATTTGAGAAATAAAGTTTTAATGCATTTTATAGACAAATAATTAAAGCTTTGAATTTTGCAGTATTGTTTGTAGAAGAAAAATTTAAATGATAAGAGAAAATGTGTTTTTTCCCAAAATTATTTACAATAATATTCTTGCACCATTACCATGTTGAGAAGCATCCCCATAAAAAAAAAATACCATACATCTTAGGGATCAAGAGGAGGATCCTTACGAAGATTTTTAGTTACCTCTTTATCACCAAAGATAGTATAAATTCCTAGATCTTCCTCAATAAATTTAACAAAGTATTGTGATAGCTTTTCAACATAAGGGGCTATCATTTCCTCTCTATAAACGATTATTTTCGTAGGACCTCTTGGTATAATAAGATGGGTGCCATCCATAGAGTGTTAATCACCTATAAGGGATTTCCATTTTCTCCCTAAAATTATTGAATAATTAATAACGCCCGTGTATAGAAATTGGATATTACAATTTTTCCTAATATCAGGATGTGCACGCATTACTAAAGTGAAATATTTAATTTCACCTATCATAGGTTGTTTCTGCTTATTAAAATTCAACTTGGGATTGAACTTTCATTAGTGCATGAAAAACCTAACTCTTCCATGATAATTTTAGACATAACATTAAACCTGATCCTCCGCCAATAAGACAGCAATGCACAATTCTACCCATTATTTTACTTGTGACGTAAAATGGAGGTTTTTTAGAATTGGAAATAGTATCAACATCATCTAAAGAGAGCTATTCATCTTCTTCTTCAATTTCAATAATAGTACTTGTTGAAGCTATTGATTTCGACTTATTCTGACCTCCTAAAAACATTTTAATATTTTTGACTTGTTTAGAAGTCTTAGTTAAATATAGTAAGGTTGCATTAGAACTAATTTTCACCAAATCATCTAAAATGTTATATTTTTATGTTATAGCGGCAGTAGAATTATTTACATGTGATTGATTTCTATTTCCCAAATCAGAATTTTTTGTTGTCCTGATATATTTTTCAGCTGAATATCCCTTTGAATTCGGATTAAAATGATTTTGATTGTAGTTATTTTTTTTTATTTTTCTTGTTATAATTTTGGGATCAAGTATTTGCAACAATAACCTCTGATTCATCAAACTAGTCAACAGAATTTACATAAGGTAAATTATGTACAGGTAGAGTTTTCTTTCCAAATACTTTTTCTTTGGTAGCCTTCATGCTTTCATAAGTATTTTCATCATGATGATCGTCACAAAAGTAACACCATGGTTTGTTTTGGAGAAAAAGACCTAGAGCGGGTGAGGTAAATTCAGGTTTGGAGGTCAAAGACAAGCTTACAGTTGGAGCAGAAACCTTTCTTTCGAAATAAATCATGTGATTGTTCATATATTGTATAAGATGCAAGATAACATTCATTTCAGGACTTTTGTTTGACTCTGCAACTGGGAAACCAGTTCTATTAAGCTGATATTCATACTCCAAACAAGTATGTAGGGCATCTGCAACATTTGCGATAGTTTTTTCATCAAGCCTTTTTTTATAGATAAATGGTATCATGTTGTAATAATGTATTAAGGTTGCTTGAGCCTGAGGTCATGATTAATTCAGGTATTTTATTTTAAATCTTTGTAAACCTTAAGTTGAATCCCCTAATAGTTTCGTCATTTTGAAACACCATGCCATTATATTCTTTAAGGTGATTAGCAGGGCTATGATCTTGTCCAAAAGTAGAATTAAACCAATAAAAAAGTTCAATCCAATTAGAAAATATTGTAGGAGGAAAATTATAAAATTCAGAGGTAGCTTTCCCTACAAGGGTATTTACATACACCCTCATGCAGAACTCATTCATATTTTCACCAATGTTGTTGTAGGCATTCGAAAAAGTAGACAGATGGTCATCCACTATGCATGTCCCATCTCCTGCAAACTTAGGAAGATGATCCTTAAATTTAGGAAGAGGTTGAGCAGCATATGCCATATTTAAAGGTGGTGGTACATGCAATGGAGTAACATTGCAGTCTTCCAAGAATTCAAAAATGTAAAATATTTTAATAATTTTTTCAAGATCATTGGGGTCATCTTGCGGGGTATAACCCCTAAAGACACTTCCCATAAGAGCATTTCCTACCATCTGGGCAGTTAAAGGTCGGAAATTGGTCCTAGTACCTTTTTTAGTTGAGGGTTGTAGTTGAAATATAAGAATTAGTTGAGTATTAGACATGGAATTCCTAAAATTCCGTTCAATAGATTTAAAAGTTTGTTTTTGTTGTACTTTAGCTAATGAAAAAATCTATGGTGAAAACCCCCTAATCCTACATGATTGTCTGGTAGGATCCATAGGTACACGATATCTATACCTTGGCCAATGAGCATATGATTGAATTTATCAAAATATTTAATTAAAATTATGGCAGGAAATTCTTTCTCTTTCTTGAGCATTGGCCAATTCTATGTCATTGTTATGGGCCATGTTCTCATTAAAAGTGAGAAATTCCTAAATGGCTACTCTAGGAACAATGAGAACATGGCCCAGATATTTATAGTCGCAAAAAATAAAATGTATAAGGGGAGTTGAATGCTTAAAAAATTAAAAGAAATAAAAAATCAATTTTAATCCATGGATGACACTAGATGTTACACCAGTTTTTGGTCATCTAACCTATTACCATTAAAGGGACTCAAGTACACCCTGTAAGACCAATTTTACCCTAAGTAAAATTGTTTTCACTATGAAAATAACTTAGTAAACCACCTTTATTAATTTTTTTATGGTCTAAACAAGAAACCCCACGAGGAAATATTAAATAAATCTACATTTGTTTGATTTTCCTCAAGGAATAATTAGTTAAACAATAGTTTAATTAATATTCCTGGTTATATTTAACCCAAAACAAGGAAATTAATTAGATAAATCATTATTTTTCTTATTATTTTCTAATAATAATTATTTAAACCTTATTTAAATAAAATTCTTTGTTAAATATGACTAAATCACCCTTAAATAATTAAATAAATCATTATTTATTTGATTATTACTCAACCACATCATTAAAATGATAAATAAATCATTTATTTATTTATTATTTACAAATAAAGGGATTTGACCCAAGTCAAATTCCTTTTCCCTCCAACAAATAGAATAAAATATTCCATAAAAGTTGGATCTTGATTTGGTTAATAATATTTTAATTATGCACCATTATCTAGACTAACTCAATATTTTGTTATAAATAGAAGGGTTTTCCCATTCATTTAACACCTTTTTTTGCCTAAAGATCACTCTGGATCTATACTTTTGGTCTGAATATTGATCCACCATCATAGTCATATTTTTCTACCATTTTTGTCTGGGTTTTCTACACCATCAAGAAAGAGGAGTTTTAGATCTGAAGTGCTGAGGACTTACAAGAACCCATCCCATTGAGGAGAACTAGTAACACCCTTCTGTGTTTTCCTCCCAGGTGCCATTAATACAAAATTCATTCAACATATTATTGTCTTTTCTATTGGATGCATGGAGTAAATCTTGTTTTTTCTACTTTTTAATGTCTTCTAATGCATAGATCTAGATTTTTGCAGCATTTATCTTGATCACCTAACTACAGATCTGAATATATTGGCAGCCATCTTTGTTGTTAGGGTTGTTTGTTATGCACATCTAAAGTGATTTTTTTTCGTACGCTTGGAATTAAGATTCATACTAACAACTAGTGACTCCACACGGGTTTACAATTACGACCTCTGTCGTTTTTCTGATCCTTGCATATCCAGCTACTTCAAACCCTATGATTTATCTTCAGCCTCTTTTTTTTGTTTTTCTTGATGTTGTTTTTAACCTATAAAACCATAAAACGATAAAAAAAATTAACTTCCGTGTGTTTTCGGACCTATTACGCAGGTGACAGACATTAGTTGCAACTGAGACGACAATTTTTTCTGAAATCTACTGCTGAAAGTGTCAAAAGTGCACGTCACACTTTTTGGCCCAAAAAATTTGACTTAGACCCCCAAGATGCACCTTTCAGCCCAAAAACTACGGCCTGGACTTTTTACAAGAATTTTTCTGAAAGTTTTCTGGGTTTGTCTGAGCCTCTATTCAGGGTTTTCTGACCTCCATCTCCACCCATTTTGGACCTGTACTTGTTCTTTTTTTCTCAACTAAGTGGGAACCTATCCCGCTAGGGCTTCAGTACCCTCCACTTCTTGTGGAAGAGTTTTTTTTGTTGCAGGTTGTCTGAAATTTCAGAGTCTTCAACCTTTTTTTTAGATCTGATACCTCACCTTCAAATGCACTTCAGATTGGCTTTTTATCCATATAAATCACCTCATTTAGCTTTGTTTGGGTTTTCCTCTAGGGTTCACTTCGTTTCCCTCTTGGAGATAGCCTTTCGCCACCTCTTCTTACAACAATTTTTCCTCTGATCTGTTGCTGTTTCTGCACCACTTTCCAGCAGATTTTGTCCTTTAGATCCCTGTCCCTCCTAACAACCTTAGATCTATTGGATTTTTTAGTGTGTTTTGATTATTTTTTTACTCAACTATAGACTAGTTGTTGGGAGGCCCGCCTCCTTGGGTTTAGATTATTGCATTTTTAGCTCTTTATTTTCTGTTTTTTCAGGCTTATATGCTATCATTTGCAGGTTCATTTGTAGCTATACAACACACTTTTTCTTTTTCTCTACAAGCGTCTGGGTTTAAAAATTAAAATTTACACACTTCACACACACACCCTAAGTGAAAAAGGGCTTGGTTAACACCGCCAAGAAAAGACTCTAAAACATTGAAATCAATTGATCCTGCACCTCTCTTCCCTTGTTTCAACATTGTAATCAGTTGATCATGCACCTCCCTGCCCTTGTCAGTCTCCTTTTCCTTTGTGCTGTGTTTGTGTCATCATCATTGCACCACCAAGGCATTCATCCTGGAGACTTCTTGGCCTTCATCCTCAGTTTCCTGTAGGAAGACTTACTCCTCCGCATAGGATTCGAGTCAGTCCTCCACTGAGTCCGCACACCGACTCTTCTTCTGGTCCTTTGGGTTCTCCTTCTCATTCTTCATTTGGTTCTCCCCCTGTCACCTTCACCATGTCTAGTGTAGAACCTAATGCTGGTGGTAACCCCGGCCCTCATGCTGGGAATACCACTAGTGGGACTGCAACGGACACTACCCCAACTGCGCCCTTGCTCCCCTTCATGGCAGGCCTCAGCCTCCCCAATTTTGACCAGTTGATAAATGACCCTATACACCATGAATCTAGTTGGCCTGCTATGCTGAAAAATCTCCCTTCCAACATCCCTAAGTTTTAAGGCCTTGCTGGAGAAGATCCTACAAATCATGTTCAATCTTTCCACATGTGGTATTCATCTAACCCCATTACCAATGACTCTGTCCATCTTCAGTTGTTCCAACGTACACTTATAGGTGAAGCTTTTAAGTGGTATGTTGATCAGGCCCCTTCCTCTCATACCACCTTTGCGACTATTGCCCAAGCTTTTCTATCTTACTTCCAGCTTCCCCTTCATTATGACACTGGTACTGAACTCTTGACTTCTTTCCGTCAATCTTCTACGACCCGCCTATCCGGCCATGTCCAGGAATGGCAGAGAAGAAAGAGTGTATGTCGAGCTCCTACCTTCGAAGACCGTGTCTACATGGACTAGTTCCTTAGATCTCTTTTGCCACCTATCGGAAAAGATGTCACATCGCACTTTCCTAAAACCGAAGAAGCCACTCTGCAAATTGCGCTAAAATATGACCTGGTCTATGCTCAGTCAAGTTATGTTTATACTGTTCTACCTGATCTTCCTAGATCCAGTGGTGCCAATGCACCAGGGGCATCTCACACCACCAACGGTATCGTTGGATCTCTCTCTAATCCGTACGCTCAACCTCCCATGGGCTATGTCTTTCCTTAGGGGGGGCCTAACATCTCATGCACTTTTCTCCCTCCCGATAGCACGTATCCAAGATACGGCTTGCCTCCTCTTTTTGCCCAGCCTCCTATTTACCACACTATTACCCAACCTCCTTATTATCCGTATCCACAGCCTGGTGCTCCAGCTCCTCCAGCATTAGCACTGATTCCTCCCTTGCCTTCTCAATCCCTGCAACAGCAGCCACCGCCCCCTCAAGGGCAAGTATATGCACAACAGGTCACAACTAATCCTCCTCCCTCCAAAAAGAAGAGGAAAGGCACTCAAAATTAGTCTTCTCCTGGTAATCCTAGACCTAATCCTTAAAATAATTCCCCTAACACTACTAACCTACAACAGGGCACCCAGCCCAAGTAGGACAGGCCTGTTCACATGAACAAGCCTTGTTCTTGTTGTGGTGTTTATAGTTATTACACACATGATTGTCCTTTTCTACCATATATGTGGCAGTTGTGGCAGTATCAAGCAACATTGCGAGGATAGCAAGCTTTCCCTTCCGTCCCTCCCAGTGCCGCACCTAGTCGACTAGCTGTGCTTACTGATCCTTTCCCTCAGCAAGGATTTGTGGCTACCCAACCACCTGAAGGTTAGGTGGTCACTCAACCTCTTCCATCTGGTACCTTCGATTACCATATTCTCATGATGAACTCTGATCAACCTCTAACCGTATACATCAATCTTCAGACTCGGTCCCATCAGTACAACAAGCCTCCCGCTACGTATGTCCTCGAGCCGCCTCCTTTGGTCTCTACAGAGCCTCTTTCGACACCTAATGGTTACTTCAAGATCCCTCAGCCTAAGGTAGAGAATCATACCAATATCCCTAAGGGACCACTCTAACAAAATGCTGCTTCCGGCAAAGCTGCTTATTCATATAGCATAGTAGATGATTTGGCACAATCTCCTGTTTCCATTTCAATGTTGGAACTCCTCCAGTCATGCCCTTCACAATGAAAAGCTCTACTATCTGCCATGGGCACTATAGATCCTTCTGATGATAGATTGATTGTCTTTGATGTTGATTGTTCAGAACATCCTCCTCTCCCTGCTTCTGTCTCTTTCCAAATCCCAGTCAAGATCCGGAACGCCAACATTTCCTGGTGCATTATTGATGAGGGGGAATCCACTTGTGTGATGTTCGCTTCAGTTTGGAAGCAACTCGGATCACCTGAGTTGGATCCTTCCACGATCACTCTCCAAGCGTGAGATGGCCATGCCTCCCAGCTCATTGGCTTATTCCACAATTGTCCTATTACTCTTGCAGGCAAGACTGTTTGCGTTGACATAGAAGTCATAGATTCCCCCTTAGATTACAACATTCTATTGGGTCATAGCTAAACTTATGCAATGTCTGCTATTCCTTCCATGTTCCACCCCAAGATTTCCTTCCCTCATAATGGAAATATAGTCACCATTGACCAGTTGACATATTATGAGCCGAAGTCTCAGACCTCCCCTGAGTCCACTATCTCTTTGGTGGCCAACAAGAAAACTGTCGATCCTTTGACCACTGTCTCACCCAGAGTCTATAAAGATTCCTCATTGCTTGGTACATCCCCTGGTCTTCCTCCTCCTATCTCTGATCCCATCTCATCAATGTTTGCATGATGCAATAGTCTCAGGCTGCTCTCAAGTGGCCCGCCTCGGCTAGTTAGCAATCTCCTCGCCCTCCACAGCCTACTCCAAGCCCTTCGATCAAGCCTTTTGGACCTCATCCTCCTGGCCCTTTGGTTGGTATCCATGAGCCTCTCTACCCTCCTGGAATGGTTCCTCTAGGCCTTAACCATTTAGGAGCCATCCCGTCTGGCCATTACCCCTCCGGTCAGATACTGTTCCTAGCCCCCCCACCAAGATTTTATATGGCACCTGTTAGGGCCACCCTCTCTCTTCCTAACTTTACCCTTGGGATTCCCATCTAGTACCTTGATCCTCCATCTGCTACCCTAATAGCTCAGCCCAAACCTTATCTTTCTTTGACCCCGGTTCAACTGGTCCCCATGACTTCTCTTGTTGCAACAATGCCTCAACCACCTCAACAAGAACCTCCTCCTATTGCAACCGCTTCGAGTAAGAAGGGTAAAGCCCGAAAGAGGGCCTCCAAGGACAAGGTTGCCCTGATAGACCCTGCACCTCCCCTTCCTACAAAGCCCTATGCTTTGTGTGATGTCATTGGCCATGCCACCCATAACTGTCTTGAACTGCCACATATCAAGCCCATGGTTAAAGTTGCATTCCCTGAGTCTACGGTCCCTCGAGCCTCTATTTCTTCCTCGACTGCAGCCAAGAATCCCAAAACTATTCATACCAACCAACCTTGTGCTTTGTGTGATCTCCATGGCCATTATTCCCACCATTGTCCCCACCTTACGCATTACCGCACCTCCTTAGAGGTAGTTCAGGAGTACGAGATTGAACAGAACCAGTCCGCCTCTCTCGTACTTGTGTAATATGCTGCAGGCCAGACTGAGGATTTACCCACTCCTATTGACATTCCCCCTCCTGATTTTGAGATGACGGAGCCTGCGGCCACCATCCTCTACCTATCATCATCCATGAGACCCTCGGCGGAAGCTCCCTCTAAATCTTCCCCTGTTGTTTCGCCTGACCTCCATTCAGCGATCACCCTGGGCTCAAAATCAGTATATCCTTTATCTGCTTGTGCTTATGTCATCCCCCATGACGATGTGCATGTGAACCTTTCTTCTCATGATGATGACTCAGGTAGCTTTGTCACGTCATGTGGTCTCCCTTCCTCCAGTCACTCCATATTCTATTGTGATGATGACATCATGGAAACCATGTCCACCCCTGACTTCATCTTTCCTGCTCATAAACAGGATGGCACCATCCGTGCCTATGGTGACTTTCATGGCCTGAGCACAAGCTACACCTCCGGTAGCTCCCACACTCCACCTCATCGTTAGCGTGTGAGTAGTAGACATCCTACCCAGATCACTCCCTCCTATAGAATGAATTCGATTTCTACTTTGCGGTTAGGTTTATAGCATTGTTCATCATCCTCCCATTTATTTTCTTGTGGCACCTTTCAGATGGACCTCTCGTCCACACCTTATATCGGTTTTTCCGATGGTGCAAGTCGCTACTCCCAGAATCTAGCCTCGACAGGTTGGGCCATTTTTACCCCCTTTCATTCGCTTGTTCTCTCAAACAGTGTATGCATTGGTAATACTAGCAATAATCAGGCCTAATATGATGCAGTGCAAGGTTTATTAGTTGATGCCCTTTCACATCACATCCTCTACCTTCATTTTCGTTTAGATTCCTTGCTTCTTGTCATGCAATTGAATGGTGTCTATTGTCTGCATAATCCTATCCTTTTTAGAAGATATTTACGAGTGAAGCTTTTGACGCATGAATTTGAAATCATTACATTCAGTCATGTACCTAGAGCACAAAATCACTATGTATATAGCATTGCAAACCATATTCTAGATTGGCATTTAGAACATGCATTTAACATAAGACAATAACATAAAAATATTAAAATGATGCATATCCATAATATGTGTCGTATAAAATGTTTTGGAGTCCATTCACTCTGATACATATGACATGCCCATAACATGTTACAAAACTCAAAACTGGGGGCACCACCTGCCCCTACACACTAATCACTACTTTCAGGATCCTGAGCCAGTGGTTCTGCTCGCACAACTCATAGATCACGCATACCCTATTTGGCCATCGCCATGCGCCGCATGACCCCTCGCCACTCAAAGGGTAGACCAATACATGGCTCTATGTACTGGTCATCTAAGTCTTGCTAGCCGTGCTCTGAAACACCGGTCAGAAGCCTCTCACATCTATGACGGATGTCGTCCAGGAGGGCTGCTGCATACTCATTTTGCTGCGCCCTCAGTCCATTAGGTCCTGCGATCCCCGATACTGCAGGTCGTCCCATATACCTGGCCAGTTTTACCGATGCTATATCTGCATACCAAAAGTGAAAGAATCGGTACCACATACAATATTCTAGAACTTTACATGCACATAAAATATTATAAATTTTTCACTTACCATCAGGTCCCCATATTCAACTAGGCGGCAGTGGCAAATCTAGGTCCCCACAATAACTCATCCCACTATAGGGATAGTCATCTATATACAGTGGAATCTGATCCCAATGAACAAAAAACTTAGGTTGGAACACCTGTCCAAACACCCCACCTCCTCCTCTGTACAATAGTAGCCCCCACCGGTGCATCCTAGACTCTCTTGGGCCCCCATCTTGGAGCTGTATGCGAGGTTGAAGTGTCAAGATCTTCTCAAAGAAGAATGAGCACAAAACTGTACCATATGCATAGTCATGGTTCACTTGCCACTTGCATAGAAACAACTGTTGTTTCAAAGAAGATAGCATCATCTGGGCCCACCCACAGTAGGTCCCACTCAAATCACTCTCCACAAGCATCATTTTCCCTCTGGTGATGTGGTGAAGTGCCTGGTTGCCTAGGATCTGCAACACCGCTGTGGCCACAACCTGGGTCTCTAACCTCTCCAAATCCCCAATGGGTATCTAAGTCCCCTTGACTTGGAGGCCTAGTCGACAATGGCACTCTACAAACTCTATGATATTTCACCCCAGTGGTAATATTAGCTGAGTATTCCCTACCATCCCAAGTGGTGGGTGACGAGTCAAGAAATATATATCCTGGACCGTCAACTTGATCCGGTGCCCCTACACTACAAAGACCTCATGGTCTGGATCCCAATAACTGACAATCCGGGCCAATAAGGGCTCTCCAACTCTCATAAAAGGGTTCTCCACAAACTTCAGAACCCCAAACCTAACCAATGCACTATGAACACCTTGATCCTCCTGGATCTCTGACCATAATGTGCCCAGGTCTCTCTCTCTCTCCAGTTGATCTGTAATTCTGCCATATCTGCACAAAACGATCATATTTTTTAGTATACAGATAGGAAAGACTATTTATCATCATAAAAACCCAGTGCTTAGCCAAAAAACATCACAGAAAAACCCCTCCCTAACAGGTCACACTTTTCAGGCCCAAACCTGGGATGGGTTGCTGCATTTTACTCAAAACCTGCTACCCAAGTTGCACATTTTGCCCCAAAAAGTGCGACCCGGTCGTGAAGAGGAGCAAGGGTTTGTTCTTGAGCCCTGGGGACCTAATATGAACTTTCAATCCACTGAAAATAAAGAGTAGGGTTAGGCCTCTTACCTGCAACTGATAGATCTCGATTCCAACAGTTAGTTTGTCTGCTACGATCACCACAAGATTTATGGCCTTCTCTCCTCTCTACATTCACCATAGTTCCACATGCAAACGAGTGAATTTGGAGGGAAAATGCCTTATTAAAAGAGAAACCCCTGATTTTTCTTTCACCTTCTGCAGCCAAATAATTGCTCTGTTTTCTAAACCGTCTGTACCGTTGGAAAGCTCTCACCGAGCCCTCAAATGGGTATCTGTTAGTTTCTCATGATTTGATACTTCACTGGGACACATTTTGTCCAAGGAGGGTCACTTCACCACTCCTAAAAATTGAATTTCTTCACCTGCCACACTTATACTTTGGGGCACACCTTTGCCTTCATACTTATCCCTGCTTGTGTCAATCTTCGTCGTGAGTAACCATTATGTACTCATGTTTTTATGGTCTCCATTGGACCTTTTTTCTGTGTGGCAGCACCATCTAGTCGCCTTTTTTTAGAGCATCCGATTTGAGTCATCATTGCATTCATGGAGTCTATCCTGAGTCCCTTTGTATCCCATTATAGTCCTCCATCCTTAATTGCTTGATTCCTCTCTCGTGTCACACATTATGGCCTTCAGTCCCACTGTCCCCTATCCCTCATGATATTGTGTCAATTGCTGCCAAGTCATCCATGCCCTTTATGCTGGTTGTCCGCTAATCAGTACCCCCCATGTCATCATCATCCCTGGTGTCAGTCTGTTTTTTGGTCTATTATTTTCTCTCGTGCCTTAGCTGAGGATCCCTTATTGCCTCACCTATGGTGGAACTCCTTCTGTCAACATCAACTCATTCATTCCAGAAGATAGGTCTAGAGGATGGTGTACCTTGGTTCCAAATTCCACTCTTTTTGGGTGCCTCGGATCAGGCAAAGGGACTCCTTATTTCCCTTTGACTTGATTGTTTCTCAACTCTAGCTCCTTTCAACATGATCGAGATCCGTATACTTGATGGTCCAATGATGCAGCAGCTGATATCAATGATTCCTGGGTATGTGTGAGATGTCTCAGCCCTCATGAGGGGGGGGGCCTATAGGTATCCCCCCACATGCCCAAATGACTTCTTCCTTTCAACCTTCAATGTAGCTCCATAGATTTGATGATGTTGGCCTTAGCCGCTTTTAGTGCCTTTTTTATTGCATGTATCAGCCAAATTTTTAGAGCCCTTTCCTGGTTACAAGGGCATCTGAGCTATATTTATATATCATGTACTCAGATATTATTGTACAAGTCCTGGATATTATCCCAGGCATGATATGTATGTGGGATTCATTATCATGTTGTTTATCTGGCTCATGTTTATGCCAGCATGTACTATATTGTTCAGTTCCTTGTTTACTGGACGCCCTATTTTTTGTACTTTGTCTTGGCGGGCATAGGTATGCCTCCCCCGCTGCCTATAGCACAGGTACTCACTCATAAAAGAGACTTGTCACACCTGTAAGTCTTGCCTCCTCAGGGTCTAGTCCTTCCAACACTTTGGTCTACCTTATACTTCTCTCTCTTTGACTTCCCCTTTGGTGTCTAGTGATTGAGTTCTTACAACGTACTTCAGTCATATGATTATATCCTAACACTCACACGCTAGGGAGAAATCTGTTATACCATTTTTTGGTCATCTAACCTATTACCATTAAATGAACTCAAGTACACCCTGTAAGACCAATTTTACCCTAAGTAAAATATCTTTCACTATGAAAATAACTTAGTAAACCACCTTTGTTAAGTTGTTTATGGTCTAAACAGGAAATCCCATGAGGAAAAATTAAATAAATCTACATTTGTTTGATTTTCCTCAAGGAATAATTAGTTAAACAACAATTTAATTAATATTCCTGGTTATATTTAACCCAAAACAGGGAAATTTATTAGATAAATCATTATTTATCTTATTATTTTCTAAGAATAATTATTTAAACCTTATTTAAATAATATTCTTTTTTAAATATGACTAAATCACCCTTAAATAATTAAATAAATCATTATTTATTTGATTATTACTCAACCACATCCTTAAAATGATAAATAAATCATTTATTTATTTATTATTTACAAATAAAGGAATTTGATGCAAGTCAAATTCCTTTTCCCTCCAACAAATATAATAAAATATTCCATAAAATTTGGATCTTGATCTGGTTAATAATATTTTAATTATGCACCAATATCTAGACTAACTCAATATTTTGTTATAAATAGAAGGGGTTTCCCATTCATTTAACACCTTTTTTCCCTAAAGATCACTATGGATCTATACTTTTGGTCTGACTATTGATCCACCATCATAGTCATATTTTGCTACCATTTTTGTCTAGGTTTTCTACACCATCAAGAGAGAGGATTTTTAGATCTGAAGTGCTAAGGACTTACAAGAACTCACCCCATTGAGGAGAACTGGTAACACCCTTCTGTGTTTTCCTCCCAAGTGCCATTAATACAAAATTCATTCAACATATTCTTGTCTTGTCTATTGGATGCATGGAGTAAATCTTGTTTTTTCTACTATTTAATGTCTTCTAATGCATATATATAGATTTTTGTAGCATTTATACTAATCACCTAACTGCAGATCTAAAGATATTGGCAGGCATCTTTACTGTTAGGGATGTTTTTTATGCACAGCTAAAGTGGTCTTTTTTCGCACGCTTGGAATTAAGATTCATACTAACACCAGATATGTCTTATACAACAATTATATTGCACATGTAATAAAAGAAAACATATCCCTTAAAAAAAGAATATTTACAACACATTTTTATGATAGAAATTCACTTCCAACATAAACATTATATAGAAGACAAAGGAAGTTTTCATGATAAACGTAAGAAAGAAAAATATCAAAAATAATAGGCAAGATGGCAGGATCATGAAAACATTTTCATTGAATATTCTTTTAAAATGTTCAGAAATGTTGGAAATAAGCCTGACAGGTTGTCAAAGTTATGTAATCAAGACCCTTTACAAATGACAGTGTTTCTATAACCACTTAATCAAATGCAAGTAATCATAAATCTAACACAAGTTCAAGCTTGTTGCAACTGGCACAAATTCAAACTCGTGGACATTGGTATACTGCACAAATACTAGACTCATCAGTGTTGGCAAATAAACAGTAGTTTTAATAAACTCATCAATGACCAAACTATGATTACTTGGTCCAGCAAAACATAAAATTAACTAACCCATGTCTTTGCTACTTGTTAAAAGGTGACCTGCAACACAAGAATATCAGCCTCCTAACACTCTTAATAAAGTTAAAAGCAACCCAAAACTGAAGTAAACTTATCAATAAATCATACCAAAATGTAGAAGTGAGGATTCCTTCACTCTTTGTATCCATTTTTCTTTTAAGCAAGTGCTCACAACTGTCAGGTGGTTATATCTTTGTTTTTTTAACCACTCATTTATCAAAACTAAAGGAAGGGGGTGGATAAGAAAAGTTACTAAAATGAGAATTGACCAAAATTGAATGAGGAGGGAATAAGACTTAAGAGGGAGGGAGGCTCGTTGCCCATGTAGCAACATTAAAACATTGAATCAATATTATTAATAATGCATTATTTCCTCCTTATATATCCCTTTTAATTCATATTATGAAAACATATTGCTATAATATCATAATCATCAAAATCATTCATCATATTACCCATTCATCAAAATTATGCCAACTATCAAATATATGGGTCATTCAAATATTCAAAATGCACATAACCATCATCCACACTATATATCAAAAGGGTTTGAATTTTGTATCATCACGTACTTTTCAAAAATAGTGTTAGCAGAGAAAGTGCGTCATAACCATGAAATAAAACGATAATTAAAATACATAAGCATTTTCCAGGCCATTGCCACTTTCCCTAAACAATTGCTGAAAATAACCAGAATGCTTGGATGTTTCTTCTACAGTAGAAGAATTAATCTGAACTACTTCTATTTCTTGTTTGTTAGTGTCATTTTTTCCATCCTTCCACTAGTGATCAAATAACTCTTTTAATTTCATGTTAGGGTCCCATGAAAAAAAAAAAAAAACATTCCATTAGGTCATCATGCAAAAATTTGGTCACTTGGTGCAGATTTAGATCTGATCTCACTCCTTTCAAAATTTTATAACTTGTTGGCTCATTTCACCACTTTACTAAGTTTACCATCAGTTATGAGTTTTCATCATCATTTCAGTCATTTTCATCATGGTTTCATTCATTCAGAGTCTCCATTAGTTCTTAGGGTTTCCAAGGTCATCAAATCACCATTTCATGCATAAATTCCAGCAAGTGAAGGAGTGCCAATAAAGAGATTTCATCAATAATTTTGATTTGAAATTTTGATTTCATAAGAAAAATGTAATTTTATGTTCATAATTTTTAATGCATTCTCAGAGTTCCAAGTAGCTGCACACTCAAAATTCCATCAACAAAAGAGTAAAGTTCCAAAAAATCAAACAGTGTTCCTAAGCCATCAAAATATGAAGTTCAATTATCTAATTTAGAAAGTAAACATAAAGAGCAATGAAAATTCAATTTCAAGAAAGGAAAATTGGGCACTAAGTTTGTTTAATGAAATTTATCCAAGTATAAAGGCTCCAAAAGACCAATAAGTCAGCCATTTTCATCCTCAAGCATCGAGCTCTCCAAGTTCCCTAAGAAAAAAACCGAGTTTTCCTTCAAAAAATAAAATTTTGGGTCATTCACTGCATTTTCCTCAAGGTAATGCGCTTTTTGCAAGAGGGACATTGCGCTTTTCCTCCATACATTGCACTTTTTGCAGAAGGGATCCATGGTCCCAAATAATCCTTGTAGAGGTTCTCAGCTTCAGTTCAAGGTTTCTACATCTATTTTCAAGTAATTACACCTCATATAGCCCCTCCCTTTAGCTTGTGGTGTTATATTTATGGTGTATACCCTCCCTTACATTTAATGTCATGTTTTGAGCATCGAAACCCTAGTTTCATAATTTGAAAACTTAATTGCTTTCCCTTGGACCCATTTACCTTCCCTACACCATAACTCACTCCTCACTACCCTTACATTTACTCATTTCCCATTCTCAAGCCCTATTCACTAAACCCTACCACCCTAGTTGTGCTTTCCTAGGTAGCTAGATACCTCCTTGTAATATGAGCTTCCTACCCTATTTCCCTAAATATTTCACCCTTCCATCACTTCCTTGAGCTCCCTAATCTCTTTATAAAATCCCCCAAATTTTCCCTCACCCATCACAATCACCTAACCCCACAATCTTACTCCCTTTTGTTGGGAAAAATACTTAGAGGGGAGGGGGGGGGTGAGGGTGAATCAATATTTATAGCTAACTGAAAACTTTTACTTTTTCTTTACTGAATTCTATACGTGACTTTAATGAAACCAACTAGTGTATACACGCAAATATACCAACAGAAACTTGTGTATAATGAGATAAATTTATTGTTTAGATAAACTTTTAGAAACAATATTTAACTCAACTTATCAGTTATGCATCAGATAGTTAAGTAGTAAGTATGTGCAGTAAAAACAGAATAAATCATCACACAATAGCATCACACATGAACACCAAGATTTAAGGTGGAAACCCAATTTAGGAGAAAACCATCATTGTTGTTGTCTCTGTGTTCAATATTTATTATATGAAAATTTTCTTACAATATTGTATTGATGCAATGCAAACTCATATCAGTACGTAGGTGTTGGGTCATAAGGTGACTGTTACAGGCAACTTCAATGCTTATCATTCAATTATCAACCCAGGGCAAGTCTTGTTATTTCAAGAGTGTGAGCACAGTATATGCAAGTGATATCAAAGGACAACTACTCTAAATTATCATAAGGAAGACTATCTAGTTCTTGAAGTCCAATCAATTCAAAGTGAAAAGGGACTATAGAATTCTTTTGAATATTCTGTCAAAGTAACTAAAAAAAGATCACTATACGATTGCACAACATACTATGATGAATTGAACAACAATTGAATAAATTGAGCAGCAATTATTTATCTAAATTTTGAAATGGAATTCTCTTTTAAATTATGAAAGGGCATCTCTCTGAATCAAACAACAACTAGACACCTTGCAATATTAATAAAGTGATCCAATCTTTAACTATGTACATAATTGAACAACGTTCATGCTAAAACTAAGGAACGAGTATAAAGCATTGGGAAATGATGAAATCATTTAAACAATTATGAGAATATTGGCTGTAAGCAAGAAATCATGATTGATGAACTATTCTAATGAAAGAGAAAGCAGGAGCATCTTATGTTCACAATTAAAACAATTAAATGATATCTCACGAAATGCATTAGATGAATGAAGCGTAAGTTCTGTAATTGAACGTATAGCATAGAGATTAGCGAATAAACTCCTAGGGCTAGGCCCAAAGCCACTAGAAGTCTACCGCTACAGAAAAATCAAATATTGATTATCCAAAAATGCCAAAACCTTTATTAATCTAAAAGTTAATACATTGATATAACTGGACAATTCTGTCTCGATATGTCTAATAAAAAAGAAAATATTTATTCGGATCTATCTATCTTGTTCATCTTCGGCCATTTAAAGGAGAATTCAACAGTGGTAATGGTCTTTTCCATACAGGATCATGCTGCTTGTGGATGTCATTTGAGTTCTTCAGGCATGGAGGTGCCTTTCCATCTTCTGTCGAGCCAGGGGAGTCATCATGATCCCGTTAGTCTCTCTTTGTTAGTTGTCTTCCAGTTATCATCGGTTCGGCTACTTTGTTTTCCTATAAATAAAGATACATCAAGTCAATTTCCCGTTGTTAAACATCCCTTTTACCGTTAGTTCATTTTGTCCTGAATTTAAATTAGTTTTCCTTTCCTTTACTGTTAATATGAGGAAAAATTCATAAAGGTGCATAACAATTTGTGGTAAAGTTAGGGTGAAAACTTACCTTATTCTCGGCCCAACATACTCCCCCGCTTACCTATTTGTAGGTCCTCATGCAAACAAATGATTGAGGTATATCTAGGTCAGAGAATATGTAGGGTAGACTTCTTCTTTATAGGATCTGAAGCCTTGTTTCTGTCTGATATTTGCAGAGGCGGCATTTATGTGCCCCTCTGGCAGCTCATAATCGTGATCGTAACCCTCTGGGGGGTACCAGATGAGAGGGCATCTGTACCTACATCCTATCCATGTAGGGACCATGTTGAAGATTAGATTGACGTATAAAAGGAATCTGGAGGCATCTGCTTTGAAGTTTTTGTAGCCAAATGGCTCTCTATTCTTCACATTATTCTTGGAGGCCATCCACCTCTATTTGGCTATTGCCAAAGCTGCTTCCTGAATGTCTTCAACATACTCCCGCCCATGTTGTATAATTTCCTTATGGATAGGCCCCAGTTTATTCCTTACTCCCTTTCTCTGCATGAAATTCTTGTGTTGGGTGAACAGATGTAGGGGTATAGTAGGCACTTCTATAACCCACAAGTCTAGGCCATGCTCCCTCTTCTGGAAAATGTTGTAGGCTTTAACCCACCAAGTCTGGTTCTTAGCAAAAGAGAGGAAAGCCTGTAATTGAATGTCTCCTATAAAGGGGCTGGGATTACTGTCGATGTCTTCCTCTATGAAGAAGTTGTGCATGTATAATTCACACAAAAGGTATCGGACTTGCTCATTTTGTTCATTGCGGTAATGGACAAATTCCTCAATGGTTTTAAAAGTTGTGGGCTTTCCTACCCTAACGGCCTTGATATTTAGTAATAGATAATGCTCTACTAAAAATAGGGCATAGTTGGTGGCTGGTGCCCTACATGTTAGCACATCATAATACAGAGAGAAAACCATACTGGTTTGCTTCTTGGCTTGTTCCATCTGATCCTATGCTTTCTTTACCCTCGCCTTTTATTCTCTGAGTTGAGAAAATGTCGCATCCTCTGTTGCAGAAAGGTATTTTAATTTCATCAATAGTGCCTACTATTCTTGTGTGGGAAATACTTCCTTTTTGCATTGTGCCTATTCATGTTGGGTTTGAATTAATTCATTATGAAATTTTTGATTGGCAACCTTTTCTACCAGGGGAGTGTAGGCAGATTCTTCCTTTGTTTGGGTTTCCTTTTCTTATGTAAATTCTAGCCTAGTCTGCATAGAGGCTTCAACAGTGTCCACTAGGTCAGTATGTACCTCAACATCAGCGATGTCTACCAATTGGGTGACAAATTTTGTTTGGGTGTATGTGGTAACCAATTCTTTCTTAGGCCTCCAAGCCTTGCTTACTTCCTTCAACTGTTCCTTTAGATGGTTTATCATTTTTCTTAACCTCCTGCAAGTTCTATTCATTTTCCTTAACTTCTTTTCGGCTAATTTCTCTTCTAGCATAGTTTTGGCAAGGGATGGAGGAGCAGCAACCTCGTTTTCAGGAATGGTGCTGCTAGTTCCAAGGTTACCAGTGATGATATTTCCTTCCTGCACTCTAGAGTTTAATTCTACATTAATGTCACAACTGGGTGAGATATTATTCCTTTCAGCCATTAGAGGGACCATCTCCATGCTTTCATTTTGTTCTAAGGGGATGTTGTCTCCTAACTGGTTATAAGATTCGGCTACCCCTTTTGCCTGCTCTTCCCTATTCCCCCAATAACTCTCGGGAGGAGATAAGGCTATAAAAGCTTGCGATTCATCTTGGTGTGGTAATATTAGTGTGGCCAGAGCTTCTGGTGGTGGTATATTTGTTCAGAGATTCCTCTTGCTCCTTAGCATGTTCATATGAGCTTCTAATTTCACGGGATGGCCGCATTTTATCTAGGACTCGAGCCATCTCTTATTCATAGTCTTGAAAAGGTATGTTTTGAGGGCTTGAAGGTGGTGTATGGGATGGCCCTGCCTCATCCAAAAATTCTGAGGTGTCTTGCCATAATTGCAGTCTTTTGGACCATCTTCACTTCCTTGGTTCTGAAGCCGAAGCACAGGTCCTTTTACCTCTTGCTCTCCTAGGTATGTTTGTTCTAGGAAGCTCAATTTTTGTGCCAACAGGGTTTTTCTCAGGGACATGTTCGATAGGGTTAAAAAAAATTTCCCAGGATGTTTGTTGTTTTCCTAGCTCATGAATGATAATTAACTTGATTAAACCATGGTGGTTGACGACTTCTTGGGGGTTTTTAGCCTTTCTCATTCGAACAGTAGTGTCGTGTAATAGATAATTCCAGAAAGAAGGCATACTAACTGAATTTTCTTTTTAAGAACAACTAACAATTTGATTTGTCAGGGTTTTACCATGTCTTGGCATCCATCACATGTGATGAATCTCTGGATGAATGTTGCCAATTCTTGCCAAGGTTGTTGTAGGGATGTAGGTTTGATCCCCTTTCCCTTCCATTCCAATGGTTCCCCTAGATCTCGGTATGCTGCGATTACCTCTCGTAGAAGAAGGTGTTTTTCAGTCCATCTTTCTCCCTCTGCTGGTATTCCAGAAACTTCAGCGATGATATCCTCTGTGACCAGTATAATCCTTCCTTTGAGTCTGGTATGTCCCTCCTATAGGTTCTATAGGAATTCAACTGCTATTTCTGTGTCAAACCCTTGCAATTTGTGTAAGTATGGCAGCCAACCAACTTTCTCAAGAATGATGTGAGTTGTGTCTGAGATTGGGAAGGTCGTAGGTTCATTTCGGAGAGAGTTTCCTCCCATGGTTGATGTGTTATCTTGAGCTAATTTCTCCCTCTGTCTATGTTTATTTTTGGCCCTGTTGGTAAGAAGAAACACTGCATGCAAGAGAAAAATAAATTGCATCCTTCTATCATAAATATAGGTAACTTCATATCGTAATTGCAATGATATTTTGGTCTTATTAGCATATCCAATGGAATTTGTGCATGGAATTTGCATGCTTAATATTTATGGATATTTACACCCCCTCTCTCGAAATGAGGGCATCCACGTCCTTAAGTAGAGATATATTGGATAAATCATGAATGCACATGTGGAAAATGTCAGAAATTAGTAATCACAGTGTATACTTGAGAACGGTGTTTGTGGCCTTGGAGCTCAAGAAAAAAGAAATGATTGGAACAAGTATGAATGCGTGCGGTGCAAGGGTCACAATTGGAATTTATCATAAGTTTATCTCATGTGGGAATGACCAAAGAAGGAGAGAAAGCAATAGAAATTATTATGATATGATATCCTCATTTAATGTTATGGTATGATGGAAGCATGGTAGTGATAGATAATTATTGGTTCCGCCATCTTGTAATTCAAACATGAAATCATAGTTCATTCATAGTTACTTATGCAGCTAAATAGTATTATCACTTAGTTGAGTATTGTGTTTATCTTGGAAATGGATAAAAATAGGAGATAAGGTATATATAAGAGTAATTGGCTATCGTTAGAAGAATACTCTCATACCACAAGTAGATCCACTACTACCAGCAGGCGTTCATAGCCTCGACAGGGTTGTTATTTAACCCAAAAAATGAGCCAGAATCCTCTATGTAAAAGTAGATATTTTTCCAATTTTATGGAGAGATCATTGTGCTGGTGTGGTGGAAAGATGGTCACGATGCCACTCACTGGAGTTATAACAGAGTGATTAGTTTGGTTCGTGATGAGACCTCCTATCCTTCAAGTAGTTGGAGCTATTAAGAAGGTCATTACCCTGGTGTATTTGCCATTGTGTGCATGTCACCTGCTAAACCCTTATGATTGTGGTAGGCTGGTTCATGATGAGACCCCATATTCTCTTTTAAAATTTTCATATAGGCATAATACTTCTTTTTGAAAAGTAGGCATTTTTATTTGTTTTATGAAGAGACTACTATGCTAGTGTGGTGTCCAGATGGTCACAGTGCCATTCACTGGGATTGTAACTGAGTGATCAAATTGGTTCGTGATGAGACCTCATGTCCTTCAAGTAGTTAAAGTTGTCGAGAAGGTCATTACCCTGGTGTGGTGGCCATTGTGGGCATGTCACCTGTTAAATTAGTATGATCATGGTAGGTTGGCTCATGATGTTACCCCCTATTCTCTCCTAAAAATTTGCATGTAAATATAATATTTATTCTTTATACATGAAGTGAGGCTCATTAACTCCTTAAGAGTTAGGGATGGTGTGAGTAGTAAAAAGAATGACAATACAATTATACTCCTTATTCCTAAATTTTTATGTCAAAAGGGAAGTACTACACGAGAGTGTAGAAAGGTATACCGTTATAAGACTATGAATTGTGTGATAACATGTTTGAGCAAGAGATGTCTAGCCCTTCATTGCATAGATATACCATGTCAGCTCCCAGAGTAGAGATTTCCGTTAAATTTCCAAAGGATCATCATATTGGTAATATTACTACTTTTCTCTTTTTCAGGTGCCAATTCCTACTCAGAAATGTCTTTTATAGTTAGGGTGTGGGTTGAGAATTAGGTTTTTTGAGAAGAGATCATCAAAAAAAAGGAGAAGGATCATGCTTAAGAAGAAGAGAAAAATAAACTATTCAATCTAATTGAATAGCAAAAACGACACATAGTTGTTCAATCTGATTGAATAGAAATTGTTCAATTGGATTGAACAACAATTGTTCAAATATTTGAATAGTAAACAAATGACACAAAATACATGGTTGTTCAATCCGATTGAAAAACATCTATTCAATTGGATTGAACAACAACCATTCAAAGATTTGAACAGCAAAAATAAAATGCAAAAGACACGGTTGTTCAGTCCAATTGAACAACAATTTTTCAATTGGATTGAACAGCAGTTGTTCAAATATTTGAACAGAAAAATAAAAATCCAAAAGACACGGATGTTCAATCTGATTGAACATCAGCTATTCAATTGGATTGAACAGCAGTCATTCAAAGATTTGAATAGAAAAATGAAAACACAAAAGACATGGTTGTTCAATCTAATTGAACATCATTTGTTCAATTGGATTGAACAACAGCCATTCAAATATTTGAACAACAAAAATAAAAACGTAAAAGACGCGGTTGTTCAATTCGATTGAACAACAATTGTTCAATTGGATTGAATAGCAGTCGTTCGAAGATTTGAACAACAAAAATAAACAACAACAAAAAAAGGATGAGGGAGGAAAATGATGCTAATGAGAGTATGAAGAATGTACAATAAGAAAACTAAAAATTACAAGTAAATTATATACAATATTTACAAAAGGAAGTAGTAGGATTTTATTTGCTTAAAGTTGTGGGCCTTTCTGCTAAAATTTGGATAGTGGGATCGTTACATACTTGCTGGCAGAAAGACTCCCTTTTAAGAGGTTTGTGATAGAGGCGCACTCTGTGCCCATTAACTCGAAATGTAGAACTAGACTCGTCTATGATGGTCAAGGTGAGGGTACCATTGTTGTGTACTTCCTGAATTTCGTATGGGCTGAGCCACCTTGTTTGTAACTTGCCCAGAAAATCTTAGGACCTGGAGTCATAGAGAAGCACCCAATCTCCTCTCTAGAATGTCTTCTTTTTTATGAGGTTGTCATGCCACTTAGCTCATTGTTGTTGGATGATTGTAGTGCGCTACAAAGCCAATAGTTGTATTTCATCTAATCCATTTATTTGCTGAATTTTTCTAATTTGGGCCTCTGTCAAGTACAACCCTACCTCCTGGGCTGTCCTTAAAGTCTTTATCTCGAATTCAATAGGAAAAATAGGCTCTCTTCCAAATACCAAATGATACAGGGAATATCCAGTGGTGTTTTGCCAAGTTTTGTGGTAGGCCCACAAGACCTCTGGTAGTTTAGTAGCCCAATCCCAGCGATGTGTTGATACTGTCTTGGTAAGAATTGCTTCAAGGACCTTGTTGGTGCTTTCAACCTGGCCATTTTCCTGCGGGTGGTAGGGAGACATGACTCTATGGATGATATGATAATTCTTCAGGGTGGCTGTAATATTATTACCCAAAAACTGTGCCCCCCCATCAATTACCACTTCCTGTGGTAAGCCATATCGCACAAATAGCTCAAAAAGAGAATTAATCACAAATTATTCCATAGCTCTTGATCTGGCCATTGTTTCTACCCACTTTATTACATAATTCGTGGCAACTAGTATGTAGATTTTATAATTTGATGGCAGGTTGAATGGCCCAACGAAGTCCAATGCCCATCGTTTGAACGACTCTACTACCAATTGTGGTTGTAATGAAATTTCATCAGCTTGGCCTAGGTGGCCGATTCTTTGGCAACTATCGTAGTCTTGGACATATTTTTTTACATCTTTAAAAATCGTAGGCCAATAATAACCCAATTGCAATACTTTGTGCCCCATTCTACGATCTGCAAAATGGCCACCACAAGATTCATCACGACAAGCCTGTAGAATGTCATAAATCTCGTCTTCCTAGATGCATCTGCATATATACATATCAGCTCCGGTGTGAAAGAGGTATCCACTGATCCAGGAGAATCTAGCACTGTGCTAAATAATCAGCTTTCGTTCCATTGTCGTTAAATGTTTGGGTAGCTTTCCTAATGCTAGGTAGTTTGCTACATCTGCATACAATGGTGTTTTTACTGTTACAGCGAGTAGATGTTCGTCAGGAAATTGATCATCCACTGCTAGTGTATCATCTGTTTTTGGAACTCTGGATAGGAAGTCTGCAACCACGTTCTCCTTTCTTGGATGGTCTCTAATAGTTATATCAAATTCCTGCAAAAGCAACAACCAATGAGTTATTCTCCCATTTTTAATTGGTTTATTAGCTAAATATCTAATGGCAGAGTGATCAGTATACAAAAGTACTTGATATCCATTTATATAATGTCTAAATTTATTGATAGCATAAATCACAGCCAAGAATTCTTTGTCAATCACTATATAGTTTAATTCAGTAGGAGTGAGATTTTTTCTAATATAATAAATAGAATAGGGCTTTTTATCTTCTTCTTGACCAAGAACTTCCCTTATCGATGTGCCAGATGCATCTAAATAAATATGAAAGGGTAGCTTCCAATTAGGACTGCGTAAGATCGGTGTTGTCGAGACCAGTTTCTTCAAATCTATAAAAGCACTGTCGCATTTATCTGACCAATGGAATTCAAAATTTCCAGTCAATGCATACAGGGGTGTAGTGATTAGTGAAAAATTCTTTATAAACCTGCGATAATACCCTGCTTATCCAAGAAAATTGCGTACAAGGTGTGGCTAATAAAAGGATTACTTCTGTTTTTTCTGGATCTACCTGTATTCCAGCTGTAAAGATGTAGTGTCCTAGGATTACTCCTTCGATCATCATCATGTGAAATTTTTCATTGCTTAAATATAATTTGGTAGCAACACATTGTTCCAATACCTATTCTAGAGTTTCTAGTGCTTGATCAAAGTCATCTCCATACGAGGTAAAGTCTTCCATGTAAATTTCAAGTCCTTTATTTATCAAATTAGAAAAAATGATAAGTATGGATCTTTGGAAGGTTGTTGGGGCATTGCATAGTCTGAATGGTAATACCATGTAGGAAAATGTACCCCATGGGTAGGTAAATTTTGTTTTATCCTAGTCTTCGGGGGCTATCTGGATTTGATTGTAACCTCTGAACCTGTCAAGAAAGGAAAAGAATCATTTCCCTGCCAATGTATCAAGAACTTGGTCAATAAAAGGGAGGGGGGAATGGTCCTTCTGTGTTGCTTTATTCAGTTTTCTGTAGTCCACATAGATTCTCCATTTCCCATTCTTCTTAGGAACAACTACTAGGGGAGAGACCCATTTATTGTCTAAGATAGGATAAATGAAATTTACATCCATCAGCTTCTGCAATTCATCTTTTACAATGTCTTTCAGATGTGGGTTTAGCCTTCGTTGAGGTTCTCGAATAGGTCGGGCCTCCTTGTTAGTATATATGTGATGTGTGCATAGCTGAGGGTCTATACCCTTCATGTCTGGGTAGTCCCAAGAAAATTCTCCCTGATACTTCTATAGAACCTTTATGAGCCTTTTCTTTTGGTTACTATCCAGATTTTCATTGATATTTAGAATTTTTCCCTGGCTAAATTTCAATGGGTATGCTATTACGCATAGTGGTTGTGGGTATGTGTTGATTATACATGTTTGCCAAGGGGTCTTCTTATGGTTCATCATCAAGAACTGTTTTAACATTTGGCATTTTAAGTTTCCATCCGTAGATGGCTAAATCATGAAGTTATTGATTACATCATCTTCAGTTTGATTCTTGAATTCAAGATCTTCAATTATGGTTAGTGGTGAATGGATATTTTTTTCCCAGTATGTATGTGGATGTCTGTGGACATTTACCATGGGTAGACTTGGTTTGGCAGGCAGGTAAATGATAATGTTTTTTATGGAATCTCCTCTAGCAATGGTCATGCTACCTGTCTGGTAGCCTATGTAAGCATCGGTTGTTGCTAACCAAGGTTGACCAAGTATCAGGGGGTGTCCATCCATCCTAATTTTTGGGTTAATAACTAAAAATTCAGTTGGATATTCCCCTGAGTCCACAGAAACCAGGATGTCTTGTAATATTCCTTCTGGCCTGATAAGAGACCTGTCAGCAAGTTCCAGCAAATTAGCTGTGGGTTCTCGAGTCGATATACCTAAATTCTCACAAGTATCTGTAGTTAATATGTTAATGGTCACCCCTAAGTCAACCAATGTGTTTGGAAAGGAGTGGCTAGATATTTTCATAGTTACTATGGGGCTCCCTAGATCCTCATATTTCACGGGTTTTTCCTTACCCAACAGTAAGTCAACTAGCACCCCTACCACATGAATAGTGGGTATGGTTTTTTCTTTCCTCACCTGCTTCTTAGTCAACCAATGTGTTTGGGAAGGAGTGACCATATATTTGCACAGTTACTATGGGTTCCCTAGATCCTCATATTTCATCGGTGTTTCCTTACCTAACAGTAAGTCAGATAGTGCCCCTACCACATGAACAATGGGTACGGATTTTTCTTTCCTCGCCTGTTTATTTCCACACAGTTCTTTAATTGTCTTGGCATAGATGGGAATGTCTTGTATAACCTGCAAAAGAGGAATTTCAATGCAAAGGTTTTTTAATTCCCCTAGGATATCGAAATCTAGATAGACTATCAGTCTAGGCAGCGTTAATATTTTAGGGAATGGAGGGGGAGAAATCCTAAGGTTTTCAGGCTTCCCCTGATCAATCGTTTCCTTTCCCTGCTCTACCTCTGTTTCAGTCATATTTGTTTGTCTAGGCTCTGTCAAAGTTCCAGATTCAAGTTGTGACAGTGTAGTATCTTCAACTGGTGAAATAACACGTCCTTATCTCAACCTTAGTTCATTACATTTCTTTTTTTCAGTTTCGGGGTTTGGATTTTTTACAATCTGAATTAGCTGAACCAGCCTGTTGTTGGGGTTAGGATTGGGTTGAGACGGTAATTGAGGTCGTATGATAGGCTAAGGGTTGTTTTGGACTGGGTATGGAGTTGGTAATGTAGGTTGATTTTGAACTCCTGTCCCCATCAGTAGGTTGGTCATTCGCAGGGGTCACTGCCAGTTCTAAGGCCATTTTGTGGTTTGTGAAGGGGAGGCTAGCCACCGGGATTGATAGGGAGTTTTTTTCCAATAAGGGGGAGAGCAAGGAAAACTTGGCCAATTATTTCCTGAAGAGGGTTGTGTTGGCCAAGGAAACATAGGAAATGATTGAGACAGCCAAGTAGAGAAAGGTGATTGGTTCTGCCAAGCTGTTGCAGGGTTTTTTTGGTTAAACTGCGGGGAATAAAATAACTGAGGCAGGTCTTGTGGCATACCTGGTCGTGTTTGCCATTGTCGACACTGGTTCATTAGATAAACTGGTTCTGTCTCTTCTTCTTCTTCTTTAAAAACTAACTTCAGCCTCGAAAGTGAAGGGAAATGGTCCATAGCATGGTCCTTGGTGCAAATAGCACATGTCTGGACCATGTTTAATGGACATTCCCTTTGGCTGTGCTTCTTCCGACAGCGTGTGAAAAAGATGGCCAATTTTTGTTCTGCTATAGCTTGTAGGACATCTAGTTGTGTTTTCAAGGTGCCCAAGATGTTATTTTTGAAATCTTCTAAACTATTACCAAATTTTTCTCTGGTCAAGTTGCCACTAGACTGCTTAGGATCCCTTGTAGCTGAGACTTGCCTGATTGGCCTACTTCGTGTACTACCCCGAGAGCACCTGATACACACTGAAATAATATCATCATATTCTTCTTGGTAGATGTCCCCTTTTCCCATTATGTTAAGTGTTTCAACCCATTCTTCTTTCATTCCCTTAATCATTGTTGCTTTTAAGATGTCTTTGGATAGTGTAGTATATGGAGACCTTTGTAAGTTATATTGAAATCTCTCGACATACTCTTCTAATGTCTCATTGTCTTTTGCAGACATATTGAATATTTTATATTTTAATTCTCGAGTCTGGCAATAATCTTGATATTTATTAAGGAAAGTGTTCTTCATCTAGTCCCAGTTATTGATGGTTCCTCCACCGTGCCCCATGAACCAACATAATGCGGTCCCTTTCAAGGTAGAGGGAAATAATTTTAGTTTATGAGGGTAAGTGGTGTAGTCATATCCCCTAAATAAGACATCGAATTCAAATAAAAATGCATCAGGATCTTCCGAGGTCAGCCCATGGAAGGTGGGGATGTTTTGTAAGGGAATGGCTTTCATAGGGGAATTTGCAGCATGATCAACAATGGGATATTCCAATGTTTTTGTCTGCCTCTGGTTCTGGTTCTGATTTTTTTCCATTTGATAAAATATATGCCAATAATCCTCGGGGATTTCTTGTTCTGGAGGAATAATATTTGTGGAATTAGGGAGTGGATGCGGAGGAAGCCTTACAACACTTCCCCGATCTGGGATACTGAGTGTCTCTGTCTCGACTACTTTCTCATGGGATCCAATTTCTAGAGTTTTTACATGTATTGCACTGCTGGTTTCTCCATCCCCTTCCTGTAAATTACAAGAACCTCCCTCTCTCGAAGGATCAATGCTTACATGATTAGAAGTCTAAAGGCTTTGTTCAGACCCTTCTATTTCACTATAAATCTTAGCATAGGCTGCATATGGTGAGGCTGCTACCTAAGGCAGTGCAGTAGGAATTTTAGTAGGAATGGTTCTAGGTCCTACGAATGTCTGGGATGCAACTTTCTTAATGATTTCGTCTATATATGTTGTTCTGCCAAGGATCATTGGTCCTTTGGGTTTCGTGGATTTAAGTGGATGATTTTGATTTGTTTCTATCTTTTTCTTCCTAGTCATAAAACAAGAGCACCTATCATACTAGCCTCTATATGATTGCTGAGAAGTGGGCTGGAGAGCAAGCATTTTGATTTCCGGTACACAGGTTCTTACCTCTCGTTTTCAATACCCAATTCTTCGCAACAAATGAAAGAAGAAATAAAGGACTTCACTCTTAAACACTCTCCTTGGCAACGACGCCAAAAATGTTGGGTCATAAAGGTGACTGTTACAAGCAACTTCAATGCTTCTCATTCTATTATCAACCCAGGGCATGTCTTGTTATTTCAAGAGTGTGAGCACAGTATATGCAAGTGATATCAAAGGAAAACTACTCTAAATTATCATAAGGAAGACTATCTAATCCTTGAAGTTCAATCAATTCGAAGTGAAAAGGGATAATAGAATGCTTTTGACTACTCCATCAAAGTAAGTACAAAAAATAGCAATGTACGATTGAACAACATACTGTGATGAATTGAACAACAAGCCTAATAAATTGAACAACAAGTTGGAGAAATTGAACATCAATTGCTTATCTAAATTTTGTAATGGAATTCTCTTTTAAATAATGAAAGGACAACTCTCTGAATCAAACAACAACTAGACACCTTGCAATATTAATAAAGAGATCTAATCTCTAACTATATACATAATTGAACAACAGTCATGCTAAAACTAATGAAACGAGTATAAAGTATCGGTAAATGATGAAAGCATCTAAACAATTATGAAAATATTGACTGTAAGAAAGAAATCATTAATGATGAACTATTCTAATGCAATAGAAAGTTGGAGCATCTTTTGTTCACAATTCAACCAATTAAATGATATCTCACGAAATGCATTATATGACTGAAACGTAAGTTCTATAATTGAGCGTATAGCACATATATTAGCGAAGAAACCCCCAGGGCTGGGCCCAAAGCCACCAGAAGTCTACCGCTATGGAAAAATCAGAGATTTATTATCCAAAAACACCAAAACCTTTATTAAGCTGAAAGTCAATACATTGATATAACTGGACAATTCTGTCCCGATACGTCTATTATAGAAGAAAATCTCTATTCCGATCTATCTATCTTGTTCATCTTCGGCCTTTTAAAGGCAATTTAAATAGTGGTAATGGTATTTTCCATACGAGATCCTGCTACCCGTGGATATCGTTTGAGTTCTTCGGATGTGGAGGTGCCTTTTTGTCTTCCTTCGACCCATGGAAGTCATCATTATCCCGTTAGTCTCTCTTTGTCAGTTTTCTTTCGGTTATCATCGGTTCATCTACTTTGTTTCCCTGTAAATAAAGATACAACAAGTCAATTTCCCATTGTTAAATATCCCTTTTACCATCAGTTCATTTTTTCCCGACTTTACATTAATTTTCCTTTCCTTTATTGTTAAGATGAGGAAACATTAATAAAGGTGAATAACAATTCGTGGTAAAGGTAGGGTGAAAACTTACCTTATTCTCGGCCCAACAGTCTCCTCCAGTAAGACCTTGGCCTTTTCTGCCTCTCTTTGTGCTTTGATGGTATTTACCTCATTGATGATTTGCTTAGTTTTTAGCTGCTGATTTTCTTGCTCAAGGAAGTCAATCACATACTTTTCTCTGTCAAGATTAGCTTGAATTTCAATAATCTTTTCTTCTTTGCCTTTGATTGTTACAATGATGATTTTATTCTCATCTTCCTCATCTAGGTCAATTAGCTGAAATTCATGTTCTGTTTCATGTTTGTCCTCCTGTTCATCAATAATTGGCTCCTTAGCCTTTTCCTTTCCTTTGTACACCTGTTTTGTTGATGAAGAAGGCATGGCCCTTTTCACTCCAAGTGAAGCAAACACATGCTTGTAGCCTCTCTGATAAGTCTTGGGAAATGGCTCAACATCAGTCAAATCAGCCCAAGTTGCCTCAATGTCCTCCTCACTTCTTGATGACTGAGAATCATGATGTGATGGTGATGAAGGGTTATAGAAAGGTGAATAAGAAGGATCAACATGGGGTGAATGAAACTGACTTGGTGATAATGTATGAGTAGTAGGCTAAGATGGAGGAGTGGATATGGGAGGATGAGATGATGAGGGGATATTCTGATCATGTTGACTAGGCGGGGTAGTGAAAATCTCATTTGCTATGAATATGTCCCATGGAATGTTCTTTTGCTCAAGCTGATGCATGACTATCATCTTGATGAGGGAGTGGTGGAAAAGACTTTGCATTTGATGATTATAATCCCTCTTTTGTGCAATGTATGCCATCTTGTCAATGCCATGGGAGAGATAATATGGTATGTGAAGCATTCTGACTCTAGTGAAGTGCATGAGGAGTCGGATATGATATGAATAGAGTTGAGAAAACCTCCCCTCACAGATGAAGTATTTCATGATTATTTTCATCATAGGGACCTATCGGTCAAGAATATGAGAGAAAGGTAAAATGGTATTTTTTTCATCCTTGTATCTCGGTTTAAGATATGGTTCATAGTAGCTATGATCAAAGTTTCCTTGTTTAAACCATTTCTCTCCCACATTAGGGATCCCTATAGCAGCTGCAATGGAATTAGTGGACATGGTAAAAGTAACCCCAGCAAGAGTGGCCTGCTTATCATGAAGATTGGTAATGAACAACCTTGTCAACATAGGGTGATACTGGATCTGCTACACTTTCTCACAAAAATCAAAACAACCAACATGTTTAAAACATGACACAGTGAGGGGAGAAGCCATGAGATATTTTGTGGTTGCTGGTTCATATCTGATGCTTTTCCCTCCTTTCTTACATGATTTCTTCTTTGGTGTTTGTTCCTCACTGACACTTCTATCTTCCTCTTTAGACATTTTGAACTTGAAGGCTTTAGAAACCCTAGAGTAAATGGAATGAGATGAAGGGAGTGAGAAGTGAACTGAATAGCTTAGGAAAATGGAGGGAGTGAATGTAAATGAACAACTATGTCTATGAAAACCCTAGGATTTAACAGTGTTTATGACTGATATGTGTTTAGGGACATGAATATGGATATGATGTATGAAAATGGGAAGGAAATACAAACGAGGGTTTCATAACAATAAGCACTTAATTTTTTGTATGAAACACCAAATATGTTAGAGGAGAGGTTTTTTGGGGTTCAATTACTGATTTAAAGCCCTTTGAAGTAATTTGTGAGGAATTGAAAACTTGCTGGGGGTTGTGAAATCCTTTGAAACCCTTTGAAACCCTGCCTGAGCAAGCGTGCAACGCCCAGGAAAACACGTAGCAACCAAGGGTAAATGCGCAATTCTTGTGTTAATTGGTCAACAGTTGTTGGGAAAACATGGATCGCCTAAGGGTAAATGCGCAACATCCAGGAAAACACGCATCTCCTAAGGGTAAAAGCACAGTGACCCAGAAATTTGACTCAAAATGCTCAAAAACTTGAAATTTATCCTTTGCTGGAAACTCCTGATGGATGAATGGAAGCAATGAATTGCTTTGAGATGTTTTAAATGGCTTTATAGTTTAGTGGTTTTGAATTTTCAATTTGAATTACCCACTTTTCGTATGTTCACTTTTTCCTTTGGACTTTGGCACTGATACTCTTTATCTTTCTAACCTTTTGGAATTTTGCAGTTTGATCAAGACATGGAGCTTGGCTTTATTTGCTCCACTTAGTCCAGAAATGATTTCATTGATATCTTGGGATGAATTTATTAAATATGAGAACATAAAATTAAATTTGGAAAAATATAAATAAATTACATATTGAATTTTATATCAAAATGACATTTTGATATAAAAATCATTAAACTCAAAATTACAACTCTGAAAATATGATAATTACATCATGATGATATTCTATATAGGAAAACAAAATTTCTTATTTAGTCGCTCGCATATATTTTCTGACCTCATCTGAAATGAATGAGTGACCTTGAGAAACAAAAAACCTAATGACCTAATGGGACTTCTTTAGACCTGACTTTCATGAATGAGATTTGATTTAACAAGACTTCCCTGTGAAAGAGCATTTCCATAGGTGTTGTTATGCCCAAGGAGACATGAGAATGAGTCAGGAATGTGAATTTCTAAGGGAGAGTGAAGTTTATTGACAAGGACAACCACCAGTGGAACAATTTTATATCATGACCTAATGGAATGATTGAAAATTTCTTTAGAGTGGGACACCTAAGATGCACATGCAAAATGTGTTTTGATCCCTGGTGGAAGTATGAAAATACTAACACTAACATTGGCCTTATTAGGGATGGAAGCTCCTTGGAGGTGTCAAGAACACCGTAGACCAAGTGCCTAACCTTTGGGCCAATACGGTCAAACAATTTAAAAGACTGCAGACTATAAAACTGACTCAAAAACCAATAAAAGTGACTGAGAAAAGAATCGAAAACTGACTTTAAAACTAACTCAAAACTGACTCAAAAAACTCTGAAAATAACAAAAAATCAACAAGCTTTATAGCCTTCACTTCGGGCCCCAAGCCTAACTGATTTTCCGCTCCAAACCTTGCATGAAGTATAAACTGGTATTTACAACGAAAGTGGACCATTATTTCAGAAGTTGCATCAGAGACAGCAATGTTTCAAGAGCCTACCATTGACCGATCCTTCTGAACATTCTTGTCCATTCATCTCTTTCAGCAAATAGGAATTTTGTCCTCGATAAGCTAAGATCTTGTAGGGTCCTTTCCATGGATTTTCAAACTTCCTGTGCTTTCCTTTCTCTTCATTTCTTGCATCCCACCGCAGAACTACATCTTCCAACCGAAACTTATCTGCCTTGGTTTTGCGATCATAAATATTTTTGATTTTATCCTAAAGTTTAGAGGTAGTCTGAGAAACTTCCTCCCTTGTTTTCTGAAGGTGAATCATTTGATCGATTTGACGTTGAATATCATCTTCGTCACTATCTACTTCCTGCAATAATCTCATAACTGGGACTACAAGTGATGTAGCAAACATTGTATCTGTACCATAAACCAATTAAAAGGGTGACATACCTATAGACTTCTTGGTGCTCACTCGGTCTGCCCATAAAGCATTGGTAAGCTTCCTATGCCAATTTTTCTTGTTTTCCTCCAACATTTTCTTAATGATTTTAACCAAGGATTTATTAGAGGACTTGGCTAATCCATTTCCATGCGGATAATATGCAGTTGAATGGCCCAACCTGATATTATACTTGTGACAAAACTCAAACATCTTCTTTGAATTGAATGCTGTTGCATTGTCTGTAATAATCTTGTGAGGAAAACCAAAACGAGACAAAATATTGGATTCTAAAAACTGAATAATTACCGTGTTCATAGCTTGCCTTGTAGGAGTAGCCCCAATCCACTTGGTGAAGTAGTCAGTGGCTGTTATAATCCATATATGCTGTGATGATGACGTGGGATGAATTTAACTTATAAAATCAAGTCCCCACTACTGAAAAGGAGCATTTACTACAATAGGCTTCTATGGAAGAGGAAGGAGTTTACTTTTTCCCTGAAAAACTTGACATGCATGACAGTTTGTGACTATTTTGTACAAATATGAAAATAGAGTCGGCCAATAATACCCTGCTCTCAAAACTTTATTAGTTGTTGTTTTAAAAAAAAAATGGCCTCCACAATCTCCCCTATGGAAGTCATCCATTACCTGTTTAGCTTCATCTTCAACCAGACAATTTAAAAGAACACCTCCTGGATCTTTCCAATAAAGGGCACTACCTAGAATGCAATATTTAGCATATTTTAATTTCAAATACCTACCCTTACTTTTTGACATTCCAGGAGGAGGAAATAAGTGCTGAAGAACATACACTATATCTGAATACCATGGTGAAGTGAGAAACATTTCTGATACCTGTATTAGAGCGCCATCTTCTTCATCATCTGACATTGCTGCAATAAGGTTTATGTCTAGAGCATGCAAGTTGGATTCAACCGTGAGTTTGGATAATCATTGTCCCTTGATTAGCTTGGTGGGCTTGAACTTGAGATCATACTCTAGCATTGTTGCTATCAATTTACCTCTCCTTCCTTCCAGATCGGTCTGCGTGAGAACTTCTTTTACAGTTGTATTTGGAACATAAGCTATAGTGTGTGAATGTAGAATATCGATCTGGAAATCCTTCAAGTCTTTGATTAAGGCCAAAGCTTGCTTTTCAATAATATTATAGCGAAGAGAATCATTTATAATGGCTCGAATAAAGAAAGCAATGTGTTGTTCAACTTGATCCTTCTTTTGCATCAAAACCGTAGCCAAGGTGTGCTCAGATGCAAATGAAAATATTATAAAATCACTAGTATAGTGTGGACTAACCAAAACAGGGGTTGTAGTTAAAGTAAGATTTACCAAGTTGAAAGAATTCATAGCATCAGTGGTCCATTTTACACTATTGTCCTTTTCAACATATTAGTCATTCCACGCAAATGCTCAGCCAAATTAGGAACAAATCTGCGTAAGAAATTCATCTTACCATTGAAAGCTCATTAGGGAATTTTGAGGTCTAAAATGGGCCTCCTAAGAAAAATGTACAACAAAATAAACTTTATAAGAGCCAATAGGGTTCAAGATGTTGATGTCAACCATGGGGGATGATTCACCATTTTTTAAGTAAAAGGGTAAAATATTAAAAAATAATAAAATAATAAAACTACTTTTTCAAATTGTATTTTCAACTTATCTCCCAAATTTTTTACTCAAATTTCGAGTGGGAGTACTCGTTGGATGCAAAATTTAATTTTGCATCCAAGGAGTACCCATGTTGCATACTTTTGATGGACCTTGCTAAGTGAAAAATGAGAAATACTTGAAAAAACATGATTGCAATAACGTTTTTCATGTATTTCTCATTTTTCGTGTAGGAGGGTCCCTCGAAAGTATGCAACATGGGTACTCCTTAGATGAGGAATTAAATTTTTCATCCAATGAGTACTCGCGCTCGAAATTTGAGTAAAAACTTTGGGAGATAAGTTGAAAATATGAGTTGAAAAAGTAGTTTTTTCATTTTTCCTTCTAAAATTTGATGATGTCATCAAATCTTATTTGATTTTTTCCACTATTATTTTATAATTTCCTTAGGAGGCCCATTTTATACCTCAAAATTCCCCTAATGTGTATCTCCTTTTTATTACGCGAAAAATCTATTTGCTGAATTGCTTCTACTCTGGAAGGATCAATGCGAATGCCATCTTTGGAAATTATGTGACCAAGAAGTTTGCCTTCCTCCATGGAAAAAATACTCTTTTTCGGATTCAAAGAAATTCTGAACTCCCTGCATTTCTGAAAAAATATTCTCAGATGGTATAAATGCTAATAATCAGAACTAGAAAACACAGTCAAATCATCTAAATACACCACTAAGAAAACATATTTCTCATTAGCAAAGGCTATGTCCATCGCCCGCTGAAAAGTAGCTCCTGAATTCTTGAGTTGAAATGGCATTTTGACATACTGAAAGGTTCCCACGGTGTTGTAAAATCAGTTTTACCTTGGTCTTATTCATGTACCAAAATCTGATTATAACCTGAATAACCATCAAGAAACGACATCCGTGATGCTCCAACTACCCTTTATAGAACATGGTCCATCTTAGGAAGGAGGTAATTATCCTTTAAAGACACTTTATTCAAATTTCGGAAATCAATGCACAACCTTGTTTCTCCGGTATTTTTCCTTACTGGAACCAAATTGGAAATCCAATCAGAAAATCTAATGGGAACAATGATACCATATTTATACAATTGATTTGCCTCTTTCTCGATGGATGGAAACAATCTTGGATTTATTCTTCTCAACTTCTGTCTAAAAGGTTTTTGATCTAGCTTGATGGGAATAATGTGTTGAATAATATTTTTGTCATAGACCTTCAAATCTGAATAATCCCATGCCAAAATATCAAAAAATTCAAATAACAATTTGATGTACTTATCTTTTGCCTCGGGATATAATGTCTTAGACAGTTTAACCATCTTGGGCTTATCTGCTGTTCCGATGTTTACATCTTCCACACCCTTTTCTATAGGATTCAATGTTGGTTTTCTCACCACATCATCCTGATCAAAAATTTATTTTAAAGGTATGATACCTCTAGGAATAATATTATCTTTCATCTGCAAAATATTCATCTGATTGGCCTCTGTATTTTGATCATCAGAATCACAAACATCATCAATAAAAGAATCTTTGAACTTTCCTTCATTTTGCAAAAAGCTATTAATTTCTTTGTCATCCCAAGAAACTTGCGAGTACCTTAAGTTATCGGGAACACTAGATCTGTGTTTGACATGAATTTCAAATTTATTACTTGAGTTCATCGGAATTTTGAGATTACTTGCTACCATAGCAAGCGAATCTGCAATGATATTTTTACTTCTTGGCACTGCTATTAATGTGTATTCAGGAAATTTTTTTAAAATATCCAAGACTGCATTCATATAAGCTCTCATTCGCAGATGTTTTGCTTAATATTATCCTTTCACCTGCTTTATGACAAGCTCAGAATCACCATAAACAAAGTTTCTTTTTGCACCAAGTTTCTTCAAAATTATGAGACATGTGATCAATGTTTCATACTCTGCTTCGTTGTTAGAACATTCAAAAGCCAATTTATAAGAGAATTCTCTAACATTACTTGGAATTCCACTTGACCTACAAACAAGACTTCGAATCCAAATACCAATACTTTCACCTTCCTTACCCAAAGCACAATCGAAATCCATGCTCCAAAGTCCATTTTCGTCTTCTAGATGCTGAAACTTAACTATTGGTTCTGATATAATTTTTCTGGTCACCTCATTTTTCTGATCTGTACTTATTTTATGTTCTTCTAGAGGTTGTTCAGAGGAAGTCACCATTTCTTTTTATTTATCAAGAACTACTCTAAAACTCTCTGAAACTTCTGGTACATCCTCTACCACTACTAGCTGATTACTTACATCATTCAAATCACCATCATTATACAAAATAAAATATGCTAGATCTGTATGTACATCCTGTATTGAATGATTTATGGAATTCTCCTTACTATTTATCATATACTTCATTTTATTTTCCTGGTACAATTTCCTCAATTGTGCGGAAATAGGAATAGTAGCACAAGATAAGTCAAGTTGTAAAGTACCTTTCAATTTGGCTCCCCATGATCTAGACAGCAACATACCAAATCGAGGCGGTATATCAGCCACCACCACATCCATTAAAATATTTCTGGCTAGGATTTGGTCTAAGGAAACCACTAAATCTTTAATGAGACCAATGCATCAAACTCTACCAGAATCAAACGAATACAAATCATGATATAGTCAGGTGATATCCATGCCCATATTTTCCATAATAGCCTTTGGCATTAAATTGTGAGAAGCCCCAGAATCAAGCATAGCATCATGAAGTATGTACTCGTGTAGTCTAAGGCTTAAATAAAAGGGGGGAGCTTCACTCTCTTCTAACTGACCATCTATAGCTGAACCGAAAATGAGCTCAGGGTGGTCATCTTCAACATTAACCATATCGGACAAAGGATCAACTAGCTACATTTTAGACACCTGATGTTTGTAGTAACTATTATTTACTAATTCTGTCAAAGGAATAGACACTTTCAATTTAGCTATTTCATTTTCTAAATTAAAAGTTGTGACTTTATAAGCTACCTCTTTGACAACAATATCTCTTTTATCATTTTGATCTTTTGTCACATTCTCCTTTCTCTGAGTGTATTTCTCTTTAGTAGTTGAGCTTGTTGATGGCTAATTAATTTTGATATGTTTCCGATCTGCATGATATTTACCCTTTCTCTGATTATTTGGAAAATAATTCTTTGACTGGACCTATTTTCTTTTCTGAATAGGATTGAAAGGTACATCTATGCTCCTTAAAGAATATTGTTTCCGCTATGCACTCAAATAATTTATATACCCACGCTGGTAATCATCGGATTTAGTTTCCAAATCATCATCTTTTGCCAAGATATAGTCCTCATCTTTTGGAACATCCAAATTTTCAGTATACTCTTCATCTTCAATAAGAAACATGGGCAGACCATATGCTGTAAAGAAATGATTTTTTTCGACTACCGGATCTTCATCTTCTTCCTCTTCCACTCCTTGGACATAATTTTGCTGCAGTGGGGTCTGAATCAGCTGTTGTTGTACTATTTGGTCGGGTGCTTTCTGCTCTCTTTTCTTGATTCTAAACTAAGGCTACTGTTGCCCTTTGAAATTTGGGTTCTGGATCTGTGTTTCAATTCTATCTGAGATAGACAATCGGTCAACCATTCTTTCCATAGTTCGGAGTAATGAATCCATTTTTGCATCAGAAGTAGATGTCTCCTCCTTGATGGTCACTCTCTTTTCAGATCTCATCCTTGCTCTTTTGGCTAGAAAATTCACTTCCACACTTACATCATTCTTTTTCATATCTGCTAAAGTTGTAGGATCACGTTCACGCAATTGATATGCCATATCAGTATCAAATCCATCCGAAAATTTGACTAAAGCCAAACCTTCTGGTGGTTTGATATGTGCAGGAAGAGCATTGTACACTGCATTAAATCTCACACAATAATATTTCACAGTCTCACCAAAATTTCTTTTGATGTTCTCATATTCAGATAGAATTTGAAGGGGATTTTTCTTTTCTTCCCATCTTTCTACAAACTATCGTTGAAAAACTTCTAAAGTGTCAATAGTTTCTACTGGTAGAGCCCTGAACCATTTTCTTAATTTCCCTCCCAGACTTTGTGCAAACATCCTCATCTTCACATCCTCGATATCAATTTCATGAAGGTCAAAGAAGTCATTCATCTTATCTACGTGATTTTGGGTTGTCATAGGCTGAGTATTGTCTAACAAAGGGATTTTGGTTTGGTAATCTTGGGGCATAGCACCCGAGTTCTGAGGGAGAACAAGGGGGGCATATCTTGCAGCCATGATGATTGGGGGTGGAGGATTTATAACAGGGATTTGGATGCTTGATGTAATTAAGGGAGGATTGATCACTGATTGAGTAGTGTGAATAGTAGATGAAGTGATGGTAGAAGAAGTTGGGATCTGAGGTATTTTTATCACCCAAGCATTTATTTGTGAAGAATAGTTCTGCAGATCTTTAAGAACTTGTAAAAGTTGTGACCTTGATTGTGATCCTGACTGAGAATGTGAAAACAGATCTTCAACAGGACTATGAAGGGAAATGGAGGAATCAACAACTCTTTCGTCAATCCAACTCAAATATTTTCTCTGGAATAAGCTTTGTTCAAAATTTATATCAAATTCAATATCTTGCAAGTTTTATAAATTTCCAGGGAATGAATTAGCTCTGGGAATCAAACTTTTCTCTGATTGATTTCTGGCTGAACTAGATGTCTCCACAATAGTTTCTGCTTTTCTTCCTATGTTCTGAGGATCACTAACAATGGTGGGAGGATTCGGATCAGGATTGGATCTAGTGTATCTTCAGGAAGCCAACATGTCTAATTTCGAAAACACTTTTCACTTTACAAATTTTTCAATTTAGACTTTGAATAAACTCTAAAATTATCATCCACAAGTTTAATAATTTCAGTAAAAACTTACTGGGGTTGATCTGATCTCACTTTTCTTCCCCAGCTGTGTCGCCAAAATGTTATCACTCGGATTGAACTTCAAGCTGAAGAAGGCAATTCCAAGGTAACCTCAAACCACGCTTATCCAAGTAGCTAGCCCTACTAGGAAATGAGAGGGCTCTTTCCATATAGATCACAACCAAGATGACTGAGGAAATAATATTTTAGGCTAGGTATAGTAGCTTAGGGTTTTGATTTTGATTGTATAGGGTTTTGTTGTATCAGAAGGAGTCAAACAGTCAGGGCAAGGAAATTAGGTCAAGATTTGCAGGGTGTTCTATGGGGCAAGGTAGATATAGTGGTTTATCACTTTAGGGTTTCGATTATGGGATGATTAAGATAGGTGAGGAGATAGAAAGAGCATGATGAACTCATGGTTTATTTATAAACTGAAGAAATTACAAACTATGAATATTTACCCAAAACACAGCATAGAAATTATGGATTATGTTCATCTAACTTGAAAACATTCACTTAGTAGCAGTGAAATGATGGATGAAGTAAAAAAAACATTCTAACATCTGAGCACAAAAGAATAAACTAAATCTAAACACCATACCACATGGATCCCATAAAAATAACTGCAAATTTGATTAATGCCCAGGCCAAAACTGATACAAAAGTTTGTCTCTTCAAAAGCCAAAACTCCAAATGAGTCCAACCATTACAATGACTGATAAAATACATCATATAGACCTCAAAACCACTCTCCCTAGCCTCAGGGAGTCAAATGCATGAGATGGAAATCAATTACACCAAATTCCAAACAAGAGATTGAAGACTAGGAAGACCCAACAATTTTCCTCTAAAAGAGAGGAAACTGATTCTTTTGACCTCTAGAGAACTCCCCTAATGTATCTACCTTAAATGAAAGTAAAAACATGACATTTACATTCATCATGACCATTTACATCAATAATTTCTTCATTTTCCAAAATAAAAATTAAAACTCGAGTGAAACTTCAAAATTTGTTGAAGACTGTGAAAAATGCATTTTTCTAGCAAACGCGCAGCGCCTAGGCATAAAAATGGCCTATTTTGCAAGCAACTTTTGAGTGCCTTCCCGGTGTCCAAATTAGCTCCATGATAGCTCATTGGAAAGCTCTTTGAGTCTAGTTTCCAAATATACATTCAGTTTCTAAAATGGTGTTTATTTTCCCTGTAAAAAAATTGAATCTCCCAAGACTGGTAAAAGCACAGTGACCAGGTCAAAAAGGAGGTAGAAACATGAAGATTTGGTAGTTTTTTGCATTTTTGAGGGACCAGTTCTATTCCAAATTTTCTGAAATTTTCTAGGGTTTATGTCTTCATCATTATAAACATGATGGTGGTGGCCATTTTCATTTTTAGGCCACAAAAAAGAGTGCAGCATCCAGGTCGTTGCGGCTTTGGTAGAATTTTCGCGTGCCAAAAAGACTCAAAAAACCAAAACTGAACTGAAGTGCCAAGTGTGCCAAAATTTACCAAAATTTGTGAGGTTACTTGTTTATCAAATTATTGAGGCATGAAGAGACACCTCAACAAGTATATCTAACCTCTCTTTCTCCCCTTGCTTAGTCAAACTTTCAATCTTAGCATTGGCTCTTTTTAGCTTGGCCAATGCAATTCTCTCTTTCCATGCATGAAGTTTGACTCTTGTCCTCAAAAAATCATTGTCCTTGTTGGCCTTCTCTAGAAACCCCTCCAAATTTAGATTGGATCTATCAAACCATGATTCCCTGTCCTTGCTAATCTCTAGGGCAAGCAACTCACTTGGTGTACGCTGCTCTGCCAACTCAGCTTCTCTCTGTCTTTCCTAAGTTAAAGATCTCTTCAACCATATAGTCTTTGGTTTTGGTCTTGGAGGCTGATCCTCCTCATCATCAATCTCACCAAATCTTTCCAAGGTCTCCTCCAGCAAGACCTTTTCCTTTTGTGCCTCTCTTTGTGCTATGATGGTCTTTACCTCATTGATTATTTTCTTAGTTTTCAGCTGCTGATTTTCTTGCTCAAGGAATTCAATCACATAATTTTCTCTGTCAAGATTAGATTGAAGTTCACTAACCTTTGATTCTTTGCCTTTGATTGCTGCACTGATTATTTTATCCTCATCTTCCTCAACTAGGTTAATCAGCTGAAATTCATGTTCTGTTTCATGTTTGTCCTCCTATTCATCAATGATTGGCTCTTTAGCCTTTTCCTTTCCTTTGTCCACCTGTTTTGTTGATGAAGAAGGCATGGCCCCTTTCACTCCAAGTGAAGCAAACACATCCCTGTAGCCTCTCTGATAAGTCTTGGGAAATGGCTCAACATCAGTCAAGTTAGCCCAAGTTGCCTCAATGTCCTCCTCACTTCTTGATGATTCAGAATCATGATGTGATGGTGATGAAGGGTTATAGAAAGTTGAAGAAGAAGGATCAACATGGGGTGAATGAAATTGACTGGGTGATGATGTATGAGTAGTAGGTTGAGATGGAGGAGTGGATATGGGAGGATGAGATGATGAGGGGATATTCTGATCATGCTGACTAGGTGGGGTAGTAAAAATTTCATTTGCTATGAATATGTCCCATGGAATGTTCTTTTGCTCAAGCTAATGCATGACTATCATCTTGATGAAGGAGTGGTGGAAAAGACTCTGCATTTGATGATTATAATCCATATTTTGTGCAAAGTATGCCATCTTTTCAATGTCGCGGGAGGGATAATAGTGTATGTGAAGCATTCTGACTCTAGTGAAGTGCATGAGGAGTTGGACATGATATGAATAGAGTCAATAAAACCTCCCCTCACAGCTGAAGTATTTCATGATTATTTTCATCATAGGGACATATCGGTCAAGAAGATGAGAGAAAGGGAAAATAGTCTTTTTGTCATCCTTGTATCTCGGTTTAAGATATGGTTCACAGTAGCTATGATCAAATTTTTCTTGTTTAAACCATTTCTCTCCCACATTAGGGATCCCTGTAGCAGCTGCAATGGCATTAATGGAAATGGTAAAAGTAACCCCAACAAGAGTGACTCGCCTATCATGAATATTGGTAATGAACAACCTTGTCAACATCGGGTGATACTGGATCTGCTACACTTTCTCACAAAACTCAAAAAAACCAACATGTTTAAAACATGACACAGTGAGGGGAGAAGCCATGAGCTATTTTGTGGTTTCTAGTTCATATCTGATGATTTTCCCTCCTTTCTTACATGATTTATTCTTTGGTGTTTGTTCCTCACTGACACTTTTGTCTTCCTCTTCAGACATTTTGAACTTGAAGGCTTTGGAAACCCTAGGGTAAATGGAATGAGATGAAGGGAGTGAGAGGTGAAATGAATAGGTTAGGAAAATGGAGGGATTGAATGTAAATGAAAACCTAGGTCTATGAAAACCCTAGGATTTAACAGTGTTTTTGACTTATATGTGTTTAGGGACATGAATGTGGATATGATGTATGAAAACGGGAAGGAAATACAAACTAGGGTTTCATAACAATAAGCACTTAAAATTTCTTATGAAACACCAAATATATTAGAGGAGAGGTGTTTTAGGGTTCACTTACTGATTTAAAGCCCTTTGAAGAAATTGGCGAGGAATTGAAAACTTGCTGGAGGTTGTGAAATCCTTTGAAATCCTTTAAAACCCTGCTTGAGAAAACATGCAGTGTCCTGGAGGAACGTGTAGCACCTGAGAAAACGCGCAACGACCAAGGGTAAACACATAGTGCTTGTGTTAATTGGTCAGCAGTTTTTAGGCAAACGCGCATCGCCTGAGGGTAAACGCGCAACGACCCTGAAATTTGACTCAAAATGCTAAAAAAATTAAAATTTCCTTTGTTGGAAACTCCTGATGGATGAATGGAAGAAATGGCTTGCTTTGAGATGTTTTGAATGGATTTATAGTTTAGTGGTTTTGAATTTTCAATTTTAATTACCCTCTTTTCCTATGTTCACTTTTTCCTTTGGACTTTGGCACTGACACTCTTTATCTTTTTGACCTTTTCGCATTTTGTAGTTTGATCAAGACATGGAGTTTGGCTTTCTTTGCTCCACTTAGGCCGGAAATGATTGCATTGACAGCTTGGGATGAATTTATTACATATGAGAACATAAAATTACATTTGGAAAAATATAAATAAATTACATATTGAATTTTATATCAAAATGACATTTTGATATAAAAATCATTAAACTCAAAATTACAACTCTGAAAATATGATAATTACATCATGATGATCTTATATATAGGAAAACAAAATATCTTATTTAGTCCCTCTCATATATTTTCTAACCTCATCTGAAATAAAGGAGTGACCTTGAGAAATAAAAAACCTAATGACCTAATGGGACTTCTTTAGACCTGACTTACATGAATAAGATTTAATTTAACAAGACTTCCTTGTGAAAGAGAATTTCCATAGGTGTTGTTATGCCCAAGGAGACATGAGAATGAGTCAGCAATGTGAATCTTTGAGGGAGAGTGAAGTTTATTGACAAGGACAACCACCAGTGGAACAATTTTATATCATGACCTAATGGAATGATTGAAAATTTCTTTAGAGTGGGACACCTAATATGCACATGTGAAATGTGTTTTGATCCCTGGTGGAAGTATGAAAATACTGACACTAACAACCAACAGTAAAATTATAATCAATATCAAACCAGTTATTATGAGATCCAACCTCATCATCATAACCCAATTCAATCTTGTTATAGCTTGAAACCTTTTTATATTTATGGGGTTTCTTCTTCCTATGTGTGACATTTTTATATGATTGACCTCCAGAATCTAGAGGATTATGGAAAAGGGATATTTTAAAAGGGGAGCCAAATTATCAAATGAGGACAAAATAACCTCCAATTACTTGTTAATGGAAAATGTACCAGAGGACAATACCACATCCAAAGGCCATAATGGAAACCTAGCTACAAAGGACGACTTATTGGAAAGAGGGGAGGACTCGGGCACATGTTGAGTTTGAGGGACAAGAGCCTCACGATCGAATTCATTCGTGCAATCTGCAGAGGGATGGGGAAAATATGATGGAGAGAATCAGGGATGACTTTTGTTAGTGTGAAGGATGTCGCGATGCCATGGGCCTTGCGTTCTATTTTCTTTGCTTATCTTCTAGTGCGGGTTGTTGGCTTGCACTGGGGTGGCCATGGTTGGGGCTTCACGTTCATTTTGGTTCCTATAAAATCTGCTACGATTTATTCTATGGTGTCTCTAGTAAGGCTACCTTGTATGACTCACTTTTCAAGAGAACAAAGGAAAAGGCTAACAATAGTTGATGAGCTTGTTGCAAATCTTCTATAATTTTTATGGATGAGCCCACTTGTATTTTGGATTTCATAGTAGCTACAAATTTTATGTAAATTTTTCCCAATACAATATATACTGCAAGGACGGTTATATGTGCCATTCATCAACCCAACATGGACATCTTTGAAGGTTTTTATGAGATAAAGAATTGTATACAATATATGATAACTCATTTTCTTTATTTTAGAGTGGTGATTTTTGACTTACTATAATGGGTTCAATTATTTTTTATGAAGAGATGAGGGAAAGTCATTCACTTCAGGCCATTGGGCCATAATTCTCACAATATTGTTGAATATTTTGAGGTAACCACTTTGCAGAGTCCTGTAGCTAGAAAAGGAATGGTTTTAACAAAGTACTATCAATTTAGTGTCTAAATGTGAGTTAATTTTCTTATTTTCATCATGCAAACTTTAGGCTATTTAAGGAGTAGAAAAAATTAAAGAAAAATCAAACCCAGTTACATGGATGTTGGAAGTTAGTTCTATTGTTGCTGAACATCGTATAGGGATAGAATTTGCAAAGAATTACAAAAATTATTCCCTCCACAAGTAGGCATTAAAGTTGCTAATGTTTTGGCACTATAATCCTTCTATTATCATTATAACAAGCATACAAGATACTAAGATATCCACTTCAAAGTCGCATTTTAAGATTTCATTATTTTTCTTGGACATGAAGGCGAAATAAAACCTTCGTTAGAGAGCTCAACTCAAGATCTATACTTCACTACCCAATACTCATAGTCATTCTTTGGACAATTCACGTCTTGTCTATGGAAGTAGTGGTGGACTTACTAACAAAGTTTTGATTAGAATGTTGTTAGATACTTCTTCACACCTACCATCAGCCATTCAATAATTTGTAAACATGAAAAACCATTCATATTTGAATCTATCAAATGGGGTTGTTTTAACAGCTATAACATAAAGCCAAGAGAAAGCAAGGCCCTTGATATTAAGGACACAAAAAATGTATAAACCAATAAGAAAATCCATCACACATAATTGAAAGTCCAATAACCAAAGTGCGATAACTTGAATAAAAATATCTTGAGAAAACTTTTTAGGAGACAATCTACAACAAGAAATGAAGTTTCTTACTAAATTAGTGTCCTCACTCCAACCAAAAGAGTGTGCATCTAATGCCAATTTCATTATCCCACCATTAAAATAATAAACCTCAATATAATTTTCAAAGTACATTCAAAATTTAAGAGTGAGCATGTGTAGGTGTAGTTGGTAAAAGGTGTCAAATCTTAAGGATGGGTTCCCTCCCTGTGGTTGGTTTTCTTGAGGTTGTCCTCTTGGTTGTCTACCTTACCAGGTCATTCAACATGGTTTAAATTGGTATGATAGGATGTGGTTCTCCTGGTCAATCATAGGTAATTGGATATGTAAATGAGAGACGGTGCCTTTCACTCTTTGTCCTTTTGCCTCCTCCTTTTAGAGCTAGTGATATGGTTGTTCTGTATGGGGTAGTCTGAACCTAGTCCATGTTGATAATGCAAGGATTGATTGATGGTGGAAGTCCATGTTTCAAGTGGAAAGGGTTTCTAGTGAAATTCCATGTGGATAGTGGGACATACATGGGCTCATTAGGACAAAAAGTAAGATTAAAAACCATTTCATCCTTAATCAAGTGATACTCTACACTATTAATGAAGGGGATTGCATTGATAGAAGAGTTTCGATCCTAGTCCTGTACAATGGCCTTACCCTTATCTAAGATAGTGACAACATTAAGTAAGGTATTGGGTAAAGAGATAGTAATAAGAGGCTATATAGGAGCATATTTCAATGGTAAAATATAATGGTATGCAGTTCGTGCTAAGGCTAGAATAGGAAGAGATGACACTAAGATAAAATGTAGCAACGAGAAGAGGTGTAACAACAAACTACACAACCTAAAATTTAAGGGAAGAAAGTGAAGGGATAAGACTACACTCATCCTTGCGAGTAGTAGAGGGTGTACATGATAATGAGAAAGTGCATCAAGATCACTAAGAAAAGAAACACAATCCCAATATAGGAACTCGACATAATAATAGTGGAGTATAAATGGTATGCATGTGATGTAACTACGAGCACTCCATATGATAAAATACATATGAATAGATTGGTTAATACTATTGGTTCACTTGTGTAGTTATTAAAGTAGCTAAACACTATTTCTGCTCGCTAGTGTTGGAGTAGCTAAACATTATTTCCGCCCAAAGGCGGGAACAAAATGAAAAATTGTATCGTAAAAATTGTATCGTTTCGTTAGGTATATTTTCAGATCTGAAAGTCGCCTGCTAATGAATATGTGAAACTCAGGGCGTGCTTCCATCGTATTGTTGTGTTTGAACCTAGTTACTTTTTTTGTGCTCCCTGGGCATAAATAACCCCTGCTGTTGTCTTTCCAAAATTTCTTCCGCTCTTTGGACTCCCACTTTATGATGAAAGGCAAGGGCACAAATCTAGATCTCCTGATAGCACATATTTTCCAGAAATAGGAGTAATACGGAGGGGGGGGGGGGGGGGAATAAAACAAAATATAGAGTAGAAGCCCATGAATTCATATCACTAAATATCTAACTCATGTTGCTCGTTTCTCCATTTTTCCCTCTGAAACAAAAATGAGGATCTCCCAACGAGACCATTGAGCGAGGGCATGGGACATTGTTGGGCTTCTACAAATTTCCTTTATATCGATGGTTATCCATGATGAGGGTTTTACCAACATAATATTAAACAATTTTTAATCGAATTCATAAGGGGTCTTTTGGAATTTTACTGTGGTGGTTGCTGCAATAGTTCCAATGATGAGAGTGGAGGTCCAAAAATGAGAACAATGAGCAAGGGCATGGGAAATTGTTGGGCTTCTCTCCAATATGTGTGTTAGTTCACTAGGGTGAGCAGATATTGTAGAGGTGAATCACAGATAGTCGATGGCATGAAATGAAAATTCCAATTAGCCAGGCCCTAACTAACCAAAAACATGGAACGAGCCGTAGAAAAGGGAGAGGAAACAAAAGAGCACGGGAAAAAAAGGAAGAAAGGAAGAAAAACATAGGTAATGCAAGGAGAGAGTTAGCAGTTCGGGAATCGGTTGTACAAGGGTGGGAGCCTGGTATTGCCAAGACAACATCATGAGGGATACAACAAAAAAAATATATATTTCCACATGTTAGTAAACGAAACCTATATAAAATTTAGAGAAATAATCTCTCTCTGTTGTTGTTGTCTTTGCGTGTTGCTATAGGGAAGTATTTTAGCAATAAGTCTATAACTAGTTCCCCTACTATTTCATATCTTGTGCCATTTTCACATCAAATTTATTTGCCGTGGTACTGGATCCCCTGCTGTTGTATTGTTTGCATCACAGATTTCCTTGCTGATGTACCAAATCACTTTCTATTGCATATCTGTTGCTATTTTCATATCGGATTGTGTGGGGTTAATTAACCCTATGCCTACAATATTTTACTGTTTGCATATCATATTGTGTGGGGGTAGATAACTCCTACCCTCAGCAAATAGGATGCTCTTCATGGTCTCCACCAAGAAAATTCCCATGCACAGGTATGTGCAAGGCGTCACAACATAGAAAGAATCATTCCAAACCATCCATGCCAAAACAGAAAGAGCTATGCCCACAGAAGCATAGCCCCCATAGGTAACTTGCTCTAAAATTTGAAGTGAATATAATAACAAACGTAACAGCCAACCGAGGACCGAACACTCAATGCTTCAGGACTGAACTTCCCAAGTGGACCTATCGTGATGTCACATAGGACTACATAAATTCTAAAAATTACAGAAAGGAAATATCATCATAGATAGGTGTCTTGTGTGTGCGGACACCTGAGATTTGCTCAAGAAACTAGTCCAGTCTTCAATCCCTTGCTCATATTTTGTGCCACTTACCCGAAATTATTTCCAGATATGCACTTAATTTATCATGAACCAACCTCATAAAGTTAAGTTAGTGCAACAAGTAATGCAAACGATGAGGACTTGAGTCCAAGAAAGACCTATCGAGTTTGCGACACAATCCACTGCATGATTTTGAAATTTATTAACCATTACATTCACCACATGTTTTCTTATAAAGACTTTATACTCTCGTGAAGACTGGTCACACTATTAATGGTTCCTAAGAATTAGACCCTATGAATAAGATAGATAATACTTAATAATGCTTACATCTTAAGGGGGTATGTATTTGTAATGATTTAGGTGATGTCTTTCTCAATCACCATTTCTCGCTATTTTTCTTTTGAAAGCAAATGATATCAAAATACAAACTAAATGTGCACTATTTCTGTGCTATAAGACATAGTGCTTTTCACCATATGCAGGTATAGTCCATGGTTTGAGATTAGCTGAATGCAGGTCACATACTTATCTGACATATGCAGAAGGTTAAACCTCGTTGTCTAGTAACTTGTAATCGTAATAAGGATACTTATGCATGCATCCAACAACAGTGTGAATGACAAAGGAGATATTTACATACCATGTTGAAATTTCTTCTAATGCAAAGAGCACACCACCAATAGGTGCACAAAAACATGCAGGCAGCCCCACAACAACACCATAGGTAATGAGATCACGCCTATATCTATCATTCTTGAAGTACCTCAACCATCTCCCATGTTAGATCATAATGCCTTGAACCACCCTGCCCTAGAAGAGATGCTATGTAAGACCTAGTGTGTATTAGGGGACCTTCCTTCCCTAGATCCAATCCAACATACACAACACATATACTTTTAAATATCCACACACACCTAAAATACACCACCCATTAACAAACAAATGAAACCTATAAAAGGTTACATTCTAGCATTCAAATACATAGCTAATGAAAAGCATAGCTACCTTCCCTGTGACATTTTCCACATAGTTTCTACATAAAATCTCCCAAAATTCATTTAGAATTTTTATGGGGCCTTGAATACAGAGCTCCACTTCGTCGGCACAATCATGCACATGCATTTTTATGCAGGTCTTGGCTGAGTTTCACAACATTGGTTTTTATGCAATAACTATTTGTCTATTTTAACCATACAGGGCTCAACCTTCTTCCAAACATTCACAAATAATGCAACTTGAATCTGAGGTCAATACCACACTTGTGTTCAGTAAAAAAACCTGCCTAGAAATAGTCCTTTCCAACTTAGCCTTGCTACTGATATACTAAGGCCTCAAGATAGTCACAAGAAGCACTAAAATAGGTCTTCCTTCCCTTAGCTTGAGTTTCTCCTCATCCGTTGCTTATTTTTATTCTGATCCACGCTCTGATACCGTATTATACAAAACTCACATACACAACCTGTGCATACAAGAATGAATAAATTATGTGCCTTTGCCCTCCTTATAAGTAATTTGCATAAGCTAAATCTGGCAAGTTGTAATTTTGGAAGTTAAACCTGTGATTGATGAGGTAACTAGTCCAAGTGACGCATGCAACTTGTATAGTCTAAATTTAGAACTTGGGACTCAATCACTTGTATTTTCAAATTCTAACTTGCACTAGAAGACAACAAACTGAACCATCCACTCCTGCGCATCAATAAAACTGGTTCATGAACACTTCCTGATTTTTGGTAACTCATCCTAATTTTTAGGAACTCATCCTAACTTACAAGAACTAGTGCATGCTATAAGTAAAATTTCTTCTGGTCTCTTTGACTAAGGCACAAGTCAAAGAAAGACCTTTCTCGCTACTATTTTCAACAGGGTGCCTCAGAGCTAAGTTATATTTCTACGAGATTATTTCAGAAGGTAAACAACAAGATGGGTTCTTCTTGCCTACCTTGTGAGCATTAGAAGGAGAATACTCCTAAGGAAATGTTAAGCAGATAAGGGATATGTCTTCTTCTATTGTGTGGGAAATGTAGGCCAATGTCTTGACTATTTGATAGATGAATGGTTACCTGGAGTGTTCAGTTGTGAAAATATTACTTTGGCCTTAGAACAATTGGGTTGGAACGTGGGTGAGTGACCTGTGACTCTATGGCCAGTATCCTTTGTCTTGGTGGCCTCATAACCTAGCTTGGGGGTGGCATCTGCAGTGTATTCCTACCACTGGGTGGAAAGTTGCTCACATGCAACTATTTTCTTAGAACATCTTGGTTAAAGTGTTCAATCTCTGGTATCAATTTTTTGTTTATAACTCTGCAATTTAACCTTATATTCTATTTATGAATGAAATTTGAAATGAAATCCTAGTTCAAATCAATTTATACATTTTTATTTTTGGTGCATTGTTAAGTTGCATGCATCTGTAATTTAAATGGATTTACAGTTTTTTGGGTTCATATATCTATATTTAGACTTTTGAAACTAAAGTTTGTCCCTAGTACCTACCCGATGGATTGGGTAATCATAATGTAACACCCCCTCTATTTGTTTTTTTGATCCTGGGAATATTTCTAGTGGAGAATATTCCCTTGAATTGTCTTGAAGGCTTGCGAAGCACTAGATGGATATTCTAGAGTTTGTAGTGGAAAAAACTATAAACCAACCGACAGCCCCTTACAACCTTACAAGGGGGTCTTTGGTTGACCTACTCTTATTTTATGTTTTAGGGTTACTTTAGCATTTACAACAACTTCACACAAGTTTTCAACCATTAGTAAGCTAGTTGTCTTGGTAACTGTGCCTCTATTTGACCTAACATAACTCTTATCATTATCATATCTATAATCTAACATCCAAAAAAGGCACATCGTTTGGAATCTACTATGAGTGGCTAATCATACAAATATGGAGATGCGACAACAAAAGAGATCTCACTTTGTCAATACTAGAATAAAGAGGAAAACACATTACTTAATAAGATGTATTTTCCATATTTGATTAATTAAGTCCTAGATGTGTGCAGGATGGATATTTTGGTCAACATCCAAACTTGTCTACAAACACAAGTGAAAAATCATCCACAAAAATCTCTTTTCCCTGACGAACAGATAATGTTTGAGCACAGGAGCACATGCCTCTTGAATTCCCCTATTAAAACCTCAAGCCAAGAGAATTCGATTCATCCAATATGGTAATGTTGAATTAAGTAATTAAAAATTCTATTTAATGAAATCCATAGAGTTGTTGTTTTTAAAATGTTAGCTAATTCTCAATAAATTAAAATAGTGCTTCCAATGGTTTATAAAATATTGAGACAGAAACCCTCTATATCTCCTCGTGCATTCCTAGAATATGATCACATTGGAGAGCTTTCTAGAGTATTTGCAAAGAATTCTAAATAGAAAGGGCTTTCAACAAGAATATTTCCCATTAGATGCCCAATAACATGTGATGTTGCCCCATATGACTCTTTTGAATAATTAACACAAAGATAAATTATAGGAAGACTGTTCTCATCATCTGGAAATGGGAATGCCATTTGAACATGTGAAATGTCAAGAGGGTTCTCTGTATGTATAGAGATGTGGGGAAGATGCCAAAGCATGTAAAAATTTGGGCCTTTCTCTTATTGAGTTAGATTGAATGAATATTGTAGGCTTCTCATTGGTTGTTTTAAAGGTTCTTGGGGGCATCCAATTACATGTATCTCATTCTAAGCATCTAAGAATATTTTCCATGAGATGCACAATAACATGTGATGTTTCCCCATATGATTATTTTGAATAATTACCACAAAGATGAATTATAGGAAGACTCTTCTCATCAACTGGAAATTGGGATGACATTTGAACCTATGAAATGTCAGGAGGGTTCTTTGTATGTATAGATATTGTGGAGAAGATGCCAAAGCATGTATATATTTGGGCCTTTCTCTTATTGATTAGATTGAATAAATATTGTAGGCTTCTCATTGGTTGTTTTAAAGGTTCTTGGGGCCATCCAATTACATGTATCTCAGTCTAAGCATCTATGGTGTAGTTAGTAGTTGTCTTCAACTACTAATCCAGCCTTGACAAGGACAATCTCCCACCGTCTATTTATGTTTGGTGTTAATTTCCAAATTCAGTCAATTCACACATACCTCATACCTGTCCACATTCCACAAAAAATTTAAGCATGAAAATACGTATAAAACCCTGAAAAACCCTTGAGAGAGAAAACAACTTCCATTTTAACAATCACATTCAAGAATTCTACACCCAGATCTTAGTACATCTAATTTGAGATTTGTGATTTTACAAACTTAACTATGACTACATGCATAACCAAGGATTATGGTTTTCACCAACACATGACTTCATTGTTGAGTTTGCCTTTACATTTCTATATAGATTGTCTCTAGCCTTATTGCTGAAATCTTGAAGGAATATTTTTAGTTATCCTATTTATAGCATAATCGTTCTAAATATTGTGAAGGTTCAATGTCCATTCAAATGACCAAATGGACATAAGCTCATCGTTGTCCTCATAGATATCTAGGTACATTGGAAGATATTCAAAAATAAATATCTTACCAAATTTCCATTGAAGAAATAATTAGAGAGTATAAGATGGGCATTGGGGACTAAGGCTCCCTCTTTTCCAGCCCATCCATCACACAGAGTCATAGCCCTACAACCTAGGCCTACAATTAATTAAATAATGGGGGTCTACGTTAGGCTAAGTCTAAAATTAATCAATTCGCATAGACCTCATAAATTTCCATATTCCACAATGATGTTAAGCATAACAGTACATATATAACCCTAAAAATTCCTTGAGAGAAAAAACAACTTCCATTTTAACAATCACATTCAAGAATTATTTTTATATTATGTGGAACGAAATTTAGATGCTAGAAATTTGGATATTATCCAAACATGAGAAAATTCACATAGTTAGTTGACACCAAAATAAGTCCAAAACAGTTTCACCAGACTCAGTATTGGAAATAAGCCGACGAGGCAAAAGAGCGAAGAGTTTTAATCAGATCGGGAAAAAATCAGTGAATACAGAATAAAGATACACATATATTGAATTAAAATAAAATAAAAATTCACTGATATTCAATAAAGCCATGTCTAAAAAATGCATAATATCAATATATGTCCAAAAAATCATGAGGACAATGTGTATAATTCAAGTATAAAATATATTTAGTTTTGGAAAACATTGAAAAACAGGTACAAAGATTCAAACGAGATGAGGTACTTCCAAGTTTTTGTCAACCAACACCGTGGACCTGCTAAAATATTACTTGGGGTTACAGTAGCATGACTTCTAAATTGGGTTAATTTTGGATTGGTAATGCATTATACCCATTGCTAGATCATGTATACACTTGAAGACAACAAATGAATATAAGGTATTTCTTCATTATTATAGGTCCTTGTAAAGTTCCTACATTATGCAACGATTTGCTTTCATTCAAAACAATATAGAGCTTTAACATACTACAACTAGTTTCTTTTATTCAAAATGATATTTTTAAAGGATAAGAATGTTGCTCGACCAACGAGGAGTAGCCACAAATATGTGTGTATACCAACCAATTCAATAACTATTGGCATGATCACTAGGGCAAGTAGTTTGTGTTTGGTAAGCAGACTGGTAGTTCACTTAGGCGACTCTTTTGGTGGGGGAAGGGTGGCATGTCTGGACCTAAGGTATAGAAAACTCGGAAATCAGTGTAGTTTGGTAAGACGAGCAAGCTGAATAATGCTAAAGTCACTACTCATACATGAAGCTTACTTCCTAATATTGTGTACATGAAACCGACTGCCTAATATTGTATACATGAAGCCAACCAACAAAAACTATCACGAGCTTCACAAATTAGAGAAAGGGATCTGATTTATCGAAGCCAAAGTGCGTGCAGTGAGGGAAGAATGTGATAATGGCGTTGTTTGATCCATGACATCTCTGGATAGGTGGGTGAAAAGAAGAAATTAAAGCGAAAACCTAACGCGATGGGCGACAAGAAGAAGTGAAAGAAAAACCACAAAATAAAACCCCACGAACTTTTAACCTAAGAATCTAAGTGGCTCGTCGATCCCTCTACAAATCACTAAAAGCGTTGGTCAAACTCGCGTTGACCACGATTAAAACTCGATCAACACGAGTTTCACTCACCTAGATTCAAATCGGCTTGTTTGGTTGATGATTAGAGTCGGAATTGTGAGTAATCGCGAGTGATTGGAGACTCTTGAAACACTGGTCCAAAATTTAGACAAGAGGTTCAATGCCCACAAAAATGGCAATATATGCTTATCTCAATATAAATTTTGGCAACTGAGTCAGAAATTTCTTCTCTGCTTCAAGCAAGGTTTTCTACTGCTGTAGCAGTCCTTTCCAATATGGTCTTTGTTCTCCAAATTTAGGGAAAAATGTTGTTTTTTTGTTGTCATTGGTTTCATCTAATAAACATGGCATCAAAATTGGTTTACTTTCCTTTGCAACTCCATTGGTCTCTATTTGACAACAATTACTAAAGAGAGAGACCTTTTCCCCTCTCATCTCCTTGAAGAGACCTAGTGCACTAGGTAGACCCTTATTTGCAAAAAATGACCCGATAAGGGCATCATAACAGCTCCCATCAAAGTTGAAGCCTTGCCTCCTGAACTCCTTCAAAATTTTCAGCTAGTATTCCTAGATTGTAATTCTTGTAAAATGGATCTTAATTTCATTGAAGGTATGAGTGTCAATAACTGGCTGGATGATGAATTTTACTAGGTTTGTGGGAATTTTAAGCATAGAAAATCTTCCAACAACAACGTGCTAAATATTTGTTCTCATATTGTTGCATGGGAGAAAATTCCTAAAGGAACTATTAGGATATTTCCCCGAAAGGGTGATGTTTGGGCCTTGTATAGACAGTGGAATTATTCTTGGAAAAGAGAGAGCTTTAGTCCCCAATTCCCATCTTCTACTCTCTAACTATTGCTTGGTGTTAATTTCCAAATTCAATCAATTTCCAAAACACAACTTAGATTTCTATGTTAAAATTCATGATGAGAGGAAGATCATAGGTCCATCACATTACTGGAAGTGAATTTGAGACCCTTTACAAAGCTACAGTCATTCGATTGCAAAAGGACCAATGTACAATGAAGAATCATGTAAGAAAATTGATACCTATAGTCTTTGAAGGAGTCAAGTCTAATTTTTTTCTCAAGCTAATGCTTGAGCAATGCGTACCAATTATCGATGTTATGCTATTAGTGTTTGAGATTCAAATTTAAAATTTCCCACTCTTACTCATAGAGTGCTAATTAACCTACCACATATCGTAGGCTGGTTGAATCAACACTTAGGCCTCTTTAATTTCTAAACTAATTTGGGAGATATGAGGAGTCTTGCACAATAAGGAGGACAACCCTCTCTATATCATTGTGATACTTCTTTCTTAAGAGATTTGAGAATGTGAACATCATCTTATCCCCAAAAGAGGATTTATGGGTGATAAACAACTTAAAGAAGACCACTTTTCCTTGTATAAAAGAAAAACATCCTTTCTGAGAAATAAAAGTCTTTCTACTTGTCTTTTCCACTAGAAAAGATGATTTTCCCATGATATCAAACCTCCCTTTGCTTTATCACTAGTGAAGAGGATTCATTAGTGATATGTTGTAGGTAATGTCAAATGCCAAAGAAATGAATCTCTAGATCAAGTTCTTTCACACTAAAATTTGGTGGGAACCTTCAAACTTAGTGAGTTTGGGAGTTCCTTATAGAACCAACATGATCATGAAATGGGCCATGAGTTAACTTAACTTGGCCCCAAAATAAGTCTGTACAAGGCCCAAATTTCATACCTAGAGGTAGACCCATCTACACCCATATCTTGGCACTTCTAATTTGAGATCTGGGATTTTAAAAAATAAACTATGACTACATGCATGACCAAGGATTACGGTTTTCACCAACAGTGAATTCATTGCTGAGTTTTCCTTTACATTTCCATATATATAGATTGTCTCTAGCTTTATTGCTAAAATATTGAAGGATCTTAATATTGTCAGTTATCCTATCTAGAGCATAATTGTCCTAAATATTGTGAAGGTTGAAAGGCCATTAAAATGACCAAATGGGCATAAGCTCATCGTTGTCCTCACATATATATGGGTACAGTGTATAATATTCTCAAATCAATCCCTTGACAAATTTTCATTGAAGAAAATAATTAGAGAGTAGAAGATGGGGGCTAAGGCTCCCTCTTTTCCAGCCCATCTGTCAAACATAGTCATAGCCATACAACCTAAGCCTATAATTAATTAAATAATGGGGGTCTAATATAGGTTGTGTAAAATCAATCAATTCACACAGACTTCATACTTGTCCACATTCCACAACGATGTTAAGCATGACAGTATGTATATAACCCTGAAAATTCCTTGAGAGAGAAAACAACTTCCATTTTAACAGTCACATTCAAGAATTCTAGACCCATATCTTGGCACATCTAATTTGAGATATGGGATTTTACAAACTCAACTACGAATACATGCATAGCCAAGGATAATGGTTTTCACCAACACACGGCTTCATTGTTGAGTTTTCCTTTACATTGCATATATATAGATTGTCTCTGGCCTTATTGTTGAAATCTTGAAGGATCTTAATACTATCAATTATGCTATCTAGAGAATAATTTTCCTAAATATTTTGAAGGCTAAATGGCCATTCAAATGACCAAATGGACATAAGCTCATTGTTTTCCTCATAGATATATGGGTACATTGTAAGATATTTGCAAATCAATCTCTTAACAAATTACCATTGAAGCAATAATTAGAGTGTAGAAGATGGGAATTGGGTACTAAGGCTCCCTCTTTTCCATCCCATCCATCACAAAGAGTCACAGACCTACAATCAATTAAATAACGGGGGTCTAATATAGGTTAAGCGTTAAATCAATCAATTCGCACAGAACTCATATGTGTCAATATTCCACAACGATGTTAAGCATGACAATACATATACAACCCTAAAATGTCCTTGAGAGAGCAAACAACTTCCATTTTAACATTCACATTCAAAATTCTATTTATATTATGTGGAAAAAAAATTCAAATGTTAACAATTTGGATACTATCCAAACATGAGAAAATTCATAGTTAGTTGACATCAAAATAAGTCCAAAATGTAGACATGAGGTTCAATGCACACAAACATGGCATTAGATTATTATCTCAATATTAATTTTGGAAACTGAGTCGGAATTATCAGAATTATCATAATTATCAGACTGTGGTAAATACACATTATCAAAATTTCACCTTTACTTTAGGCCTTATTGATTTTGGGATATTACTTGTAATTTGGGCCCAAAATTGATTGTTTTGACCCTACCTCGGGGAGATGTCAAAGACAAAGAAAACAAATCATTATCTTTGTGTGTTTTGAGGTGTACATATTAGTTTTCCTTATTTTTAGAATCAAAGGTCTATTGAGGACAAAAAATATGAAGAAATTCTATTTCAATTTTCAAGATAAGAGGAGAACAACAGTTTTTCCTTTGGGAGATTTTTGAGAATGTTGGCTGATAATTTAGACACATTGATATTACAATTTTTGTTTTCAGGCCTTGTTCATGAGAATGCTACTAAACAGTAAAGCTACATGTGACTTGGATGTATATAGTAGAGCAGTATACAATAGTTGTAAATGTCTAAAAGAGAAAAACAATGTCTACCTTAAAATATTATGGTGTGTTTGTTGGGCTGTGATATGTTAGGTGGACACTGTTGGGTCATAAAGGTGTCTGTTTAAAGGTAACCTCAATGATTTTCATTTAATTATCAACCCAGGGCAAGTCTTGTTATCTCAAGAGTGTAAGCACAGTATAGGCAAGTGACATCGGAGGACAACTACTCTAAATTATCACAAGGAAGATTGTCTAATTCTCGAAGTTCAATCAAATCAACTTGGAAGTGAATTATAGAATGATTTTTACTATTCAAGGGAGCCAAATATGTTCTAAGCCTATGCAGAAGTAACTACTCAGGACTGGAAAAAATAAACTACAATTGAACAGCGTGCTTTGATGAATTGAACAACAACCGTAATGAATTGAACAACAATCTATTATTCTGAATTTTGCAATGGAATTCTCTTTTAATCAACTAATGACAACCTTCTAAATTAAACAACAACCAACGCTCATAATGATAATAAAGAAAGATCCAATCTTAACTACATGCAGAATTGAACAACAGTCGTGCTAAAACTAATCGAACAATTATAAAAGCATTTGAACAATTATGAAAGCATTAAACAATTATGAAAGCATTAAACAATTATGAAAGCATTGATTTTAGGCAAGAAGGAATGAATGGTAAACTAGTCTAATGAAAGAGGAAGCTGTAGCATCTTATGTTCAAAATTAACCAATTAAACGATATCTTATGAAACACGCTAGATAACTGAAAACACAAATTCAGTAAATAAACGTATAACATAGAAGTAGCAGAGAAGCTCTGTAACAACCCCAATTTAACATGCAATTAATTATATCACATCAACAATGAATAATCACCCAAAAACTGTTTAACTAATCATCCTAGAATTTTCAGAAACATGAGCAAGACGACTTACCTGTAATGACGATATCCCTTACTTGAGACTCCAAAGTTGCACGCTATTTGAATCCTATTGGCCACAACAAAGCTTTGGGGACAACTCTCCACCCAACCATAGGCTCAGCTGTATGTAATCTTTCCACAGCTGGCCACCCCCGAGCCCTCAATCAACGTACTACTGCCAGGGTATCCTTTGCCTCACAATACCTTTCTCTCCAGAGAATAGATGATAGAATGAATGATCTTTAAATCTTCCTCAATGTCTATTAAATAGACCAAACAATGGAATGGGAACCACATGCACACATTCACTGTGTCAACATGCAACTTAAATTTTACTTAATTTAGTGTTCTCTTAGTTTAACTTGCCTTTTGTTAGATTTACTTAATTTAGTGTTTCTCTTAGTTTTATTTACTTTTTGTTAACTTTGCTAATTTTTATAGTTTCATAGTTTAACTCTTTGTTAATTTATTCCTTTATTTTTATAGTTTCTTAGTTTAACTCTTTGTTAATTTATTTAATTTTGTTAATTAACTCTTTCTTAAATAACTCTTAACTTTACTTATTTGTTTACTGTTTAGGACTCCAGTTTATTATTTACTATTTTATTTAGAACTCTAGTTTTTATTTACATTTTTTATTATTCTCTTGACTTATTATTTATTTACTTATTTATTTAATTATATTATATTATTTATATATTATTTATTATTTTATAATTATTAGGGGACATTACATACTCCCCCTCTTCAAGGAACTTCGTCCCGAAGTTAAGTATTTAATGATATTATATTATTTATTTATTATTTATTACTTCATGTGTGACCAACACCCTCTGCTGAACTAGTATAACCAGCAGGAATCAAAAGTTCTTCACAACACCCGGGAAATCTCAAGGAATCTATGTCCTTTTTCCCACTTTCAGAACCAGGCATAAGCCTCCCCGGTTTGTCCCTAGCCAAGGCTGGCCCCAATGTTCGCGCCCGACTTATATATGTATATAACATATACATATTATTTAAAATAAAGGTGCATGTAAAATTAATTAATTAATTAATTTTTTTAATTTAAAACTCTAATTTTAGATTTAAGAAAAAACATGTATATAATTATATACAAAAATAAAATTCAAATTTATTTTTAATAATAAATAAAATTATTATATTAAATTTATAATCAGTATTTAATCAAAATCAAGTTTTAACTTTTTCTTAGAGGTCCCTAATGTCGAAACCAGCTTTGATACCATATGTAACAACCCCAATTTAACATGCAATTAATTATATCACATCAACAATGAATAATCACCCAAAAACTGTTTAACTAAGAAACATCACATCATCCTAGAATTTTAAGAAACATGAGCAAGACGACTTACCTGTAATGACGATATTCCTTACTTGAGACTCCAAAGTTGCACGCTATTTGAATCCTGCTGGCCGCAACAAGGTTTTGGGGACAACTCTCCACCCAACCATAGGCTCAGCTGTATGTAATCTTTCCACAGCTGGCCACCCCCGAGCCCTCAACCAACGTACTACTGCCAGGGTATCCTTTGCCTCACAATACCTTTCTCTCCAAAGAGTAGATGATAGAATGAATGATCTTTGAATCTTCCTCAATGTCCATTAAATAGACCAAACAATGGAATGGGAACCACATGCACACATTCACTGTGTCAACATGCAACTTAAGTTTTACTTAATTTAGTGTTCTCTTAGTTTAACTTACTTTTTGTTAGATTTACTTAATTTAGTGTTTCTCTTAGTTTTATTTACTTTTTGTTAACTTTACTAATTTTTATAGTTTCTTAGTTTAACTCTTTGTTAATTTATTTACTTTTATTAATTAACTCTTTCTTAAATAACTCTTAACTTTACTTATTTGTTTACTGTTTAGGACTCCAGTTTATTATTTACTATTTTATTTAGAACTCCGGTTTTTGTTTACATTTTCTATTATTCTCTTGAATTATTATTTATTTACTTATTTATTTAATTTATTATATTATTTATATATTATTTATTATTTTATAATTATTAGGGGACATTAAAAGCTCCCAAGGCTGGGCCCAAAGCCACCAGAAGTCTACTGCTAAGGAATACTCAGAGATTGTCTATTCCAAAAATGCAGATTCTTTATTAAGCCGCAAAGTACTACATTAATACAACTTGACGATTCTGTCCCGATACGTCTATTAAAAAGAAAATATATATATTTATCTTGTTCATCTTCGGCCTTTTAAAGGCGAATTAAAAAGTAGTAACGTATCCTTTCCATATGGGACCCTGCTGCTTCGTGGCTGTCATTTGAGTACTCCAACCGTGGATGTGCCTCTCCATCTTCCGTCGATCCTTAGGAGCCATTATGATCCCATTTTCCTACCTTTTTAGCTATCTTTTGGTCATCAACAGTTCAAATGCTTTGCTTCCCTATCAATAAAGATATGACAAGTCAATTCTTACGTTATTGAACACTCCTTTTATCATTAGTTCACTTTGCCTTCGATTTACATTATTTTCCTTTACTTTATTGCTAATATGAGGGGAAAATATGTAAGAGTACATAAAAAATCATGGTAAAGATGGGGTGAAACGTACCTTCTTCTTGGCCCAAGATACTCCCCTGCTTACCTTTTTGCAGGTCCTCATGCAAATAAATGTTTTAGGTGTAGTCACAGAGAATTATAGGTATACTCCCTTATAGAGTCCTAAGTCATGTCTCTCAGTTTGATATTTTCAAAGGTTGTAATACACCATTTTTTTGGTCATCTAAGCTGTTATCATTAGATGGACCCAAGTACACCATGTAAGACCAATTTTACCCTAAATAAAATTGCTTTCACTATGTGAAATAACTTAGTAAAACACCTTTATTAAGTTGTTTATGGTCTAAACAGGAAACCCCAAAAGGAAATAATAAACAAATCTATATTTGTTTATATTTCCTAGTCATATTTAACCCAAAACAAGGAAATCAATTAAATAAATCCTTATTTATTTGATTATTTCCCAGGAATAAGTTATTTAAATCCTATTTAAATAATATTCCTAGTTAAATTTGACTAAATCATTTATAAATAATTAAATAAATCATTATTTATTTAATTATATTCCCACCATTTCCTTAAAATAGTAAATAAATCATTTATTTATTTATTATTTATAAATAAAGGAATTGACCCAAGTCAAAAATCCTTTTTCCTCCAACAAATATAATAAAATATTCCTAAAGGGTGGTTCTAGAATTTGATTAATAATATTTTATTCATGCACCAAGTTTCTAGATCGCCCTAATATTTTGTTATAAATAGAAGGGTTTTCCCCATTCATTAGTCACCTTTTTTTGCCTATTAGATCACTCTGGATCTATACACTTGGTCACATTTTCTCCATTTTTTCCTTGTGAGCTCCCATTGAGTTCTATGTTTGTCTGGGTTTTCTACACCAACAAGAGAGAGAGATTTTAGATCTGAAATGCTGAGGACTATCAAGAACCCATCCCATTGAGGAGAACCGGAAAACACCTTTCTTGTTTTCCTCTCAGGTGCCCCTTTTCAATATAATATAAAAATTCTTTCAAATACATCATTCTTGTCTTGTCTATTGGATGCATGGCGCCTCATTTTATTTTATCTGCTTAATGTCTTTTATGCTTAGATCTGGATTTGTGCAGCATTATTTAGATCACCTGATTGCATATTTAAAGATATTTGGTAGCCATAATTGATGTTAGGTTTATTTGTTATGCGTAGCTAAAGTGGTCTTTTACGATGAAAGATTCATACTAATAAAGCTAGGAGTCTGTAGTTCTTTGGCAACTCATAATCATGATGATAGTTCTCAAGGGGTACCGATGAGGGGCACCTCTATTCCGCACCCTATCCAAGGAAAGGCCCATGTCTAGAATATTGTGTCATGTATAGAAGGAACTCCGGGAAGCGCAACTTTGAAGTTCTTGTAACCATGACTCTCTCTGCTCTTCACAATGTTTGTAGAGGCTAGCCTTGTTTGTAGAGGCTAGCCATCTCTGTTTGGCTGCTGCCAATGCTTATTGTTGAATGTCCTGGAATTAAGTCCGCCAATGCTGCACTATATCCTTGTGGATAGGTCCTAGTTTGGATATCACTCCTTTCCTTTGCATGAATTTCTTATGTTGGGTGAACAGGTATAGGGGTTAGTAGGTTCCCCCTTAACCCATAGGTATAGGCCATGCTCTCTTTTCTGAAAGGTGTTGCAGGCCTTAGCCCATCGAGTCTGGTTCTTGGAAAAAGATAGGAAAGACTAGAACTGAACGTCCCCAATGAAGGGGCGAGAAGCATCATTCTTATCTTCCCTTAGAAAGAACAAAACAGTATTCACACAAAGATGTTGACCCGCTCATCCCCATTAGCTTAAACACCGATTACCCCTCAATGGTTTTAAAAGTGGTGGGCTTCCTTGCCCTGACAACCTTTAATTTCAACAATAAATACTATTCCACTAAGAATAGAGCATAGTTAGTGGCTGGTGCCCTGCAAGTTAATACATCATAGTAAAGAGAGCAAACCATACTGGTTTGCTTCTTAGCTTGTTCCACTTGATCCTATGCTTTCTTTAATTATGTCCTTTCTTCCCCGAGTTGGGAAAATGTTTCATCCTCAGTTGTAGAAAGGTATTTAAACTTCTTCAGTAGTGCCTGATGTTCCTGTAAGGAAACTACTTCCTTTCTACACTGGGCCAATTCATGTCGGACTTGAATTAATTCGTTATGAAATTTATGATTGGTAACCTTTTCTACTAGGGGGGTGTAGGTAGGTGTCATCTCCGTTTGAGTTCCCTTACCTTCTGTAAGTTCCAGATTAGTCTGCACACAAGCTCCAGTAGTGTCCAGTAGGTCTGTCTGTATAGAAATTTCAGCAGTTTCTACCAATTGGGTAACAAAATCTGTTTGGGTTTCCATGGTAGTCAATTCCTTCTTAGGTTTCCGAGCCTTGCTCGCTTCCTTCAACTGTTTCTTCATATGTTTTATCATCTTTCTCAACCTCTTGAAAGTCCTGCTCATTTTCCTTAACTTATTTTCTGTTGATTTCTCTTCTAGCAAGGTTTTGGTAGCGGAAGGAGGAGCAGTGGCTTTGGTTTCAGGAATTTTGGTGCCATTTCTAAGGTTATCATTGATGATATTTCCTTCCTACACTCTGGATTTTATTTCTGTATTAATGTCCCGACTGGGTGAGATAATGTTCCCTTCAGGTGTCAGGGGAATTGCCTCCATGCTTACATTTTGTTCTAATGGAATGGTGCCTCCATACTGATTTCCAAATTCAGATATCCCTTATGTCCGGTCTTCCTTACTCACGTGTTCACTACCAGGGGGAGATAAAACCCTTAAAGCCTATAATTAATCATGGTGGGTTTTGGGCCTCAAAATAGTTCCTATTCTCACTCCATTATTCACCAATACCTTCACATTACTTCCATATTACCTTCATGTCACCTTCATTCCACCTCCACATCATTACATTTACCTCATCATTGGGTTATAACTATGATTTTCCAAAGTTTATTAATTATTAACATTTATGTGGATTTATGGTTAAACTTTAGAAAATAATATGCTTATACTTATACCTAACAAGTTTGTTGACATGTGTAGGTACAAAAGAAGCTTCCTAGGCACCCTTATGTGGCACTCTATGTTCAAATTCGAATTTGAGGAGATCATGGACCTCATGGAGGAGATCATGGACCTCATGGAGAAGATCATGGAGGATAGGGTTATGTGTCACCATTGGTTGAGAAATATGTGGGTCAAAGGAGGGAATAGTGGATTTACATTTATGAGTTTGTTATCATAGCTTTTGTATAAATAGGAGTGTTATCTCCTTCATTTGTAATCTTGATTTGTAATCTTAATCTTAATCTTCTTCTTCATTTTGTAATCTTAGTATCTTATAGGTTGGTAGTGAGAAGTTAGATTGGAGAATCAATGTAATGGTTGCAATTGCAATTTGCAATTGATGATAAATAAGACGGAGCTTCTTTGATCCTCTACATTTGAATTTTCTTTTGGTGTGCTTGTGAATCCTTGGAAGGATCCCCATTGCCTAGCAAGTACACTTTTATTTTAGTAGGCTTTTATTTTATGTTTGTTTGTGAATTTCATTAGATTAAATTATTAGGTTCATATGTTTGGAATATTAACTAATGACCTTTCGTAAGAAAGTAATAATGTTTCCTTCAATGAATCTGATTTGTTATTTAATGTTTGATTTCATTAGTTTAAGTTTCTGATTTATATGCTTGAGATATAATGGAATAGTCTCTTGTAAGAGAGCTTTAAAATTTCATGCAATCAATCAGAATTAAGTTTAAGTGCTTTAATTTCATTAGTTTAAATAGTTTGTTGATTAAGATTATTAGAAATATTAATGAACATTCTATTGTAAGGGAAACTTAATATTTCTTACACTTGTCACAATGTCTTTAGATTTCATTTTGTTAAATGACTAAATAGGTGTTGGAGATCCTAATGGAAGACCTCCTATAAGGGAACTTTGGCATTTCTTCACCTAGCTTAGTTTAGTTTGTCTCCAAGTCCATATATATTGGATGATCCTCAAAGTTTACTTACCTAGATTGATAGTAAATGAAACTCTAATTTTCATCTGCATTTTAGATCAAACATTTTGGCACCGTTGCCAGGGAGGATGATTTAGATATAGACTTAGGAAGACATTTTTATTGCAATTTATTTTTATGGACTAGCTTGTGAAACCTGGTGACAGCAGGATCTTCATAAAGGAGTTTAAGTTGAGCTTTCTGATTTTTATTTTCATACTTATTTAGTTTCAAATTCAGTTTTTAAACCCCCTATTTCTTACTAATTCATCTACGGATGAGAAATTTGAATATGTTAAACGGGTACTTTTTGGAGAAAAATAATAATCTTGAAGATTGGTTCCAAAAGAACCTTGCGCAAACTCCAAAAATAAGACAGGTTACTCACATTCTTGCAAATCATAAGGTAAAAATTTTAAATCATGATGTGAGCATTTTCAAATTCTTAGTCCATAGGTGGCTTCATTGGAAACATTCTTTTACCTAGGAAATAAAAAAAAACTTTCAAGCAAGTTAGATAGAATAAATTACGAAAAATAAAACGAGCTCGTTAGAAGTTTTTAGTCTTATTTTCAAAAAATGAAATACAATAATAAATCATCTTGAATAAATGAATAAATTCAGTGGCACAGTAAGAGTTGCTTCATCATCGCATTTCTATATCTTTTTTCTGTATCACGGGTAAGCCATGAGCTTGATTATCAGAAATCTTTGTCTTCCGAGAGTCTAAACGCCCCTGCGACATTGCAGAAAGAGTATAGACAATGTGAGGTTTTGTCGCAAATCTTGATTGTGTTTATTATCCATCCACGCTAACCTGCATAAATAAAAACAAATCAAGAGATTAGTATGCTCTCTTCCTGCGCTTCGTGCGATCAGGAAGATCAGAAAATCTATCGATTTATTTCAAATAAAAATACTTGTTGATCAGCGGTTGTCATTGATGTCAACCCAAGCAGCACCAGGGACTAACCCAATATTGCATGGGAATTTTGACCTACCAAATTAATATATTCTGGGTCAATAATGATTTTGATGGTTTCTACTTGTCGAGATGTTTCCGTTGATATATGGCACGCCATGTAATTCTTCACGGTTTGAGAGATATTCATGTTTGAAGTTTGTACCCCAGTTAGTGGGCTAAAAACCCATGGGGTTGGGGCATGGGTCATTGAAAAGTCATAATTAATATTTTTTATGCTCCTAAAATCCCTCCCACGTTCACTTGTTGAAGCCCCTCTCAACTTAAGCATTCATATATATTGTGATCTTCATTTCCTCCTTAGGTAAGGGATTCGGCCATCTAAAACAGGTCATCATGGAATTGTCGCTCTAAATTTTTTTCCACGAAGGCTCAGAAGCTGAAATTTTTATGAGGCAAAGCTGAAATCCTAAGGACGCTACAGTAAACATTTTAGATCAAGTTGTGGAATAGTTTTGGAGATATGATCTGTGGAAGTAAGCATTTTTGCAGGCTCCTGAAATTCATCTCAAACAAGTGACATTGGTAAAATCATCATAACTCTTTCTCTGAGTATCAGATTGGAATAGTGTTTAGAGCTTACACGAGATAGTGCAGCCTATAATTCCAGGGACATGCAATTTCAGAAACAAATGAAGAAAAAGTGACACGTGGCACGCCGTACAAGTGCGCTCTGCTGAAACAATCCATAATTAGGGCATTGTGAGAGATTGGGTATAACTCTCTCTTCAAGAATAAAAAATGGATCAGAACTATGGCATTGGAAAGATGACTCAAAGGACTACTATAGGACTAAAAATCAGATATTGGGGATCTGAAATGACAGAGATACATCAGATTCAATATCAAGCTCCTAGAAGGAAAGAAAAAGCTAGATCATGTGTTTTCAAGGGTTGCAAAGGACCAGAATTTCTATGGCAGAAAAGAAAAGCAAGGTGCAGCAGAGGGTAGCATGACAAGAGTAGCAACCAAGGTGCATAACAGCAGCAAGAAGTTCATCATATGAAGTCTTCAAGTGGGCGGCACTGCATATAATCATTGTAAAGGTATCATTGTACTTAGTCATTGTAAATACATTATTGTATAAATTGTACTAGTATCTATCTGCCAAGGGTTGAAGAGGCAGTGTTGGGAGGTCTAGGATCATCATTAGGTGGTTGTGTCAAAGTTGGGGTTATGGTCTAGTATATCTTCTTCTACATCATTCTATATCATTGTAAAGTGGACCATTTTCCCTGGTACGGGAGTCCATTCTTCTTTTATTCTTCTATAGGGTGGTAGGGTGGTGCTAGGGTGAGTTTTAGCTCATTGGGTGTTGGGACATCTATTTAGTGACTACTGAAGAATCTTGGGCGTTGGAGCATCCATCCAGTGGGAGCTGGAGAAGAATGCTTTTCTAGATTCTAGGAAGTTGGAGCTTTATTTTCAATTGGAGTTGAAAAGAATTATTAGAAAAGCATTAGGTGGTTTTTGTCCCGGAGTGGGTTTCCACATTAAAAATTGTGTGCATTTGTGTTCCTCTTGTTTTCTGCTATCATTGTACAAACAATGATAATAATTGAAGATTAACTAATGCTCTAATTGAAAGAAATACTGATTCACCCCCCCTCTCATTATTTCCAACAATTGGTATCAGAGCTTGGTTCCTTCAATAGCAGTTTAACAGCTGGAAGGAGGTCATGGAGCATACCAAGAATGGTGTAACTCTATTCAATGAAAATAATTATGCACTCTGGAAAGGAAGAATGGAGGTCTATCTCTTGGCGCAAGGTTACGAAGTATGGGACACTGTTCAAAATGGATTTACATCAACCGTGGATGAACAAGGTAAGAAGAATTTGGTAAATGATGCAAAAGCAAAGAATATTATTATCAGTGGACTTATTGAATCTTCTTATCATAAGGTGTTGGGTTGTAAAACCACCAAAAATGTATGGGACAAGCTTGAGGATATATATGCAGGTGACTCAAATGTCAAAGAAGCAAAGCTTAAAATCTATAGAGCAAAATTTGAGCAACTCAGAATGAAAGAAGATTGCAACATTGTTGCATACTTCCAATACATTGATGAAATAACCAATACTCTGGAAGGATTGGGAGAGCCAGTTGACGAGAAGACTATTATACGGAAGATTCTTAGAACGCTACCAGGGAGATTCAACCCAAAGGTATCGGTATTAGAATACAGTGCAAATCTGGACAAACTCAGCAAGGAAGAATTACATGGAGTTCTCATAGCATATGAAATGAGACTTGATGAAGAAAAGGGTACTTCAAATCTAGAAACTGTGTTCGTTGAATCTAAGCAAACCAATAAGGACAAACAACCTTCAATTGAAATGACATGCACCTGCAAGTGTGAAGAAAAGGGAGATGATGGAGAAGGTCTTTTAGATGAAGAATATGCTTAATTTACAAGAAAACTAAAACCTGGTAAGGGAAAATTCAAAGGTAAACTTCCATTGATATGTTTCGGTTGTGGTGAGGTTGGGCATTTCGTAGCAAAATGTCCAAACAAAAGTGATGGAAACTCAAAAGGAAAGAAAGGCTTTAAGAAATTCAACAAGCAAGGCAAAAATAAAGGATCCAAAAGGAACTTTCTCTCTAAAGAAGATAGCTCCTCATCCGATGAAGAAAGTGACAGCAAAGAAGAAGCCAATGACAAAGTATTGTTTATGGCCAAGCACAATAAACAAGAAGTATCAAACAATGAAGAAGAAGGGTTGACCATAGAAGAATTTTATGAGGAGGAAATCAAGCTTATAAAAGAGCTCAATGCCGAGAAGATCCGTTCCAACACTCTTGAAGAAAAATTTCAAGGTCTCAAAAATTGGATGAAAAATTCTGTGTTCAAGCAATTGATACGACAATCTTAATTATCAACCGAAGTCTTCTAAAAAATAATTGCAACAAGACTCCATATGAATTATGGAAAGGAAAACTAGCTAATGTAAAATATTTTAGAATCTTCGGAAGTAAATGTTATATCAAAAGAGAAGATCAAAATTTGGGTAAGTTTGAATCACATGTTGATGAAGGTATCTTTGTTGGTTACTCACGCAAAAGAAAGGCCTATAAATGCTATAATCTAAGACGAAAACAAATAGTGGAGAGCATAAATGTTACATTTGATGAAGATGGTGTTCTAGCGAGTAATGATGAGGATCTAGAATCTTTGAAACTTGAGACAGAGGCTGAAAAAGACACAGATAAAATTGTAGAACAAGAAGCAACTATCAACGAGGAAGAAGTAAACAATGATCATCAAGATATACCATAACAACAACAAGAAGCTCCTCCAAGGAGAACAAAAGAGTGGATTCAAAAGAACCATCCATCAAATCAAATCATTGGTGACATAAATGAAGTTCGACAGCTTCGTTCATCACAACAAGCTCACGTTGCTTTTCTAGCAACCTTTGAGCCTAGTAGTTTTGAGGAAGCCAGCCAGAATGAACATTGGGTAGCAGCTATGAATGAAGAGTTGGATCAAATTGAGAAGAATAACACCTGGGAATTAGTTCCACGACCAAAGATAAAAATGTCATTGGGACTAAATGGGTGTTCAGGAACAAATTGAATGAAGATGGGCAGGTTACCAGAAGCAAAGCAAGATTGGTTTCCAAAGGCTATGCACAAGTGGAAGGAATTGATTTCGACGAAACATTTGCACCAGTTGCCAGAATGGAAGCCATCCGAATGTTTCTCGCCTATGCATATTAAAAAAAAATCAAAGTCTACCAAATGGATGTTAAGTCAGCATTTCTGAATGGAGAATTAGAAGAAGAAGTTTACATCGAACAACCTGAAGGTTTTCTACTATCACAAAAAGAAGACTATGTCTATAGGTTAAAGAAGGCTCTATATGGTCTCAAGCAGGCTCCCAGAGCATGGTATGCTCATCTTGATGGATATCTATGTCAACAAGGGTTCAAGAAAGGTACTGTTGATAGCAATCTTTATGTACAAATAGATAAAGATAATTTAACAATTGTTGAGGTATATGTGGATGATATAATATTTGGTAGTAATGATGATCGACTAAGTAAGAACTTTTCTACAAAGATGCAAAGTGAGTTTGAGATGTCTTTACTTGGTGAGCTGACATACTTCTTAGGGCTTCAAATATCTTAGCAAGAGAAAGGAATATTTATATGTCAAGCCAAGTACATCAAGGAAATGCTCAAGAAATTAAAAATGGAAGATTGCAAACCCGTCCTTACTCCAATGGTAACAGGTTGCAAATTGAGCATAGACGACTCATCTAAGGATGTGGATCAGAAGTTGTACAGATCTATGATTGGTAGTCTTCTATATGTAACAGCCTCTCGGCTAGATGTTATGCAAGCAGTTGGACAAGTAGCAAGATTCCAAGCAACACCAAAAGAATCACATATTATTGCCGTCAAAAGAATTCTTCGATATCTAAAGGGCATAGAAGAATATGGCTTGTGGTATCCCAAGGGTAACAATCTCATTATTCAAGCCTTTACAGATGCAGATTGGGCAGGAAGTGTTGATGATCGTAAGAGTACTAGTGGAGCAGCATTCTATCTAGGTGGTTGTCTCGTATCATGGTTGAGCAAAAAGCAAACTTCAATCTCGTTATCTACAGCGGAAGCAGAATACATTGCAACAACATCATGTTGTACTCAAGTCCTTTGGATGAAACAAACTTTGCAAGATCTTCAAGTACAATTCAGTGAGCCTATTCCCATATTCTGTGACAACACTAGTGCCATCAGCATCTCCAAGAATCCCGTCATGCATTCAAAAACAAAACACGTTCCAATCAAATATCATTTTGTTAGAGAACAAGTCACTGAAAAGAATATCAAACTTGAGTATGTTTGTACAAAAGAAAAAATTGTTGATATCTTCACTAAACCTTTACCTCGTGAAGCATTTGAATGTCTTCGTCAAAAGCTTGGGATTCTGCCAAGTTCTCATTAGATTTTCCTTTTTCAAGAATATAAAGTGGGAGTGGAAGTGTGTACAGGTCTGCAGGACATTTGTGTGTCAGCATGAGTGGAAGTGTGTACAGGTCTACAGGATGGTTGTGTCTCAAGGGGAGTTACCCTTTTCCATTGATGTCAAAGGGGGAGAGAATGTTGAAGGAAGAGGTGTCATGATCGCAGGGGGAGTACTTATGTTGCCATCAATGCCAAAGGTGGAGATTGTTGATCAGCGGTTGTCATTGATGTCAACCCAAGAAGCACCAGGGACTAACCCAATATTGCATGGGAATTTTTACCTACCAAATTAATATATTTTGGGTCAATAATTCTTTTGCTGGTTTCTACATGTCGAGATGTTTCCGTTGATATATGGCACGCCATGTAATTCTTCACGGTTTGAGAGATATTCATGTTTGAAGTTTGTACCCCCAGTTAGTGGGATAAAACCCCATGGGGTTGGGGCATGGGTCATTGAAAAGTCATAATTAATATTTTTTATACTCCTAAAATCCCTCCCACGTTCACTTGTTTATGCCCTTCTCAACTTAAGCATTCATATATATTGTGATCTTCATTTCCTCCTTAGGCAAGGGATTCGGCCATCTGAAACAGGTCATCGTGGAATTTTCGCTCTAAATTTTTTTCTACGAAGGCTCAGAAGCTGACATTTTTATGAGGTGAAGCCGAAATCCTGAGGAAGCTGCAGTAAAATTTTAGATCAATTTGCGCAATATTTTGGGAGATATGATCTGTGGAAGTAAGGGTGTTTGCAGGCTCCTGAAATTCATCTCAAAGAAGTGACATTGGTAAAATCGTCATAACTCTCTCTCTGAGTATCGGATTGGAATGCCGTGAAAAGTGATGGGTATTTTACAGCCTATAATTTTCACTCTATCAATTTTAGAAACAAATGAAGAAACAGTGACATGTGGCACACCGTACAAGTGTGCTCTGCTGAAACAGTCCATAATTAGGGCATTGTAAGAGATTGGGTATAACTCTCTCTTCAAGAATCCAAATTGGTTCAGACCTGTGGCATTTGAAATATGACTCAGAGGAATACTACAGGACTGAAAATCAAATATTGAGGATCTGAAATGACAGAGATACATCAAATTCAATATCGAGCTCCTAGAAGGCAAGAAAAAGCTAGATCATGTGTTGTCAAGGGTTGCAAAGGACCAGACTTTCTACGGCAGAAAAGCAAAGCAAGGTGTAGCAAAGGGTAGCATGACAAGAGCAGCAACCAAGGTGCATAACAGCAGCAAGAAGTTCATCATATGAAGTCTTCAAGTGGGCGGCACTGCATACAAGCATTGTAAAGGTATCATTGTACTTAGTCATTGTAAATACATTATTGTATTAATTGTACTAGTATCTATCTACCAAGGGTTGAAGAGGCAGTGTTGGGAGGTCTAGGATCATCATTAGGTGGTTGTGTTAAATTTTGGGTTATGGTCTAGTATATCTTCTTCTTCTACATCATTCTATATCATTGTAAAGTGGACCATTTTCCCTGGTACGAGAGTCCATTCTTCTTTTATTCTTCTATAGGGTGGTAGGGTGGTGCTAGGGTGAGTTGTAGCTCATTGGGTGTTGGGGCATCCATTCAGTTGACTACTGAAGAATCTCGGGCGTTGGAGTGTCCATCCAGTGGGAGCTGGAGAAGAATGCTTTTCTAGATTCTAGGAAGTTGGAGCTTTATTTTCAATTGGAGTTGAAAAGAATTATTAGAAAAGCATTAGGTGGTTTTTGTCCCGGAGTGGGTTTCCACCTTAAAAAAATTGTGTGCATTTGTGTTCCTCTTTTTTGCTGCTATCATTGCACAAACACTGATAATAATTGAAGATTAGCTAATGCTATAATTGAAAGAAATACTGATTCACCCCCCCCTCCTCTCAAGATTTTAACAATACTCGCCGAAAATTGATCTGCGTATTCTATCGATTACAAGAAATTTGCAAGCTTCCAATATCGATCTGCTGCAACAATTTAATTTTCTGTTCAAACTAAATTCGCAGCATATTGAAATAAATCAATGGCATTATTAATGCACATATGATTGTTTGATTTTGTAATTTTTTTTATCACATTCTCTAGTTCTGGCTTCTCAATTTAAATATATTGTTCCTGCACCATAATTTTCTCCTGTATCGAGATAACCATTACCCCCAGAAAGTAAAAAAAAAAAAAACTTGAACTGTGTGAATTGAAGAATCTGCATTTCGATCTTATTTGAATTGGCCAATATAAGATAGAATCTATTGAATTTGAAACTCTTACATTAGGGACCATGCAGCCTACACTATAAGACATCAAAGTCTTTGACATTCAAGAGAATGAGATAATCATTGAACCTATTCTTAAATTGGCTAGAAATCCGAATATCAGTATAGCAGTAAAAGCATTTGGTATAAGGGCAATTGTACAATTAATGGATTTTCACATTTTCATGGTTCCACAGGTTATTTTGAAGCCTTTTGTGCATGCTTTGGTAAGATTTTAGTGTCCCTTATGACGAATGCATACGTTTACTTTGGACTAAAACTAGGAGAACTGGTTTGGCTTCATGCCAGCGCATTGCATTTCTTTAAAAAAATTAGAAAGCTTTGTTGTCAAAACCATGCTACATATACCTTGTAATCATGGCCATCCACAAAACTACATCTCTTTCAATCATTTCATCAAACATTTGGCGTGCATCAGAAATTTGTCCAACCTGAGGATTGTGAGCTGGAAAATATTAGCAGCAATTTATTACTAAAATGAGTAATGCAAATCTCAAATGCTCAAGTGAATCCAACCGTGCATCAAAGTCATCCTCTGAAACATTTGGGACATTCATATGTGATGATGTACTTGATCCGGGAGGTAATAAACCTGCAAATACAGATTTGCATCATGAATATTTTTCACATTAACCTCCTTTAGCCAATGTTAAATGTTTCACCGAGAAAGCCACCACAGTTTTCTCCAGCATCTGTTCAAAGAACGAGAGATGAACCCATCATTATCGATTTATTTTGATAGATGAACCCAGCAAAAATTGGTCAAAAGGCTATCAATATAGATGTAGGATCTCACTCATTTGATGCGGAAGAATGGATGATGTAGAGCCGCTTTTGCTGTCGGTATTTTCTGAGGATCCCACAATAGCAAAGAATTTATGAGATCAATGACCTCGCAACTTGCACTAGGTAGAAGGCCGGACAACTATTTAGAAGAATCATCATTCACAAAATATTTTGGAAGGGTGTAATTCCTATCGTTAGCAAGCTTTACTCCATGAGGCCAAGTTTTGTTATCAGGAGTACCAATGACAAAGAAAATTTTATATCACTGATGTGCCATGCAACAACTCCAAAATAGTTCGCGGCCGGTGAGGAGTTCCATCATGATAACACCCATCGCCCACATATTGATGGCAGAGTCATAGTGAGTGGATCCATGCTAATTTTATATATTTAATTATTCAACCATTATCCAAATATGAAATA